>JAMXDD010000010.1:0-1200578 GCA_024733475.1 Syzygium grande | reverse complement strand
CCTCGTAATGTGTTTTGGGTTATTTTAATTTGGCCTTTTGCCCTATATTATTATTTGGGATTTTTCGTGGACTGTTAGGCCTTTTTTTGAATTTAAATCGGGACCGTTAGGTCGATTTCTAGTTTGAACCGTATCCGTTAAATCGCGCTCGAAAATAAAATTAAGTCTTTTTCTTCTCTCTTTTCTCTCCCTTTCTCTCTCCTCTCTCCTCTGCCGAGCCGTCCCCTCCTGCGTCTCTCTCTCTCTCTCTCTCTCTCTCTCTCTCTCTCTCTCTCTCTCTCTCTCTCTCTCTCTCCCCCTCTCTCTCTCCCCCATACACTCCCTCAACTCTCCCTTCCCATCTGGCCCCCTTCCCCCCCTCTCTTCTTCTCTCTCTCTCTCTCTCTCTCTTCTCTCTCTCTCTCTCTCTCCTCCTTCTTTCTGGTTTTTCTTCTTCTTCTTCTTCATCTTTTTCTTCTTTCTCCCTACGCCTCGTCTGGTCTGCATACGCTCCCTCTTACACTCCCCGGCCGTCACGGGGCAACCCCGTCGCGCCCCGCGTCGCCCGTGATCGTCGCCCGAAAAGCTTCGATCGCCCGCGCAGCGGCTTCGCTAACCACCTCGGCGCCCCCTTCCTCCTCTCGTGCCTTGGCAGCAGCAATTTCGCCACCGTACCCGTCCACGCCGAAAGCGCTACTTGACTTCGCCCGGCGTGCCGTCCAGCCGCCGCCCTCGCCACTGTGGCTACGCCTCCCAACAACATGCCACCCCCCGCTCCCCTCCTTCTCACTCTCAAGATACTAACCAATGGGGCATGGCTAACTAGAAAATGGTACGTGGACTGGGGACCTTATCGTGCAACGGACACCGATCACGAGAGACGCTGAGGGAATATTCTGGGCCAACGTGGGCCAATCGTAGGAAAGGGTAGTGGATTGAGTTTGGCCAAGGCCAACGATGTATAATAGGGACGCAAGTGATTCTACAAGATCGAAAGTACAAGTGGCCAACCAGTCCTGAACCTGAACCTAACGATCGTGACCCTTGGAACTAGTAATAATTTCTCATTCTCTCAATGACCGAGACCATTATGACACGGATAGCCCTAGGTCGATACGCGTAACTTCTAAACAGCCACCCATTAGTGAGAGACCCTGAAATTGAAAGTTTAGCGAGTTTTATTCGCGAAATTGGGCCCGGATTTCGGTGTCGATTTTCGAAGGCTTAAGAGACCATTTTTGGAAATCTGACGTCACATTACGTTGGCCACGCACATTTGGGGTTAGTACGAGTAAAAATTGGAATTTCGGTCCGGGGGTGAAAAAATTACGATTTTGCCCTTATGGGTACCGGTATTAGATTCTGAGGCCGTTTGAGGTTATTTTTCGAGGCCAACGTCATTTTTGAGTGGCCACGCATGCCGGGAGTCGCTACGGACAAAAAGTGAAATTTCGACAAAAATTAAAAAAAATATTATTTTATTCCCGGAACTTTGCAGTCGATTTTCGAGGGCTTAAAAAGTGAATTTCGCGATTCCGACGCCATATTATGTTGGCCACGCATATATGAAACGCGTATGTACAAAAATTGGAATTTCGCCCCGAGACTGGAAAAATGACGGTTTTGCCCCTAGGCTAATTTTTGGTCCGAATTTTTGGGAAAAATTGAGATAATTATGGATAATTATCAGCTGTAATTTTTTAGGACAATTGACCCTTTTGCCCCTCTCTTTTTAGATAAGGATGAATAGGGACCCTTTAATTAGGGGTATTTTGGTCAATATTGCCAAATCTTGACACTTGGCAACCCTAAGCCTATAATTTGACTAAGTTGGACTGCCCTCTCTCTCTCCTCACTCATTCTCACGTGCAGACCAGCCCCCTCAGAAAATTTTCTCTCATTTTCCCACCTTTCTCTCCACTTTCTCTCCATTTTCTCACTCATTTTCTCTCTCTCTTTGAACTCCGCCGGAGGGAGCCTTGCCGCCCGGCCGTGCCTCGCCGTCGACCTCCTTGGTCTCCCGCCTCAGCTCAGCCTTGGTTCAGTCCATTTCCCTCTCCCTTTCCCTCTCTTTTTCTCTCTTTTTTCTTATTCTCCGAGTAGGTGAGTAAAGTTCCTAAACCCAGATTAGGACTAATCGTGCGTTTTTGTGGACTGATTTAGGTATTATCAGTACATTTTGGACTGGCTTAGATAGTGTCAGTGTGTATTTGAGACTGGATTGAGGATTGACTGGTAGATATTATTATCGGAAATTTGTGGTAAACAATTGAGGATTTATTGGGGAGAGAATTTGGAATAATTGATCAATTTAGGAGCTCGTTGGTGAAATTACCGGGTATGCCCGGGTCAACTGATTGTATGTCAATTGTGGCTAATTGTAGTTGATTTCGTGTTGTTATGTCGTATGTGGTGTGGCTATTTTTGTAGAGTGCGACTGGCCATTGTTTGGTTTTCAATGAATTACTAATTTGTGAAAACGCATGTTAGGCCACACGGTATTAATTGGGCCAATTAAGCACGTGTTGTGACAATGGGTGTCTGAATTTCATTGGTGCTCATGGTGCATTGCATTGCATAACATGGATACGCATTATGTATGCCTAGAGTGTGGCATGTTGTGAAATTATTCGAGAATACGTGTCTGCCACGAGTGCGTGATCACCTAAATTACCCTAAAGCGTTTTACGCTAGGTTCAGATAATAATGAATTGTGTGATCACCTAAGGACCTTCGGGTCGTAACCTTCGGGTCGATACCGTCCTCATGCACTTTGAAGCAAGACGATGCCCGGTACGTCCGGAAGGCGACCATCCTCATGCACTTTGGAGCAGGCTCTGGTTCGCAAGGAGAACAGTGTTGCGCCTCATGCACTTTGAAGCAGGCTAAAGACACTGGGCCAGATCGGTTGCTACGCCTCATGCACTTTGAAGTAGGCTAGACGCACCGGGCCGTGAAAAATTGATGACTCGAGTCATAATAATAATGAATTGGGCAAGTGTGCCAGTGTGGGCCGGTGGGCCAAAGAAATGCGCATGATATGTCAATAACATCTGCATGCATAAACATACATTGATTAGCATGCAAGTGGGTGAGACTCTGTACATGAGCATGTGTTTGGCGTACGTGTGACTGTGTGTGCCACGTATGTGCCATGATTTTTATATATCGAACTGTCTAACCTGCAGGGTCAGAGAATTGTATGATTATGGTTGTGTTATGATTTTAAATATTCGTTTCTGGTCAAGAGATTGCATGTTAGCCTAGCCTAGGTTTAGGGGTTGAACTCATTGAGATTCGTCTCACGGTTGTGTAAATCAAAACAATTTCAGACCCCCAGCAGTAGGATGCCGAGGTCACCACCTCTTTTTGGGAATACCACATTTTATCCAACAGTCGTCGAGCATGCACCCCGATGGAGACGGAGCAGAACGGAGAAGTGGTTGTTTGGTTATTCTCAGCTGTTGGTGTTTCCTTTTTGGTTGGAATGAACACTGTAAAAAGAGTTTTAAAATAGTAATATAATTATGTATATATTTTATGCATTGATTGTTGTTTGGCTACCCTCGGTTCTATTTGTAGTTGTTTGGGTTTGTTTATTTTATACTTCCGCTTGTGCTTGATCTCTGTATAGGTGTGGGTCGGCGACGCTTCCTGGGAGCGTTGCACCATAATCAACCGTGACGGGATGTTTCGTTCTAGTGGGGTACGGGGCGTGACACGGCCAGCCCAGCCCAACCGCGCCCGCACCCGTGGCCCGTGGCCGTGCCCGCGCCCGCGCCCGTTGCCCATGCCCGCGCCCGCGCCCTTGCCCGTGCCCGTGCCTGTGCCCGTGGCCATGCCCGCGCCCGTGGCCGTACCCGTGCCCGCACCCGTCGTCGTTCTCGCGCCCACGCCCGTGGCCGATCGGCATGCCCACGTGCGTGCCTAGTCCACATTGTTCACCCGAGCCAATCTGGGCCCGAGTTGACTTTTCCCGGGCCAAAACTTAGTAAGTGACTCCCTAAACCTTACCTAGTACATTGGGTATTATTAGACTTGTCTAGGGGATAATTAGTACTGGTTTAGGGGCTTAACGTGGATTGTGGGCTAATTGATAATATTGTTGTGGCATTCGTGGGTGGACTTAATGTTCGTACGTAGTAGGCATGAATGACGGATTTGTGGGCAAGTGTGATGGATTGTGACATGAATCGGATTTGTACGTGGGTATTTTATAGACTTGTCTCGGGTTTAGAACGACTAGGGTGTGTTTAATTTAATTATATTATGTTATGAATTGTGCTACTTGAATTTGATTAATTAATAGGCTTGATTTTGGGTGGTTGTGTGTGTGGCCGACTTGAATGTCGGGTTTGTGAATTGAGGTGGCGAATTGTGAATTGGACTGAGTTGTGATTATGGGTTTATTGATGCAATTGGTGTGGAATTAATTTAATTGAATGGCGTGTGCTTGCCTGTCGATTCTAAGCCCGGATTGATCGGAGGGCTACGGACTTGGGACATGTTGATGGCGGTCCATGTGAAGGCATGAATGGCTGGTGTGCCAAATGGACGCGGGCTTGAGACGTGTTAACGGTGGCCCGTTAAAGGTGTGATTTGGACCGGGACGTATTTACGTCGGTCATTGGAATTGTTTGAACATCGTGGCTTGGGACGTGTTGACGGCGGCCACTGGAATTGAGTGAATAGCGTGGCTTGGGACATGTTGACGGCGGCCACTGGAATTGATCGAACGGTATGGCTTGGGACGTGTTGACGGCGGCCATTGGAATTGATCGAATTGTGTGGCTTGTGTACTAGTGAGAATGGACCTGAGGCGCAGTGGCGCGAGTCATGAGAAAGATGTTCGGTCATGCATGCGATTTGAATATGATTAGAATTGACTGGTTGAACGTGTGACTGAATTGGCTGGTTGAGCGTGTGATTGGAATTGGCTGGTTGAGCGTATGACTGAATTGGCTGGTTGAGCGTGTGATTAGAATTGGCTGATTGAGCGTGTGACTGAATTGGCTGGTTGAATTGGTTGGATTGATTGAGTGCGAGTGTGGATGGTACTTGAATGATTGTGTCATATTACTGGGATATTATTTCATTATCCTGATTAACTAATGTGCAGAGTGGGCAGGTGATTGGATGGTGAGGTAAGTCCATTGATGTGAATTATATATATGTTATCGGTTGGATTGCATGTACGACTTGTCTGGGTACGCATTGACCTACGTGGGGTATAGGGGGTTGCTTATTGAGACTCGTTCTCACGGTTATTATATAACCATTTTAGATCCGCGACTATAAGTGATTGCAGACGCTGTAAGAGTATTTCGGAGATCGAGGACGGGTCAAATACTCGGTATTTGAATCCCCCTTTATAGAGGAGTTAAGTTTGCGAACATTTGCCCCTTTTAAGGAATCTAGTTCTGTTGTTGTGGCCTAACTTAGGGATTGTCTTTTGTGGACGTCATATGTATCTGCTAAGTGTAGGAATCACAGTTATTATTTTGTGCTATTGCTATTCCTTGTCATTATTAATCGTCCAGGTTGTCTCTATTTGTTTCCGCGCATGTTTGATCTCTGATGTTTGGATTGGGTCGGCGACGTATCTGGGACGTCGCATTCAATGTTCGACCATCGAGGGATGATCGCGCGCTCGAAGGGTGCGGGGCGTGACATATATACACCCGTACAATAAATCAGACAATCAAGGATAGCATAACCGTTAAAACCAATAAGACTGGAAACCTAGTCATTCCATTTCTAGTAAAATATTTACAATGTATGTTTTACACCAAATACACTTATAAAAGCCAAAAAGGGTCAATAACTACCAACATCAAAAGAGGGTACATGACTCGGCGGTCAAACGTCATATATATCCGGGGCTCCTCCCAAAACATGTCGGTTCACCTGCCATCCTCAATGATGGGAGGGATCTGAAAAGAGTGAGTTTATACAACAATGAGACAAGTTCAGCGAGTAAAAACCTCTAAACCTAAACTAGGCTAACATGTATCTCCTAACAGGCAACCAAAACACTCAATGCATGATAATTGTAGCCACATGACCTGGGCCCTCAGGCCCAGGTCGAGCATACACTAGACCCTGTAGGTTAGACATTTTATATAATTCACAGCACATACGCGATACACTGGTCACACGTACGCCATACGCATGCTCATGCTTCAAAGTGCCTGTCACACACGAATCACCGGCACGCCCATTAGCCAACACACTTCGGCACACATTTGCCATGCTTATGAATCTCCTCAAATCATGCACTCTGGCACATGTCTTATTTTAGCAATTTATAAACCGACCTGAAGGCCGCGGCCCGAAGGCTCACAACACCACTGCCCACGCCAAACGCATTTCCTACCCAAAGGTCTCTAGTCTGCTTTAAAGTGCATGAGGCACAACACCGATCTCCTTACGGACCAACGCCGTCTTCTGGACAAACTGAGCATCGCCCTGCTTTAATATGCATGAGGACGGCACGACCCGAAGGCCACAACCCGAAGGCCTTAAGTGATCACATGGAACACCGCCAATTTTATCTGAGCCCAACGTAAACACATCGGGGCATTTAGGGTGATCACACATGCTCATGTCAGGCACGCATACTCGCACAATTTCAATTCATGCCTCATACTCGGCATACGTAATGCGTGTCTATGTAATGCCACACTATGCACCATGAGCATCAACAATAACTCAAGCACCCAATCAATTCAATACCACAAACACATGCTCAATTGGCCCATTTAATACCGTGCGGCCCAGTACACAAATGTCAATTCGGCATTCAATTTAAGCTACAATTGGCCAATCACATACTGCATAATTCCAGTCACACGAGCACACAACATGGCATTTCACAATTAAGCACAATTAATCACCAATCAATCGACAGCCAATCACTCTGGGTAATCCCGACCATTCAGCTAACAATTCTTATTGTCCGTTATAATCTGGTACATTCCTCAAAGCACGAACAGCCACTATTCCCTCAATCCGAGCCCAATAATTATATATAATAATCCTACCAAATTCCTCGAATTTTATTTCCAATAATCGGTCCTCAATCATGTCATAAATATACACCGATAATATCTAAGCCAGTCTAGAAAATGCACTGTCAGTCCTAATTCGGGTTTAGGAGGTATACTCACTTAATCCAACTTCACGATGACGAGGAACGGCGGCCGATCACTGGTGAATAGTGAAACCGGCGGCGGCATTCCCGGCGGACGACATACGGATGCGGCGTATGGACGTCATACGAACTTGTACGATTAGCAGGGGAGGGTGGCCAGCGGGGCGGCGATGGCTGGCGCGTCGGTCGTACAGACGCCGTACGGACACCTTACAGATAGCCGGAGATGGAGAGAGAAAGAGACAGAAGTAGGGGTCGGGATGAGGGTGGTGAGACGGGGTCAGGCGGAGCAGTGGCACCAGCAGATGGCGACGACACGGTGGCAGTCTAGCGAGCTCCGGCGTCCTTGGCTGAGAAAGAGAGAAAGAGAGAGAGTGTGTGTGTTCTGGTGAGGGGGGGCTGGCTGAATAAGCTGGTGAAAAGAGAGAGAGGCTGGTCCAAGGGTGGTCAAATAGGGTGGCTGGTGGCGACACTTGTCGCGATCTTACGCGATTTCCCATTTTGCCCTTAATCCAACGGTCCTCGTTGATCCTATCCAAATAATTGAGGGGCAAAAGGGTATTTAGCCCCAATAATTGAGCTAAATTATCCAAATAATTATCTCTAAAATTTTCCCAAAATTCAAAACCCAAAAATAGCTTAGGGACAAAACGGTTATTTTTCCGGTCCTGGGTTAAATTTCAATTTTTGGCTATACCAACCCCAAATGGGTGTAACCAACATAATATAGCGTCGGAATCGCAAAATAGCATCTTAAGCCCTTGAAAATCGACTGCAAAGTCCTGAGGAATAAAATATATTATTTTTCACTTCCGAGCCAAAATTTCAATTTTTGTTCGTAACAATTCTAAATGTACGTGGCCACCCCAAAATGATATCGGCCTCAAAAAATAATCTCATACGGGCCCAAAATCAACATCGGTGTCCCGAGGGGCAAAATCGTAATTTTTGACTTCCGAATCGAAATTTCAATTTTTAACCGGACATTCCTAAAAAATGCGGACAGCCACTATTTCCTCAATCCGGGTCCAACAATTATCCATAATAATCCCACTAAATTTCTCGGATTTTATTTCCACTAATCAGTCCTCAATCCAGTCCGAATTATACACTGATACTACCTAAACCAGTCCAGAATACACCGATAATACCTAAGCAGTCCAGAATACGCACTATCAATCCTAATCCGGGTTTAGGAGGTATATTCACTTAATTTTGGACCATGACGATGAGGAACAGCGGCCGATCATCGATGAATAGTGAAACCGGCGGCGGCGTTCTCGGCGTATGGCGCATTTAATGACGACGGTCACCGCATTTAACACCGCACGGACAGGACGGACGCCGATGTAACGGGCGGGACGGTGGGCAGCGAGGCAGTGGTGGCTAGCGCGACGGCTGTATGGTCGTCGTACGGACTGTACGGGGACGCCGAAGAGGGAGAGAGAGAGAGAGAGAGAGAGAGAGAGAGAGAGAGAGAGAAAGGATGGTCGGGTTGAGAGTGAGGCTGAGGCAACGGCACGGCGGCGCGGTTGGACAGGCAGCGGCGCGTACGGCGGCGACAAGCTTCGTGGCTGGTGAGGAAAACCGACGGAGGAGGAGGGGCTGTTCTGGGGCTGCTGGCCGAAAAAATGAGGGAGGAGAGAGAGCGAGACTGGTCTAATCTGGTCAAATATAGCAGCCAAATTGCGCCACGTGTCGTCGATCCGGGAGTTTTGACCAAAATACCCATAATCCGACGGTTCTAAGGAGATAGGATCAAATAATTGAGGGGCAATATAGTCTTTGGCCCCTAATAATTGAACTAATAATACTTTTAATTATCCCAAATAATTTTCCCAAAATTCGGAACTGAAAACGGCTCAGGGGCAAAATGGTCATTTTTCCGATCCCAAGGCAAAATTTCAATTTTTAGCTAGATCAACTCCAAATGGGTGTGGCCAATATAATATGGCATCGGAATCGCGAAAACAACCCCTTAAGCCCTCGAAAATCAACTATGGAGTCCTAGGAATAAAATAATATTATTTTTCACTTCCGAGCCAAAATTCTAATTTTTGATCGTAACACTTCCAAATGTGTGTGGCCACCCTAAATTGGCATCGACCTCAAAAAATAACCTCATACGGCCTCAGAATTAGTGTCGGGGTCTAGAGGGGCAAAATCGTAATTTTTGACTTCCGGATCGAAATTCCATTTTTTCAACTGGACTAACTCCAAACGTGAGTGGCCAGTATAATATGACAGCAGAATCATGAAAATAGTCGCACAACCCTTCGAAAATCGATATTGAAGTCCGGGTCCAATTTCGTGATCAAAACTTGCTAATTTTCAAATTTCAGGGTCTCTCACTAACGGGCGGCTGTTTAGGGATTACGCATATCAATCTAGGATTATTCGAGTCATGATGGTCCCAGGTCATTGAGAGAATGAGAAATTATCACTAGTCCCAAAGGTCGCGATCGTTCGGTTTAGGTTCAGGACTGGTTAGTCACGTGCACTTTCAGATGTGCAGAATTACCTGCGATCCAATTGTACATCATTGGCCTTGGCCAAACCAAATCCATCACCTTTCCTAAGATCAGCCCACATTGCCCAAAATATTCCCTCATCGTTTCTCGTGATCGGTGCCCGATTCACAATCGGTTCCCTAGTCCACGTATCATTTTTCCAGTTAGTCATACCCTATGGGTTAGTATCCCGAGAGCGATTAGCTCTGGGCGAGACTTACTAAAATGAAATGTGAAATATTGATAATTTTATTGATCTCAAAACTACATCGAAATTCAGGCTATTACACTTACCTGAGCAAAACAGGACAACTCGGCTGGATAGGGGCAGGGACAGCCGGAACAAAGCAGCAGCAGCAATGTCGCCAGCAAAGACGTACGGACACCCATACGAATGCCGTACGGACACTGTACGAACACATACGGACGGCGACGAACGGTGGCTGGCACGGCGGTCGTACGGACTTCGTACGAATAACCGTACAGATGGCGAGGAAAACTGGCGAAGGAAGAGAGAAATCGAGAGAGGGGGAGCTGTTGGTGGGAGGCTTGGCCGAATGAGGGAGAGAGGAGAGAGAGAATGGTCCAAGTTGGTCAAATATAATGACCTAAGGGTGACACGTGTCGCCGATCCGAGAAATTTGACCAAAACACCCCTAATCCGACGGCCGACGTTTATCTCTATCCAATAATTGAGGGGCAAAAGTGTCTAAAGTCCAATAATTGAGCTGAAATTTCAGACCTGATTATTCCAAAAATATTCCAAAACTCGGAACCCAAAAATAGCTTAGGTGCATGGTCATTTTTCCAGTCCCAAGGCGAAATTTTAATTTTTGGCTATACCAATCCTAAATATATGTGGCCAATATAATATGGCGTCGGGATCGTGAAAATAGCCTCTTAAGCCCTCGAAAATCGAATGCAAAGTCCTGAGAATTAAAATAATATTATTTTTCACTTCCGAGCCAAAACTCTAATTTTTGGACGCAACAACTCTAAGTGTACATGGCCACCCTAAAATGTCATCGGTCTCGAAAAATAATCTCATACGAACTCAAAATCAACATCGGTGTCCCAAGGGGCAAAATCGTAATTTTCCCGATCCCGAACTGAAATCCATTTTTTTGCAGAAATGGGTGGCCCCAAGGTTGGCCAAGCCAAAAATGTCATCAGCCGCTCAAAATTGTCACTTTCAAAATTCTCGATTCCGGGCCCGAATTCTAAGAAATGACTTAAATCGAACAATCGCAACTTTAGCTTATCTCTGGCTAATGAGTGGCTCGTTGGGATTACGCGCTCTCGATCCGTGACCGACGCTAAGTCAAATCACATTTAAATTTACTCTAGCCAGACTACCTCGATTGTCATATAATTGCAAGGATCTGTCGCTAGTTCCCTTCGGACACGATTAATCAAATAGACCAGTCTCGATTGGCTCAAAACATTTCCTCATCAATCCATATGGTCAAAGATCGAACCCAGGTCGAGTTCTTTGGTCGTGCGAACTCAATCCCATAATAGCCCTACCCCTAAGGTTAGCATCCCGTGAATACGCTGTTTCGGGTGAGATCTCACTATAGTGCATTGATCAATTTCATTTCTTAAATTCCAAGAAAAGGATCGAAAATTCAGACTGTTACAAAACGTAATGAGTATTTGATAAGATATATTTTAAAAACACATTGGGAATCAACTTTGACTTAAATGCCGTTTGATAAAGATTACATTTTCTAAAGGGCTTTTGCTAATTTAAAAAAAAAAAAAAAAATACTCTCTAACGGCAGAACTCAGCCACCGTTAATAAGGTCTAGTTGCTAGTTAGCCTCACGAAGGTCACCCTAAGGTTGCAACACTTCAGGTCGTGCAACCTCAAGTGACGGTCGTCTAGTTCCCATGACCCAGACGACAGCTAACATCACTCGCGACCCCTTAGGCAGCAATTGCCGAGATAGCGCAACCCCTTAGGTAGCGGTCACTAGCCTCAATCCAACTCCTCTATTCAAACCACAAGGAAGATGAACAGTGCCAAGACTTACATTCTAAGAATGCCACTTTCCAAAGGACCATCCGATGTGCCTAGGATAAAGACTTTTGGAAATACAATTGCATTTCCCTAAAGTTTTCCAAAAAAATTACCAAATTCCATTTGCATATGCTAAAAAAACTTTGGGACCCTAAAGCCCTTTGCAAATATTGAACCGAACGCATCTTCAACCCATTAAAACCTCATTATTTCTTAAACTATCTCACATTTTGCTATACATATAAATTTGGGAAGAAGATGAAAGTGAGGCAAAACTCAATTTTGGCTTAATAATATAGAAGATACATCAAAATTCTGTAAAAAAGAAATTGAATCATCCAATAGTCGAGATAATGGGGTCTTTAAATGCTTCAGTTGATCCTATCCAAGTTCTTTACATTAGTTATAAGCTAGGGGTGAATGTAATTGCAATAAACATGTATTGGGACCTATTCAGCAAAAGCCATAAGAAAAGCAAAGAAAGATAAATGAAAGGTAGAGTCACCCAAAATTGGAATTGGTCATGAAAGAATAGCAAATGAACCCTCATTCCAAATCCATCATGTTAATTGCTGAAAACATGTCACAGCCAAGCAAGTATTAGGAGAACTTCATAGAATTGCTTAAGCAATAAACATTTTCATCTTCTTGCTTAAGACTTGGATTGGAATTACCACACTATTACCTTCTTTTAGGATAATTTCTATGAGTACACAATTGGAATGTGGTATATACTCTCCATCACAGGAAGGCACAAGGGTCCTGTTCACTGGGTGAGGGTCTGGGGGGTTGTCCTGGCGAGAGTCGTAGGGGGTAGCGCTCCCACGATGTCAGAGGGCTTTTATAGTTTGATGCCTATATATATTCTCTTTCTCTTGTAATTGAGAGCGCTGTAATAGAGATGTGCGAGATGCTAATTATAACGGAGTTATCTAATGGATGTAGCTTTAATTTAAGGTTGAATGAAGTTAAAACCTTACGTCTTGATTTCTTTTTCTCAATTTTATTTTCTATTTTGATGTGTTTATATCCCCAATCCTAACACACACACCATATCTATATGTCTCCCATAATATCTTGTGCATATAACTCAAGTAGCCACTACATTCATTGAAAATTAGAAAAGTGCTCAATAAAGTGACCACATCCCATTATTGGCTGAAAACCAAGTATTAGTTATTTTTTATTGTTGACCTTTTTCTCCTCGATGAGTACTTACAATTATCAATATCCTTGAGGGCGTTTTAATGTATTACTATCATAATCAGCCAGTTAGTTGGGCTAGTGTCAATTTCAATGCTTCTTTTTCTATATGAAATATGATTGATTTTATTTGTTTAAACCAGTAAATGAAATCCTCATATTTACTCATGCAGAGAGAGGAAAAATGTAACAGTTTGAATTTTCGATCCTTTTCCCGGGATTTAAGAAATGAAATTGATCAATGCACTATAGTGAGATCTCACCCAGGACCCGCGTATTCTCGGGATGCTAACCTTCGGGGTAAGGCCAGTACGGGATTGAGTTCGCACGACCAAAGAACTTGACCTTGGTTCGATCTTCGATCATATGGATTGACGAGGGAATGTTTTAAGTCAATCGAGACCGATCTATTTGATTGATCTTGTCCGAAGGGCACTAGTGACAGACCCTCGCAATTATATGACAATCGAGGTGGCCTTGGTTCGAGCAAACTTAAACGTGATTTGACTTAGTGTCGGTCACGGGTCGAGAGCGCGTAATCCTAATGAGCCACCCGTTAGCCAGAGATAAGCTAAAGTCGCGATTAGTCAATTTTAGTCATTTCTTGGAATTTGGACCCGGGAATCGAGAATTTTGAAAGTGACAATTTTGAGCGGACAATGAAGTTTTTGGCTTGGCCAACCTTGGGGCCACCCATTTCTGCAAAAAAAATGGATTTCGGTCCGGGGCCGAAAAAATTATGGTTTTGCCCCTGTGGGCACTAGGGCTGGATTCGGAGGCCGTTTGAGGTTATTTTTTGTGGCCAAAGTCATTTTAGGGTGGCCACGCACATTTAGAGTGGTTTTGGACAAAAACGGGAATTTCAACAAAAATTAAAAAAATAATATTATTTTATTTCCGGAACTTCACAGTCGATTTTCAAGGGCTTAAAAAGTGAATTTCGTGATTCCGACACCACATTATGTTGGCCACACACATATGGAACCCGTATGTGCGAAAATTGAAATTTCGCCCCAGGACCGGAAAATTACCATTTTGCCCCTAGATCCTGTATTGGAAATTCCGAATTTTGGATAATTTTGGGCAATAATTGAGGACTAAAATAAGTGAAAAATAAATTGGAATTATTGAATTACCATTTTGCCCTTCAATTATTGGATAAAGACAAGCGAAGACCGTCGGATCAAGGGCAAAATGGGAAATCGCGTAGGATCGCGACACGTGTCCCCACCAGCCCACTTTTTTTACTGGTCTGATCTCTCTCTCTCTCCTCATCTCTCATTTTGGCCAGATCTCCCCCACGTCCAGCCCTACTCTCCCATTTTCTTCATCTTTTTCTCTCTCTCCCTCTTTCTCATTCTCTTCATTGATGCTGCTGTTCTGTCCGTTTCAGCCCGTTCTTCTCGCCTTTCATAGGTAAGTGACCTCTCCAAATGTCACCTAGGACCTCGGGTATTATTAGGCTTGTTTAGGGCTCGGTTTAGGATGAATTTAGTGGCTGGTTTGCTCGGTGATATGTGTTGGCTGATTTCCAGTTAGGTTACTGCTGCATCGCTGGTTTTTGTTATTTTTATTGTGACTTGTGTGGCCCGAATTTGAGGAAGTGTTCTTCATAAAAGTTGTTCCCAACATCTTGAAGTATAACATAATTTAATTTGGGAATTTTTGGAAATCATTTGATGCCATTCGGAAGTCCATCTTTGGACCGAAATAAAACTGTCCGATTTACTGTTCACCCGACCTTCGGGTCTGTTCGAATTTTTATAAATTTTTTCAGACCTATTTTCAAAATACTTCCTTCACAAAAGTTATTGGAGACACTCGTGGCTATGACATATAAAAATTTCAAAGCTTTTTAAGGGGATTTGGGTGTTGAAATAAATGCATTTTGAGGACAAAACGGTCTATTTGAGCGAACTGATTTTGTTCTGATTTCAAGGGACAAAACGGCATGGTTGCAGATTGAACCGAATTTCATGTTCTTCATAAGAAATATTAATCAAGATGTTTTTTATGACATATCCAAAATTTAGAATTTTTGGAGTTCGTTTACTATTTATTTTATTGGGATTTCGGTCACTGTGTAAACTGCCCAGTTTTGACCCGAATTTACATATTCTCGGTTTTTCTCTCTCTCGAGAATTATTCGGTGTTATCGTGGCATTTGACGGGTAGTTTGATGCTTGAATGAACTCGTATGTGTGATTGTGTGGCTATGAGGTGTGGTAGTGTGATTTTGTAATGAGCGCGTGTACTGAAAATTGCTGTGGACTCATTATGCGTAACTGTGTGTACTATGTGAGTGGCTGTGAATTGTGGTGGGGTGTCTTGTGTATGTGACCGTGTAGTGTGGTGGTGTGGTAGTGTGATTGTGCATTGAGTTCGCGTGCTGAGCATGGGTGTTCGTGTGGTGTTTGTGTGACAAGGTTGTGTAAATGGGAAATGTGTGTGAAGTGTGTATGTATGTTTGTGTGGTGACGTGGTACGTGTGGAGAGTGTGGAACGAAGGTTCGTGTGTGTAAGATTGGTTGGAGAGGATCCGGCCCGGATTGTGGTGATTAATAGGGACGAATGCCGAAATTATGCCTATGAACGTGACGATGCCCGCCCATGAATGGCCTTGTGTGTTTATTGAACCATGATTTGATGAATTGAAATGTACTTGATTATGTGCATTTGGACCAGATTGAATTAATTGTTGAAATTGATCATATTGAATGCTGAGGCGTGTGTTTTTACGCGGGACGATGCCGCCCCGATGAGTGATGGGCCCGCCCGCCCGTGATAAATGTTGACGAGCATGTGATGAGGTCACAAAAGTGGTGTGGCATGCGATTTTACGCATGGTAGTGGTGGAAAGGTTGAGAATGAGCAAGAATTGGCGGACGAACTTGGGCAGAAATTACGTGTGGTGTGAGTTCGTAAGACGAGTGTGTTTGTATCGCAAGATGTGATGCTTAATTATGGGATAAAAACTGTTAGGCACGGTATGGGGATTGCCCAAGTGGGTTTTATTTTATAATTGAGACACGTGACCTGTCGCATTTGATTCATTGCTGCAATATGTTGGCTGTGTTATTGTCTAACGTGCGGGCGTTCGTTGGATTCCAAGTAGGGTCATGTGTGGTTGTTAATGAATTGATGGTCATGTGTTACGTGTGTTTTCGTCTCAACACGTGAGTGCCTACGTGGGGTTTGGGTTGTACATTATTGAGATTCGTCTCACGATTGTATAACCGCCACTTTCGCACCTCCAAGTGAAAATGAAAGTGCGATTTTCTTTTTGAAAGTTCGGGAAACGCTTTTGGTGCCCGGTGGAACTAGCGAGTGGATGTGAAAGATCCGAAATGAAACATGGAAGGAATAGTGGATAGGAGGCGATTAGTAGGCTTTCCCGTAGGGTATTTTAGGGGTTGTGTAGATTAAGTAGACCGATAACGGTTTGGGTAACCAAACCCTGATCTTTTTGTTAAATCCTGACTATGGATGTTTAATTGTTAATTATGTCCGTAATATGATGTTTGTATATTTGGTACTGTTCAAATATGTTGCTGTTTGATTGGGTTTAGGGTGTTCTACCCCGTTGTCGTTCTCTTTCTGTCCGGGGTTTTATATTCGCCCCACATGTGGCTCGATTTTTGGGTTGGGCCATGAATCCTCCACCACTACCACCAGCATCATTTCGGGTACCCGGAGGTGGGGATGTCATGACGTTCGTAGGGGTTCCGATGGGCATGACAAAAAAACTTGAGAGCAAAGGCACTTCCAGAAAGAAACAATGTAGTTTGGTGCTAAATCATCTCTTAACCTCTATATTGAGTGGTAAAATAAATAAGATTCATTTTATGGAATTACATTATCGAAATTAACAGACAAAAATCACTATCTTTCCAATATGAAGAAAAAATAGGCTACTCCGACTTGATAAGCTTGCTAGTCAAGGTAGGTTAAAGTGCTCTTCCTTGCAATCTACATGGTGGATGAGAGGGATTGTCTCTTCTTTAAATGCAAGTACCCTTCCTTGCTATTCAAACTCTTTTGGTATGCTATGCATATCGCTAGTGCGATTATCAGATAAATAGCATTAGACTTGAATAGTTGTAAGTTTGTCAAAGCTAAATCCAATCGGGTCATTAATAGCTCTGTGAAATAGTTTAGTAGTTGTGATCTGGAATGCTCTATGTTTTTAGCTCCGATATGTTTGTAAATAGGTCAAATATTGTGGGGGATTCATGAGCTGTTTCTCATATTATACAACTTCCCGATCAACAATAATGATGAATTATAAATAGAACATAAACAAATGATAAGCTAAAGGAAACATCTGCATTCATTCATCCATAAATTCTCATGGTAATAAATTCGAGTGCTCCTAGTGCGCCTAGTGCTCATCCACCCATTAAGAGAAACGTATAACTGGATTTTAGGGCTGTACAGTCCTTTTCCTTCGGCTTTAGAAATGACTCTGAATTTCTAAAGGCTATTGGGCAAATGCTAAGAAATTTACCAGTTTTTTTGAGAGACCTTGTGGGACTCGCATTGAATATTTTAAAGTCCTCCAAATGCCCTTAACCCAAAAAAAGTCCTACCCAGTTTAGGGCTTTGATCATTCCCATAAGGATGTTGCATTTTCTTTCTTGCAACTTTATACTTACTAAATTTTAAAAATTTTGGTTTTACTATCACCATTGTTCATTATGCAACCTCGTGCGATGATATCTACGAGCTCGGATCCAATTGCCGATGAGGCCTGCCTCAGAGTTGCTTACTCAGTGAGGGTCGCGTCAACTTGTGTCGCCTTAGCCTGAGGTGATGTGACCTCAAACGACCGTTGCCGGTGCTAAATCTAACTCACTAGCGTTCGATAATCGCGAGCATATTTTCTACTCACTAGCATTCGATAATTGCGAGCATATTTTCTTTCCTTTTTATTTATTTATTTAAAATGTATACATAAAGTTGATTCTCAAAATACTTTTTTATTACATTTTACCAAATATTGATGACATTTTTAAAAAAAACCAACCTGACCTAAAATATTTATATTTCTTCTTAATCAAACGAAGAGAGCTCGTACTATTGGTCTAAATAAAAAAAAAAAGTTGCAGGTCCACCATCTTTAAGTGGGAGATAATTTTTCCCACTTGTCGACGTCCCACTGGTTAAATGGCACGTCATGGTACGATGATGTCGACAATGCCCCTTTTTATCGTACCATCTTTTTCCCTTGTTTTTTTTTACCATTTCGTATTTTGGTGCTCTCTCTTTCGCATGTCCCACAGGCCACGGCTACAGCTAAACAGCTGAAGCCCACCGTAAAATATATGTTCTTTCGAAAAAACAAAATATCTTCTCTCTCTCTCTCTCTCTGTATCTCTATCTTTACTTTCTTTTTCTTAATTTTGCCAAAACAAGATAACCCATCTGCTTCTTTGAATCTTCTTTACCAAATCAACTTTGCCGTTTCGGTTGAACTAGAATACTTCGCTTTCCTCCTTCTTTCTTTCCTTTTTTTGTTTGTTTTTCCTTTTTGTGGATCGGTATATCACACTACATATATTTGCCCTGACTCACTGAGTAGAACATCGTTGAATTTGGAATCCTTTTATGTTTGTGGCCACAAAATAGTTAGAGAGATCTATCAACTGCCAGTAGATCCTTTGCGTTGATTCTACTTTCTTTGTTTTCTTGTCTTGGCCCTCTCATCCCTCTCTAGGGTTTCTGATTTTGTGACAAAGAGAAGAGAATACGCTGGGCAAATCTATAATTCTCCGACCATTGACTTTGTGAAGTCTCTATCCTGTGGTTTTCGCTTGTGTTCGAATGATGATATAGTCCATTTCTGTTTGATCAAAAAGTGTGATTAGTCTCGCAGTGTTTTTAGCTTCTCAAGTACTTCAGTCTAGTCAATAGGAGGAGGATAAAAAGATAAAGCTTCAGCTAGTTGAAGCTACACAAAGATGTGGTTTCATCGTTTAGGTATATTAGTCAAGTTTATCGCTATGTTTGAGTTTTTGTCACTCTAGGGTTGGTAACCATTATGTATGTAGGGAGGATTTAATCATGGCTAGAGGCAAAATTCAGATGAGGCGAATTGAGAACGCGACGAGCCGGCAGGTCACCTTCTCGAAGCGCCGGACCGGACTGCTGAAGAAAGCTCACGAGCTCTCGGTCCTCTGCGATGCCGAAGTCACCGTGATCATCTTTTCGCAGAAAGGAAGGCTTTACGAGTTCTCGAGCAATTCCGAGTAATGTTCCTCTACTGGTTTTTCGATTTCTCCAGTTGATTTTAGATGGCCAATATGATTGAGCCTTATTAACATTCTTATATCCAAAATGAGGGCTTGTGCACATATATGTGCTGTGTGTTTGTAAAGTGTAAATAAGGGACAGCATCATGGCATGGGTTTTGCTTATCCTCCTTTTCTTTTCTATCATTTTTTGTTTTGGTCAAACGTGTAGTGCTTTTCCCCTTCGATCATGGACTGAACTAACCATGATGACCAATATAGTTCTTATTTACAGACAATTTCAAACAATATAGGACTTCTGTTCAAATATCCTAATTGAAAGTAGCTGAGATAAAATCTATATTCTCGTTTTTTTTTATAGTCAATGTACTGAGGTATACCCTAATCAAATGGTTAGATGTAGGGATTTGATTATCAAAAGCACTCATCGTGTACGCTTTTGCATTGGAGCTGGACTCTCTCTTTCTTAATGGTCCTTCTGAGAAAACTATTTGTTGAATATCTTGCAAGTACTGATGTCCTCCAGCTACTTCACATGTTAGGATAATTAGTACTTTGTCTTGGGGAATGAAACATTATTTGATTTTCGAGAAACTAGGGACTGATATTGTTTGGTCCTTCTGGTTTTGACAAGTAACAATTAAGCCTTCACCCCAATTCCACATTGATATGAAATGAACATGCTGTATAGTGTTACTTCTTGAATGTTATAGGTTTTAAGGCTACTTCTAGGGATTGATCTCCATTAACTAATGCTTGGGCCATGATGATAGTAAGCGTATACGAGGTTAGGTATTAGTCTATTCGAAGTAGATCTTTTTCTGACAAATTTGATTGGTTGGATAATTGTTGAAGAAAACCAAACTTCATTTGAAAAAGGTGAAGCCTTCAAATGATACCTTGTTTGATTCCGTTTGTTGTAATTAGACCACTTCGACATGAACTAAGCATATCTTATGGACCCTATCTGATAATGGTTATCTTACAAATCATACAAATCTGTGTTTCAAGTTTATGACCATGCCACAAGGCAAAAACTAGAAATTTCATATGAAACACATTATATTAGTCGGGAAATCAAATAATGT
Organism: Syzygium grande; assembly: GCA_024733475.1. Classification (NCBI taxonomy): domain Eukaryota; kingdom Viridiplantae; phylum Streptophyta; class Magnoliopsida; order Myrtales; family Myrtaceae; genus Syzygium; species Syzygium grande. The sequence goes on along the minus strand of JAMXDD010000010.1, from coordinate 1,180,371 downwards.
TGTATCTATCTACCGCCATAATCAAGAAAAATTCCAAATGTGACATAAAGCATTTTGTTGGTATATTGGCTGCTTTGTGGTTCATTGAAATAGAAACTTAAAGCATAATCAATCTCTTTTCCCAATTAAACAAAGCCTGCAAAAGATTTTCAAGTTGATTTATTAATGGTACTTCAATCCTTAACAAAAGCCTGTGAAACCAGTCCTGACATCTTCAACTCTATGTACTTTTGGTTATATGGTGCTTTGAAAAGGTGAATAAGATTATAGGCTTGACCAGATTTGTGCAGTGGTGATTTTATGGGATCGAGTGCATTCACTAGTGTAATAGACTAAGGCTAACATGACACATCACACTGATCTCTTGGATTTCTTATTCATAGATTATTTATGTCAAAAAGTGGCTGTAATCGTACATGTTTGCCAATTTAGTTGCTCCACCATGTAAGTACTCACTATTCTTCATTTACCGGGAAGAAAGAGGTACTTAAAGTTAAAAGTTAAATGTAGGTGCAACAGCTTGCTCTTATAATTCCTCTGAGAAGTGGTAAGTGGTTGTACTGCTTCACAATGCAACTGATGATTTTACATGCATCATGTGCTGTTCTTACTTCTTACTGACATGGAGTGGCATGTTGAATTCTGAAGCCTTTGAGGTTGGGCAAAAAACATTGAGTTGATTCACTGCGTTCACGTGCTTATATACTTCGCTAGCACACATAATATACTTTTATAGTGTGAATGTGGACATTTACATGCTACTATTTGAAGAAAATATTGCTGGCATGATTATTTACACTGTGTAAGGTGGCAGCCAAGACTTTCCAAGTTCGTCATTTTGTTGCAAGTTGCTTAGAGGCATAAAGCTTCTTGAGGAGGCTTTTGCCTCTTCGGTATTCTATATGCAAGTGACAAGGATAAATATTCACGGGAAGTCTTGCATGATTCACAAGAACGATTGTTAATTTGTTTAATGTTCACTTACTTTGAATTAATGATACCTGATCAATTTGGAGAACGCATTTCCGGTGGCTGAGCTCATATGCTGCCTTTGCAATTTTTCAGAATCCGAAAGACAATTGATCGATACCGTAAATCTGCAAATGATGTGGATACATACCAGGCCAAAATGGAACAACATATTCTGGTCAGTGCTCTATCCTTTCCATGATGCTACATTAGGTGCATTCATAAGAATTTCAGTGAGATTCTCGGTTTACTTAAATAAGTTGTCACATTTGTTAGGCCCAAGAAGTCGATAATGTGGGACTAGTAATGTTTCAAGCATTTATGCCCAATTTGTTGAAGTCAAGCAAGTTGAGCACCTAGCTATTTATTTATTTTGATGTATAAAAGAAAGCAACTTCCTGCTTTTTTTGGTGTGGATTAACATATTACGTCACAGTACAAAATTTTTTCCATAGGACTTGCGAAAAATCAGACTTATATAACATACGAACACAGAAGGTTGAAAATCTTATTTTCCCCAGCAATCATATAATATATACATGCGTATTCATCAAGAGTCGCCTCATACGCAGAGAATCGTGCATACATATACATGTTTGCACGATTTAAAGGAATCACTAGAACCACAAAGTAGGGATCATACTAATGATGATGATATAGTTGAGAAAAGAGAGATAGGGTCGAATGACATTCAATTACTGAATAAATCTTTCAGATGATAAATCTTCTCTCAATGAGAAGGGCGAGTGTGTGCACACCGATATATATATATTTATATTTATATATATATATTGCAGACAAACTTTTGTTGTCCCAAATCAATTATCGCATTTCCTTTTGATCAGTTCAAGTGAAACCGTAGAATGCTACCTCCGTGAGAGCGACAGCTATTGTCTTCACATACTGACTTAACTGTCAAATGCTAAATCTAAAACTATACCGGGCTCGATAAAACTAAGCTGAGGAAAGGTTTTGAGTAATTTTTTCTCATTCTTCTTGTTTAAAAAAACTATATCTCTTTTATTTATTATACATCTAATTCACAATTTGCAACTTGCAAGGGACTAGTTTACAACCTTTATCCTACTAACTGTCTAAATAGATACAGAAAAATTTGGATCATGTACCTTCCTATTTCGTGTAGATCAAAGACTTTTTCTCTTTTAATCTCTTTAAGTATTCACTTTCATAATTTTCTTGTTTAATGAAGGTGCTTCTTTGTATGGCTTATATGCATTGCAAGAGATGAAAAGAGATGATCTCAATTCTCAATGTGTTACTTCAAACTTTGGATTCAATTCCAATTTGATCTCAATATGATATTTTGGATTATTTGAGTTGCGGTTTCTCACAACATCCATCTTCACCAAAGCTTGGTAAAAACATCAATATTTTAAATATCAACTTAGGAAATCCTTTTATCTGCATCAACAGAGTATCTCCATTGATGGGAACACTAACATGGAAGGCATTCATGGATACATCTTTTGGCTGAGTCACAGCAGTATGCGTTTCACTTTGAAAAAATGCACGTTCACAATGTTCAATATATCTATAGGATACACGTGCTTTGGTACATGAGAGATGCTTCATGGTTCTTAAGCATGAGGAATGCTGGGTATACTCTCTACATTGGTTTCCTAAGCGATGTGGCATTGCCTGAGTGTTAGTTAAAGTTAGTAAACTCATTGAGTCTCTATCAGGATTCTACGTCTTCACTTAGTGCACAAATTTAGGAGACGCGTCTTAATATGTCTAAAATTATTCTTTAAGTATGCACTATCTCTGATGAACCCAATTCTAGAAAATTCATCCAAACTTTACACTTTAAGGCAAAAGTCAAGTATCTCATAAGAAATGTTAGTCTAGTACAGGAGGAAGTGCTGTTATGGTTAGATAAAGGACTTGTACTATAATTGCAAGGCATACCACTCTTATTCATGTGGTTTGGTAATGACTGGGAAGAAGAGAGGAGAAACTGCTGATATATATAGAGAGACAAATAGGTTTCAAGTTAATTAATACCTTAAAAATGCTGTTTTGTTCTTTGTTCACGTCCACATGACATTAACTTGTCCTCTAAATGCTTTCAGCTTCTAAAATCCTTCTCGTCATCCACCACTTGATACCTCGAAAACATGCCCTCCATGGGCATTTACATCTTACTGTTTTCTTGAAGGAAGTTTCAAAAGTGATTGTTGGTGTGAGTGAACCTATATATATATATATGTATTTCCAGATTGTAATAATATACTACCTTGTTCTTGATAATAACCCTAATCTTGATCTCAAGAATTACTGAGGCGGTGAGCCATAGAATCAACTATGGTTTAGATTGTCCAGCTACAAATTGTGCAAGAGCATTAGGGTTCTTGTAGTAGCAATCTTAGTTTTGGAGGATCCTGTGGTGTTACAGATTTGCTCACTATGATCGGTTTTATCCATTGCATGATTTCACATATGTTCAGTTTATATTGCTCCGTTCAGTATATTCATAAATATCACAATCTCCATAAATGCGCAGCATCTGAAGCAAGAAACCATGGATATGCAGAGGAAGATTGAGCTTCTTGAAGTTTCTCTACGGTCCACAACTTTTGAGACTTCTCTCTTGTAAATTGTGGTTTGAAATGGATCCCTGATATCTAATTCCCTAAACTATGGTACTTTTCTTTTTCTAATCAGGAAGCTATCAGGACAATGTCTTGGATCTTGTTTGATCGATGAAATCCAAATGATAGGGGATCAGCTCGAGCGAAGTTTGAGTATTGTTAGGGCAAGAAAGGTACATTCCTCTTTGGCACAGTTGTCCGTTTCTCTATGCCTAATGATGTCTTGGGATCTTTTCATCGAGTAGCCGCTGTGTTTGGAGGCATGGAGATGGTGAGAAGTGAAAGAAAACAAAGAGAAACATTTTCCCACAAACGACCAAGAAGACTGACCTAATAAATACAGGAATCGAAACGCCAATTTCAATAGACTGCAATTGCATTGTATGATTGAAACTGAATAGACTGTAACACGTTAAACTTGGAAAGGAAAGAAAGCACATTGATAAATCACATTCATAAAACACCCTTTTTCTTCATTGTTGTTGACCTGTTCTCTTTTTCCTATAAACAAGGAAAGGATCATGGTTTTTTTTTTTTATTTTTTTTTAATTTTTTTTTTTTTTTTTTTTTTTCCAAAGAAGTAATTTATAACTTTTCAAGTCATGATTCTTTTGTTCCTTTTCCAAAAAAATTGTATATTTTATCAAGCCAGCAAACTTCTGAAAGAGTTGTATGTGACAATAAAACTGTAATAGAAAAAAGTTTCCGGTTGACTGATTCGTAAGTAACCTATTGGCTTGTTAACACTTTTATGGAATCACCAACTCCTTTTGACAATGTCCTATAGTTATTTGGATGACTCTATTGTTCCTTTTCCAAAAAAATTGGATATTTTTTCACGCCGGTAAACTTGTGAAAGAGTTGTACATGACAATAAAATTGTGATAAAAATTTTCTGGCTACTTGATTCCTAAGTAACTTATTGGCAACTTACCGACACTTGTATAAAATCACCAACTCCTTTTGAGAATGTGCAAATAATCAATTTTTCTTATTTTTTATTAAATTTTATTTATTTTTTCTTGCCATTCCTTTAAATATAATAACTTTTGTATAAATTCGCCATATTTATTTAAAGGACTCGCCAATTTATTTTTTCGATGAGATTATTTATTCTTTTTGGTTTACCAAGTTTCGTGTGAGTTATTTGCCAACGTTTATTTGATTTTTCTTAATTTATCAACTTTTTTTATTGGTTGACAACTTTTGTTTGTCTTTCTTACATCCAATCTCAGAAGTCTCTTTTATGAATTTACAAATTTTATTTGTGTAACTTATCAAATTTTCTCTCATTAGGTTAACGATTAATTCTTACTTACAATCTGTCGACATTTATTTGGTTATTTTTTTAAAATAAGTACATAGTATTCTATCTAGTTACCAACTTTTATTTACCTTACTCACGAACCCAACTAGAAATTACCAATCTTAATCATAGCAACTGCCAAATTCTACATCATCAACTTTTACTTGATTAGTTGCAGAGTTTATTAGGTTTTGTTAAATGACTAACTTCTTTTATCTTTGACCCAAAAAAACTTATGTTATCTTTGACCAACTTTTTATTTACTTTTCCTACCTACACCTTAAATTAACCAACTATTAATGAAATGGGTAATGACAAAACCGGTCCTTGAACTTTTGCTCAATATTCAATATGGACCTTGAATTTTTTTCGTTTGTCCTATGTGAATCCTCTACTTTTTAAAATTGGTGCAATGTGATCCTTCCATTATATTGATTAACAAAAACTACCGACGTGCCACTTGAGGCAACCAACCGTGTCCAAGTTAGCATATGACTTGTCAATTGGAGGGTTTAAAAAAGATTTTTTTTTTTTGTAAATGTAAGTAGTATTTATAAGATGACGTACAGAAGTTTAGGGGCATTCCCCAGCATTACAAATAGAACTAAGATTACAAAAAAATGGAGTGGGGGAGTCTCCATATAGTAGCCAAAGTTTCATTTGTTCGGGACGGTCTAAAAGATTTATAGTGCGAAGCTCGCCCTTTGACAAGTTGATAATCAATTAAATTAAAGTTGGTGATTTCATATTAGAGTTGGCAAGAAATAACTCAATTGGATGGAAAGTAGCAAATTTTACAATGTAAATGCATGAAATGAAAGTTTTGTGACTCAAATGCACGACGTTGACTAGTTTTAGAAATTGCCCTATAATTATTCCAAAGTATAATAACCCAAAACTATCCGGTAACTTCATTGAAGAAAAGTTCGTAAGTCATTTTAATTAAGTCTAGTAATTTTTAAAAAGAGTTGGTAAATTTAAGGCATTGCTAAGAAGTGCAAATGAACGTTTGTAAACAAGGAGAAAGTTGGAAAATTAAAGAAACCTAATAAATATCGTTAAATAACCCAAATAAGAGTAGGTGGCTCCACAATATGAGGTAAAAATTGGTAATCACGCTAATTTAGCTGAGTAATCTCCGAATACAAGTTGGTAATTCAATATAAAAGTTTGTAAAATTTAAAAAAAAACTTAAATGTTAGTAAGTCAAATGAAAATTGATAATCTAAAATTGGTTGGTAATTTATTCTGACAACAGTTAATTAGATACTAGAATTTAGATTGGTAATTTCAGATAAACTCAAAGTGTTAATAAGTTATGAAAGTAAAAATAGATACATTAGTACAAAATTTGGTAGTTTATGAAAGATTTGGTGATTTACCAGTAAATGGCCTTAAAAAAATTCACCAGTCATTTTAACCAATTGTTTCTTGACGCTTATTAACACTAATTGAAACTTCCCGACTTCAAAAAAAATCCGTATTCTTAGGCACGGAACAATAGAATTCTGCAAGTGATTTTAGTTCATTAACCTCACTAATTTCTGTCTACAACTTCTCCCTCAAACTGTGTTTATGGACAAGTTGCAAAGCATTGTCCTTTCATTTCTATTTTTATCATCTCAACTTATTTTCTCATTTTTTTCCTTTTACTAAGAAAAATATGTGGACAACATGCACACACATGAAAGTTAAAATGTTGATCTATTTTCCAGGCTCAATTATTTAACGATCAAATACAACAATTACAAGCAAAGGTAAGTGGAGTAATATGAAGAATGCTTGTCCAATCTCATCAGGCATTGTTAAATTCCTGGTTATATTAGTCTAGCAACTTTGTTTGGTGTAATTCAGGAGAGATCTCTGAAAGAAGAGAATGCAAAGCTTCTTGCTAAGGTGAACCATCTTTCTCTTCTACGCTTTTATTGCCTTCCTATTACTAGCCATGCATCACCACTCTTCTATGCATAAATTAAACACTTTCCACAAACTTGTGAAACCTACAATAGAATCTCTCAATGAATTTCAAGTATGATCTAGCAGCGCAGTTTTATGATCTTCTAAGACCAGAGAGGTCTTCAATGATTAAGAATGTTTCTTGCCCTAATGTTCTAATAGGCTTGTGTAGTGAAGGAGCTTGTTGCTTTTGTCCATCAGACCAACATTAGTAGATTTAGTGCTGCACAGTTTAATGTACTGGTTAAATGTGCTGGTCATGAGTTTGTCTTGCTCTCTATTAGTCCTGGTGTTAGAACCTTTAAAGAGTACTGCAACATGATCAGCTTTTATGAAAAGGACAATGCATAAGGATAGATGCTACTTTCAGGGTTCTGTACTGGTTTTATATTGAACCCTTACTTTATCGGTGAGAAGTTTTGCTTTTTGATAGTGTAAGTTAGAAGAGCAGATACGTTGAACATCACCAAAGGATTCTATGATCTTTAGAGCATATGATCTGCTTGAAAAGTTAGCTACTAATCCATGTTGAGAAAATTACCACCACATTGAGAAATTTACTGTCACGAGATACGATTCTACTTTTCTTTTTTACGGGGAACCGTAGACAAACTCCAATCTCTCTGAATTCTTTTATGGTACCGCACTTGATCTGTTAAGAAAGTGATTGACTTGAGAAAAAAAGGTTACTAACTCATGTTGGGAAAAAAATATTAGGATAATTACAATCAAGAGATACAATTATATGTATGGGACTATAGGATTGTAGACGGTCCCAAATCTGTCTCTTTCTGTGATCCCGTGATCATTACTTGATATACTTGGAAAGTTACTGACTTGAGAAAAAAAGGTTACTAGCTCTAAGTCAGTGACCTGCATTGTGAAAAATCGCCATTTGAGAATATTGTTTTCATGGAGGGATATGTTGTGTTTTCCAAATGGGGACTATAGACGGATTCAAAGTTCTTAGTGATCACATTTGGCATACCCAATCACTTTTTGAACTTTTGTCTTTTTTGAGAACGGAAGAGAGAGCCACTTCTAGAGCTAGCTGTTGGGAAATATTGAATTTTCCTGGTGAAATTATCGGAAAGTAATTGCCAGTGTGGTAATAAAAATTAGGTCACAATGTTTCTGTGTAATTAATGTTGAGACTACTATCCATTATACTATCATCGGGTACAATTCTATGCTTCTAACAAGGGAATGTCGGAGGACTGAAAGTTCCTGTGTCTTTCTATGATTTTGTAACCATTAATTGATCTGTTGAGAAAATACTAACTCGATGAGCAAAACTAAAAACCTTGAAACACGACCCCTGTTGAAAAACTTACAACATAGAGGATATTACTATGTTACTCTTCTGAGATAGTAGTTTGTTCTTTAAACATGGACTATAGGTGGAGCCAAAGTCTGTGGTCATGTCTGGTGTACCTAACCACTTTTAGAGTTTTTTTTTTTTCCTGCGACCTAGGAGAGAACCTCTTCTTGAGTCAGATGTTGGGAAAAGTTGAAATTTCCCAGTGACTATTGATAGATCTGGGTGCATAGACGGATGCTTGCATAACCTAATTTAGATCCATTGAAAGGCTTCTTCAATGCCAGTAAATCTCAAGTTGAGCTTCAGCTTTTTCCCATTTTAATTCAGTGAAGGTTTCTAGGTCCCCCATCATCATTCAATTGCATTTGTTATTTCATTAATTTAACGTTTCTTTTGGCGTCCTTTTTTCCTTTCTTCCAATTTCAGTGCGATGCAAATCCTTGGCAGTCAACAGCTCATCCGGGAGCAGCAGCAATACATAGCCGGAGTACAGATGTTGAGACTGGGTTGTTCATCGGATTGCCGGAGAGTTAAACTGATTCTCCATCATCCGACACAAGTCTAATAATATCCTGTTCAATAATAATATAATAAGAATCACTGCAATGTCGCTCAGTGATATCTTTACTCAGCTGCATTCTCCTTAGTGCTGTCACGACAACATATACATATGATTCATGGAAATCATTTCAAAAATCTGAGAGTAAGAATAGAAAAGGAAAAGAAAGATCAGATCAGAAACGAGCAATTAACCGGACACACATACGTGGAAGAATCGGCGAAACAAAAGAAATGACTTTCCTGCACCTTGGGCTTCACATTTGAATAACACAACAGTTGATTCCAAGAAAGAAACATCTCTGTTGAAAATATTCTCAAACAGCTTGCGAGCTTTTCATGAACATCACTGGACACCTCTTTAAGGTTCGCTAAGCCAAAAAAATCTCATTCATCACCTCTACAATTTTCTTCAGCGTAGATACATGCAGACGTAAGGGTCACGGACATCTGCTATTCGGTAGACTTGTAATTCATCCCAAACAAAGAGGTCCTGCCTTTTTCATGTGACAAAAGTTAGCTTACGTGTGAACTCCTAAGTGATGACACGTTTCCTAGGCGATGCCTTAATTGAAAGGGATTGCAGGGACAGACATTTAAGGACAGTAAGTGACACATTAGATGACTAATGTGTACAGTGCGTCCTGCTTGGCAATTAGTAAGAAGATACACAAATAAATAAGGGAAAGGAAATAAAATCTATTTATAAACTTTTTATTTTTCCCTTTCTGATCGCTTTTCTTGATAGAACTCCATGGACAAGCTTGGATTAGAAAGACAACATGCCCTTCTCCCTAGAGGAAAGGATCAAATAAAAAAAAAAAGCATACACCTCTTGCACTTGTACTATAATTTTAAATCTTTCAATTGTACCAATTGAGTCTTAAATTTATTAAGTTTTTGATTATTTGTCAATGTAGTCTATTCCGTCAATTCTTGTCAGAATTCATTCACATAGACGCCGGCTGTCCTATGTAGCATGACCGACGCTGACATGTGATATTTTTTAAATTTTAAATATTTTATGAATTTTTTCATTTCTTTTTTTTATTATTAAGGGCTAGCATGGGGCCGCTAACCACCGGCCAAGGCCTGGTGAGGGCTTGCGACCCTCGCTTAGATTTGGGCAAGGGTTTTCGATCCCACCGACTACGTGCAAGGTAGCAAGCCCTTGCCTAATGGCCAACAGGTTGACAACAATTTGAGTGATTCTTGCAGTATTTGGATTTGTGGATCTAGCTTAGGTGCCTTTTAGCTTTGTATAAGGTTCATTGAAAATGTTATTGTTGTCTATCGTCCAAGAAGCTCAATTAGTATCAGTAGTTGTAGAAGTTTGATTGAATCTTTGTTTTGAAGACGTGCCTCTTGTATTGAATTTGCAGGGGGAAGAGACTCTTGGGCTAGCGTTGATGTTTGCTATAAGATGTGCTTAGTTATTGAAAAAAAATAACGTGGAATATTCTAGTGAGACTAGCTAGTGGGTAGAGATTGGTTATATGAGTGAGGGTGTCACGCCCCGTACCCCACGAAGCGTTAACATCCCACTCGGTCGATCATGATGCAACGTTCCTAGGAAGCATCGCCGACCCAACGGCCAACAATCAGAGATCAATACACAAGCGGAAGAAACGTATATAAATATATATATATACACCCGTACAATAAATTAGACAACCAAGGATAGCATAACCGTTAAAACCAATAAAACTGGGAAACCTACTCATTCCATTTCTAATAAAATATTTACAATATCTGTTTTACACCAAATACACTTATAAAAGCCAAAAAGGATCAATAACTACCAACATCAAAAGAGGGTACATGACTCGGCGGTCAAACGTCATATATATCCGGGGCTCCTCCTAAAACGTGTCGGTTCACCTGCCATCCTCAATGCCGGGAGGGATCTGAAAAGAGTGGGTTTATACAACAATGAGACAAGTTCAGCGAGTAAAAACCTCTAAATCTAAACTAGGCTAACATGCACCTCCTGACAGGCAACCAAAACACTCAATGCATGATAATTGTAACCACATGACCTAAGCCCTCGAGCCCAGGGTCGAGCATGCACTAGACCCTGCAGGTTAGACATTTTATATAATTCACAGCACATACGTGACACACTGGTCACACGTACGCCATACGCAAGCTCATGCTTCAAAGTGCCTGTCACACACGAATCACCGGCATGCACATTAGCCAACACACTTCGGCACACATTTGCCATGCTTATGAATCTCCTCAAATTATGCACTCTGGCACACATCTCATTTTAGCAATTTATAAACCGATCCGAAGGCCACGGCCCGAAGGCTCACAACACTTCGCGACCCACGCCGAAGCGCATTTCCGGCCCAGTGCCTCTAGCCTGCTCTAAAGTGCATGAGGCGCAACACCAATCTCCTTACGGACTAACGCCGTCTTCCGGACAAATCGAGCATCGTCCTGCTTCAAAGTGCACGAGGACGGCACGACCCGAAGACCACGACCCGAAGGCCTTAAGTGATCACACGGCACACCGCCAATTTTATCTAAGCCCAACGTAAACACATCGGAGCATTTAGAGCGATCACACATGCTTATGTCAGGCACGCATACTCGCATAATTTCAATTCATGCCTCATACTCGGCATACACAATGCGTGTCCATGTAATGCCACACCATGCATCATGAGCATCAATAATAACTCAAGCACCCAATTAATTCAATGCCACAAACACATGCTCAATTAGCCCATTTAATACCGTGCGGCCCAGTACACAAATGTCAATTCGGCATTCAATTTAAGCTACAATTGGCCAATCACATACTGCATAATTCCAGTCACACGATGTAACAGTCTGAATTTTCGATCCTTTTCCCGGGATTTAAGAAATGAAATTGATCAATGTACTATAGTGAGATCTCACCTAGGACCCGCGCATTCTCGGGATGCTAACCTTAGGGGTAAGGCCAGTACGGAATTGAGTTCGTACGACCAAAGAACTTGATCTTGGTTCAATCTTCGACCATATCGATTGACGAGAGAATGTTTTGAGTTAACCGAGACCGATTTATTTGATTGATCGTGTCCAAAGGGCACTAGTGATAGACCCTCGCAATTATATGATAATCGAGGTCGTTTTGGTTCGAGCAAACTTAAACGTGATTTGACTTAGTGTCGATCATGGGTCGAGAGCGTGTAATCCCAATAAGTCACCCGTTAGCCAGAGATAAGCTAAAGTCGCGATTGTTCGATTTCTTGGAATTCGGGTCATTTCTTGGAATTTTGGCTTAGGGCCCTTGAATCGAATTTTTCAGAAGTGACAATTTTGAGGTCATTTTTTGGGTGTACCGATGGACGTTTTTAAAAAATTATTATTTTATTCCAACCTTGGGGCCACCCATTTCTGCAAAAAAAAATTTTGCCCTTGGACCACTTGTTGGAATTTTGGACAATTTTGGGCAATAATTGAGAACTAAAATAAGTGAAAAAGAAATTGAAATTATTGAATTACCACTTTGCCCTTGAATTATTGGATAAAGACAAGCGAGAACCGTTGGATCAAGGGTATTTTAGGAAAAATTGCAGATAAATGCGACACGTGTCCCCAGGCTCTCTTTGAGGTTATTTTTCTCTCTCTCTCTCTCTCTCTCTCTCTCTCTCTCTCTCAATCTTTGTTCCTCCCGTCATCATCATTTTAGTTAAGGACCTCCCAAATGTCGCCCTGGGACCTCATTTAGACTTGTTTAGGTTTTGGACAAAAACCTCCAGGAATTTACATGCTAAGTCTAAAAATTAAAAAATAATATTATTTTATTTGGATAACTAATGCCCTTTCGATACCATTTACCTGTTCATTTTTTTTTGAAAACATTTAACTTTGGATTAATTTTAACCTTTCTCGTGAGGTGATCAAGCGGTGCATAATCAGAAATGATCATCGCGAGTTAGGAACACAAGTCATGCGATGACATTCAACATTCGTAATTATATTAAAACATGCATAAACATGCATACTAACTACCATATTATGTTATTGTGCAATTCAAACTTATTTAATTTAAATAAAACCACAACATGGCCACACAAAAAAAAAAAAAAAATTTTTTTCATATGGAACCCATTTTAAGAAATTTTTTATTTTTTAAGTGTGAAAATTTATATATATAAAAAAGGAAAATTAAAATAAAAATAAAATAAAAACATTTTTTTTTAAAAAGCCCGGGACCGGAAAATTACCATTTTAAAAAGCCCTTGGACCTGTGTTAGAATTCCGAATTTTGGACAATTTTGGGCAATAATTGAGAACTAAAATAAGTGAAAAAGAAATTGGAATTATTGAATTACCACTTTGCCCTTGAATTATTGGATAAAGACAAGCGAGAACCGTTGGATCAAGGGTATTTTGGGAAAAATTGGGCGGATCGTCGACAACCGTGTCCCCACCACCCCCCTACTTCCTCTCCTCTCTCTCTCTCTCTCCCCTCTTCTGGCCCAGAACCCCCTTCCACGATCACTCTCTCTCTCTCTCTCTCTCTCTCTCTCTCTCTCTCTCTCTCATTCTCTTCATCTTTGTTCCTCCCATCATCATCACCCCTCTCCCGTGGCGTGGCTGCGTGGCGTTGCTGGCGTTCCATCGCTTCAGGAGGCGAGGCAGAGAGAAAGGAGGGCCGAGAGAGGAGAGGATTTCGCCTATTTCAGCCCCTTTTTTTCGCCTTTCTTAGGTAAGTGACCTCCCCAAATGTCGCCTAGGACCTCGGGTATTGTTAGACTTGTTTAGGGCTCGGTTTAGGGTGAATTTAGTCGCTGGTTTGCTCATTATTATTATTTTTTAAATTTTAATTAACATTTTAATAGACCCTATTAATACAAATATGCCTAATTTCTATATGCAATGTGAAATATTTTTGTTTTAGAATTTTAATTCCTAAATTTTGTATAATTAATTTTGGGCAAATTAAAAATAGGTGTCAACATGTGTGTTGGTTGATTTCCAGTTAGGTTGCTGCTGCATCTCTGGTTTTTGCTATTTTTACTGTGACTTGTGTGGCCCGAATTTGAGGAAGTGTTTTTTATCAAAGTTGTTCCCAACATCTTGAAGTATAACATATTTTAATTTGGGAATTTTTGAAAATCATTTGATGCCATTCGGAAGTCTATCTTTGGACCGAAATAAAACTGCCCGATTTACTGTTCACCCGACCTTCGGCTCTGTTCGAATTTTTATAAATTTTTTCAGACCTATTTTCAAAATACTTCCTTCACAAAAGTTGTTGGGGGACATTCGTGGCTATAACATATAAAAATTTCAAAGCTTTTTAAAGTGATTTGGGTGTTGAATAAATATATTTTGAGGACAAAACGGTCTGTTGGAGCGAGTTGATTTTCGTCTGACTTCAAGTGACCAAAAGAGGTGTTTCTAGTTGGAACTGAGTTTCAAGTTCTTCACGGAAAATATTCAGCAAGATGTTTTACGCAACGTGTCCAAATTTTAGAATTTTTGGAGTTTGTTTACTATTTGTTTTTGTGGAATTTCGGTCACTATTTAGGGTTCAGTTTAGGGGTTTATGTGGCTGTTTTGGGGGCTGAGATGAAGGCTGCTATTTGGTTGTCGTGGGCTAATTTGGGGACTGATTTGGCGAAGAAATTGATGAGGATTTGTAGGCTCGATGATGGCTGTGATGTGTATAGCGATCGCAGTTAATTTGTATAATTGATTGGAATTATTGTGACTGTTTGGAGACTAAATTAGAGGCTGGATATTTGTTGGTTACGGACTGATTTGGCAATGAAAAATTGAGGTTTAGTAGATTTGGATAGGGCAGTGATATTGTGGATCGATCGGGATTCATTTGTGTGATTGAGTGGAATTGTTATGGCTTGATTATGCTTAATTGATCAATTGTGTTGTTTGTGATTTGTTGGCTAGATTGGGATTATGTGTTGGGCTGAATATGGCGTGGCTGTGTGCCGTGTGTATGTAGCCGTGAGGAATCACTTTTGGAAGTTCGAGGAATCACTTTTGATGCCTGGTTGAACTGCAGGCGAGTGTCCAAAGATCCAAGCCAGGGAAACAGGAGCGGATTGGATAGGAGGAGACCAGTAGGCTTTCCCTAGGGTATTTTAGGGGTTGTTTGATTTGGGTTATCCGATAGTGAAGTTAAGATAACCAAACCCCTGAACTTTTGTTAAAACGGGGACGGAGGATGTCTGTATGTATTTATGTTTGTAATACGATGTTTGTATATTTGTTGTTGTTTGATTGTTATGGTGTTCTACCCTGTTGTCATCACCTTTCTGTCCGAGGTTTTATATATTTCGCTTCAGCATGTGGCTCTGATGTTTGGGTTGGGTCGGCGACGTTCCTGGGACGTCGCATCATTTCGACCGCAGCAGGGGATGTCGCGAGCTCGTAGGGGTTCGGGGCGTGACACACGAGCATAAAACATGGCATTTCACAATTAAGCACAATTAATCACCAATCAATCGACAGCCAATCACTCTGGGTAATCCCCGCCATTCAGCTAACAATTCTTACTGTCCGTTATAATTCGGTACATTCCTCAAAGCACGAACAGCCACTATTCCCTCAATTCGAGCCCAATAATTATATATAATAATCCCACTAAATTCCTCGGATTTTATTTCCACCAATCGGTCCTCAATCATGTCATAAATATACACCGATAATATCTAAGCCAGTCTAGAAAATGCACCGTCAATCCTAATTCGGGTTTAGGAGGTATACTCACTTAATCCAACTTCACGATGACAAGGAACGAGGGCCGATCAGTGGTGAACAGTGGAACCGGCGGCGACGTTCCCGGCGGACGACGTATGGACGCGGCGTATGGACGTCGTACGGACTTGTACGACCGGCAGGGGACGGTAGCTGGCGAGGCGACGATGGCTGGCGTGACGGTCGTACGGACGCCGTACGGACACCGTATGAATGGCCGGAGACGGAGAGAGAAAGAGAGAGAAGTAGGGGTCGGGGATGAGGGTGGTGAGACGAGGTTAGGCGGAGTAGCGGCACCAGCAAACGGCGACGACATGGTGGCGGTCTGGCGAGCTCCGACGTCCTGCCTTGAGAGAGAGAGAGAGAGAGAGAGAGAGAGAGAGAGAGAGAGAGAGAGAGATAGAGTGTGTGTGTGTGTGTGTGTGTGTGTGTTTGAGTGAGGGGGGCTAGCTGAATGAGCTCGTGAGGAGAGAGAGGGGCCGGTCCAAGGATGGTCAAATAGGGTGGTTGGTGGCGACACTTGTCACAATCTTACGCGATTTCTCATTTTGCCCTTAATCCAACGGTCCTCATTAATCCTATCCAAATAATTGAGGGGCAGAAGGATCTTTAGTTTAGCCCCAATAATTGAGCTGAATTATCCAAATAATTATCTCCAAAATTTTTTCAAAATTCGGAACCCAAAAATAGCTCAGGAGCAAAACGGTCATTTTTCCGGTCCCGGATCGAAATTTCAATTTTTGGCTATACCACACCCATTTGGGGTTTACTCCCCGGCTGTCGGCCGTGCGGGGGTTCCCTGGGTTATCAAAAAAAAAAAAACCCAAATGGGTGTGGCCAATATAATATGGCGTCGAAATCGCGAAAATAACCTCTTAAGCCCTCGAAAATTGACTGCAAAGTCCTGGGAAATAAAATAATATTATTTTTCACTTCCGAGCCAAAATTTCAATTTTTGTCCGTAACAATTCTAAATGTACGTGGCCACCCCAAAATGACATCGGCCTCGAAAAATGATCTCATACGGGCCCAAAATCAATATCGGTGTCCCGAGGGGCAAAATCGTAATTTTTGACTTCCCGGATCGAAATTTCAATTTTTGACCGGACTAACTCCAAACTTGTGTGGCTAGCATAATATGACGTCCGAATCGTGAAAATAGTTGTACAAGCCTTTGAAAATCGGTACTGAAGTCCAAGTCCAATTCCTTGTCCAAAGCTCGCTAAATTTCAAATTTCAAGGTCTCTCACTAACGAGCGGCTATTTAGGATTTACGCGTATCGACCTAGGGTTATCCAAATCATGAAGGTCTCGATCATTGAGAGAATGAGAAATTATCACTAGTCCCAGAGGTCGCGATCGTTCGACTTAAGTTCAGGACTAGTTAGCCACGTGCACTTTCGGTCATGTAGAATCACCTGCGATCTGATTGTACATCATTGGTCTTGGCCAAACCAAATCCATCACTTTTCCAAAGATCGGTCTATATTGGTTCAAAATATTTTCTCATCATTTCTCGTGATCAGTGCACGATTCGCGATCGAGTCCCTGATCCATGTACCGTTTTCTAATTAGCCATACCCTATTGGTTAGTATCCCGAGAGTGATCAGCCCTGGATAAGACTTCCTAAAATGAAATGCGAAATAATGTCAGTTTTATTGATCCCGGAATTACATCGAAATTCGGGCTGTTACAGAGGGTACGTGTTTTGGATAATATATTAGTACATATAACATTATTGATATGCGATTTAATTAAGGATCAATGCTAAGGGTGAGCATGGTTTCAGGGTAAAACTTAGAACCTGAACGGTGGGAACCGGTAGATTCCAAGTTCCAAGGCATGCAAGGTAAGTTTCAGGT
Organism: Syzygium grande; assembly: GCA_024733475.1. Lineage (NCBI taxonomy): Eukaryota > Viridiplantae > Streptophyta > Magnoliopsida > Myrtales > Myrtaceae > Syzygium > Syzygium grande. The sequence goes on along the minus strand of JAMXDD010000010.1, from coordinate 1,163,063 downwards.
TCCAAAATTTGGATAACCTGTTACGACGAGTAAGTTCCCAATTTTATCTATCTAGAACCTAGAACCTATAACCTAAAACCTAAAAAGTAAACAAGTGTTTTGTATTTTTTTTTTTGGTTTATGTCTTCGTGTGGTTCTGTGGTGTTTCATGACATCAGATGATGAATATATAATATGAAACCACTAATTTGAGCTTTCATTTTATGACTTGTTAATGTTTCATAATTTTTGTGTGTCTAAATATAAATTATGATCATTAGATGTGATAATTCATTACAATTGTTCAATTAATAATATAGGTGGAACATGGGTAGACCCTGAAACCAACCTAGAACTTGTGATAGGATAGATTCCATATTCCAAAAATGAAGGAGTCTATTCTCATGGGTAGGTTTCAGATGAAACTTATACGGAATATAGAACCACTCACCCCTAATATCGATTCACACAATAATTTCTTATTTTAATTATATTTATTTAAACCGTAATGCTAGGAAAATTAGTTTTTTGTATTATTCTCTTTTGTGAATGAAAAGCCTGTTTAATATTGTTGTGTTCATTTTCGTTTTGTTTAACTAAATATAAAATAAAATAAAATAAAAAAGACCTGTTAGACCTTGGAACCTACCCTAAAACCCGTACCTGAGGGTAGGTTCCAAATTCCTAGTTCCGATGGGTAGGTTTTAGGTTCCAAAAAATAAGGAACCTGTAACTGAGGGGGTAGGTTCCAGGTTTCAGGTGAAACTTAAAAGGAACCTGAAACTGCTCACCCCTAGTCCATGCCATTTTGATATCCTTATCCTCTATATTTTTTAATTGATATCAAGATTTTTCCATCAAAATATTTCAAGGGACTAAAATTGTAGGAATGGAAACTTGGGAAAAATGAGGAGAATGTCACTAGCAATAAAAGGGGGAGAAGCTTGCCAAGGCTTCTAATACAAATCAGAAGGAAAGAAGATTAGAAATAAGGAAAATGTCTATTTCTCTAAGCTAGACTTAAATGAATTACTGGTCCTAACCAAGATGTGGACTGATTGACATGTGCATTTGGTTCGGCTTTGGGAGAATGTTTTTGAGAAAATGTAAAGGTTTTTGGGCTAAAAAGGTTTTCCAAAATGTGTCACGCCCCGAACCCCCATCGAGCTCGCGACATCCCGCTTCAGTAGAAATATTGCGACGTCCCAGGAAAGTCGCCGACCCATCCTAAATATCGAAGCCACATGCGGAAGCGAAATATATAAAACAAAACCCCGGACAAAAAGATGACGACAACGGGGTAGAACAACAGAACAAACAAACAACAATAACAGCATTTCATACAATATTACTGCACCACAAAAACTAACAATATATTATAAACATATGCAGCAAACTAGCATCTGAAATCATCGTCATAACAAAATATCAGGGGTTTAGTTATCTTAACTTCATTATCGGATAACCCAAGTTAAACAACCCCTAAAATACCCTAGGGAAAGCCTACTGGTCATCCTTCTTTCCATTCTACTCCTGATTCTTCGGGCTTGAGTCTTCAAAAACTCATCTGCAGTTCCACTGGGCACCAAGAGCGACTTTTCGCACTTCAAAAAGAGGAGGCGATTCCTTGGGTTTATGGCTGGGGGTTTGAAATTGTGTATTATACAACTATGAGACAAATCTCAATAAGTGTACAATCCCAAACCCCATGTAGGCACTCACATACCGCCAGACGAAAACACATATATCACGCGACAATCAACCAAAATAACAACTACACACAACCCTACCTGGAATCCATCATACACGTCCCTGCACGTTAGACCATAATACAGCCAGCACATCACAGCAAGGAATCATAGACGTGCGCGTGCCTCAATTATAAGACAGAAACCACTTGTGCACGTCCCATACCGTGCCTAGCAGTTTTTACCCCATAATTAAGCATCACATCAAGCGATACAAATACACTCGCACACTAACTCACACTGTGCGTCATTTCCACAACCCTCACTAGTCCAGCCAAATCCCGCTCATTCTCAGCTTTTCCACCACTACCGCGCTCACGTAAAACTCATCAGGCCAACAGTCTTCTGATCTCGTTAGGCATCATCACCCCGTCGGGCAGGGCATCGTCACCTCGTCAGGGACGGCATCGTCCCGCGTAAACGTACACGCCTCAGGACGGATCCCCTTTTCCAATCAATCCTACTTTTCCGTACCCTCGTTCCACTTATTCCACACATACCACACTTACGCACGGCCACACCCAATTTCACGCCACACATACAAATAGCCACACACACACAATCTCACACTCCACACCCATTTCGCAAATGCACATCCTCGTCACACGAGCGCACCACTCAACCACATACACTTACTTAGCATGCAACCTCAATGCGCGATCACATCACCACATCTCACGGCCCCACACATGGCACACACGGTCACACATTTCCAGTCCAATGGACACTCAAAACCAGCCAACAATCACTAATCACACAATTATAAGTATGAGTCCATTCAAAGCATAATTCTACCAATCATCAAACAATCCAGCCCCTAGTCGGTCCACCACACCTCAGCCTCATCCGGGCCTACTAAACCACACATAATCAGTCACCGAACAAGTCCACAACAGTCTGCAATCCAGCCCTCTTGCACATGCCTTAAACAGCCCCTAACCGAGTCCACTAAACGCCCGAAATTTCATCACCAAATCAGTCCACAACAACCCAAACACCAGCCCCTAATTCAGTCCCAAAGCAGCCACAAAAATCGTCTAAACCGAACCCTAAACGAGTCTAGCAATACCTGAGGTCCTACGTGACGATTGGGGAAAACATTTACTGTCACGCCCCGAACCCTGCGAAGCGCGAGCATCCCACCTCTGGTAGATTATGATGCAACACTCCCAGGATGCGTCGCCGACCCAACACCCAATCAGAGATAAGGCACATGCGGAAACAACGTATATAATTATATATATACACCCGTACAAAATAAACACGTGAGACCAAGGCAGAACAACCATCACACAGGAATACATTTTTGTATTACTATAGGAAAAACCTTTTTACAATATCCATTTGTACAACAAAAAAGGAAACAACATCAGCAGTCAACAGCCACCTGGTCAAAAAGGAAAGTGGCTAGGGAGGTCAAACTAACTCAAAGAGAGGGCTATAGTCAAAAAGTTACCAGCCCCCACTACTAACTATGGCTCAGGATAAACCTATGGCTCCCAGTCAGGATCAGATGACTCTGAAGACTCCTTGGAAGAACCCTCCTAAACCTCAGACTCCTCAAAATCCATAGCCTCTGCCACGATCCTCTCATCCTCTGAATCAAGCTCTAATTCCAGATCCAGGTAAAGCCCTAACTCATCATCTTCCTCGGCTCCTATCTCCACATATGATCCTCGGCTCCTATCTCCACATATGACCCTACCTCAGCGATCTCCCCAATTTCTTCCTCGTCATCTATGTCCATGTCTTCGAATTCCTCTTCCTCGTCTTCGAGCTGATCAGGATCCTCGGCGATTACTTGAGACTCCCCATTCATGGGCTCATCAACGCCATTTACGTCATACACATCCTGAGGGTTGACTATCTCACCATCAGCCATATGTGGGATCATCAATCCATCTTGGCCAATCGGCACATCAAAAGTCCTAAGGGGTTGCTCGAGGTTTCCGTCGACATCTCGCAAGCACCAAACCACGTACTCCTGCGTCTGATGAAAATACTCTCTCACGTTCACAAACACCACAGATCGGTATCTCACATAAGATTCCCCGTTTCCTGTGGAGTATATACTGGTAAACTAATGTATCTGTATAGGTATTCCAAAAAGCGGCGGATTTGGCGTCTTTACAGCTGGGGGTCTGAAAATATAGGTTATTACAACCGTGAGACGAATCTCAGCGAGTATAACCCCTAAACCTAGGTTAGGCTAACATGCATTTTCCTGACAGGCAAAAGCAATGCCAAATAATGACCTGGGCCCTCAGCCTAAAGAAAACATAATAATTACCCTTCAGATTAAGTAGTTCATTGAAATCCTCAAGGCACATGCACGGATACACTAGTCACACGTGCCACACACATATGCTCATGCCACACCCACATGCTCATGCCATATTCTCATTTTGGTTCACAATTTACTCCAACTTGATTATTAATATTTATTACGACTCGAGTCCACACAATTCCCGGCCTAATGTGTCTAGTCTGTTACAAAGTGCATGAGATGCAACACCGATCTGGCCCAGTGTCTCTAGTCTGCTACAAAGTGCATGAGGCTAGTCGTCATCCGGACGTACCAGGCATCGTCCTGTTACAAAGTGCATGAGGACAGCATCGACTTGAAAGCCCTTAAGTGGTCACAGGCACATCGTTAATTTTATCTGGGCCCCGCGTAAAACGCATCAGGGCATAATTAGGTGATCACATGCTCATGTCAAACACGCATTCTCGCATAATTTCGCCACACGCCTCATTCTCGGCACACTTAATGCGTGTCCATGAAATGCAACATAATGCAACATGAGCATTAATAAACTACAGGCACTTAGTTAAATCGAAATCACCACACAGTGCCCAATTCACAAACAACATGCTCACTTGGCTAATTAATACCATGCGGCCCCATTTCAAATACACAATTCAAGCCATCAATTGGCCAATCACATTCCGCACGATTCAGCCACATGAGCACACAACATAACATTTCACAATTAAGCACCAATCAGTCAACAACCAATCACCTCAGGTAATCCCGGTCATCCATCTAACAATTCTTGCTGCTCGACATAATCCGGTACATTCCTAAAAAATGCGGACAGCCACTATTTCCTCAATCCGGATCCAACAATTATCCATAATAATCCCACTAAATTTCTCGAATTTTATTTCCACTAATCAGTCCTCAATCCAGTCCGAATTATATACTGGTATTGCCTAAACCAGTCCAGAATACACCGATAATACCTAAGCCAGTCCAGAATACGCACTATCAATCATAATCCGGGTTTAGGAGGTATACTCACTTAATCTTGGATCATGAAGATGAGAAACGGCGACCGATCATTGATGAATAGTGAAACCAACGGCGGCGTTCCCGGCATACGGCATATGGACGATAATCACCGTCTTTACATTTGTATGGGACCGTACGGACGGGTGGGGGATGGTGGCCGGCGAAGCCATGGTGGCTGGCGTGGCGGCTGTATGGTCGCCGTACGGATTGTACGGACCGAGAGAGAGAGAGAGAGAGAGAGAGAGAGAGAGAGAGAGAGAGAGAAAGGATGGTCGGGATGAGAGTGAGGGTAAGGCGACGGCACGGCAGTACAACTGGACAAGGGTGGGGTATGTGGCGGCGTCCGGCGAGGAAAACCGGCGAAGGAGGAAAACGGAGGAGGAGAGAGAGAGACTGGTCTGATCTAGTCAAATATAGCAGCCAAATTGCGCCACGTGTCGCCGATCCGGGAGTTTTGACCAAAATACCCCTAATCCGACGGTTCTAAGGAGATAGGATCAAATAATTAGGGGCAATATAGTTTTTGACCCCTAATAATTGAGCTAATAATACTCTTAATTATCCCAAATAATTTTCCCAAAATTCGAAACTGAAAATGGCTCAGGGGCAAAATGGTCATTTTTCCGGTCCCGAGGCGAAATTCCAATTTTTGGCTAGATCAACTCCAAATAGGTGTGGCCAACATAATATGGCGTCGAAATCGCGAAAACAACCCTTTAAGCTCTCAAAAATCAACTGCGGAGTTCTGGGAATAAAATAATATTATTTTTCACTTCCGAGCCAAAATTTCAATTTTTGACCGTAACACTTTCAAATGTGTGTGGCCACCCTAAAGTGGCATTGGCCTCGAAAAATAACCTCATACAATCTCAGAATCAGTGTCGGGATCTAGAGGGCAAAATCGTAATTTTTGATTTCCGGGTTGAAATTCCATTTTTCGACCGGACTAACTCCAAACGTGAGTGGCCAGTATAATATAACGTCAAAATCATGAAAATAGTCGCACAACCCTTCGAAAATCAATATCGAAGTCCGGGTCCAATTTCGTGATCAAAACTCGCTAATTTTTAAATTTTAGGGTCTCTCACTAACGGACGGCTATTTAGGGGTTACGTGTATCGACCTAGGATTATTCGAGTCATGATGGTCCCGATCATTGAGAGAATGAGAAATTATCACTAGTCCCAGAAGTCGCGATTGTTCAGTTTAGGTTCAGGACTGGTTGGCCACGTGCACTTTCATACGTGCAGAATCACCTGCGATCCAATTGTATATCATTAGCCTTGGCCAAACCAAATCCATCACCTTTCCTAAGATTGGCCCACATTAACCCAAAATATTCCCTCATCGTTTCTCGTGATCGGTGCCCGATTCACAATCGGGTCCCTGGTACACGTACCATTTTCCCAGTTAGCCATATCCCACGGGTTAGTATCTCGAGAGTGATCAACTCTGGGCGAGACTTACTAAAATGAAATGCGAAATATTGACAATTTTATTGATCCCGGAATTACATCGAAATTCGAGCTGTTACAACTCTTCCCCCCTTACAAAAATTTCGTCCTCGAAATTTGAAATCTATCCTTAACTACTCAAACAACTGGAGGTGCTGACGTCTCACAGCTTCTTCGATTTCCCAAGTGGCACCTTCTGTCCCGTGGTGCTCTTAGACAACCTTAACTATCGGGATCGTCTTGTTTCTTAGCACACGATCTTTTCTATCTTCGATCCTAACTGGCCTTTCCACGTATGACACTCTGCCGTCCACTTCTATCTCCTCATACTTTAGAATGTGGGTCGGGTCCGGTTCGTACTTTCTTAACATAGATACTTGGAAAACATTATGTACTTGGGACAGATTAGGCGGTAAAGCAAGTTGGTAAGCCATATCACCAATCTTTTCCAATATTTCAAATGGTCCGACATACCTCTGAGCTTTCCTTTCTTGCCAAATCGGGATAATCCTTTCATAGGTGACACCTTGAGAAATATGTGATCTCCAACTTGAAATTCCAAAAGTCGTCATCTCCTATCGGCGTAACTCTTTTGGCGACTCTACGCTATCCTCAGTCTATCCTGGATAATCTCTACAGCTTCTATTGACTGCTACACTAATTCTGGGTCTGTTATACTCCGTTCACCTACTTCATCCCAACACAAAGGCGTGTCCTACACACCCTACCATATAAGGCTTCAAACGGTGCCATCTGGATACTCTGATGATAGCTATTATTATAGGCAAACTCTATCAAATGCAACTGTTCCTCCCATTTGCCTTGAAAATCCAATACGCAAGCTCTCAACATGTCCTCTAAGGTCTGAATTGTCCTTTCAGACTGGCCATCTATTTGCGGATGATAGGCTGTACTAAACTGTAACTTAGTTCCCATGGCCACTTGCAGACTTTTCCAAAAACTCGCTGTAAACCTTGGATCCCGATTCGACGTGATTGTCACTAGTACCCCATGAAGACGTACAATGTGTCATACATATAACTCTGCATACCTTTCTAACTCAAAATCCTTCCGAACTGCAAGGAAATGCGCTGGCTTGGTCAGTCGGTCCACTATTACCCATATCGAATCATGACCTCTCTGACTTCGGGGTAAATCTGATACGAAATCCATCGTGATATGTTCTCATTTCCACTTGGGAATCTCCAACGGTCTCAGTAGTCCTCCAAGCTTACAGTGTTGTGCCTTCACTTGTTGGCAGGTTAAGCACTTGGCTACATACTTAGCCACATTTTTTTTCAATCTATTCCACCAATAATGTTGCCTCAAATTCTGGTACATCTTCGTACTACCTGGGTGGATACTGTAATTACTGCGATGTGCCTCACTTAAATTTTTCTCCTTAAGCTCAATCTCATCGGGCACACACAATCGCCCTTGGAACTTTAGAATTCCATCCTTACTCACTTGGAATTCCGGTTTCCTTAAAGTAGCATCCATTCCGATAATTTTTTGTATCTTTGGGTCCGTAGACTAAAGTGCCTTGATCCTTGCTTGAATTTCCAGTTCAATCCTCAAAGCAGCCATCAGGCTAGACATCTAACTCACCTCAAACTTAAACTCCGAGTCCTTGAACTTCTCCAGCAAAGTACATTCTTTTACCAACATATGCGCCATACTAGATTTGCAACTTAAAGCATCAGCAACTCGATTCGCCTTCCCTAGGTGGTACATGATGTCGCAATCATAATTCTTTAGAAGTTTCATCCATCGACGTTGTTTCATATTCAATTCCTTTTGCAAAAACAAGTACTTGAGACTTTGATGATCCATATAGATCTAGAACTTTTCCCCGCACAAATAGTGTCTCCAAATCTTGAGCGCAAACACAATTGTAGCTAATTCCAAGTCATGGCGTCAGGTAGTTCATCTCATGGGGCCTCAGCTGGCGCGACGCATAAGCTATCACTTTTCCATGTTGCATTAGCACACAACCAAGTCCTCTTAATGAAGCATTACTATAAACCTCGAATCCTCTTGGCCCAGATGGAATGGTCAACACTGGGGCAATTGTAAGCCTATGCTTCAACTCCTGAAAACTTTTCTCACATTTATCGTTCCACTCAAACTTAGATTCCTTCTTCAACAATCGCGTCAGCGGCATGGCTATCAAGGAGAATCCTTCTATAAAGCATCGATAATAGCCAGCCAATCCTAAGAAACTCTAAATCTCTGTTACGAAAGTTGGTCTTTGCCATTTCATCACTACCTCAATCTTCATCGGGTCTACAGAGATTCCATCTCCCGAAACTATGTGACCAAAGAACGCCACTCTATTTAATCAAAACTCACACTTACTGAACTTGGCAAAAAGCGCGTGTTCGCTTAATGTCCACAATACCTCAATCAAATGCACCTCATGCTCCTCCAGGCTTTTCGAATACACCAAAAATGTCATCGATGAACACTATAACGAATCTGTCCAGAAATTCCTTGAATACTCTATTCATTGAATCCATAAAGGCAACAGGAGCATTGGTTAATCTGAAGGGCATCACTCTAAACTCGTAGTGCCCATACCGTGTCCTAAAAGCGGTCTTAGGTATGTCCTCTTTTCGGATTCTCAGCTGATGGTATCCGGTTCGCAAATCAATCTTAGAAAACACTAATGCTCCTTGCAACTGATCAAATAGATAATTGATCCTTGGTAGAGGGTAATTGTTCTTAATCGTCACCTGATTCAACTGCTGATAATCAATACACAACCTCAAGGTTCCATCCTTCTTCCTTACAAACAGTACTGGTGCTCCTCATGGAGACACACTAGGTCGAATAAAGCCTTTATCCAACAACTCTTGAATCTGCACCTTCAGTTCCTTGAATTCTTGACAACGACATCCGATACGGTGCCTTAGAAATCGGTTCAGTTCGTGGTGCCAACTCTATCATAAATTCCACTTCTCGCTCGGGTGGTAAACCAGGTAACTCTTCAGGAAAGACCTCGGGAAAATTACTTACTACTGGTAACTCTTCCAACTAGGGTTCCGCCATTATTGGATCCATAACATTCACTAAATATCCTTCACACCTATCGTCCAGCAGTTTCGTCACTTCAAGTGAAGAAATCCAAGAAATAGAGGTTCCTCCTCGGTTTCCTTGAAACTCAAACCTTAGACGTCCTATCGGATTAAAAAGGATCGTCCTACTGCCGCAATCCATAACAGCCTTCTAGCTGACTAGCCAGTCCATTTCAATTATCACATCGAAATCGAACATGGTCAACACTGCCAAGTCAATACTTTCTTCACCACCCTCAATCACAATCTTACAATTAGGACATCCAAAAAAAACTAACATTTTATCATTCATAGGCATCGACACACTCAGCTTAGTCTCAAGCAACACTGGTTCTAAACCAACTAACTTAACAAATTGCTCCGAAATAAAAGAATGGGTCGCCCCCCGGATCAAACAATGTATAAGCAGCATGATCACAAAGAGAAATGGTACCTATGACCACGTTCTCGCACAATTTCGTCACACTCCTCATTCTCGGCACACTCAATGTGTGTCCATGAAATGTAACATAATGCAACATGAGCATCAATAAACTACAGGCACTCAGTCAAATCGAAATCACCATACAGTGTACCCAATTCACAAATAGCATGCTCACTTGGCCAATTAATACCGTGCAGCCCCATTTCAAATACACAATTCAAGCCATCAATTGGCTAATCACATTCCGCACGATTCAGCCACACGAGCACACAACATAACATTTCACAATTAAGTACCAATCAGTCAACAACCAATTACCTCGGGTAATCCCGGTCATCCAGCTAACAATTCTTGCTGCCCGACATAATTCGGTACGTTCCTAAAAAATGCGGACAGCCACTATTTCCTCAATCCAGGTCCAACAATTATCCATAATAATCCCACTAAATTCCTCGGATTTTATTTCCACTAATGAGTCCTCAATCCAGTCTGAATTATACACTGGTACTACCTAAACCAGTCCAGAATACACCGATAATACCTAAGCCAGTCCAGAATACGCACTATCAATTCTAATCTAGGTTTAGGAGGTATACTCACTTAATCTTGGACCACGACGACGAGGAACGGCGGTCGATCATCGATGAATAGTGAAACTGGCGGCGGCGTTCCCGGCGTACGGCATACGGATGGCGTACGGTCACCGTACGGACACCGCACGAACCATACGGATGTCGTACGGACGGCGGGGGACAGTGGCCGGCGAGGCGGTGGTAACTAGCGCAGTGGCCGTAAGATCGCCGTATAGACTGTACGGACGCCGGAGAGGGAGGAGGGAGAGAAAGAGAGAGAGAGAGAGAGAGAGAGAGAGAGAGAGACAGAGAGAGAGAGAGAGAGGATGGTCGGGATGAGGGTGAGGCTGAGGTGACGGCACGGCGGCGCGACTGGACAAGCAGTGGCTCGTGCGACGGCGACAAGCTTCGGCGGCCGGCAAGGAAAACTGGTGGAGGAGGAAAACGGAGGAGGGGCTGTTATGGGGCTGCTAGCCGAAAAAATGAGGGAGGAGAGAGAGAGACTGGTTTGATCTGGTCAAATATAGCAGCCGAATTGCGCCACGTGTCGCCGATCCGGGAGTTTTGACCAAAATACTCCTAATTCGACAGTTCTAAGGAGATAGGATCAAATAATTGAGGGGCAATATAGTCTTTGGCCCCTAATAATTGAACTGATAATACTCTTAATTATCCCAAATAATTTTCCCAAAATTTGGAACTGAAACCGGCCCAGGGGCAAAATGGTCATTTTTCCGGTCTCGAGGCGAAATTTCAATTTTTGGCTAGATCAACTCCAAATGGGTGTGGCCAATATAATATGGCGTCGGAATCGCAAAAACAACCCTTTAAGCCCTCGAAAATCAACTGCGGGGTCCTAGGAATAAAATAATATTATTTTTCACTTCTCTGAGCCAAAATTCCAATTTTTGATCGTAATACTTCCAAATGTGTGTGGCTACCCTAAATTGGCATCGGCCTTGGAAAATAACCTCATACGGACTCAGAATCAATGTCGGGGTCCAGAGGGGCAAAATCATAATTTTTGACTTCTGGGTCAAAATTCCATTTTTCGACCGGACTAACTCCAAATGTGAGTGGCCAGTATAATATGACGTTAGAATCATGAAAATAGTCGCACAACCCTTCGAAAATCGATATTGAAGTCCGTGTCCAATTTCGTGACCAAAACTCGCTAATTTTCAAATTTCAGGGTCTCTCACTAACGGGCGACTGTTTAGGGGTTACGCGTATCAATGTAGGGTTATCCGAGTCATGATGGTCCCGGTCATTAGGAGAATGAGAAATTATCACTAGTCCCAGAGGTCACGATCGTTTGGTTTAGGTTCAGGACTGGTTGGCCACGTGTACTTTCGGACGTGCAGAATCACTTGCGATCCAATTGTATATCATTGGCCTTGGCCAAACCAAATCCATCACCTTTCCTAAGATCAGCCCACATTGGCCCAAAATATTCCCTCATCGTTTCTCGTGATCGGTGCCCGATTCATAATCGGTTCCCTGGTCCACGTACCATTTTCCCAGTTAGCCATACCCCATGGGTTAGTATCCTAAGAATGATTAGCTCTGGGTGAGACTTACTAAAATGAAATGCGAAATATTAATAATTTTATTGATCCCGGAATTACATCGAAATTCATGTTGTTACACTTACCTGAGCAAAACAGGACAACTCGGCTGGATAGGGACGGGGACAGCCGCAACAAAGCAGCAGCGGAGACGTACGGACACCTATATAAATGCCGTACGGACACTGTACGGACACATACGGACGGCGACGAACGATGGCTGGCACGGCGGCCGTACGGACTTCGTACATATGACCGTATAGAAGGCGAGGAAAACCGACGGAGGAAGAGAGAAATCGGGAGAGGGGGAGCTGTTGGTGGGGGACCTGGCCAAATGAGGGAGAGACGAGAGAGAGAATGGTCCAAGTTGGTCAAATATAGTGGCCTAGGGGTGACACGTGTCGTCGATCCGGGAAATTTGACCAAAATACCCCTAATCCGACGGCCGACATTTATCTCTATCCAATAATTGAGGGGCAAAAGTGTCTAAAGTCCAATAATTGAGCTGAAATTTCAGACCTGATTATTCCAAAAATATCCCAAAATTCGGAACCAAAAAATAGCTTAGGTGCATGATCATTTTTCCGGTCCCAGGGCGAAATTTCAATTTTTGGCTATACTAATCCCAAATATGTGTGGCCAGCATAATATGACGTCGGGATCGTGAAAATAGCCTCTTAAGCCCTCGAAAATCGACTGCAAAGTCCTAGGAATTAAAAATAATATTATTTTTCACTTCCGAGCCAAAACTCTAATTTTTTACCGTAACAACTCTAAATGTGCGTGGCCACCCTAAAATGTCATCGGCCTCGAAAAATAATCTCATACGGGCTCAAAATCAACATCGGTGTCCCGAGGGGCAAAATCGTAATTTTTCCAATCCCGAACCGAAATCCATTTTTTTGCAGAAATGGGTGGCCCCAAGGTTGGCCAAGCCAAAAATGTCATCGGCAGCTCAAAATTGTCACTTTCAAAATTCTCGATTCCCGAGCCCGAATTCTAAGAAATGACTAAAATCGAACAATCACAACTTTAGCTTATCTCTGGCTAACGAGTGGCTCGTTGGGATTACGCGCTCTCTTGACCCGTGACCAACACTAAGTCAAATCATGTTTAGGTTTACTCTACCCAGGATTACCTCGATTGTCATATAATTGTGAGGATCTGTCGCTAGTTCCCTTCGGACACGATCAATCAAATAGACCAGTCTCCATTGGCTCAAAACATTTCCTCGTCAATTCATATGGTCGAAGATCAAACCCAGGTTGAGTTATTTGGTCGTGCGAACTCAATCCCGTAATAGCCCTACCCCTAAGGTTAGCATCCCGTGAATGCGCTGTTTCGGGTGAGATCTCACTATAGTGCATTGATCAATTTCATTTCTTAAATCCTAGGAAAAGGATTAAAAATTCAGACTGTTACAAAACGTAATGAGTATTTGATAAGATATATTTTAAAAAAACATTGAGAATCAACTTTGACTTAAATGCCGTTTGATAAAGATTACATTTTCTAAAGGGTTTTTGCTAATTTAAAAAAAAAAAGAAAATACTCTCAAACGGTAGAACTCAGCCACCGTCAATAAGGTCTAGCTGCTAGTTAGCCTCACCTAGGTCAACCTAAGGTCGCAACACTTCAGGTCGTGCAACCTCAAGTGACGATCGTCTAGTTCCCATGACCTAGACGACAGCTAACATCACTCGCGACCCCTTAGGCAGCAATTGCCGAGATAGCGCAACCCCTTAGGTAGCGGTCACTAGCCTCCGTCCAACTCCTCTATTCAAACCACAAGGAAGATGAACAGTGCCAAGACTTACATTCCAAGAATGCCACTTTCCCAAGGACCATCCGATGTGCCTTGGATAAAGACTTTTGGAAATACAATTGCATTTACCTAAAGTTTTCCAAAAAAATTACCAAATTCCATTTGCGTATGCTAAAAAAACTTTGGGACCCTAAAGCCCTTTGCAAATATTGAACCGAACGCACCTTCAACCCATTAAAACCTCATTATTTCTTAAACTATCTCACATTTTGCTATACATATAAATTTGGGAAGAAGATGAAAGTGAGGCAAAACTCGATTTTGGCTTAATAATATAGAAGATACATCAAAATTCTGTAAAAAAAAGAAATTGAATCATCCAATAGTCGAGATAATGGGGTCTTTAAAAGCTTCAGTTGATCCTATCCAAGTTCTTTACATTAGTATAAGCTAGGGGTGAATGTAATTGCAATAAATATGTATTGGGACCTATTCAGCAAAAGCCATAAGAAAAGCAAAGAAAGATAAATGAAAGGTAGAGTCACCCAAAATTGGAATTGATCATGAAAGAATAGCAAATGAACCCTCATTCCAAATCCATCATGTTAATTGCATGTTAATTGCTGAAAACATGTCACAGCCAAGCAAGTATTAGGAGAACTTCATAGAATTGCTTAAGCGATAAACATTTTCATCTTCCTTGCTTAAGATTTGGATTGGAATTACCACACTAATACCTTCTTTTAGGATAATTTCTATGAGTACATAATTGGAATGTGGTATATACTCTCCATCACAGGGAAGGCACAAGGGTCCTATTCACTGGGTGAGGGTCCGGGGGGTTGTCCTGGCGAGAGTCGTAAGGGGCAGCTGTAACAGCCCGAATTTCGACTAATTTTTGGGATTTATAGAACGCGTGATTTGTCAGTGTGCTTTATAGTAAAATCTCACCCGAGAACTGATCACTCTCGGTTATTATTTTAAATTAGAGATTTCGCTAAAATCGCACTCGATCGAATTTTGTCGTTATTTAGACCCCGAACTTGACAGTCGATTTTTGGGAGTTTCGGAAAAAAATAAATTGGACGGTATCGATATTATTGTTGCCAGCATCGAGATTATCAGGAATGGTAAAAAAATGAATTTTTGGACTGGGTGCGAATTTGGACTGGTAGACCGCTCTCGTAGTGTGTCGGAGATTATTTTAATTTGGCATTTTGCACTAGATTATTAATTTGGGATTTTTCGGGGACCGTTAGGCCTTTTTCCGAATTTAAATCGGGACCGATAGATCGATTTTTAGTTGGACCGTGTCCATTGGTTCGCGCCCTAAAAATTTAAATCGGTCCTTTCTCTCTCCTCTCTCTCTCTCCTCTGCCGTGCTGTCCCCTCCCCCGTCTCTCTTCTCTCTCTTCTCTCTTCTCTCTCTTTTCTCTCTCTCCTTCCCTTCTTTCCGTGCACGTTTTCCCCCCCTGCCCGTCTGACTCCTCTCTCTCTCTTCTCTCTCTCTTTTCTCTCTCTCTTCCCTTCCCCATGCACTCTCTCATGTCCCCTCATGCAGACCAACCCCCACCCCTTCTCTCTTCTCTCTCCTCTCTCCTTCTCTCTCTTCCTCCTTTTCTTCTTCTCTCTCTTCCTCCTTTTCTTCTTCTCTCTCTCCTCCCTCTTCCTTCTTCTCCGGCCCGACCACTTCCTGACCCTTTGACTTGCTCGTTTTGCGTTTGAGCCATGCCACCGTCGTGTTGCCCGTCGCCCGGTTTGCTCCCACCGCCCGTGCTGCATAAGCCCGCCACCGTCGTCATAGACCCGCCCTTGCTTCGCCCAGCGTCCTGAGCCCTTTGACCGAGGAAGAGGAGGAGTTTTTTGAGAATCATTTGGACCCCATTTGACCGGGAGCATTTGACCTAGTTTAGGTCCCAGCCTTAGGAGTGAAAGCCGTCACTTTTTGACTGTAGCCCATCGGTAGGCAGACTGATACCCCCGGCCACTGATCCCTTTTTGTGCGTAGCCTTTTTGATGTACCTTTTGGCATAAGAAGGGGTACAGTTTGTAAGTTTGTAAAGAATATATATTATGGTTTAATTTATCGCTTAATTGTTGTCCTTTGCTATTCATGGTTGTGTTTTAGAAATGTCCGGGTGCATATACATATAATTTATATATATATACGTCGTTTCCGCTTGTGGCTTGTTCTCTCTGATTTGGGTATTCAGGTCTCTGTGATGCAATCCTGGGAGCGTCGCACTTCGTTTAGACCCTGGGCGGATGTTTATGCTCCCGTTGGGTGCGGGGCGTGACATCCCTGTTGAATTGGTATCAGAGCAAGGACAGCTCGGTCCAATTTAGCCGAACCCTGGAGTGATAAGGAGGAGTAACCATGGGTAGCCATAGGTTGACCTAGGGTGCTAAGTGTGCCTCCAGATTGTTTGTGTTTGAATGTTGTGGTGATTGTTTGAACCAGTATTATGCAGGTGCGGCAGACCTAAGGTAAGTGTGCGAGTCCTTGGGTGAAAATTCTGTGCCATTGTGCTAGCTGCTTGTTGAGTGTTTGAATGCTTTTGTGTGGATACCTGCCTAGGACTTAGACCGGTTAATTGATTTAGCTCTCTAATTCCTGGACGGAATTATAACAGGTAGTTGAGCACTCAAACTTAGAAGGATGAACAGCAAAAGAGGAAGTGTGGGTAGAGTCCCAAGGAGGGGTACCGGAAGAGGATCTAGAGATGGAGGTCGTGCTCGAGTTAGAGCTGTAGAAGACCTTGGGATGGGTGCTAGACTGGTAGAAAATCCTGGAGTTAATGCTAGAGCTGCAGCAGACCCCAGGATGGAGCAAGTGATCGAAACCCTAAGAGAAATAGGGAATGTTATGGGCAGGCAGGCCCAAGAGAAAGCAACGGTCATTCTGAGGCTGCCGAGGCTGCAGCAGCCGCTGCCATCATCGGGAATCAAGCCCAAGCCCAGCAAGCTCAAGCTCAACCAATGGTAGCAAAGAAACCGATGCACCAGCTTGGTAGAGCAGTTCCTGTCTGAAACCGCCCAAGTTCACGGGCAGAGGTGACCCAGAAACCGCCACACGTTGGGTGGAGGAGTTAGAGAAAACATTCGACCTGTTGGGGTGTACTGATATGGAAAAGATCACATTAGCGACTTACTAGCTGCAAGATAATGCCCACGATTGGTGGAAGGCAGTTAAGGATAGAGTGTTCCCAGAAAATATGGAATAGACCTGGACAATATTTATCGAGCATTTCTATGGACAATACTTCTCAGAGAGTGCCCAGGAGAAGAAGATGGCGGAGTTCATGAGACTTCGTCAGGGGTCGATGACAGTAGTCCAGTACGAGGCAGAGTTTGCAAGACTGTCCATTCATCCCAAAAATGGTTGAGAACCCACTGGATAAGGCTTGAAGATTTAGAGATGGACTGAAACCGGACCTACGCACTCAGATGCTTTTGCTGAATATCAGAGATTATAGGGAACTGTATGAATGAGCCCAGATCATGGAGAGAGATCAAATGGAAAGAGCAGCAGCATCGGGTTCAAGGTTTCATCAGAATCGGGACAATCGCCGCTTTGAAAGAAACCGATAACCGATAATAGACGGTTTGTTCCACCACCGAGGGGAATATAGGGAAACCCAGCCCGATGCCAACTAGATTTGGAACTTGTTTCCGCTATGGGAGGTCGACATCGATAAAGAACTGCCCCAAAGAACGATTTTGGGACCTTTGGGACAACAAAGAAGAGCCCGTAGTGGGAAATCAGGCCGGAAATCCCCCACCAGCTATCCCATGCAGACCACCGCAGACAGGATTGTTTTACAATGGCGGCGCAAGGATGCCGAGGACGCCAGCATGGTCATAGGTACCATTTCTCTTTGTGATCATGCTGCCTATGCGTTATTTGATCCCGGGGCAACCCACTCGTTTATTTCAGAACAGTTTGTTAGATTGGTTGGTTTAGAGCCGATATTACTTGAAAGCATGTTATGTGTGACGACCCCACTGCATGATAGGGTGTTAGTATCTCTGGGGTGCGTGGACTGTAAAATTGTGATTGGGAGTGTTGAGGAGAGGATTGATTTGGCTGTGTTAGCCATGTATGATTTCGATGTGATCGTCGGTATGGATTGGCTAACGAAACAGAAAGCCATTATGGATTGCGGCAATAAGACGATCCAATTCAATCCGATTGGACGTCCTAGATTTGAATTTTAGGGAAATCGAGGAGGAACCTCGATCCCTTGGATTTCCTCAGTAGAGGCAACCGAGATGCTCGAGGAAGGTTGTGAGGGATATTTGGTTAATGTTAAGGATCCGACTTTGGTGGAACCTAAAGTAGAGGAAATCCCGGTAGTGTGTAATTTTCCCGAAGTATTTCCTCAGGAATTGCCAGGCTTACCGCCAGAGCGAGAAGTGGAATTTGTAATAGAATTGGCCCCAGATACTGAGCCAATTTCTAAGGCCCCGTATCGGATGTCTTTATCAGAATTGAAGGAACTAACAGTCCAGATGCAGGAATTATTAGACAAAGGGTTTATTCATCCCAATGCGTCTCCATGGGGAGCACCAGTCCTGTTTGTGAAGAAAAAGGACGGGACATTGAGATTATGTATAGACTATCGGTAGTTGAATCAGGTGACTGTGAAGAATAAGTACCCACTGCCAAGGATAGACGACTTGTTTGATCAATTACAAGGAGCGTCAGTGTTCTCCAAGATTGATCTACGGACCGGGTATCATCAGTTAAGAATTCGGAAGGAAGATATACCCAAGACTGCATTTAGAACGAGGTATGGGCATTATGAGTTCACGGTCATGCCATTCGGTTTAACGAATGTCCCCGCAGCCTTCATGGACTTGATGAACAGAGTTTTTAAGGAATTCCTGGACCAGTTCGTTATTTTGTTCATCGACGATATTCTGGTGTACTCGAAGAGTCCGGTAGAGCATGAAACACATTTGACTGAGGTACTACGGACATTGAGGGAACACGCGCTTTACGCAAAATTCAGTAAGTGTGAATTCTGGCTTAGTAAGGTGGCATTCCTTGGACATATTGTATCGGGAGAAGGAATATCTGTAGATCCGACTAAGATCGAAGCAGTGCTTAAGTGGCCCAGACCGACCTCAGTGACCGAAATCAGAAGTTTCTTGGGATTGGCCGGTTACTATCGACGTTTTGTAGGAGGATTCTTATCGATAGCCATGCCATTAACGCGATTGTTGAAAAAGGAAATTAAGTTTGAATGGGACGACAAATGCGAACGAAGTTTTCAGGAGCTTAAGCACAGACTGACAACAGCTCCAGTCTTAACTACTCCGTCTGACCGGGTGGATTCGAGGTGTACAAAGGATGCTTCGCCTCGAGGACTTGGTTGTGTGTTAATGCAAAGATGGAAAGGTAGTTGCATACGCATCACGTCAATTAAGGCCACATGAGTTGAACTATCCGACCTACGACTTAGAGTTGACTGCCATTGTTTTTGCACTAAAAATCTGGGAGACATTATTTATGTGGAGAAAAGTTTCAGATTTATACGGATCACCAGAGTCTCAAGTACCTGTTTTCGCAGAAAGAGCTGAATATGAGACAGCGTAGGTGGATGGAACTTCTGAAAGATTATGACTGCGACATCATGTACCATCCTGGAAAGGCGAATCGAGTGGCGGATGCGCTAAGTCGCAAATCGAGTATGGCGCACATGATGATCAAGGAGTGGACACTATTGGAAAGACTTCAAGACTCGGAATTTAAACTGGAATTGAGCCATGTATCGAATCTGCTAGCCACCTTGAGAATTGAGCCAGAGATTCAGACCAAGATTAAGACTCTGCAGTCCACAGATCGAGAGATTCAGAAAGTGGTGGAAATGGACGCCACTACAAGGAAGCCAGATTTCCAAGTGTTAGATGGTGGAATTCTAAAATTTAGAGGACGATGATGTGTACCTGATGATACTGAGCTTAAGGAAGACATACTAAGAGAAGCTCATCGCAGCAATTACAGTATACACCCCGGCAGTACGAAAATGTACCAGAATCTACGGCAACATTACTGGTGGAATGGAATGAAGGCAGATGTGGCCAGGTATGTGGCTAAGTGTTTGACATATCAGCAAGTAAAGGCGCAACACTGTAAACCTGGAGGACTGCTGCGACCGTTGGAAATTCCTGAGTGGAAATGAAAACACATCACCATGGACTTTGTAACCGGATTACCAAGAAGCCAGAGAGGGCATGATTCTATTTGGGTAGGTGTGGATCGACTCACAAAATCAGCACATTTCTTAGCAGTACGGAAGGATTTTGAGTTAAAAAGGTACGCAGAACTTTATGTGAGGCAAATTGTCAGACTGCATGGAGTGCCGGTAACAATTACAGCGGATCGTGACCCGAGGTTTACAGCGAATTTCTGGAAAAGTCTCCAAACGGCCTTGGGGACGAAGGTGCAGTTTAGCACAGCCTACCATCCACAGACTGACGGTCAATCAGAAAGGACAATACAGATCCTCGAGGATATGTTGAGGGCCTGCGTACTGGATTTCCAAGGTAAATGGGAAGAACAGCTGCATTTAGTAGAGTTTGCATATAATAACAACTATCAGCAGAGTATCCAAATGGCCCCATTTGAAGCTTTATACGGCAGAGCATGTAGGACTCCAGTGTGCTGGGATGAAGCAGGAGAACGGAGCATTACGGGCCCAGATTTGGTGCAGCAAACAGTGGAAGCTGTCGAGGTTATCCGAGAAAGGCTAAAGACAGCACAAAGTCGACAGAAAAGCTATGCCGATCGGAGACGACGACCTTTGGAATTCCAAGTTAGAGACCATGTCTTTCTAAAGGTGTTACCTATGAAAGGGTTATCCCGATTTGGCAAGAAAGGGAAGCTGAGCCCAAGGTTTGTAGGACCATTCGAAATTTTGGAAAAGATTAGCGATATGGCATATAGGCTTGCCCTGCCACCTAACTTGTCCCAAGTATATAATGTCTTCCACGTGTTGATGTTGAGAAAGTATGAACCAGACCCGACACACGTTCTAAGGTATGAAGAAATAGATGTGGACGACAGGGTATCGTACATGGAAAGACCAGTCAGAATTGAAGATCGGAAAGACCGGGTACTGCGGAATAAGACGATCCCGATGATCAAGGTAGTCTGGGAGCACCACGGGACAGAGGGCGCAACCTGGGAAAGCGAGGAAATGATACGGCACCAATACCCCCATTTGTTTGAGTAGTTGATTGGATTGTAAATTTCGAGGACGAAATTTTTGTAAGGGGGGAAGAATTGTAACAACCCGAATTTCGACTAATTTTTGGGATTTATAGAACGCGTGATTTGTCAGTGTGCTTATAGTAAAATCTCGCCTGAGAACTGATCACTCTCGGTTATTATTTTAAATTAGAGATTTCGCTAGAATCGCACTCGATCGAATTTTGTCGTTATTTAGACCCCGAACTTGGCAGTCGATTTTTGGGAGTTTCAGAAAGAAATAAATTGGACGGTGTCGATATTATTGTTGCCAGCATCGAGATTATCAGGAATGGTAAAAAAATGAATTTTTGGACTAGGTGCGAATTTGGACTGGTAGACCGCTCTCGTAGTGTGTCGGAAATTATTTTAATTTGGCATTTTGCACTAGATTATTAATTTGGGATTTTTCGGGGACCGTTAGGCCTTTTTCAAATTTAAATCGGGACCGATAGATCGATTTTTAGTTGGACCGTGTCCATTGGTTCGCGCCCTAAAAATTTAAATCGGTCCTTTCTCTCTCCTCTCTCTCTCTCCTCTGCCGTGCTGTCCCCTCCCCCACGTCTCTCTTCTCTCTCTTTTCTCTCTCTCCTTCCCTTCTTTCCATGCACGTTTTTTCCCATACGGATAACCCGTCGACTCCTCTCTCTCTTCTCTCTCTTCCCTTCCTCCTTTTTCTCTCTCCACGTCCCCTCATGTGGACGCCAGCCCCACCCTTCTCTCTTCTCTCTCCTCTCTCCTTCTCTCTCTTCCTCCTTTTCTTCTTCTCTCTCTCCTCCCTCTTCCTTCTTCTCCGGCCCGACCACTTAAAATTAGCCTACAGATTGGCTCAAATTTGGATGGGCTTGGGCTTGAACGATCAATACACACTACTTTAGTAGTATTTGATAAATGTTTTATAGCGATTTGGGTGGTTTAGATGAACTTTTAAAATTTTTCTATTTTGATGAATTTTTTAATAATTAAGGTTATTTTTGTAATTTTAATCCTATTAAGAATTAGGTTGCTTACCTATATAAGGTTACTTATAGGTTTCTGAGCACAAATTTTTATTTAGCAAGTTTTCTTGAGTTCTTTTGGGGATAGATCTTATCAAGGTTCCCTTGTGGCGATCGAATTTAACTTATCGAGCAAGATCGCGAATTCTCTTATTAGTGATGGATTAGTTGACACGAGGGGTTACGTCAGCAGTGCAGCGTTCGTGCAGTTACCAATCACGAGGTTCGATTGGAGTCGAGGTTAGCAATTCGTAACTCCATAGATCGCCGTAGAGCGATCATCTTCGCCTGATTCATATCATCTCCCTCTTGGCCTTCTTCTCGGCCCGACCACTTGGCGCTTTGGTTACGCTTGCTTGACACTTTCGTCATTGCCCCCCCCCGTGACATGACGAGCCCGGCCGGTAAATCGTCGCCCGCCCCGCCCGATCCGCCCGCCGTGACTCGCCATCGTCGGCCGTCTGCGGTCCGTCGCCTCCCCACTCCCCTCTCTCTCTCTCTCTCTCTCTCTCTCTCTCTCTCTCTCTCTCCTCCCTCTCTCTCTCTCTCACCCCCCGGTCTCTCCTCTGTTCCATTTCCTTGGCCGTCAATCACCGCCTCGCGGCTCGGTTCTTTGCCTCCTCCGGCCGCCGCCGACGCCAATGGCCCAAACTCCGTTTGTGAGGAAGCGTGAGTCCCCGCCGGCTTGCCCAGTGCCGCCGCCGATTCTCACAGCGATCGATGTCGGCCGCCCTCCCCCGTCGCCTCGGGTCAATTTAGGCGAATAAAAATTTCTAAACCCCTAATTAGCCTAATTGTGGATTTTTATGGGTAAATTAGTGGGGTAATTAAGTTAATTTGGGGCTTATTTGTGTGGAAATGTGCATGGGTTGATTATAGGACTTAATTGGGACCTCATGAGGATGTTTAGGTGTGATTTGGTAGCCGTTTGAGGGCCGATCGGGTACTGTTCACAGTAAAACCGAAAATTGGACTATTTGGTTCAAGTTGGGAATTAATCGGTTCATTAGGCGGTGGGTTGATTTGGTCAATGTATTGGTTAATTAGGACTCGTTGGGATCCTAAGGAATGACACTATATTCAGGGGTTCAATGGTTGAGTTTGATTGGCCACGTCGGGTCCTAAACGGATCGGGATGGTGTATTGCTAAGTTGTGCTGGAATACCGGGTGAAAATGGATTAAAATAAAATACGTTAGGCGTGCCGACAATGAGCTGAATGAGTGAAGTCACGATTTATAGTATTGGACTCATCGAGGTACGATAATTTAATTGAGTTCCGCGACATGCGAAATTACATGTTGGGCTTTGATATGGTTGAAATTAAATTTGTCGATGCACGTGTCTGACGGGAACAACTTGTGACCTCCGGGTCGGGCCTACGGGTCGGAACAACTTGTGGCCTACGGGTCGGGCCTACGGGTCGGGACAACCTGTGGCCTCCGGGTCGAAACGGTTGTAGTCTTCGGACCGGGCCTTCGGGTCGAAACAGTTGTGGCTTTGGACCGGGCCTTCGGGTCGAAACGGTTGTGGTCTCGGATCGGGCCTATGGGTCGGGTTAGATTATTGGTTTTAGGGTCGTGGCATCGATATGACTACATACTCTGTTTATATTGCTACCGAAAGTCTTACCTACAGGATGTTTTAGTGAATTGGGCCTTGGGCCCGGCGAATTGACATTTATTGTTGCACTGGTTCATTTAATTATGTATTTTATTTACCCTTTGGAGGTGCACTTAGTCTAGTTTGGGATTAGAGATTTATTACTTGCTGAGTTTTCTCACGGTTGTAGTAAAACCGAAATTTTCAGACCCCCATCCGTAGGATGCCGAGGGATGGCCCTCTTTTTGGATTCCCGCAGCGTATCCAGCGATTTTCTAGTGTACACCCCTGCGGAGATGGAACATCTTATGTTAGATATCAGTCGGTTTTGTTTGTTAATGTGGGAGAGGACTACAGCCACACCCAGGAGTATATAGCCTGGTGCCATAAGGGAGCAAATGGCGTGATAGGACCCCGGATCAGAACTTTTGATGTCCCGGTGGACGCAAACGGCGTCATGCTTCCTCAGATAGTGAGCGGTGAAGTGTCGGACCCATAGCCTTCCCTCAGCGTGAGTTGGCAGAATGAGACTGTGGATGGGCCAGCAGTTAGGCATGAGGAGGAGGTGGAGCAGCAAGTCATAGCCATAGATGTAGACCCGGTGGAGGACAAAGAGTTAGACCTTGGGGCAAGGGATATGGATATTGGACGAAGGGAGAAGTTGCTGAAGTTGGGATGGACCAAGAACATTTGGTGAGGAAGAGGAGGAGTTTTCGAATCATCGACCGACCATAAGAGCCCTAGTTTAGGTCTCGACCTTAGGAGTGAGCCGCCACTTTTTGATTTGTAGCCCACCAGTGGCGATCGATACCCCTACCACCGATCCCTTTTTGTGCGTGGCCTTTTTGATGTACCTTTTTGGCATAGGAAGGGGTAAAGTTTGTAAGTTTGTAAAGAATATATATTATGGTTTAATTTATCGCTAATTGTTGTCCTTTGCTATTCATGGTTGTGTTTTTAGAAATGTTCGGGGTGCATATACATATAATTTATATATATATATATATATATATATATATATATCGATTTGGGTATTCGGCTTGTTCTCTACGATTTGGGAGGTATTCGGGTCTCAGGGCGGATGTTCATCTTGGGAGGTGCGGGCGTGATTTAGACCCCCCACGGATGTTCATGGGCTTTATAATTTGATGCCTATATATATTCTCATTCTCTTGTAATTGAGAGCGCTGTAATAGAAAGGTGCGAGATGCTAATTATAACGAAGTTATCTAATGGATGTAGCTTTAATTTAAGGTTGAATGAAGCTAAAACCTTACGTCTTGATTTCTTTTTCTCAATTTTATTTTCTATTTTGATGTGTTTATATCCCCAATCCTAACACACTCACCATATCTATATGTCTCCCATAATATCTTATGCATATAACTCGAGTAGCCACTACATTCATTGAAAATTAGAATAGTGCTCAATAGAGTGACCACACCCCATTATTGGTTGAAAACCAAGTATTAGTTATTTTTTATTGTTGACCTTTTTCTCCTCGATGAGTACTTACAATTAACAATATCCTTGAGGGCGTTTTAATGTCTTACTGTCATAATCAGCCAGTTAGTTGGGCTAGTGTCAATTTCAATGCTTCTTTTTCTATATGAAATATGATTGATTTGATTTGTTTAAACTAGTAAATGAAATCCTCATATTTACTCATGCAGAGAGAGGAAAAACTTGAGAGCAAAGACGAAGAGAAAGAAACAAGCGAATTGGTGCTAAATCATCTCTTAACCTCTATATTGAGTGGTAAAATATAAATAAGATTCATTTTATGGAATTACATTATCGAAATTAACAGACAAAAATCACTATCTTTCCAATATGAAGAAAAAATAGGCTACTCCGACTTGATAAGCTTGCTAGTCGAGGTAGGTTAAAGTGCTCTTCCCTGCAATCTACACGGTGGATGAGAGGGATCGTCTCTTCTTTAAATGCAAGTTCCCTTCCTTGCTGTTCAAACTCTTTTGGTATGCTATGCATATCGCT
Source organism: Syzygium grande (assembly GCA_024733475.1). Taxonomy (NCBI): domain Eukaryota; kingdom Viridiplantae; phylum Streptophyta; class Magnoliopsida; order Myrtales; family Myrtaceae; genus Syzygium; species Syzygium grande. Next base: position 1,137,329 of record JAMXDD010000010.1, on the reverse strand, counting down.
AGTGCGATTATTAGATAAATAGCATTAGACTTGAATAGTTGTAAGTTTGTCAAAGCTAAATCCAATCGGGTCATTAATAGCTCTGTGAAATAGTTTAGTAGTTGTGATTTGGAATGCTCTATGTTTTTAGCTCCGATATGTTTGTAAATAGGTCAAGTATTGTGGGGGATTCACGAGCTGTTTCTCATATTATACAACTTCCCGATCAACAATGATGATGAATTATAAATAGAACATAAACAAATGATAAGCTAAAGGAAACATCTGCATTCATTCATCCATAAATTCTCATGGTAATAAATTCGAGTACTCCTAGTGCGCCTAGTGCTCATCCACCCATTAAGAGAAACGTATAACTGGATTTTAGGGCTGTACAGTCCTTTTCCTTCGGCTTTAGAAATGACTTTGAATCTCTAAAGGCTATTGCGCAAATGCTAAGAAATTTACCAGTTTTTTTTAGAGACCTTGTGGGACTCGCATTGAATATTTTAAAGTCCTCCAAATGCCCTTAACCCAAAAAAAGTCCTACCCAGTTTAGGGTTTGATCATTCCCATAAGGATATTGCATTTTCTTTCTTGCAACTTTATACTTGCTAAATTTTAAAAATTTTGGTTTTACTATCACCATTGTTCATTATGCAACCTCGTGCGATGATATCTACGAGCTCAGATCTACTTGCCGATGAGGCCTGCCTCAGAGTTGCTTACTCGGTGAGGGTCGCATCAACTTGTGTCGCCTTAGCCTAAGGTGGTGTGACCTTAAACGACTGCTGCCGGTGCTGAATCTAACTCACTAGCGTTCAATAATCGTGAGCATATTTTCTTTCCTTTTTATTTATTTATTTAAAATGTATACATAAAGTTGATTCTCAAAATACTTTTTATTACATTTTACCAAATATTGATGACATTTAAAAAAAAAACCGACCTGACCTAAAATATTTATATTTCTTCTTAATCAAACGATGAGATAAAAAAAGTGCAGGTCCACCAACTTTAAGTGAGAGATAATTTTTCCCACTTGTCGACGTCCCACTGGTTAACTGGCACGTCATGGTACGATGATGTCGACAATGCCCCTTTTCTCGTACCATCTTTTTCCTTGTTTTTTTTTTTTTTTTACCGTTTTGTATTTGGGTGCTCTCTCTTTCATGTCCCCACGGGCCACGGCTACAGCTAACAGCTGAAGCCCACCGTAAAATATATGTTCTCTCGAAAAAACAAAATATCTTCTCCCTCTCTCTCTCTCTCTCTCTCTTGTATCTCTATCTTTACTTTATTTTTCTTAATTTTGCCAGAAAAAGATAACCCATCTGCTTCTTTGAATCTTCTTTACCAAATTAACCATGCCGTTTTGGTCGAACTAGAATACTTCGCTTTCCTCCTTCTTTCTTTCCTTTTTTGTTTGTATTTCCTTTTTATGGATGGGTACATCACACCATATATATTTTCCCTGACTCACTGAGTAGAACATCGTTGAATTTGGAATCCTTTTATGTTTGTGGCCACAAAATAGTTAGAGAGATCTATCAACTGCCAGTAGATCCTTTGCGTTGATTCTACTTTCTTTGTTTTCTTGTCTTTGCCCTCTCATCCCTCTCTAGGGTTTCTGATTTTGTGACAAAGAGAAGAGAATACGCTGGGCAAATCTATAATTCTCCGACCATTGACTTTGTGAAGTCTCTATCCTGTGGTTTTCGCTTGTGTTCGAATGATGATATAGTCCATTTCTGTTTGATCAAAAAAGTGTGATTAGTCTTGCAGTGTTTTTAGCTTCTCAAGTACTTCAGTCTAGTCAATAGGAGGAGGATAAAAAGATAAATCTTCAGCTGGTTGAAGCTGCACAAACCCTGGTGAGTTGTGGTTTTTCATCGTTTAGGTATACTAGTCAAGTTTATCGCTATGTTTGAGTTTTTGTCACTCTAGGGTTGGTAACCATTATGTATGTAGGGAGAATTTAATCATGGCTAGAGGCAAAATTCAGATGAGGCGAATTGAGAACGCAACGAGCCGGCAGGTCACCTTCTCGAAGCGCCGGACCGGACTGCTGAAGAAAGCTCACGAGCTCTCGGTCCTCTGCGATGCCGAAGTCACCGTGATCATCTTTTCGCAGAAAGGAAGGCTTTACGAGTTCTCGAGCAATTCCGAGTAATGTTCCTCTACTGGTTTTTCGATTTCTCGATGATTTTAGATGGCGAATATGATTGAGCCTTGTTAACATTCTTATATCCAAAATGAGGGCTTGTGCACATATATGTGCTGTGTGTTTGTAAAGTGTAAATAAGGGACAGCATCATGGCATGGGTTTTTTCTTATCCTCCTTTTCTTTTCTATCATTTTTTGTTTTGGTCAAACGTGTAGTGCTTTTCCCCTTCGATCATGGACTGAACTCACCATGATGACCAATATAGTTCTTATTTCCAGACAATTTCAAACAATATAGGACTTCTGTTCAAATATCCTAATCGAAAGTAGCTGAGATAAAATCTATATTCTCGTTTTTTTTTTATAGTCAATTTGTTGAGGTATACCCTAATCAAATGGTTAGATGTAGGGATTTGATTATCAAAAGCACTCATCGTGTACGCTTTTGCATTGGAGCTGGACTCTCTCTTTCTTAATGGTCCTTCTGAGAAAACTAATTGTTGAATATCTTGCAAGTACTGATGTCCTCCAGCTACTTCACATGTTAGGATACTTAGTACTTTGTCTTGGGGAATGAAACATTATTTGATTTTCGAGAAACTAGAGACTGATATTGTTTGGTCCTTCTGGTTTTGACAAGTAACAATTAAGCCTTCACCCCAATTCCACATTGATATGAAATGAACATGCTGTATAGTGTTACTTCTTGAAGTGTTATAGGTTTTAAGGCTACTTCTAGGGATTGATCTCCATTAACTAATGCTTGGGCCATGATGATAGTAAGCGTATACGAGGTTAGGTATTAGTCTATTCGAAGTAGATCTTTTTCTGACAAATTTGATTGGTTGGAAAATTGTTGAAGAAAACCAAACTTCATTTGAAAAGGGTGAAGCCTTCAAATGATAACTTGTTTGATTCAGTTTGTTGTAATTATATCACTTGGACATGAATTAAGCATATCTTATGGACCCTATCTGATAATGGTTATCTTACAAATCATACATATCTGTGTTTCAAGTTTATGACCATACAACAAGGCAAAAACTAGAAATTTCATATGAAGCACATTATATTAGTCAGGCAATCAAATAATGTGTTATCTATCTACCGCCATAATCAAGAAACATTCCAAATGTAACATAAAGGATTTTGTTGGTATATTGGCTGCTTTGTGGTTCATTGAAATCGAAACTTAAAGCATAATCAATCTCTTTTCCCAATTAAACAAAGCCTGCAAAAGATTTTCAAGTTGATTTGTTAATGGTACTCCAACCCTCAACAAAAAAGCCTGTGAAACCAGTCCTGACATTTTCAGCTATATGTACATTTGGTTATATGGTGCTTTGAAAGGTGAATAAGATTATGGGCTTGACCAGATTTGTGCAGTGGTGATTTTATGGGATCGAGTGCATTCGCTAGTGTAATAGACTAAGGCTAACACGACACATCACACTGATCTCTTGGATTTCTTATTCATAGATTATTTATGTCAAAAAGTGGCTGCAATCGTACGTGTTTGCCAATTTAGTTGCTCCACCATGTAAGTACTCACTATTCTTCATTTACGGGGAAGAAAAAGGCACCTGAAATTAAAGTTAAATGTAGGTGCAACTGCTTGCTCTTATAATTCCTCCGAGATTTGTAAGTCCTTGTACTGCCTCACAATGCAACTGATGATTTTACATGCATCATGTGCTGTTCTTACTTCTTACTGACATGAAGTGGCATGTTGAATTCTGAAGCCTTTGAGGTCGGGCAAAAAACATTGAGTTTATTCACTGTGCGCTCACGTGCTTATATACTTCGCTAGCACACATAATATACTTTTATAGTGTGAATGTGGACAGTTACATGCTACTATTTGAAGAAAATATTGCTGGCATGATTAGTTACATTGTATAAGGTGGCAGCCGAGACTTTCCAAGTTCTCATTTTGATGCAAGTTGCTTAGAGGCTTAAAGCTTCTTGAGGAGGCTTTTGCCTCTTCGGTATTCTATATGCAAGTGACAAGGATAAATATTCACGGGAAGTCACGCATGATTCACAAGAATGATCGTTAATTTGTTTAATGTTCACTTACTTTGAATTAATGATACCTGATTAATTTGGAGAAGGCATTCCCGGTGGCTGAGCTCATATGCTGACTTTGCAATTTTCAGAATCCGAAAGACAATTGATCGATACCGTAAATCTGCAAATGATGCGGATACATACCAGGCCAAAATGGAACAACATATTCTGGTCAGTGCTCTATCCTTTCCATGATGCTACATTAGGTGCATTCATAAGAATTTCACTGAGATTCTCGGTTTAATTAAACAAGTTGTCAAATTTGTTAGGCCCAAGAAGTCGATAATGTGGGACTAGTAATGTCTCAAGCATTTATGCATAATTTGTTGAAGTCAAGCAAGTTGAGCACTTAGCTATTTATTTATTTAGATGTACAAAAGAAAGCAACTTCCTGCTTTTTTTGGTGTGGATTAACATATTACATCACAGTACATAATTTTTTCCATAGGACTTGCGAAAAATCAGATTTATCTAACATACAAACACAGAAGGTTGAAAATCTTATTTTCCCCAGCAATCATATAATATAGACATGCGTGTTCATCAAGAGTCGCCTAATATGCAGAGAATCGAGCATACATATACATGTGTGCACGATTTAAAGGAATCACTAGAACCACAAAGTAGGGATCGTGCTAATGATGATGATATAGTTGAAAAAAGAGAGATAGAGTCGAGTGACATTCAATTACTGAATAAATCTTTCAGATGATAAATCTTCTCTTAATGAGAATGGTGAGTGTGTGCACACCGATATATATATATATATATATATATATAGATATAAACTTATATTGTCCCAAATCCCAAATTATCGCATTTCCTTTTGATCAGTTCAAGTGAAACCGTAGAATGCTACCTACGTGAGAGCGACAGCTATTGTCTTCACATACTTACTTAGCTGTCAAATGCTAAATCTAAAACTATACCGGGCTCGATAAAACTAAGCTGAGGAAAGGTTTTGAGTAATTTTTTCTCATTCTTCTTGTTTAAAAAAACTATATCTCTTTAATTTATTATACATATAATTCACAATTTGCAACTTGCAACGGACTAGTTTACAACCTTTATTCTACTAACCGTCTAAATAGATACAGAAAAATTTGGATCATGTACCTTCCTATTTCGTGCAGATCAAAGACTTTTTCTCTTTTAATCTTTTAAGTATTCGCTTTCATAATTTTCTTGTTTGATGAAGATGCTTCTTTGTATGGCTTATATGCATTACAAGAGATGAAAAGAGATGATCTCAATTCTCAATGTGTTACTTCAAACTTTGGATTCAATTCCAATTTGATCTCAATATGATATTTTGGATTATTTGAGTTGCGGTTTCTCACAACATCCATCTTCACCAAAGCTTGGTAAAACATCAATATTTTAAATATCAACTTAGTAAATCCTTTTGTCCGCATCAACAGAGTATCTCCATTGATGGGAACACTAACATGGAAGGCATTCATGGATACGTCTTTTGGCTGAGTCACAGCTGTATGCGTTTCACTTTGAAAAATGCACGTTCACAATGTTAAATATATCTATAGGATACTCGTGCTTTGGTACATGAGAGATGCTTCATGGTTCTTAAGCTTGAGGAATGGTGGGTATACTCTCTACATTGGTTTGCTAAGCGATATGGCATTGCCTGAGTGTTAGTTAAAGTTAGTAAACTCATTGAGTATCTATTAGGATTCAACGTCATCGCTTAGTGCACAAATTTAGGAGACGAGTCTTAATATGTCTAAAATTATTCTTTAAATATGCATTATCTCTGATGACCCCAATTCTAGAAAAATCATCCAAATTTTACACTTTAAGGCAAAGGTCAAGTATCTCATAAGAAATGTTAGTCTAGTACAGGATAGAATAATTTGAGAGAGCCATCAAAGCTATGCTATCAAAGTGCTATTATGGTTAGATAAAGGACTTGTACTATAATTGTAACACCCCCGGGTCTACATTATGTAATATTGTCCGTTTTGAACCATTAAGTATCTCACAGCTTTGGGCTTTAAAACGCGTTACACAGATATAGAACTCCAAATCTTGTAAGCCTGTCCAGGACTTCCCCCCTAGGCGATGTGGGATAAGAGAGGCTCCCTCCTTCGCTGCGCACGTCCAAGGATTGAGGCGCAGACGCACCACCATCCCTCCTCCCTGTGCTCCGCCGCTTGGCTTGGACCGTCACACTCTCCACCCTTTACGGGCACAGTGCCCTCTCTGTGGGCCCACACGCGGTCCAGAGTTGGCTCTAATACCACCTGTAACACTCCGGGTCTACACTGAGTAATATTATCTGCTTTGGGTCCATTGACTCTCACGGCTTTAAAACATGTTACACAGATATAGAACCCTGAATCTTATAAGTCTGTTCAGGACTCTCCCTCTAGGCAATGTGGGACAAGAGAGGCTCCCCCCTTCCTTGCGCACGTTTGAGGACTGAGGCACGGACGCACTGCCATCCCTCCTCCTCGCGCTTCGCCGCTTGGTTGGGCCGTCACAATAATTGCAAGCCATACCACTCTTATTCATGTTGTTTGGCAATGACTGGAAAGAAGAGAGGAGAAACTGCTGATATATATAGAGAGACAAATTGGTTTCAAGTTAATTAATACCTTAAAAATGCTATTTTGTTCTTTGTACATGTCCACAGGACATTAGCTTGTCCTTTAAATGCTTTCAGCTTCTAAAATCCTTCTCGTCATCCACCACTTGATACCTCGAAAACATGCCTTCCATGGGCATTTACATCTTATTGTTTTCTTGAAGGAAGTTTCCAAAGTGATTGTTGGTGTGAGTGCACCTATATATATATATATATATATATATATATATATATCCAGATTGTAATAATATACTACCTTGTTCTTGATAATAACCCTAATCTTGATCTCAAGAATTACTGAGGTGGTGAGCCATAGAATCAACTATGGTTTAGATTGTCCAGCTACAAATTGTGCAAGGGCATTAGGGTTCTTGTAGTAGCAATCTTAGTTTTGCAGGATCCTGTGGTGTTACAGATTTGCTCACTATGATCAGTTTATCCATTGCATGATTTCACATATGTTCAGTTTATATTGCTCCGTTCAGTATATTCATAAATATCACAATCTCCTTCAATGTGCAGCATCTGAAGCAAGAAACCATGGATATGGAGAGGAAGATTGAGCTTCTTGAAGTTTCTCTACGGTCCACAAATTTTGAGATTTCTCTCTTATAAATTGTGGTTTGAAATGGATCCCTGATATCTAATTCCCTAAACTATGGTACTTTTCTTTTTCTAATCAGGAAGCTATCAGGACAATGTCTTGGATCTTGTTCGATCGACGAAATCCACATGATAGGGGATCAGCTCGAGCGAAGTTTGAGCAGCGTTAGGGCAAGAAAGGTACATGCCTCTTTGGCATAGTTGTCCTTTTCTCTATGCCTAAAGATGTCTTGGGAGGTTTTCATCGAGTAGCCGCTGTGTTTGGAGGCATGGAGATGGTGAGAAGTGAAAGTAAACGAAGAGAAACATTTTCCCACAAACGACTAACAAGAGTGACCTAATAAATACAGGAATCGAAGCACCAATTTCAGTAGAAACTGCAATTGCATTGTAAGATTGAAACTGAATAGACTATAACACTTTAAACTTGGAAAGGAATGAAAGCACATTGATAAATCACATTCATAAAGCACCCTTTTTCTTCATTGTTGTTGACCTGTTCTCTTTTTCCTATAAACAAGGAAAGGATCATGGTTATTTTTTTTTTTTGGCCTAGAGTAATTTGGATGATTCTTTTGTTCCTTTTTCCAAAAAAATTGGATATTTTTATCAAGCCAGTAAACTTCTGAAAGAGTTGTATGTGACAATAAAACTTTGATAGAAAAATGTTTCTGGTTAACTGATTCCTAAGTAACCTATTGGCTTATTAACACTTTTATGAAGTGCAAATGAACGCTTGTAAACAAGAAGAAAGTTGGCAAATTAAAGAAACCTGATAAATATTGTTAAATAACCCAAATAAGAGTCGATGGCTCCACAATATGAGGTAAAAATTGGTAATCACGCTAATTTAGGTGAGTAATCTCTGAATACAAGTTGGTAATACAATATAAAAGTTGGTAAAATTTTACAAAACACTTAAATGTTAGTAAATAAGTCAAATGAAAACTGGTAATCTAAAATTGGTTGCTAATTTAATCTGACAAAATGTAATTAGTTTCTATAATTTAGATGCGTAATTTCAGATAAACTCAAAGTGTTAATAAGTTGTGAAAGTAAAAATCGATACATTAGCACAAAATTTGGTAGTTTATGAAAGAATTGGTGATTTACCAGTAAATGGCCTTAAAAAAATTCACCAGTCATTTTAACCAATAGTTTCTTGACACTTGTTAACATTAATTGAAACTTACTGACTTGAAAAAATCCGTACTCTTAGGCACGGAACAATAGAATTCTGCAAGTGATTTTAGTTCATTAACCTCACTGATTTCTCTACAACTTCTCCCTCAAACTGTGTTTCTGGACAAGTTGCAAAAGCATTGTCCTTTCGTTTCTATTTTCATCATCTCAACTTATTTTCTCATTTTTACCTTTTACTAAGAAAGATATGTGGACAACATGCACACACATGAAAGTTAAAATGTTGATCTAATTTACAGGCTCAATTATTCAACGATCAGATACAGCAGTTACAAGCAAAGGTAAGTGGAGTAATATGATGAATGCATGTCCAATCTCATCAGGCATTGTGAAATCTCTGGTTATATTAATCTAGCAACTTTGTTTGGTGTAATTCAGGAGAGATCTCTGAAAGAAGAGAATGCAACGCTTCTTGCTAAGGTGAACCCTCTTTCTCTTCTACGCTTTTATTGCCTTCCTATTACTAGCCATGCATCACCACTCTTCTATGCATAAATTAACCACTTTCCACAAACTTGCGAAACCTACAATAGAATCTCTCAATGAATTTCACGTATGATCTAGCAGCGCAGTTTTATGATCTTCTAAGACCAGAGAGGTCTTCAATGATTAAGAATGTTTCTTGCCCTAATGTTCTAATAGGCTTGTGTAGTGAAGCAGCTTTTTGCTTTTGTCCATCAGACCAACATTAATAGATTAGTGCTGCACAGTTTAATGTACTTGTGAAATGTGCTGGTCATTAGTTTGTCTTGCTCTCTATTAGTCCTGGTGTTAGAACCTTTAAAGTGTACTGCAACATGATCAGCTTTTATGAAAAGGACAATGCATAATGAGAGATGCTTACTTTCAGGGTTCTGTACTGGTATTTATATTGAACCTTTCTTTATCGGTGAGAAGTTTTGCTTTTTGATAGCGTAAGTAAGAATGAGCAGATACGTTGAACATCCCCAAAGGATTCTATGATCTTTAGAGCATATGATCTGCTTGAAAAGTTAGCTACTAATCATTGTTGAGAAAATTACCACCACATTGAGAAATTTACTGTCTCGAGATACAAGTCTACTTTTCTATTTTACATGGAACTGTAGACAAACTCCAATCTCTCTGAATTCTTCTATGGTACCGCACTTGATCCGTTAAGAAAGTGATTGACTCGATAATAGAAGTTACTGATATGGAGTTGCTAACTCATGTTGGGAAAACAAATATTAGGATAATTACAATCATGAGATACACTTATGTGTATGGGGCTATAGGATTGTAGACGGTACCAAATCTATGTCTTTCTGTGATCCCGTGACCATTACTTGATATGTTTGGAAAGTTATTGACTCGAGGAAAAAAGGTTGCTAGCTCTAAGTCAGTGACCTATGTTGTGAAATATCGCCATTTGAGAATATTGTTTTCACAGAAGAATATGTTGTGTTTTCCAAATGGGGACTATAGACGGATTCAAAGTTCGTAGTGATCACATTTGGCATACCCAATCACTTTTCGAACTTTTGTCTTTTTTGAGAACAGAAGAGAGAGCCACTTCTAGAGCTAGCTGTTGGGAAATATTGAATTTTCCTGGTGAAATTATCAGAAAGTAAGTAATTGCCAATATGGTAATAAAAATTAGGTCACAATGTTTCTGTTTAATTAATGTTGAGACTACTATCCATTATACTATCATCGGGTACAATTATATGCTTCTAACATGGGAATGTCGAAGGACTGAAAGTTCCTGTGTCTTTCTATGATTTTGTAACCATTAATTGATCTGTTAAAAAAATACTAACTCGATGAGAAAAACTAAAAACCTTGAAACACGACCCCTGTTGAAAAACTTACAACATAGAGGATATTACTATATTACTATCCTGAGATGGTAGTCTGTTCTTAAACATGGACTATAGGTGGAGCCAAAGTTTGTAGTCATGTCTGGTGTACCGAACCACTCTTAGAGTTTTTGTTTTTATTTTTTTTTCCGGCAACCTAAGAGGGAACCTCTTCTTGAGTCAGATGTTGGGAAAATTTGAAATTTCCCAGTGACTATTGATAGATCTGGGTGCATAGATAGATGCTTGCATCACCTAATTTAGATGCAGTGAAAGGCTTCTTCAATGCCAGTAAATCTCAAGTTGAGCTTCAGCATTTTCCCATTTTAAATCAGTGAAGGTTTCTAGGTCCCCCATCATCATTCAATTGCATTTTTGTTATTTTATTAATTTAACGTTGCTTGTGGCGTCTTTTTTTCCTTTCTTCCAATTTCAGTGCCATGCAAATCCTTGGCAGTCAACAGCTCATTCGAGAGCAGCAGCAATACATAGCCGGAGCAGCCGGAGTACAGATGTTGAGACAGGGTTGTTCATCGGATTGCCGGAGAGTTAAACTGATTCTCCATCACCCAACACAAGTCTAACAATACCCTGTTCAATAGAAATATAATAAGAATCACTGCAATGTCACTCACTGATATCTTTACTCAGCTGGATTCTCCTTAGTGCTGTCACGACAACATATACATATGATTCATGGAAATCATTTCAAAAATCTGAGAGTAAGAATAGCAAAGGCAAAGAAAGATCAGATCAGAAACGAGCAATGACAAGGACACACAAACGTGGAAGAATCGGCGAAACAAAAGAGATAACTTTCCTGCACATTGGGCTTCACATTTGAATCAACAGTTGATTCCAAGAAAGAGCCATCTATGTTGAAAATATTCTCAAACAGCTTGCATGCATTTCAAGAACATCACTGGGAACCTCTTCAAGGTTTGCTAAGCCAAAAAAATCTCATTCATCACCTCTACAATTTTCTTCAGCGTAGATACCTGCAGACGTAAGGGTCACGGACGTCTGAACTACTCTGGATTCAAAATTGTCAAGTTGCAACATGAGGCTATTCAGTAGACTTGTAATTCATCCCAAACAAAGAGGTCCAACTTTTTATCACCTGACAAAAGTTAGCTTACGTGTGAACTCATAAGTGATGACACGTTTCCTAGGCGATGCCTTAAATGAAAGGGATTGCAGGGACAGACATTTAAGGACACTAAGTGACACATGAGATGACTAAAATGTACTGTGCGTCCTGCTTAGCAATTAGCAAGAAGATACAGGTAAAAGATATAAAATCTATGTATAAACTTTTTATTTTTCCCTTTCTGATCGCTTTTCTTGATAGAACTCCATGGACAAGCTCGGATTAGAAAGACGACTTGCCCTTCTCCCCAGAAGAAAGGACCAAAAAAAAAATCATACTCTTCTAGCACTTGTGCCACAATTATACATCTTTAAATTGTACCAATTAAATTTTGAATCTTTTAATCTTTTGATGATTTGTCAATGTAGTCTATTCCGTCAATTTTGATTGGAAATTACTGACATAGACGCCGGCTATCCTATGTGACACGACCAACGCTGACGTGGAGTATTTTTTAAATTTTAAATATTTTCATGAATATTTTCATTTCTTTTTTTATTGTTAAGGGCTAACATGGGGCTGCTAACCACCGGCCAAGGCCTAGTGAGGGCTTGTGACCCTCCCTTAGATCTGGGTGAGGGTTTGCGATCCCAACGGCTACGTGCGAGGTAGCGAGCCCTCGCCAAATGGCCAGCGGGCTGACAACAATTTGAATGATTCTTGGGATATTTGGATTTCTGGATCTAGCTTAGGTGCCTTTTAGCTTTGTATAAGGTTCATTGAAAATGTTATTGTTGCCTATCGTCCAAGAATTTCAATTAGTATCAGTAGTTGTAGAAGTTTGATTGTATCTATGTTTTGAAGACGTGCCTCTTGTATTGAATTTGGAGGGGAAGAGACTCTTGGGCTAGCGCTGATGTTTGCTATAAGATGTGTTTAGTTATTGAAAAAAATAACGTGGAATAGTGTAACATTCTAAATTTTCGATCCTTTTTTCCGGGATTTATGGAATGAATATTTTGACCAATGCATTTATAGTGAGATCTCACCTAGAACCGCTCATTCTCGGGATGCTTGTAACAGTCTGAATTTTCGATCCTTTTCCCGGGATTTAAGAAATGAAATTGATCAATGCACTATAGTGAGATCTCACCCGGGACCCGCGCATTCTCGGGATGCTAACCTTAGGGGTAAGGCCAGTACGGGATTGAGTTCGCACGACCAAAGAACTTGACCTTGGTTCGATCTTCGACCATATCGATTGACGAGGGAATGTTTTGAGCCAACCGAGACCGATCTATTTGATTGATCGTGTCCGAAGTGTGACATTCGAAATTCCGCCAATTGGAATTTATTTAATAATTGAGTTTTATGAGATGTGCTCATGATAAATTCTCGCCCGGAACTAATCATTCCTGGGAATGTTAACCATTAGGGGAAAGGCTAATAGGGGGAATTAAATTTGGCGCGACTAAACGAAATTCGATCGTGAATGGTTTCACCATTAAATCGCGTAAGTGATATTTTGAGCCACTGTTGGCGATCCAAAGATAGTTAGGGGTCAGTTAGCCATTGTCCTAGTAGTGGATAGCGGGTGATTCCGTTAGACCCACGAAACGATTTGACGAATGATTCCGAAATTATACCGAATCGATCGTGCCCCTCGGATCAAGTGATTGATCTTAGCGATTTTAATGACAACCGAGGTCGTCACGCATCGGATGGACTTGCACGTGACTCGATTTAGTATCAGTCATGAGTCGATTTAGCGAATTTCCCCAACAAGCCGCCCGTTAGCTCGAGAAACGCCGAGTCGCGTTTAATAAATTTAATTATGGAAATTTTGCCTAAATTGGACACGGAAAATTAGGAAATCACACCGGAACATTAGGACGACGTTGCACGTGTCACGTGTGAATTTTTGGTGCGCTCAAATCCTTCGAAAAAATTTGATTTGGGCAAGAAATGGAGAATTGGACCATTTTACCCTTGAGAATTACTAAAGGGTTAATTTTGTTGGACAAGGGCATTTTGGTCATTTTAGGCCCTAAGTTGGATTTGACATAATTACCCTTGGATATTTTTAAGTAAAAGATTCGATCCGGGCCATTGATTTTAAGATAAGATCAAATCTGGACCGTCGGATTAAAATTTTGAGAGAGGGGTATTTTGGTCATTTCCGCAATTGGTCAAAAATCACTATTTGAGTCAAGAAGACTTTCTCTCTCCCTCCCTCCCTCTCCTTCGTGAATCCTCTTCCCCCCTTTTTCTTTTTTTTTCACCGTGAAGCCCCCCCACCGTGGACCCATTCTCTCTTTCACTCTCTCCCTTTGTCGTTGCCGCCACACCGGACCGCCCGATCGCTTGTCTCGCCCACAAGCCGCCACCGTTCACTCGCCGAACCACACCACGTTACCCCCAAGCCACCGTTTTCTCTCTCTCCCTCTCAATCTTTCTCTCTTGGTCGTGAGCCCCAATCGCCGCCCAAGCCACGCCGCCGCCACCCAAGCCAATCGCCGCCACCGGGAGTTGTGCGTTGTCGCCGTGATCCCGATTGAGGGCCGCCGCTTTCCGTTCTAGCCGCCAAAGTCTAGAACGCTGGTAAGTCGCGCGCCTAAACCTAATTTAGGATTTCGGGTATCGCGGATGATTTTGGACAAAATCAGTATGGAATTAGGTGCGGAATGGCATGAATAGGGAGTGGAAATTTTATGGCGGGCATCGGGAATTAATTCGGACAATATTTATTAGAAATTCAGAAAATTGGGGCTGCGAGTTACTGTTCATTTGCCTCGAAACACTGTTCATATGCCTTGAAACACTGTTCACCAGCTGTAAATTACTGTTCCCGAGGCTACGAGGGTCCGATTGAGACGCGAGTTGAATTTTTGGAACCTAGAAATGATGGGGAGAAAGTTCCATGAAGGCTCGGAATTAATCCGACGCCATTTGATTAGAGAAAATGAGAATTATCGTGTTGGATGTACATTTAAATTTTTAGTGAATTGTGGTAATTAAATTGAGTATACTATTGTGTAATTAAGTGACCGAATATGCTTGTTTGGTGCACACGTGAGCTAAACTGAATTAATTATTGACATTGGTCGGGTGATTTGATGAGTGAGCAAGTTTTATGTGTGAGATGATGCGTACCGAACCCGTTGTGTTGGGTCACTTCGTATGGTAAACGCGTGTGTTGGGCGGTACTTGAGAAAAAAAAGAAATGGTGATGTGGTGAAGTGTCGGGTGCAAGTGTGTGCAACGGAATTTGAGGCAATGGCATGAGAAAGTGAGTTGGGATCGGGCCGAGTATCATAAACTCGGCAGCGATCATGTAGGTCTGTTGCATTTGGCACAGCCGAGGCTCGAAAGAGCATAATTGAGTTCGGTCCGAGGCACGATCAGCTCGGTGAGACCGGGATTGACCGAGGCATTATAAGCTCGGGTTCCGATCATGTAGGCCTTTCGCATTTGGCGTGGGCTGAGGATATGTGTGAAAGTGGGATCGGACCGAGGGTGTGATGCTCGGGCGCGATCGAGGGCCGAGGCGTGTTTACGGCGAGTGTGGTCGCAGCGGTACCCGAGGCGTGAACGCCACGCGGGCGGGCGAAGTGATGTGGAAAGGATTAGTGGTCGCAGGTGTACCCGAGGCGTGTACGTTTACGGTCACCGGGTCAATGGCCATGTGGGAAGGAGGAAATGAGAACGGATGGATACGTGGATTGAGAATTGAACTTGGCGCGTGTTTGCATAATGACATTATTATGGTTGAGTGCAGGGTTGAACGATGATTGAGTCCGCAAGAGTGATTGATGTGCCTGCTATGTGATGATTTGATGCGTAAAATGTGTATGTTTGTGTATTTTGTAAAATTGTCTCGAGGTACGTGATAGCCTAGGTTGGGTTTAGGGTGTACTTACATCGAGAAGTGTCTCACGGTTGTTTTCAACCAAACAATTTCAGAACCCGACAGATCCATAAATCTTCCGCCACCGCCACCAGCGTTTTGGAGTCCTCGGTGGATGGGACAGTACATGGGGACTCGGACTCGGAGGACAAGGAATCAAGCTCGGAGTGGGTTTTGGCAGCACTATTTTTTGGAGTAGTAGTTATAAACCCAGGTCTCTATCCTTGGAGTATCGGTTTTTGATAAAGGCGGTGTGCATGTACATGTATGGGACAGTTTATAAATGTAAATATTATGGTATAAGAAGGAAATGAAAAATATATGTACATTCTCCCCGATTATTCTCCCAGTTTTAATTGTCCGGGTTTATTTGTTAATATCCGCTGTGGTAGTAAATCTCTGATGGCGATTTGAGGTCAGCGACATTCACAGGACGCGCTGAATCGACCAGGAGGGGGGATGTCATGTGCCCATTAGGGTTCAGGGCGTGACATCCCGTTTGAATTGGTATCGAGCAAGGTTAGCTCGATCTAAATTGGTCGAATTGGAGTGATAAGGAGCAGAAATTTTGGGGTAGGAATTTAGGGAGACTTTAGTGAACCATAGATATACCTAGTGCTACAATACTCCGCATCGCTTTGTTGTGATTATTTGAGTAAGTCGATTGTTGTGTGATAATTAAATTGCAGGTGCGTTTGGACCGAGGTAAGTGTTCAGACCTTGGTGACCGTGATTTCGTGATTGATAGTGGGGAATTGTTTGTTGAGTTAATTTTAATGGTAATTCGCGCTTAGAATCAAATTAAGCTAGTTGGTTTAGACCCGCTAATTCCCCGAAAGTGGAATTACAGCAGGTAGTAGGGGCGGTAGAATCGTGACGATGAGCAGCGAAGGAAGAGGAATAGGAAGAGTCCCCTGCAAGGCGGCGTAGAACAAAGAAGGGTAGAGGTCGTGCTCGAAAGTTAGAGCAAGGAGGAGACCTTGGAATGGGTGTTGAAGCAATAGAAAATCTTGGGGTTGATGCCGGACCCGCAGTGGACCCCGCAGTGGAAGCTAGGCCTATTGAGGACCCTAGAATGGAAGCTGTCATGAGAACTCTAGAGCGGATTGGTGATATATTGAAACGGGCAGACTCAAGAGAGAGCTGCCCGATTGCTGAACCTCACGAGCCCGCTGGTTGTTGCTAATGATAATGAGAATCGTGATCAAGAGCAGTGGTTGCAAATAGACCCATGCATCAACTAGTAGAGCAATTTATTAAGTTGAAACCCCTAAGTTTTCTGGGAAAGGAGATCCTGAGGCTGCACCTAGATGGGTCGAAGAACTTGAGAAAGTTTTTGAGGTGCTGGAGTGTAATGAGCATGAGAAGGTGACCTTGGCAGTCTATCAGCTGCAGGAGAATGCAAATGATTGGTGGAAAGCCACCAAGGATAGAATTTTTCCTGAAGGTACTGCCAAAACTTGGGCTATTTTTACTGAAAGATTTTATGAGAAATACTTTTCAGCTAGTGCTAGAGAAAGAAAACTTGCGGAATTTATGAAACTTTGCAAGGGCGGATGATGACAGAGATCAAGATGAGGCGGAATTCATGAGATTGTCTAAGTTCGCGCCGAGAATGGTGGAACATCCTGAGGATAAGGCGCGAAGATTTCTAGATGGATTGAGGGCTGATATCCGCAGCCAATTGTTATTGGTAAATTTAAGGACGTATGAGCAGATATTTGATAGGGCCCAGATTCTTGAGCGGGATCAAATTGATAGAACCGCCGCATCTGGATCGAGGTTTATCCAGGATTGGAATAATCGTAATCCTGAGAAGAGGCCAATGGTGGATAATAGGCGTTTCACTCCACCAGCAAGAAGGAATATTGAAAAGCCAATTCGGATTGGGAATGGTCCTTGTAGGATTTGTGGAGGTAGACATGGGAATGGACCTTGTCCAATCGTGGGTGGAGCTTGCTTTGGATGTGGAGGATTTGGACATCATATAAAGAATTGCCCTAATTCCAGTGCAGAATAGACCACCGCTTTGCCGCCACCTCGAAATGAGAATCAAGTCGAGCGCCCCACAAAGAATCTGAATCAGAATAGACCTCCGGCGCAAGGACGAGTTCTGCGATGGCTAGACGAGAAGTTGAGAACGCACCGGGGTTGACACAGTACGATTTCTCTGTGCAACCATGTTACGATGTTTTATCTCGATCTTGGAGCATCGCATTCTTTCGTGGCGAAACAGTTTGTTGATTTGATTGAGTTAGAACCGCAATTACTTGATATCGTATTATGCGTGGCGACCCTCTTGAATGATAGGATGTTGATTTCGTTTGGTTGTCCAAACTATAAGGTGGTGATTGGAGTTAGGGAGGAATTAATCCATTTAGCGGTTCTAAATATGTGTGACTTTGGTGTGATAGTAAGGATGGATTGGTTGTCTTAGCGGAGGGCAGTGATGGATTGCAATAGCGAGTGATTCAAATTAATCCTATTGGATATCTGAAATTTAAATTGGTAGGAAGTCGAGGAGGACCCTCGATTCCGTTGATATCCTCGGTGGAAATGACAAAATTGTTATATGAGGGATGTTAAGGATTTCTAGTTGTAATAGTGGATTCAACGGCTGAAGAGCCGAGACTTGAGTATATAGTGGTAGTGTGTGAATATCCTGATGTGTTTCCTCAAGTATTTATTTTCACAGAAAGAGTCGAAGGTGAGATAGTGACGGGAATGGAAATGGTAAAAGACTGAGATGGTGATATTTTATATCATCCCGGAAAGGCAAACCGAGTAACGAACGCTTTGAGCTGGGATTTAAATATTACGATTTGATGGTCAAGGAGTGGATTCTGTTGGAGAAAGTGCGAGACTCAGAATTCAAATTTGAAGTAAGACAAGTCTCGAGTCCGATAACCACGTTAAGGATTAAGTTGAAATCCGGGCTCAAGGTAAAGCTTTGCAGTTTATGAACCCGAATCGATTTGACGTCGTTTGGTTAGAGAGAAATAACCATTTTGTGTTTATTGTGCATTTGGAATAAAAAAAAAAATTGAGGACCGGAAAGAACGAGTCTTGAGGAACAAGACAATCCCGATGGTTAAGGTTATCCGGGAGCACCACGGGACTGAAGGCGTGACCTAGGACGGAGAGGAACAAATGCAACGTTATTACCCCCAATTGTTTGATAGTTAATTAGATTGTAAATTTCGAGGGACGAAATTTCATAAGGGGGAAGATTGTGACATTCCAAATTCCGCCAATTGGAATTTATTTAATAATTGAGTTTTATGAGATGTGCTCGTAGTAAATTCTCGCTCGAACTAATCATTCCTGGGAATGTTAACCATTAGGGAAAGGCTAATAGGGGGAATTAAATTTGCGCGACTAAACGAAATTCGATCGTGAATGGATTTCACCATTAAATCGCGTAAGTGATATTTTGAGCCACTGTTGGCGATCCAAGGATAGTTAGGGGTCAGTTCGCCATTGTCCTAGTAGTGGATAGCGGGTGATTCCGTTAGACCACGAAACGATTTGACGAATGATTCCGAAATTATACCGAGCGATCGTACCCCTCGGATCAAGTGATTGATCTTAGCGATTTTAATGACAACCGAGGTCGTCACGCATCGGATGGACTTGCCGTGACTCGATTTAGTATCAGTCATGAGTCGATTTAGCGAATTTCCCCAACAAGCCGCCCGTTAGCTCGAGAAACGCTTCGGTCGCGTTTAATAGAATTTAATTATGGAAATTTTGCCTAAATTGGACACGGAAAATTAGGAAATCACACGGAACATTAGGATTTTGCACGTGTCACGTGTGAATTTTTTGTGCGCTCAAATCCTTCGAAAAATTTGATTTGGGCAAGAAATGGAGAATTGGACCATTTTACCCTTGAGAATTACTAAAGGGTTAATTTTGTTGGACAAGGGCATTTTGGTCATTTTAGGCCCTAAGTTGGATTTGACATAATTACCCTTGGATATTTTTAAGTAAGATTCGATCCGGGCCATTGATTTTAAGATAAGATCAAATCTGGACCGTCGGATTAAAATTTTGAGAGAGGGGTATTTTGGTCATTTCCGCAATTGGTCAAAAAATCACTATTTGAGTCAAAGAAGACTTTCTCTCTCCCCTCCCTCCCTCTCCTTCGTGAATCCTCTTCCCCCCCCCTTTTTTTTTTTTCACCGTGAAGCCCCCCCCACCGTGGACCCATTCTCTCTTTCACTCTCTCCCTTTGTCGTTGCCGCCACACGGACCGCCCGATCGCCCGTCTCGCCCACAAGCCGCCACCGTTCACTCGCCCAGACCACACCACGTTACCCCCAAGCCACCGTTTCTCTCTCTCCCTCTCAATCTTTCTCTCTTGGTCGTGAGCCCCAATCGCCGCCCAAACCAAGCCCGTCGCCACCCAAGCCAATCGCCGCCACCGGGGTTATGCGTTATCGCCGTGATCCCGATTGAGGGCCGCCGCTTCCGTTCTAAACGTGAAAGTCTAGAACGCGGGTAATCGGCGCCTAAACCTAATTTAGGATTTCGGGTATCGCGGATGATTTTGGACAAAATCAGTATGGAATTAGGTGCGGAATGGCATGAATAGGGAGTGGAAATTTTATGGCGGGCATCGGGAATTAATTCGGACAATATTTATTAGAAATTCAGAAAATTGGGGCTGCGAGTTACTGTTCATTTGCCTCGAAACACTGTTCATATGCCTTGAAACACTGTTCACCAGCTGTAAATTACTGTTCCCGAGGCTACGAGGGTCCGATTGAGACGCGAGTTGAATTTTTTAGAACCTAGAAATGATGGGGAGAAAGTTCCGTGAAGGCTCGGAATTAATCCGACGCCATTTGATTAGAGAAAAAATGAGAATTATCGTGTTGGATGTACATTTAAATTTTAGTGAATTGTGGTAATTAAATTGAGTATACTATTGTGTAATTAAGGACCGAATATGCTTGTTTGGTGCACACGTGAGCTAAACTGAATTAATTATTGACATTGGTCGGTGTGATTTGATGAGTGAGCAAGTTTTATGTGTGAGATGATGCGTGCACGAACCCGCTGTGTTGGGTCGTCGCATGGTGGTAAACGCGTTGGGCGGTACTTGAGAAAAAAGAAATGGTGATGTGGTGAAGTGTCGGCAAGTGTGTGCACGGAATTTGAGGCAATGACATGAGAAAGTGAGTTAGATCGGGCCGAGGCATCATAAACTCGGCAGCGATCATGTAGGTCTGTTGCATTTGGCACAGGCTGAGGCTCGAAAGAGCATAATTGAGTTCGGGTCCGAGGCATCGATCACTGGTGTGAGACCGGATTGACCGAGGCATTATGCTCGGTTCATCATGTAGGCCTTCGTGATTTGGCGGGCTGAGGATAGTGAAAGTGATCGGACCGAGGTGTGTGATGCTCGGGCGCCGAATGAGGGCCGAGGCGGTTTACGGGCCGAAAGTGGTCGCAGGGTACCGAGGCGTACGCGACGCCGGGTCGCTAGTGATGTGGAAAGTGATTAGTGGTCGCAGCAGCACCTGAGGCGTACGCTTACGCGGGTCACCGCGTAGTGATGTGGGAAGGAGGAAATGAGAACGGATGGATACGTGGATTGAGAATTGAACTTGCGCGTGTTTGCATACGACATTATTATGGTTGAGTGCAGGTTGAACGCATGATTGAGTCCGGCAAGAGTGATTGATGTGCCCCGCTATGTGATGATTTGATGCGTGCAAATGTGTATGTTTGTGTATTTTGTAAAATTGTCTGGAGGTACGTGATAGCCTAGGTTGGGTTTAGGGTGTACTTACTGAGAAGTGTCTCACGGTTGTTTTCAACCAAACAATTTCAGAACCCCGACAGGATCCATAAATCTTCCGCCACCGCCACGAACGTTTTGGAGTCCTCGATGGATGGGACAAGACATGGGGACTCGAGACTCGAGGACAAGGAATCAAGCTCGAGTGGGTTTTTGGCGAGCACTATTTTTTTGGAGTAGTAGTTATAAACCCAGGTCTCTATCCTTGGAGTATCGGTTTTGATAAAGGCGGTGTGCATGTACATGTATGGGACAGTTTATAAATGTAAATATTATGGTATAAGAAGGAAATGAAAAGATATGTACATTCTCCCCGATTATTCTCCCCGCTTTTAATTGTCCGGGTTTATTTGTTAATATCCGCTGTGGTAGTAAATCGATGGCGATTTGAGGTCAGCGACATTCCCGGACGCCGCTTGAATCGACTGTAGGCGGATATCGCGCCCATTAGGGTTCGGCGTGACACGGCGGCACTAGTGATGCACCCTGAATTATATGACAATCAAGGTCGCCTTGGTTCGAGCAAACTTAAACGTGATTCGACTTAGTGTCACCACGGTCGAGAGCGCCGTAATCCTAATGAGCCACCCGTTAGCCGAGAGATAAGTCAAGTCGCGATTAGTCAATTTTAGTCATTTCTTGGAATTCGGGCCCGGAATCGAGAATTTTGAAAGTGACAATTTTGGGCGGCCGATGACGTTTTCGGGGTTGGCAACCTTGGGGCCACCCATTTCTACAAAAATGGATTTCGGTCCGGGCCGGAAAAATTACAGTTTTGCCCCTGTGGGTACCGGGGCTGGATTTGAAGGCCGTTTGAGGTTATTTTTCGCGGCCAAGGTCATTTTGGGGTGGCCACGCACATTTAGAGTGGTTTTGGACAAAAACGGGAATTTCGACAAAAATTGAAAAATAATATTATTTTATTCCCGAAACTTCGCAGTCAATTTTCGAGGACTTAGAAAGTGAATTTCGCGATTCCGACGCCATATTATGTTGGCCACGCATATATGGAACGCGTATGTGCGAAAATTGAATTTTCGCCCGGGACCGGAAAATTACCATTTTGCCCCTGGACCCTGTACTGGGAATTTCGAATTTTGGACAATTTTGGGCAATAATTGAGGACTAAAATAAGTGAAAAAGAAATTGGAATTATTGAATTACCATTTTGCCCTTTAATTATTGGATAAAGACAAACGAGGACCGTCGGATCAAGGGCGAAACGGGAAATCGCGTAGGATCGCGACACGTGGCACTTTTGGGGCTGATATTTTTGACCAGCTGACCAGCCCTCTCTCTCCCCCCCATTCAGTCAGCCCTCGTTCAGCAGCCCCCTCCCTTCCCCACGTTTTCCTCCTCCTCCTTTCTTCCTTAGCCATTTCCTCCCTTTGTTGCTGCTGCTGCAGCTGCTGTTGCTGCTGCTGTTCCGGCCCGCTCGTCTCGCCTTTCTTAGGTAAGTGACCTCCCCAAATGTCGCCTAGGGCCTCGGGTATTGTTAGGCTCGTTTAGGGCTCGGTTTAGGGTGAATTTCGTGGCTGGATGTGCTCGGTGGTGTGTGTTGGCTGATTCCAGTTAGATTGCTGCTGCGTCGCTGGTTTTTGTTATTTTTACTGTGACTTATGTGGCCCGAATTTGAGGAAGTGTTCTTCATGAAAGTTGTTCCTAATATCTTGACGTATAACATAATTTAATTTGGGAATTTTTGGAGATCGTTTGATGCCATTCGGAAGTCCATCTTTGGACCGAAATGGATCTGCCCGATTTACTGTTCATCCGACCTTCGGGTCTGTTCTAATTTTTATAAATTTTTCTAGGCCGATTTTCAATATACTTCCTTCACGAAAATTGTTGGGGACATTTGTGGCTATAACATATAAAAATTTCAAATATTTTCAAGGTGATTTGGGTGTTGAAATAAATGTATTTTGAGGACAAAATGGTCTGTTTGAGCGAACTAATTTTGGTCTGATTTCAAGGGACAAAAGGCATGGTTTCAGATTGAACTGGATTTTGTGTTCTTCATAAGAAATGTTGATCAAGATGTTTTTATGACATATCCAAATTTCATAATTTTTGGAATTAGTTTACTATTTATTTCAACTTGATTTCTGTCCCTGCGCAACAGCCCAGTTTGGACCCGATTTTGTTCACTCTCGGTTTTTATCTCTCTCGGACTGATTAGGCGATGAAATTTTGAGGTTTAGGGAGCTTGGATTAGGGCTGTGATGTTGGGGTTTGATCGGAATTAATTTGTGCGATTAATTAATGGGATTGTGCTTTGAATGGAAAATGGTGCGTGGTTATGTGATTGTGCTTGTTGGTTGGCTTGGAAATCGTTGTGGGCTGATTTGGTTTGTGCATTGGGTTGAATGTGGGGGTGGTGGCGTGCCGTGTTTGTGTAGCCGTGAAGTGTGGTGATATGGTGATGTGGATGTGCATTGAATTCGCGTGTCAAGAGCGTGTGGTTAAGTGGTGCGTGTTCGTGTGACGAGAATGCGAAATTATGGAATGTGCGTGAAGTGTGTATGTTTGGTAGTGTATTTGTGTGATGGTGTGGTACGTGTGGAGAGTGTGGAACGAAGGTTTGGAAATGTGGGATTGGTTGGAAAGGATCCGGCCCCTGAGGCGTGTTCGCTTTCGCTGGACGATGCGATGCCGACGAGGTGACGACGCCCGCCCGACGAGGTGTCGATGCGCCGACGTGGTCAAGACCGTTGGCCTGATGCGCTTTACGCGGGCACGGTAGAAGGAAAGTGTGTGTAGGATTCCATCCCGAGGCGTGTGCGTTACGGCGGGGCGATGCCGTCCCGATTTAGGTGACGATGCGGCCCGGCCCGGGGTGACGATGCCCCGACGAGTCGGGACCGTTGGCCTGATGCGTTTTACGCGGGCGCGGTAATGGTGGAAAGGTTGAGAATGAGCAAGAATTGGCGGGACGAGTGAAATTAAAAAAGTGATGTGTGGTGTGAGTTGGGGTGCGAGTGTGTTTGTATCGCGTGGTGTGATGCTCGATTATGGGATAAAAACTGCTAGGCATGGTATGGGACGTGCCCAAGTGGATTTTGCTCTATAATCGAGGCACGCGCGCGACTGTGATGTATTTCTGTGGCATACTAGCTGCGTGGTTGACTAACGTGCAGGGACGTGTATGTTGGATTCCAGGTAGGGTCGTGTGTGGTTGTTAGTTTAATTGATGGTCATGTGTTACGCGTGTTTTCGTCTGGCGGTACGTGAGTGCCTACGTGGGGTTTGGGGTTGTACACTTATTGAGATTCGTCTCACGGTTGTTGTATAACCGACACTTTCAGACCCCCAGCCATGAACCCGGGAAGTACGCCTTTTCTTTTTGGACGTTCGAGGAAACGCTTTTGGTGCCCGGTGGAACTGTAGGCGATCGTCCAAAGATCCAAGCCAGGGAAACAGGAGTGGATTGGATAGGAGGCGATTAGTAGGCTTTCCCTAGGGTATTTTAGGGGTTGTGTAGATTGAGTAGACCGATAACGAAGTTAGGGTAACCAGACCCCTGATCTTTTGTTAAATCGGTGACTGTGGATGTTTAAATGTTAATTATGTCTGTAATATGATGTTTGTATATATGGTACTGTTTAAATATGTTGCTGTTTGATTGCTGTGGTGTTCTACCCCGTTGTCGTCATCTTTCTGTCCGGGGTTTTTATATTCGCTTCCGCATGTGGCTCTGATTTTTGGGTTGGGTCGGCGACGTTCCTGGGATGTCGCATCTTTTCGACCGGAGCAGGGGATGCCGCGAGCTCGATGGGGGTTCGGGGCGTGACAATGCTAACTTTAGGGATAATGTCACGCCTCGATCCCCATCGAGCGCCTGCATCCTTACTTGGTCGATTAGTCGGCGTCCTGGAATGTCGCCCGACCTCAAAGTCTCCATCGAGATTTACAATCACAAAGGATACTAACAATTAATTCCTGACAAATAAAACGGGAAGAATAGGGAGAATGTATGTTTTTCATTTCCCATTGCCAAACTTAAACCATAATATTTACAATTACAAAGCCACTACATATGCAAGTGCCCCAAAAACTACAAGTCACTAAATATAGAGGTACACACCGAGCTACATCTACAACACTGTGGAAGCATGCTTAATCCAAATAAAGTTATCGCCCATCGGAAACTCTACAACATCCAACTCGGTGTGCATGGGTACCCCAAAACGCTTTGGTGGCGGGTGGTGGAGGATTCATGGCTCAGTCGGTGTTCAAAATGTTTAGTTGAAACAACCGTGAGAACACTTCTCGATAAGTTCACCCCTAAATCCAATACTGGCTATCACGTACCTCCAGATATTTTCATAAAACACAATCACATATACATCAATAAGCACATAGCAGGCACATCACGTACAATCACAAGTATGTAAAAACTCAGGTCATGCACTCGCTCTGTTCTCATTATCTTTTCCATAATTCCTCGTGTGACCTTGAAGTACACGCCTCAAGTACACTGCAACCACTTTTCACAGCACTTTAGGCCTCTGCGTGCCGTGCACGCCTCAGGCCATGTTTCTTGCCCACGTAAACATACACGCCCTCGGGGCCATGTTTCTTGCCAGCGTAAACATACACGCCTCAGGCTGGCAGTCTTCCGGTAATACCAAGTATCGTCCCGCGTTACACGTCTCAGGACGGGTTTAATTCCCCACATTAAACGCCTTAGGGATTATGTGATCAAACGAGCATACCACACACTATATTTTATCCGGACCCCGTTAAACGTCTCAGGGTTTTTAGTGATCACACAAACATCGCCCCACGAAATTCATACATACCCACATGCTCAAATATCACATAAACATGCCCAAATTTCAACTAAATCAATTCAGCCCAACCTTTCACAAACAATTCCGAATTTCCTTCATTCAATCCATAAATTGACATGTACATTTTTCAACCAACACATCAATGATCACAGCACATAAACACACATATAACCATCACAATCGCGAGTAATTTCAGTCACAAGGACCCTCACAATTCAGCCACAACATCACACAACAATCCAACACATACACACCACAAATCAAGCCACAAACACATTATTCCGAACCACAAGTTCCAGCATGTATGCTTCTCGTAGGCAGCCCTTATTTACTCTCTAAATAATCCCCAAACCATCATAATTCCAGCCATAATTTCACCCAAGGTGAACTCGATAAATTCGTCCATGAAACAAACCCCAAAATTTGCCGATCACTAGTCCGTTAATACCGAAATCATTATTTTTCTTCCACCAAACGACGTCAAATCGATTTCGGTCCTTCACGGGACTTTTTCACCATAATTTCTTGGTTCTAAAAATCCAACTTGCGTCCCAATCGGCCCATCAT
Organism: Syzygium grande; assembly: GCA_024733475.1. Taxonomy (NCBI): domain Eukaryota; kingdom Viridiplantae; phylum Streptophyta; class Magnoliopsida; order Myrtales; family Myrtaceae; genus Syzygium; species Syzygium grande. Next base: position 1,110,714 of record JAMXDD010000010.1, on the reverse strand, counting down.
GTAAGACCTCGGCCCCACCACGCCTTCGCTCGCCACTCATTGTGTAATATTGTTCGCTTTGGACACTAAATTCTCACGGTTTTAAAACGCGTTACACAAAGGTTAGGGGCCAAGCCTTATAAGCAATCCCCAAGACCCCCCCTAAGCGATGTGGGACAGAGACATGCCCCCCTGCCATCCTAGAAGCCTGCCAGGAGCCGCTCCTTGTCTAGGCCCTCTGGCCCCGGTGACCACTCCCCGCTCTCATCGGACCGGGTCGTTACATTCTCCCCTCCCTCAAGCACAGCGTCCGGGGCCCGTAGCCCCCACACGCCGGGGGAGTCGGCTCGATACCATCTGTGAGACCTCTCCCACCCCACCACGCTTCCCGCTGCGCCACTCCTTGTGTAATATTATCCGCTTTAGACACTAAGTCCTCACAGCTTTAAAACGCGTTACACAAAGGTTAGGGGCCAAGCCTTATAAGCAATCACTAAGACCCCCTAAGCGATGTGGGACAAAGACATGCCCCCCTTGCCATCCTAGAAGCCTGCCAGGAGCCGCTCCTTGTCCAAGCCCTCTGGCCCCGGCAACCACTCCCCGCCCTCGTCGGACCGGGTTGTTACACATCACGATCCCATGAACAGTAAATCACAGCCACTGTTATTTTCTAATTTCCAATAATTAATGCCCGAATTAAATCCTAAGGCCTGCCATAAAATTTCCACTACCAATTCATACAATTCCGCACCTAACTTTATACGGATTTCGCCCTAAATCGCCCGTCAATACCCAAAGTCCTAAATTGAGTTTAGACCGCGACTTATCCGCGTTCTAGACTATCGCGGCTAGAACGGAAAGCGGCGGCCCTTAATCGGGAACGACGGCGATGGTATACGGCTCCGAGTTGGCGGCAATCGGCTTGGGTGGCGACGACGCGGCTTAAGTGGCGATTGGGGGCTCACGGCCAAGAGAGAAAGACCGAGAGGGAAAGAGAGAAAACGGCGGCTTGGGGGCAACGTGGTGTGATTCGGCGAGCGGATGGCAGCGGCTTGCGGGCATGACCGGTGATCGGCAGTTTGGCACGGCGGCGATGACAAAGGGAGAGAGAGAAATCGATGGAGAGGGCTTCATGGCCAAAATGAGGGAGGGGATTTTTCACGATGGAGAGAGGGAGAGAAATGGAGGAGAGAAAAAGGTCTTTTGACCTAAATAGTGATTTTTTAACCCAAAAATATCTAAGGCACAAATGACCAAAATGCCCCTTGCCCTAAAACTAATCCTTTATAAATCCTTAAGGGCAAAATCGTCACTTTCTCCAATTCTCGTCCAAATTGAGTTTTTTTTTGAAGGAATTGAACACACCAAAAATTTACACGTGTCACGTGCAACGCCGCCCTAATGTTCCGCGTGACTTCCTAATTTTTCGGTATTCAATTTGGGAAAAATTCCATAATTAAATTCTATTAAACCCAACTCGAGCGTTTCTCAAGCTAACGGGCGGCTTGCTAGGGAAATTCGCAGAATTGACTCATGACTGATACTGAATCGAGTCACATGCAAGTTCGTTCGGTACGTGACGGTCTTGGTTGTCATAAAAATCGTGAAAATCAATCACTTGATCCGAGGGGTACGATCGTTCGGTATAATTTTAGAATCATTCGTCAAGTCGTTTCGTGGTCCAACGGAATCACCCACGATCCACTACTAGGAGAGTGGCGAACTGACCTCTAACTATCTTTGGATCGACTAATAGTGGCTCAAAATATCACTTACGCGATTTAATGGTCGAAATCCATTCACGATCGAATTTTCTTTAGTCGTGCGAATTTAATTCCCCTATTAGCCTTTCCTTAATGGTTAGCATTTCCAAGAATGATCAGTTCCGGAGAATTTATCATGAAAGCACATTTCATAAAAACTCAGTTATTTCATAATTTCCAATTGGCGGAAATTTCAGAATGTCACAGGTAAGGTTATTACGGGATTGAGTTCGCAAGACCAAAGAACTCGACCTTGGTTAGACCTTCACCATAAGGATTGACGAGGGAATGTTTTGGGCCAACAGAGACCGGTCTATTTGATTGATTGTGTCCGAAGAGAACTAGCGACAGACCACTCTAATTATATGACAATCGAGGTTGCTTTGGTTCGAGCAAACTTAAACGTGATTTGACTTAATGTCGATCATGGGTTGAGAGCGTGTAATCCCAATGAGCCACACATTAGCAATAGATAAGCTAAAGTTGCATTGTTCGATCCAAGTCATTTCTTGGAATTCGGACCCGGAATCGAGAATTTTGAAAGTGACAATTTTGAGCGCCAATGACGCGTTTTTGGCTTGGCCAACCTTGGGGCCACCTATTTCTGCAAAAAATGGATTTCGGTTGAACCGGAAAAATTACGATTTTGCCCTTTGAACTTCGACGTCGATTTTTGAGACCATATGAGGTTGTTTTGCATGGCCGACGCCATTTTGAGTGGTCACACATATTTGGGGTTAGTACGGACAAAAATGAAATTTCGACTCAGACTGGAAAATGACCATTTTGCTCATAGGCCTAATTTGGGGTATTCCGAATTTTGGAGATATTTTATGGATAACCATTAGCCCAATAATTCAGATTAAGTTGGACAAAATTGCCCCTCCATTATTTGTCTAGATTTAATCCAAGCCATTGAAGAGAAGGGCAATTTGGTCATTAAAGGAAAATTTGACCATTTAGTCAAACCTTGCCTTTCTCTCTCCTCACTCTCTCTCACCTCACCTCCGGCCATCCCCTCTCCCCCACGATCAGCCCCTCCTCTCCCGTTTTCTCCCTCTCTCTCCCGAAATTCTCTCTCTCTCTCATTTCCTTGTCGTGATCGTCGCCACCGGGCGAGCACCGGGCCGTTTGTTCTTTGCTCTTTGTTGTTGGTCCGGCTGTTCCAACCCCTTGTCCAGCCAGTTTGTCGCATTTTTCTTAGGTAAGTGACTTCCCCAAACTCTCCCTAGGACCTCGGGGATTGTAGGACGTGTTTAGAGCTTGGTTTAGGCAATTTGTGTGGTTGTTTTGGGACTTGGAGTAAGGCTGGATGTTCGGTAGTCATGGACTGAATTGAGGGGTGGAAATATGAAGTTTGGGAGATTCGGATAGAGCCGTGATGATATGGAAATCGATTACGGTTTAAATTCGTGAGATTTGGTGTGATTTTTCGGATTTGTGACTACTATACCCGTCCAGTTTGCTATTTTTTGTGGAGAATTTTGGGGGCCAAATTTGAGGAAGTTTTCTTCATAAAAGTTGCTTCCAACATCTTGAAGTATAACATATTTTAAATTTGGAATTTTTGGAAACCATTTAGGTTGTACGAAAACCCATTTTCAAACCGTAGTGAAACCGCCTGGAACACTGTTCATCTCGACCTTCTTGTCTTGCTGAATTTTATAAAATTTTTCAGATCTATTTTCAATAAACTTCCTTCACGAAAGTTGTTGACGACTCTCTTTTCTATGACATATACAAATTTCAAAGCTTTTCAAGGTGATTTGGATGTTGAAAGAAATGTATTTTGAGGACAAAATAGTCTGTTAGAGCGAATTAATTTTGGTCTGATTTTGAGAGACAAAAGGCATGATTGTAGATTGAACCAGATTTCGTGTTCTTCATAAGAAATATTGATCAAGATGTGTTTTATGATATATCCAAATTTTATAATTTTTGGAGTTCGTTTACTATTTATTTTGATGGGATATCGGTCACTGTGTAAACTACCCAGATTTACCCTGATGCTATGGATGTTTATTTTTATGAGCGAGATATGTGTGATCACGTGCCATGCATGTGTGGTCGTGTGACGTGATTGTGTGATGGTAATGTGTGTTGGCGTAAGGCATGTGTGGTGTGGGATTGTGTATGGCCGTATGTGTGGGCCGTGGTGGTACGTGGGAATGCGTGGGAAATCGGCTGTACGAGAATATAGGATTGATTGGAAAAGTGATACCCCGAGGCGTGTTCGCTTACGAGGGGTGAGTCCGCCCCAGCGTGTTCACTTCACGCTGACCTACGCCGCCCCACGCAGGTGATCGATGCCCGGCTCGACAGGGTGACGATACCGACGAGATCGAAAACCGCTATTCGATGCGCTGTGACGCTGCCGTAGTGGTGGGAAAGTGTTGAGAGTGAGTGGGAATTGGCTTGATATGTAGAATTGACACATGTTGTAAGTTCGTAAAGCGAGTGTGCTTATATCGCCAAGTAATGTAGTACTTGATTATGGGGTAAAGTCTGCTAGGGTATGGTATGGGACGGCTCAAGTAGGTTTTGCCTTTATAATCGAGGCATGCGCGAAGGTCAGATGGTATCAAGGGTACGTCAAGTCAAGCACACTAACGTGCAGAGGTGTGCATGGAGGATTCTGGTAAGATTGTATGTGTTTATTAGTTTGGTTGATCATTGTCGTTTGTGTTATGCATGTTTAAATGGGCCGTCGTGAGAGCCTATGTAGGGTTTGGGATTATACACTTATTGAGATTCATCTCATGGTTGTGTAATCACCACTTTCAAACCCCAATCTAAACCCGTGGAGGTCCGCCTTCTCTTTTTGGAGTTAGAGTCGCCATGGGTGCCCAATGGAGCTGCAGATGATCCTCCTGGGGCTTGAGCCGGAAGACCCGGGAGCAGAAGGGAAGAGGGCGACAGTAGGGGTTTCCCTAGGGTAATTTAGGGTTGCACTGGAATAGGTCGATCCCATAGTGAAGCTAGGTTAATCAAGCCACCTGATCCTTTTTGTTATGTCAATGGTTGTAAATGCTTGTTTGCTAAGCTTGTGAATAATATGATGTTTGTATGTATAATGCTTTGGCAGTATATATAAATGAATGTTGTTGTTATTTGACCTGTATGGTTGAGCTACCCCATCGCCGTCTTTATAGTGAAGGGTTTTATATTCGCCTCGTGTGTTTTGATGTTTGGGATTGGGTTGGCGATGTTTACGGGACGTCGTAAACATTCGACCGGAGCGGGATGTTGCGAGCTCGATGGAATTGGGGCGTGACACCAGGTTACAAGGAATCACGAGGGTAGGTTCCGGGTTTCAAAATTTGGGAAACCTATTTTGACAAGTAATTTCCTGGTTCCATCTACCTAGAACCTCGAACCTAGAACCTATAACCTCAAAACCTAAAACCTAAATAAGTTTTTTTGTGTATTTTTTTTTTTATCTATGTCTTCATGTGATCTTATGGTATTTCATGGCATCGGATGATGAGTATATAATCTAAAATCACGATTTTGAGCTTTCATTTTATGACTTGTTAATGTTTCATATTTTGTTTATGTCTAAATATAAGTTGTGGTTATTAGATCATAGTAGCAAGTGATGGTCTTTAGATGTGATGATTCATTGCAATTGTTCAATTAATAATACATGTGAAACCTGGGTAGATCTTGAAACCAACCTAGAATTTGTGATAGGGTAAGTTCCAGATTCAAAAAAGGGAGGAACCTATTCTTATAGGTAAGTTCCAAGTGGAACTTGTACGGAACATGAAATCACTCACCTCTAGTATCGATTTATACAATGACTTCTCATTTTAATTATATTTATTTGAACCGTAATGCTAGGAAAACTAGTCTTTTGTATTATCTTTTGTGAATGAAAAGCCTGTTTAATATTGTTATGTTCATTTTCGTTTTGTTAAACTAAAAATGAAATAAAAAATAAAAATAACCCTCGTTAGACCTTTGAACCCCGTACCCAAGGGTAGGTTCCAGTTCCGAGTTCCGATGGGTAAGTTCTAGGTTCTAAAAATGAGAAACTTGTCAAAGGTGGGTTTCTGTGTTCCAAGTGGAACTTGTAAGGAACCTGAAAATAGCTCACCACTAGTCCATGCCATTTTGGTGTCCTTAACCTCTATATTTTTTAAATTGATATCAAGATTTTTCCATCAAAATATTTCAAGAGGCTATAATCGTGGGAATGGGAACTTGCGAAAAATGAGGAGAATGTCATCAGCAATTAAAGGGAGAAGCTTGTTGGGGGCTTCTAATACAAGTAAGAGGGAAAGAAGATCAGAAATAGGGAAAATGTCTCTTTCTCTAAACTAGACTTAAATGGGTTCTTTGGTCCTAACCAAGATGTGGAGTAAATGACATGTGCATTTGGTTCAGCTTTGGGAGAATGTTTTTTGGGAAAATGAAAAGGCATTTGGGCTAAAAAGGGTTTTCCAAAATGTAATACGCATTTGATAAAGTATATTTTAAAACACATTATGAATCAACTTTTGACTTAAATGCCGCTTGATAAAGATTACATTTTCTAAAGGGCTTTTTATGAATTTTTAAAAAGAAAAATACTCTCAAACGATAGAACTCCAGCCGCCGAATAACGCCTAGCTGCTAGCCAGCCTCATCTAGGTCACCCTAAGGTCGCAACACTTTAGGTCATGCAACGTCAAGTGACGGTCGCCCAGGTTCCCATGACCTAAACAATAGTTAACGTTGCTTTCGCGACCCTCGTGCGATAATTGCTGAGATCACCCAACCCCTTAGGTAGCTGTTGTTGGCCTCCGTCCAACTCCTCTATTCAAACCACATGGAAGATGAACGGTGCCAAGACTTGCATTCCAAGAATGCCACTTTTCAAAGGACCATCCGACGTGCCTTGGATAAAGACCTTTGGAAATATAATTGCATTTCCCCAAAGTTTTCCAAAAACTTACCAATGTTATTTGTATTTGCTAAAGAACTTTGGGATCCCAAAGCCCTTCGCAAATGTTGAACCAAATGCACCTTCAACCCATTAAAGCCTCATTATTTCTTAAACTATCTCACCTTTTGCTATACATATAAATTTGGGAAGAAGATGAAAGTGAGGCAAAACTCGATTTTGGCTTAATAATATAGAAGATGCATCAAAATTCCGTTAAAAAGAAATTGAATCATCCAATAGTCGAGCTAATGGGATCTTTAAAGGCTTTTAGTTGATCCTATCCAAATTCTTTACATTAGTTACAAGCTTGGGATGAATGTAATTGCAACAAACATGCATAGGGACATATTCGGCAAAAGCTATAGAAAAGCAAAGAAAGATAAATGAAAGGTAGAGTCACCCAAAATTGGAATTGGTCATGAAAGAATAGCAAATGAACCCTCATTCCAAATCAAATCATATCAATTGCTGAAAACATGCCACAGCCAAGCAAGTATCAGAGAACTTCATAGAATTGCTTAAGTGATAAACATTTTCATCTTCCTTGCATAAGACTTGGATTGCAATTACCACGCTAATACCTTCTTTTAGGATAATTTCTATGAGTACACAATTGGAATGTGGTATATACTCTCTATCATAGGAAGGCACAAGGGTCTTGTTCTGGGAGGTTGTCTCGGCGAGTCTTAGGGGCAATACCCCCCGCGATGCCAGAGGGCTTTTATAGTTTGATGCCTATATACATTCTTTTTTTCTCTTGTAATTGAGAGTGTTGTAATAGAGAGGTGCGATATGTTAGTTATAGTAAAGTTATCTATTGGATGTAGCTTTAATTTAAGAGTGAATGAAGCTAAAACCTTACGTCTTGATTTCCTTTTCTCAATTTTATTTTCTATTTCGTTGTGTTTATGTCCTCAATCCTAACACACACATAATATCTATGTGTCTCCCATAATATCTTATGCATATAACCCGTAGCCACTACATTCATTGAAAATTAGAAAAGTGCTCAATAGAGTGACCACATCCCGTTATTGTCTGAAAAACAAGTATTAGTTATTTTTATTGTTGACCTTGTCCTCCCCGATGAGTACTTACAATTATCAATATCCTTAAGGGCGTTTTAATGTATTATTGTCATAATCAGCCATTAGTTGGGCTAGTGTCAATTTCAATACTTCTTTTTCTATATGAAATATGATTGATTTGATTTGTTTAAACTAGTAAATGAAATCCTCATATTTACTCATGTAGAGAAAGGAATAACTTGAGAGCAAAGACGAAGAGAAAGAAATAAGCGACTTGGTGCTAAATCATCCCTTAACCTCTATATTGAGTGGTAAAATATAAATAAGATTCATTTTATGGAATTACATTATCGAAATTAACAGACAAAAATCACTATCTTTCCAATATGAAGAAAAGGGAGGCTACTTTGACTTGATAAGCTTGCTAGTCGAGGTAGGTTAAAGTGCTCTTCCCTGCAATCTACATGGTGGATGAGAGGGATCATCTCTCCTTTAAATGCAAGTTCCCTACCTTGCTGTTCAAACTCTTTGGTATGCTATGTGACATCTCAATTTTGACCCAATTTTGGGATTTATAAAACATGTAATTGGTTTAATGTGCTTGTGGGTAAAATCTCGCCGAACCGATTATTCTTAGTTATCGCTTTAAAATTGAGATTTCGCTAAAATCGCACTCGATCGAATTTGGCCATTATTTAGAGCCCAAACTTCGGTGTTGAATTTCTCGAGTTTTAGACTTAAATAAATTAGATGGTGTCGATATTATCGTGGCCAACGCTTTCCATTGTCGTGAATAGTGGAAAAGTGAAATTTTGACCGGATATAGATTTGGACTAGTAGACCTCCCTTGGATTAGTTTGCTTTAATTTTTGTGGCCATTGTCTCTTATTATATTCTAGGAATTATTTGAACTATAGGATCGATTGTTTGGTAGTATTTGTGTGATGGTGTGGTAATGCGGTGGAGAGGGAACGGTTTGGAAATGGGATTGGTTGAAAAGGATCCGTCCCCGAGGCGCATCAAGCACGCTGACGCATGCCGCCCTCGACGAGGTGACGACGCCCGCCCGACGAGGTGTCATGCCCCCACGCGGTCGGGCGACCTGGCCTGATGCGCTTTTACGCCGGCACGGTAGAAGGAAAGTGTGCGTAGATTCCATCCTGAGGCGCAGACGCTTACGCTGACGATGTCGCCCCCGACGAGGTGACGATGCCCGGCCCGACGGGTGATTTATGCCCGACGAGGTCAAGACCGCTGGTTCGATAGCGCTTTACGCTGGCCGTAATGGTGGAAAAGGAGAATGAGCAAGAATTGGCGGACGAAAGGAAATACCAAAAAAGTGATGTGTGGTGTGAGTTGGGGTGCGAAAGGTGTTTGTATCATGCGGTGTGATGCTCGACATGGGATAAAAACTGCTAGGCATGGTATGGGACGCGGCTCAAGTGGATTTTGCTCTATAATCGAGGGCACGCGCTGCCGACTGTGATCTATTTCAGGTATACTAGCTGCGGGTTGACTAACGCAAGTGTGGACGCAGTATGTTGGATTCCGTGAAAGGTCGTGTGTGGTTGTTAGTTTAATTGATGGCCGCGTGTTACGGTTGCCCCGACGCACGTGGGTGCCTACGGGGCTCGCAGGTTGTACACTTATTGAGATTCGCCTCACGTTGTATAATCACTTCGCACTCCCCCACCGTAAAACCCGAAGGCGCCTTTCTTTTGGAAAGTTCGGAAAATGCTTTTAGTGTCTTGAACCGCAAGCGATCGGCCCAAAGATCCGGCCAGGAAAGTCAGGAGCAGATTGATAGGAGGTTATTAGTAGGCTTTCCTAGGTATTTTAGGGTTGTGTGGATTGAGTAGACCGATAACGGTTGGTGGTAACGTAACTTCGATCTTTTGTTAAATCGGTGATTGTGGATGTTTAAATGTTAATTATATCTGTAATATGATGTTTGTATATGGTATCAAGAAATATGTTGTCGTTTGATTGTTGTGGTGTTCCCACTCGCTGTCGCCATCTTTCCGTCTCGGTTTTTATATTCGGGCTCAAGATGTGGCCTCGATTTTTTGGGTCGGCCTACGACGCCCTCGGGATGTCGTGATCTTTTCGATCGAGCGGGATGCCGCGAGCTCGATGGGGGTTCGGGCGGATAATGCTAACTTTAGATACGTCACGCCTCGATCCCCATCGAAAGCGATATCCTTACTTGGTCGATTAGTGCTGCTGGCCCTCAGAATACCGCCGACCTCAAAGTCTCCATCGTAGATTTACAATCACAAAGGATACCAAATAAATTAATTTCGATAAATAAAACTGGAAGAATAGGAGAATGTATGTTTTCATTTCCCATTGCCAAACTTAAACCATAATATTTACAATTACAAAGCCACTACATATGCAAGTGCCCCAAAACTACAAGTCACCGTTAACATGCACACACCGGAACTCCATCTACAAACACCTGGAAGTGCGCTTAATCCAAGTAAAAATTATCATCCATCGGTAATTCTAAACCCTGCTTGCATGCACAGTACCCAAACGCTCGTGGCCGGGCGGATTATTCTATGGCTCGGGTCGGGTTCCAAATGTTTGTTGAAAATAACTTATGACACTTCTCGCAGTGCACCTTGAACCACCTGTTATCACGCACTCCAGATATTTTCATAAACACAATCACATATATACATCAATAAGCACATAGCAGGCAATACCACGCATAATCACAAGTACATGTAAAAAACTCAGGTCATGCACTCGCTCTGTTCTCATTATTCTTTCCATAATTCCTCGCCAATGACCTTGAAGTACACGCCAAGTACACTGCAACCACTTTTCACAGCACTTTAGGCTCATAAGATTCGCGCACGCCAAAATATGCTCTTGCCCGTAAACATACACGCCAAAGCCATGTTTCTGTCTGCCAGAAACATACACGCCCAGGCTGGCAGTCTTCCTCCCGTAATAACAAGTATCGTCCCCGCTGCTACATCGCCTCAGACGGTTTAATTCCCGCATTAAACGCTTTAGGGATTGTATATGTGATCAAACGGTACTACCACACACACTATATTTTATCCGACCTCATGCTAAACGCCTCAGGGTTTTAGTGATCATACAAACATCGCCCACGAATTCATACATACCCACATGCTCAAATATCACTATAAACATGCCCAAATTTCAACTAAATCAATTCAGCCCAACCTTTCACAAACACCACTTCTTCATTCAATCCATAAATTGACATGTACATTTTTCAACCAACACATCAATGATCACAGCACATAAACACACATATAACCATCACAATCGCAAGTAATTTCAGTCACAAGGACCTCACAATTCAGCCATTAACATCACACAACAATCCAACACATACACACTAATACAAATCAAGCCACAAACACATTATTCAACTACACAAAGTTCCAGTGCATGTATGCTTTCGTGAGGGTAATCTCTTATTTACTCTCTAAATAATCCCCAAACCATCATAATTCCAGCCATAATTCTCACCTACAGAACTCGAGCAATTCCGGCCCATGAACAAACCCCAAAATTTGCCGTATCACTCAGTCCTAATACCTAAAATCATTATTTTTCTTCCACCAAACGACGTACAATCTATTTCTCGTCCTTCATGGGACTTTTTCACCACATACTTTTGGTTCTAAAAATCCAACTTGCGCCCCTAATCGCCCATCATGTAAGACTCGCCCCACCACGCCTCTCACAGGCCACTCATTGTGTAATATTGTTCATGGACACTAAATACTCAATGTTTTAAAACTACATACTGTGCTGTTGGGGCCAAGCTTCCTTTAAGTAATCCCCAAGACCCCCCTAAGCCGAGCGCGGGACGAGACATGCCCCCCTCGCCATCCTAGAATTCCCGCCAGAGTCAGCCTCTTGTCTAGGCCCCTTCCGCCCCTAAGTGACTATCTCCCCTCGCCTCATCTGACCGCCGTTACATTCTCCCTCACACACAGCCGCCCCGGCCAGGGCCCCACACGCCGCCCGGGAGCTCCGCCCATACCATCCAAGACTCCCGACCCCACCACGCCTCAGCCCACTCCTTGTGTAATATTATCCGCTTTAGACACTAAGTCCTCACAGCTTTAAAACGCCAAGCATACAAAGGTTAGGCCAAGCCTTATAAGCAATCACTAAGACCCCCCTAAGCCATGTGTGACAAAGACATGCCCCCTTGCCATCCTAGAAGCTCGCCAGAGCCTTCCTTGTCCAAGTTCTTCGCCCCGCAACCACTCCCGCCTCTCGCCGACCGGTTGTTAAGTACATCACGATCCCATGAACAGTAAATCACAGCCACTGTTATTTTCTAATTTCACAATCTGCGCCCAATTAAACTTCTAGTGTCCGCCATATAAAATTTCCACTACCAATTCATACAATTCCAAGACCTAACTTTATACTCGATTTTCGCTCTCTAAATCGCCTGGCCAATACCCAAAGTCCTAATTAAGTTTATAGGACTTCGACTTATCCGAAGTTCTAGACTATCGCTGCTAGAACGGAAAGCGCGCCTTAATCGAAATTTCACGCGCATGGTATACCGGCCTCTGGCCAAGCGTAATCGCCTGGGTGGCGCACGACGCCGCTTGGGCGGAGATAGCTCACGCCAAGAGAGAAAGACCGGTGAGGAAAACGAGAAAACGGGCGGTTGGGGCAACGTGGTGTGATTCGGCGAAGCCGGATGGCAGCGCTTATGGCATGACCGGTGATCGCGCTTGGCACGGGCGGCGAAGTGACAAAGGAGAGAGAGAATCGGCGGGAGAGGGCTTCAATGCCAAAATGAGGGAGGGATTTCAATGGCGGAGAGGAGAGAAATGGAGGAGAGAAAAAAAGGTCTTTTTGACCTAAATAGTGATTTTTAACCCAAAATATCTAAGGCACAAATGACCAAAATGCCCCTTGCCCTAAAACTAATCCTTTATAAATCCTTAAGGGCAAAATCGCTACTTCTCCCAATTCTCGGCCCCAAATTGAGTTTTTTGAAGGAATCGAAACGCCACCAAAATTCTACACGCGTCACGCAAGTAAACGCCGCCCCAATGTTCCGGGCGCGGACTTCCTAATTTTCGCATTCAATTTGGGAAAAAATTCCATAATTAAATTCTATTAAACCCAACTCGAAAGGCTTTCGCTTAACGGGCGCTTGCTAGGGAAATTCAAGAGAATTGACTCATGACTGATAATCAATCGGTCACATGCAAGTTCGCTCGCACGTGGACGGTCTCGTCATAAAAATCGCGGAAAATCAATCACTGATCCGAGGGCACATCGCTCGGTATAATTTTGTGAATCCGCCCGTCAGTCGCTTACGGTCCAACGGAATCACCCACAATCCACTACTTTGTGAGAGGGCGAATCGACTCTAACTATCTTGGATCGCATTAATAAGGCTCAAAATATCACTTTACGCCATTTAATGGTCAAATCCATCTGCGATCGAATTTTCTTTAGTCGTATAATTTAATTCCCTATTAGCCTTTCAATGGTTAGCATTTCCAAGAATGATCACCGCGAGAATTTATCAAGGAAAGCACATTTCATGCAACCCAGTTATTTCATAATTTCCAATTGGCGGAAATTTCTAGAACGCTCAAGCAGGTAAGGTTATTACTGATTTCGAGTTCGCAAGACCAGCAACCCTAATTCCTGGTTCACCTTCGACCATGGGCGATTGATCTAGGAATGTTTCAGCCAACAGAGACCGGGTTCATTTGATTGATCAGGTCCTAAGAGAACTAGCCACGCACTTGCGAATTATATGACAATCAGAGGCTGCTTTGGTTCGAAAGCAAACTTAAACGCGGATTTGACTTAATGTCGCATCATGGGTTGAGAGCCGCAGTAATCCCAATGAGCCAACACATTAGCAATAGATAAGCTAAAGTTACATTGCACCGATCCAAGTCATTTCTGAATTCGACCCGAATCGAATTTGAAAGTGACAATTTTGAGCGCCAATGACGCTTTTGGCTGGCCAACCTTGGGGCCACACTCTATTTCTCAAGAAAAAATGGATTTCGTTCGAACCGAAAAATTAATATTTTGCCCCTTTGAACTTCGAATACGATTTTTGAGTAACTATATGAGGTTGTTTTGCATGGCCGACGCCATTTTTGAGTGTAGTCACATACTTGGGGTTAGTAATGACAAAAATGAAATTTCACTCAGGACTGGAAAATGACCATTTTGCCCCCTAGGCCTAATTTGGGGTGGTCTTGAATTTTGGAGATTTATTTGGGGATACTTTTTATGGATAACCATCAGCCCAATAATCGATAAGTTGGACAAAATTGCCCCTCCATTATTTGTCTTGGGATTTAATCCAAGCCATTGAAGAGAAGGGCAATTTGGTCATTAGCGAAAAATTTGACTATTTAGTCATACCTTGAAATGGTCTGTTTGAGCGAACTAATTTTGGTCTGATTTCAAGGGACAAAAAGGCATGGTTTCAGATTGAACTGGATTTTGTGTTCTTCATAAGAAATGTTGATCAAGATGTTTTTTTATGACATATCCAAATTTCATAATTTTTGGAATTAGTTTACTATTTATTTCAACTGGTTTCTGTCCTGCACAACAGCCCAGTTTGGACCCGATTTTGTTCACTCTCGGTTTTTATCTCTCTCGGACTGATTAGGCGATGAAATTTTTGAGGTTTAGGGAGCTTGGATTAGGGCTGTGATGTTGGGGTTTGATCGGAATTAATTTGTGCGATTAATTAATGGGATTGTGCTTTGAATGGAAAATGGTGCGTGGTTATGTGATTGTGCTTGTTGGTTGGCTTGAAATCGTTGTGGGCTGATTTGGTTTGTGCATTGGGTTGAATGTGGGGGTGGTGGCGTGCCGTGTTTGTGTAGCCGTGAAGTGTGGTGATATGGTGATGTGGATGTGCATTGAATTCGCGTGTCAAGGCGTGTGGTTAAGTGGTGCGTGTTAGGTGTGGCGAGAATGCGAAATTATGGAATGTCGCGTGAAGTGTGTATGTTTGGTAGTGTGTTTGTGTGATGGTGTGAATGCGTGTGGAGTGTGTGGAACGAAGGTTTGGAAATGTGGGATTGGTTGGAAAGGATCCGTCCTGAGGCGTGTTCGTTTCACGCGGGACGATGCCGTCCACGGCGAGGTGACGATGCCGCCTGGCGGGTGTCGATGCACAGCGTGGTCGAAGACCGTTGGCCTGATGCGTTTCTACGGGCACGGTAGAAGGAAAGTGTGTGGGATTCCATCCTGAGGCGTGTGCGTTCTGGCGGGACGATGCGCCCACGGCGGTGGCGATGCCCGCCCGATGGGTGATTATGCCTGATGGTCGAGAAGACCGTTGGCACGATGCGTTTTACGCTGGGGCAGTAATGGTGGAAAAGGTTTGAGAATGAAGCAAGAATTGGCGGGACGAGTGAAATTAAAAAGTGATGTGTGGTGTGAGTTGGGGTGCGGTGTGTTTGTATCGCGTGGTGTGATGCTTTCGATTATGGGATAAAAGCGCTAGGCATGGTATGGGACGTGCCCAAGTGGATTTTGCTCTTATAATCGAGGCACATGCTGCATCGCCCGTGATCTATTTACATGGCATACTAGCTGCGTGGTTGACTAACGTGCAGGGGCGTGTATGTTGGATTCGAGTAGGGTCGTGTGTGGTTGTTAGTTTAATTGATGGTCATGTGTTACGCGTGTTTTCGATACGGCGATGCGTGAGTGCCTCGTGGGGTTTGGGGTTGTACACTTATTGAGATTAATCTCACGGTTGTTGTATAACCGACACTTCGACCCCGACCATGAACCCGAAATCGCCTTTTCTTTTTGGACGTTCGACGCTTTTGGTGCCCGGTGGGCTGTGGCGATCGTCCAAAAGATCCAAGCCAGAAACAGGAGGTGGATTGGATAGGAGGCGATTAGTGGGCTTTCCTAGGGTATTTTAGGGGTTGTGTAGATTGAGTAGACCCGATAACGAAGTTAGGGTAACCAGACCCACGATCTTTTGTTAAATCGGTGATTGTGGATGTTTAAATGTTAATTATATACGTAATATGATGTTTGTATATATGGTACTGTTTAAATATGTTGCTGTTTGATTGCTGTGGTGTTCTACCCGTTGTCGTCATCTTTTACATCCGGGGTTTTTATATTCGCTTCCGCATGGGCTCTGATTTTTGGGTTGGGTGTGGCGGCGTTCACGGGATGTCGCATCTTTTTCGACCGGAGCAGGGGATGCCGCGAGCTCGATGGGGTTGGGGCGTGACAATGCTAACTTTAGGGATAATGTCACGCCTCGATCCCCCCGCCGAAAGGCGACATCCTGCCTTGGAATTAGTGCGGCGTCCCGGGAATGTCGCCGACCTCAAAGTCTCCATCGGGAGATTTACAATCACGATGGATACTAACAATTAATTCCTGACAAATAAAACTGGGGAAGAATAGGGAGAATGTATGTTTTCATTTCCCATTGCCAAACTTAAACCATAATATTTACAATTACAAAGCCACTACATATGCAAGTGCCCCAAAACTACAAGTCACTAAATATAGAGGTACACACCGAGCTACATCTACAACACTGTGGAAGCATGCTTAATCCAAATAAAGTTATAAGCCCATCGGAAACTCTACAACATCCAACTCGGTGTGCATGGGTACCCCAAAACGCTTTGGTGGCGGTGGTGGAGGATTCATGGCTCGGTCGGTGTTCTGAAATGTTTAGTTGAAACAACCGTGAGAACACTTCTCATTAAGTTCACCCCTAAATCCAATCTGGGCTATCAATTGCCTCCGGATATTTTCATAAAACACAATCACATATACATCAATAAGCACATAGCAGGCACATCACGTACAATCACAAGTATGTAAAAAACTCAGGTCATGCACTCGTTCTGTTCTCATTATCTTTTCCATAATTCCTCGCCAATGACCTTGAAGTACACGCCTCAAGTCACTTGCAACCACTTTTCACAGCACTTTAGGCCTGCGTGCCCGTAAACACGCCTCAGGCCATGTTTCTTGCCCGTAAACATACACGCCTCGGGGCCATGTTTCTTGCCCCTCTTGCGTAAACATACACGCCTCGGGGCTGGCGGTCTTCGGTAATACCAAGTATCGTCCCGCGTTACACGTCTCGGGGCGGGTTTAATTCCCCACATTAAACGCCTTAGGGATTATGTGATCAAGCGAGCATACCACACACTATATTTTATCTACCCCGGACCCCGTTAAACGTCTCAGGGTTTTTAGTGATCACACAAACATCACTCCACGTAAATTCATACATACCCACATGCTCAAATATCACATAAACATGCCCAAATTTCAACTAAATCAATTCAGCCCAACCTTTCACAAACAATTCCGAATTTCCTTCATTCAATCCATAAATCGACACGTACATTTTTCAACCAACACACCAATGATCACAGCACATAAACACACATATAACCATCACAATCGCGAGTAATTTCAGTCACAAGGACCCTCACAATTCAGCCACAACATCACACAACAATCCAACACATACACACCACAAATCAAGCCACAAACACATTATTCAAACCACAAGTTCCAGCATGTATGCTTCTCGTAGGCAGCCCTTATTTACTCTCTAAATAATCCCCAAACCATCATAATTCCAGCCATAATTTCACCCAAGGTGAACTCGATAAATTCGTCCATGAAACAAACCCCAAAATTTGCGATCACTAGTCCGTTAATACCCCAAATCATTATTTTTCTTCCACCAAACGACGTCAAATCGATTTCGGTCCTTCATGGGACTTTTTCACCATAATTTCTTGGTTCTAAAAATCCAACTTGCGTCCCAATCGGCCCATCATGTAAGACCTCGGCCCCACCACGCTTCCGCTGCGCCACTCCTTGTGTAATATTGTTCGCTTTGGACACTAAATTCTCACGGTTTTAAAACGCGTTACACAAAGGTTAGGGGCCAAGCCTTATAAGCAATCCCCAAGACCCCCCCTAAGCGATGTGGGACAGAGACATGCCCCCCTGCCATCCTAGAAGCCTGCCAGGAGCCGCTCCTTGTCTAGGCCCTCTGGCCCCGGTGACCACTCCCCGCTCTCATCGGACCGGGTCGTTACATTCTCCCCCTCCCTCAAGCCCTCGCCCTGCCGGTGGGCCCCACACGGGGGAGTCGGCTCTGATACCATCTGTAAGACCTCGACCCCACCACGCTTCCGCTGCGCCACTTCTTGTGTAATATTATCCGCTTTAGACACTAAGTCCTCACAGCTTTAAAACGCGTTACACAAAGGTTAGGGGCCAAGCCTTATAAGCAATCACTAAGACCCCCCTAAGCGATGTGGGACAAAGACATGCCCCCCCTTGCCATCCTAGAAGCCTGCCAGGAGCCGCTCCTTGTCCAAGCCCTCTGGCCCCGGCAACCACTCCCCGCCCTCGTCGGACCGGGTTGTTACACATCACGATCCCATGAACAGTAAATCACAGCCACTGTTATTTTCTAATTTCCAATAATTAATGCCCGAATTAAATCCTAAGGCCTGCCATAAAATTTCCACTACCAATTCATACAATTCCGCACCTAACTTTATACGGATTTCGCCCTAAATCGCCCGTCAATACCCAAAGTCCTAAATTGAGTTTAGACCGCGACTTATCCGCGTTCTAGACTATCGCGGCTAGAACGGAAAGCGGCGGCCCTTAATCGGGAACGACGGCGATGGTATACGGCTCCCAGTTGGCGGCAATCGGCTTGGGTGGCGGCGACCCAGGGCAAAGTGGCGATTGGGGCTCACGGCCAAGAGAGAAAGACCGAGAGGGAAAACGAGAAACGGCTTGGGGGCAATGTGGTGTGATTCGGCGAGCGGATGGCAGCGGCTTGCGGGCATGACCGGTGATCGGCAGTTTGTCACGGGCGATGACAAAGGGAGAGAGAGAAATCGATGGAGAGGGCTTCATGGCCAAAATGAGGGAGGGGATTTCACGATGGAGAGAGGGAGAGAAATGGAGGAGAGAAAAAAAGGTCTTTTTGACCTAAATAGTGATTTTTTTAACCCAAAAATATCTAAGGCACAAATGACCAAAATGCCCCTTGCCCTAAAACTAATCCTTTATAAATCCTTAAGGGCAAAATCGTCACTTTCTCCAATTCTCGTCCAAATTGAGTTTTTTTGAAGGAATTAAACACACCAAAAATTTACACGTGTCACGTGCAACGTCGTCCTAATGTTCCGGCGTGACTTCCTAATTTTTCGGTATTCAATTTGGGAAAAAATTCCATAATTAAATTCTATTAAACCCAACTCGAGCGTTTCTCAAGCTAACGGGCGGCTTGCTAGGGAAATTCGCGGAATTGACTCATGACCCGATACTTGAATCGAGTCACATGCAAGTTCGCTCGCACGTGACGGTCTCGGTTGTCATAAAAATCGTGGAAAATCAATCACTTGATCCGAGGGGTACGATCGTTCGGTATAATTTTAGAATCATTCGTCAAGTCGTTTGGTAGGGTCCAACGGAATCACCCACAATCCACTACTAGGAGAGTGGCGAACTGACCTCTAACTATCTTTGGATCGACTAATAGTGGCTCAAAATATCACTTACGCGATTTAATGGTCAAATCCATTCATGATCGAATTTTTCTTTAGTCGTATAATTTAATTCCCCTATTAGCCTTTCCTTAATGGTTAGCATTTCCAAGAATGATCATTCCGGCGAGAATTTATCATGAGCACATTTCATAAAACTCAGTTATTTCATAATTTCCAATTGGCGGAAATTTCAGAATGTCACAGGTAAGGTTATTACGGGATTGAGTTTGCAAGACCAAAGAACTCGACCTTGGTTCGACCCTCCGACCATAAGGATTGACGAGGGAATGTTTTGGGCCAACAGAGACCGGTCTATTTGATTGATTGTGTCCGAAGAGAACTAGCGGCGCACTGCAAATTATATGACAATCGAGGTTGCTTTGGTTCGAGCAAACTTAAACGTGATTTGACTTAATGTCGATCATGGGTTGAGAGCGTGTAATCCCAATGAGCCACACATTAGCAATAGATAAGCTAAAGTTGCGATTGTTCGATCCAAGTCATTTCTTGGAATTCGGACCCGGGAATCGAGAATTTTGAAAGTGACAATTTTGAGCGGCCAATGACGTTTTTGGCTTGGCCAACCTTGGGGCCACCTATTTCTGCAAAAAAATGGATTTCGGTTCGGGACCGGAAAAATTACGATTTTGCCCCTTTGAACTTCGACGTCGATTTTTGAGACCATATGAGGTTGTTTTGCATGGCCGACGCCATTTTTGAGTGGCCACACATATTTGGGGTTAGTACGGACAAAAAATGAAATTTCGACTCAGGACTGGAAAAATGACCATTTTGCCCCTAGGCCTAATTTGGGGTATTCTGAATTTTGGAGATTTATTTTGGGGATATTTTATGGATAACCATCAGCCCAATAATTCAGATTAAGTTGGACAAAATTGCCCCTCCATTATTTGTCTAGATTTAATCCAAGCCATTGAAGAGAAGGGCAATTTGGTCATTAAAGGAAAATTTGACCATTTAGTCATACCTTGCCTTTCTCTCTCCTCACTCTGTCTCGTCTCACCTCCGGCCATCCTCTCTCCCCCACGATCAGCCCCTCCTCTCCCGTTTTCTCCCTCTTTCTCTCCCGAAATTCTCTCTCTCTCATTTCCTTGTCGTGATCGTCGCCACCGGAGGAGCACCGCCGGCTGTTGTTTGCTGCTGCTGTTGTTGTTGGTCCGGCTGTTCCAACCCCTTGTCCAGCCAGTTTGTCGCATTTTTCTTAGGTAAGTGACTTCCCAAACTCTCCCTAGGACCTCGGGTATTGTAGGACGTGTTTAGAGCTTGGTTTAGGCAATTTGTGTGGTTGTTTTGGGACTTGGAGTAAGGCTGGATGTTCGGTAGTCGTGGACTGAATTGAGGGGTGGAAATATGAAGTTTGGGAGATTCGGATAGAGCCGTGATGATATGGAACGATTACGGTTTAAATTCGTGAGATTTGGTGTGATTTTCGGATTTGTGACTACTATACCCGTCCAGTTTGCTATTTTTGTGGAGAATTTTGGGGGCCAAATTTGAGGAAGTTTTCTTCATAAAAGTTGCTTCCAACATCTTGAAGTATAACATATTTTAAATTTGGAATTTTTGGAAACCATTTAGGTTGTACGAAAACCCATTTTCAAACCGTAGTGAAACCGCCTGGAACACTGTTCATCTCGACCTTCTTGTCTTGCTGAATTTTTATAAAATTTTTCAGATCTATTTTCAATAAACTTCCTTCACGAAAGTTGTTGGCGACTCTCTTTTCTATGACATATACAAATTTCAAAGCTTTTCAAGGTGATTTGGATGTTGAAAGAAATGTATTTTGAGGACAAAATAGTCTGTTAGAGCGAATTAATTTTGGTCTGATTTCGAGAGACAAAAAGGCATGATTGTAGATTGAACCAGATTTCGTGTTCTTCATAAGAAATATTGATCAAGATGTGTTTTATGATATATCCAAATTTTATAATTTTTGGAGTTCGTTTACTATTTATTTTGATGGGATATCGGTCACTGTGTAAACTACCCAGATTTACCCTGATGCTATGGATGTTTATTTTTATGAGCGAGATATGTGTGATCACGTGCCATGCATGTGTGGTCGTGTGACGTGATTGTGTGATGGTAATGTGTGTTGGCGTAAGGCATGTGTGGTGTGGGATTGTGTATGGCCGTGTGTATGTGTGGCCGTGTGGTACGTGTGGAATGTGTGGAACGAAGGTACGAGAATATAGGATTGATTGGAAAAGTGATACCCTGAGGCGTGTTCGTTTACGTAGGGTGAGTCCGTCCTTAGGCGTGTTCATTTACGCGGGACGATGCCGTCCCTGACGAGGTGACGATGCCCGGCTCGACAGGGTGACGATGCCTGACGAGATCAGAAAACTGTTGGCCTGATGCGTTTTACGCGGGCGCGGTAGTGGTGGAAAAGTTGAGAGTGAGTGGGAATTGGCTTGATATGTGAGAATTGACACATGTTGTAAGTTCGTGTGCGAGTGTGCTTATATCGCGCAATGTAGTACTTGATTATGGGGTAAAGTCTGCTAGGCATGGTATGGGACGTGCTCAAGTAGGTTTTACCTTATAATCGAGGCACGCGCGGCAGCTATTGCATTTCTGCGGCATGCTGGCTGTGCTATTAATTAACGTGCAGAGGTGTGCATGGAGGATTCCAGGTAAGATTGTATGTGTTTATTAGTTTGGTTGATCATTGTCGTGTGTTATGCATGTTTCGTCTGGCCGTACGTGAGAGCCTATGTAGGGTTTGGGATTATACACTTATTGAGATTCATCTCATGGTTGTGTAATCACCACTTTCAGAACCCCAATCTTAAACCCAGGAGGTCCGCCTTCTCTTTTTGGAGTTCGGGGAGTCGCCATGGTGCCCAATGGAGCTGCAGATGATCCTCCGGGGGCTTGAGCCAGAAGACCCAGGAGTAGAAGGGAAGAGGGCGACCAGTAGGTTTCCCTAGGGTAATTTAGGGGTTGCACGGAATAGGTCTCCCATAGTGAAGCTTAGGTTAACCAAGCCACATGATTCTTTTTGTTATATCGTTGGCTGTGAATGCTTGTTTGCTAAGCTTGTGTATAATATGATGTTTGTATGTATAATGCTTTGGCATTGTATATAAATGAATGTTGTTGTTATTTGACTGTATGGTTGAGCTACCCCATCGTCGTCTTTATAGTGAAGGGTTTTATATTCGCTTCTGCATGTGTTTCTGATGTTTGGGATTGGGTTGGCGATGTTTCTGGGACGTCGTAAACATTCGACCGGAGCGGGATGTTGCGAGCTCGATGGAATTCGGGGCGTGACACCATGTTACAAGGAATGCAGGGTAGGTTCCGGGTTTCAAAATTTGGGAAACCTATTTTGACAAGTAATTTCCTGGTTCCATCTACCTAGAACCTCGAACCTAGAACCTATAACCTGAAACCTAAAACCTAAATAAGTTTTTTTGTATTTTTTTTTTATCTATGTCTTCATGTGATCTTATGGTATTTCATGGCATCGGATGATGAGTATATAATCTAAAACCACGAGTTTGAGCTTTCATTTTATGACTTGTTAATGTTTCATATTTTGTTTATGTCTAAATATAAGTTGTGGTTATTAGATCATAGCAGCAAGTGATGGTCTTTAGATGTGATGATTCATTGCAATTGTTCAATTAATAATACATGTGAAACCTGGGTAGATCTTGAAACCAACCTAGAATTTGTGATAGGGTAAGTTCCAGATTCAAAAAAGGGAGGAACCTATTCTTATAGGTAAGTTCCAAGTGGAACTTGTACGGAACATGAAATCACTCACCTCTAGTATCAATTTATACAATGACTTCTCATTTTAATTATATTTATTTGAACCGTAATGCTAGGAAAACTAGTCTTTTGTATTATCTTTTGTGAATGAAAAGCCTGTTTAATATTGTTATGTTCATTTTCGTTTTGTTAAACTAAAAATGAAATAAAAAATAAAAATAACCTGTTAGACCTTTGAACCTGTACCCAAGGGTAGGTTCCAGGTTCCGAGTTCCGATGGGTAAGTTCTAGGTTCTAAAAAATGAGAAACTTGTATCCAAAGGTAGGTTTCAGGTTCCAAGTGGAACTTGTAAGGAACCTGAAATAGCTCACCACTAGTCCATGCCATTTTGGTGTCCTTAACCTCTATATTTTTAAATTGATATCAAGATTTTTCCATCAAAATATTTCAAGAGGCTATAATCGTGGGAATGGGAACTTGCGAAAAATGAGGAGAATGTCATCAGCAATTAAAGGGGAGAAGCTTGTTGGGGCTTCTAATACAAGTAAGAGGGAAAGAAGATCAGAAATAGGGAAAATGTCTCTTTCTCTAAACTAGACTTAAATGGGTTACTGGTCCTAACCAAGATGTGGAGTAAATGACATGTGCATTTGGTTCAGCTTTGGGAGAATGTTTTTGGGAAAATGAAAAGGCATTTGGGCTAAAAGGGTTTTCCAAAATGTAATACGCATTTGATAAAGTATATTTTAAAAACACATTATGAATCAACTTTGACTTAAATGCCGTTTGATAAAGATTACATTTTCTAAAGGGCTTTTGCGAATTTTTAAAAAAAGAAAAATACTCTCAAACGACAGAACTCAGCCGCCTTCGATAACGTCTAGCTGCTAGCCAGCCTCATCTAGGTCACCCTAAGGTCGCAACACTTTAGGTCATGCAACGTCAAGTGACGGTCGCCTAGGTTCCCATGACCTAAACAATAGTTAACGTTGCTCGCGACCCCTCAGGCGATAATTGCTGAGATCACCCAACCCCTTAGGTAGCTGTTGTTGGCCTCTGTCCAACTCCTCTATTCAAACCACATGGAAGATGAACGGTGCCAAGACTTGCATTCCAAGAATGCCACTTTTCAAAGGACCATCCGACGTGCCTTGGATAAAGACCTTTGGAAATATAATTGCATTTCCCCAAAGTTTTCCAAAAAACTTACCAAATGCCATTTGCATTTGCTAAAGAACTTTGGGATCCCAAAGCCCTTCGCAAATGTTGAACCAAATGCACCTTCAACCCATTAAAGCCTCATTATTTCTTAAACTATCTCACCTTTTGCTATACATATAAATTTGGGAAGAAGATGAAAGTGAGGCAAAACTCGATTTTGGCTTAATAATATAGAAGATGCATCAAAATTCCGTTAAAAAGAAATTGAATCATCCAATAGTCGAGCTAATGGGATCTTTAAAGGCTTTAGTTGATCCTATCCAAATTCTTTACATTAGTTACAAGCTTGGGATGAATGTAATTGCAACAAACATGTATAGGGACATATTCGGCAAAAGCTATAGAAAAAGCAAAGAAAGATAAATGAAAGGTAGAGTCACCCAAAATTGGAATTGGTCATGAAAGAATAGCAAATGAACCCTCATTCCAAATCCGTCATATCAATTGCTGAAAACATGCCACAGCCAAGCAAGTATCAGGAGAACTTCATAGAATTGCTTAAGTGATAAACATTTTCATCTTCCTTGCATAAGACTTGGATTGCAATTACCACGCTAATACCTTCTTTTAGGATAATTTCTATGAGTACACAATTGGAATGTGGTATATACTCTCTATCATAGGAAGGCACAAGGGTCTTGTTCTGGGAGGTTGTCTCGGCGAGAGTCTTAGGGGGCAATACCCCCACGATGCCAGAGGGCTTTTATAGTTTGATGCCTATATACATTCTTTTTCTCTTGTAATTGAGAGTGTTGTAATAGAGAGGTGCGATATGTTAGTTATAGTAAAGTTATCTATTGGATGTAGCTTTAATTTAAGAGTGAATGAAGCTAAAACCTTACGTCTTGATTTCCTTTTCTCAATTTTATTTTCTATTTCGTTGTGTTTATGTCCTCAATCCTAACACACACATAATATCTATGTGTCTCCCATAATATCTTATGCATATAACCCAGGTAGCCACTACATTCATTGAAAATTAGAAAAGTGCTCAATAGAGTGACCACATCCCGTTATTGTCTGAAAAACAAGTATTAGTTATTTTTTATTGTTGACCTTGTCCTCCTCGATGAGTACTTACAATTATCAATATCCTTAAGGGCGTTTTAATGTATTATTGTCATAATCAGCCAGTTAGTTGGGCTAGTGTCAATTTCAATACTTCTTTTTCTATATGAAATATGATTGATTTGATTTGTTTAAACTAGTAAATGAAATCCTCGTATTTACTCATGTAGAGAGAGGAATAACTTGAGAGCAAAGACGAAGAGAAAGAAATAAGCGACTTGGTGCTAAATCATCCCTTAACCTCTATATTGAGTGGTAAAATATAAATAAGATTCATTTTATGGAATTACATTATCGAAATTAACAGACAAAAATCACTACCTTTCCAATATGAAGAAAAGAGAGGCTACTCTGACTTGATAAGCTTGCTAGTCGAGGTAGGTTAAAGTGCTCTTCCTTGCAATCTACATGGTGGATGAGAGGGATCATCTCTTCTTTAAATGCAAGTTCCCTACCTTGCTGTTCAAACTCTTTTGGTATGCTATGTGTGACATCTCGAATTTTGACCCAATTTTGGGATTTATAAAACATGTAATTCGTCAGTGTGCTTGTGGTAAAATCTCGCCCGGGAACTGATTATTCTTGGTTATCGTTTTTAAAATTGAGATTTCGCTAAAATCGCACTCGATCGAATTTGGCCATTATTTAGAGCCCAAACTTCGGTGTTGAATTTCTCGAGTTTCGAGACGAAATAAATTAGATGGTGTCGATATTATCGTGGCCAACGTCGAGATTGTCAGGAATAGTGGAAAAGTGAAATTTTGACCGGATATAGATTTGGACTAGTAGACCTCCCTTGGATTAGTTTGCTTTAATTTTTGTGGCCATTGTCTCTTATTATATTCTAGGAATTATTTGAACCATAGGATCGATTTCAAATTTGAAATCGTGGCCGTTGGATCGCAATTATTGCGATTTTGACTTTTCCTTCTCTCTCTCTCCTCTGTCGCACCTCCCCACTGCAGACGTGCCTATGCATGCAGACGTCCCTTCCCTTCTTTCCTACTCACGCCTCCTCTCTCTCTCTCTCTCTCTCTCTCTCTCTCTCTCTCTCTCTTCTTTTTTTTTTTTTTTTCCTTTTCCTTTTTCTCACTCCTTCTTTGACTCTCTAAACCTTACCTGGTACATTGGGTATTATTAGACTTGTCTAGGAGATAATTAGTACCGGTTTAGGGGCTAAACGTAGATTGTGGGCAATTTTCGTACGTGCATAATTGATAGATTAAATTGTGAGAATTGTGGGGCTTAATTAATGACTAATTATGGTGGGCTAATTGATAATATTGTCGTGGCGTGTGTGGGAGAAATTGATGTGTGATTGTGACCGGCTTGAATGTCGGAATTGTGAGCTTGTGATTTGGAATTGGGATAGTTTTGGGTGCATATTACTAGCTAATGTAGGTGGGCCAATAATTGGCTTGTTGTGGCATTCATGGGTGGGCTTGATGTTCGTATGTGGTAGGCATGAATGACGGATTTGTGGGCAAGTGTGATGGGCTGTGATGTGAATTGAATTTGTACGACTAGTTGATTTGGTGAATTGTGACGTGGTGAACATGTCCTGGGTTTTAATTGGTACGACTTGTGAGTTTGGCAAATTGTGCTTTGGTGCATGTGCATGTGAAAAAGCCCGGATCGATCGGAGGGCTGCCAACCTGAGGCGTGGTTACGCGGGTGTGGCGAATAAGGCATGACTAGACCTGAGGCGTAGGTTACGCGGGTCATTGGAGAGGAAAAATGTCCTAAGGCGTGGTTACGCGGGATTGAGCCCGGCTTGACCCGAGGGCTGAGCCTGAGGCGCAGAGGCGCGGGTTATGAGATGGGGCCTGAGGCGCAGTGGTGCGGACCGTGTGAAAGGACCTAGGAGGTCGTGGAAAGTTGTTCGACCACGCATGCGACCTGAGTGTGATTGAATTGATTAATTGATTGGGTGATCGGACTGGTTGAATTGATCGAGTGCTATTGTGGCTGACGTGTGAATGATCGTGATATGCTAGATTATTATTATTATTATAATGCTATGTGTGACTGACGTGCAGAGTTGGCATGTGTTTAATGGCGAGGTAAGCTCTTTGAGGTGAATTCATTAGAGCAGGAGTTAGATTGCATGCATTACTCGTCTGGGTACGCATTGGCCTACGTGGGGTTTAAGATGTTGTTTATTGATACTCATTCTCACGGTTATTATATAACCATTTCAGATCCGCGACCATGAGTGATTGGAGACGCTGTAAGGGTATCTCGGAGATTGAGGACGGGTCAAGTACTCGGTATTTTGAGTCCCCCTTTGTAGAGGAGTTAAGTTTGCGAACCTTTGTCCCTTTTGAGGAATGTGGTTCTGTTGTTATGGCCTAGCTTAGGGATTGTCTTTTGTGGACGTCGTATGTATTTGCCAAGTGTAGAAATTACAGTTATTGTTTTGTGCTATTGTTACCCCTTGTCATTATTAATTGTCCGGGTTGTTTATATTTGTTTCCGCGCGTGCATAATCTTTGATGTTTGGATTGGGTCGATGACGTGTCTGGGATGTCGCATTTAATGATCGACCATCAAGGGGTGTCGCGAGCCCGTTGGGGATTCGGGGCGTGATACTATGCATATCGCTAGTGCGATTATCAGATAAATAGCGCTAGACTTGAATGGTTGTAAGTCTGTCAAAGCTAAATCCAATCGGGTCATTAATAGCTCCGTGAAATAGTTTAGTAGTTGGGATATGGAATGCTCCACGTTTTAGCTCCGATATGTTTGTAAATAGGTCGAATATTGTGGGGGATTCATGAGTTGTGTCTCGTATTATACAACTTCCCGATCAACAATGATGATGAATTATAAATAGAACATAAAGAAATGATAAGCTAAAGGAAACATCTGCATTGATTCATCAATAAATTCTCATGGTAATAATTTCGAGTACTCCTAGTGCACCTAGTGCTCATCCACCTATTAAGAGAAACGTATAACTAGATTTTAGGGTTGCACAGTCGTTTTCCGTCGGCTTTAGAAATAACTTTGAATCTCTAAAGGCTATTGGGCAAATGCTAAGAAATTTACCAATTTTTGAGAGACCTTGTGGGACTCGCATTGAATATTTTAAAGTCCTCCAAATGCCCTTAACCTAAAAAAAGTCCTACCCAGTTTAGGGCTTTGATCATTCCCATAACGATAATGCATTGTCTTTTTCGCTAAATTTTCAAAATTTTGGTTTTATCATCACCATTGTTCATCATGCAACCTGGTGCGACGATATTGTCGAGCTCAGATTTGATTGCCGATGAGGCCTGCCTAAGAGATGCTTGCTCGGCGGGGGTCGCATGAACTCGTGTCGCCTTAGCATGAGGTAGTACGACCTCAAATGATCGTTGCCGGTGCTAAATCTAGCTCACTAGAGTCCAATAATCGCGAGTATATTTTCTTTCCTTTTTATTTATTTATTTAAAATGTATACATAAAGTTGATTCTCGAAATACTTTTTTATTATATTTTACCAAATATTGATGACATTTTAAAAAAAAACCGACCTGACCTAAAATCTTTATATTTCTTCTGAATCAAACGAAGAGAGCTCGTACTATTGGTCTAAATAAAAATAAAAAAAAAAAGGTGCAGGTCCACCAACTTTAAGTGAGAGATAATTTTTCCCACTTGTCGACGTCCCACTGGTTAACTGGCACGTCATGGTACGATGATGTCGACAATGCCCTTTTTTCTCGTACCATCTTTTTCCCTTGTTTTTTTTTTACCGTTTCGTATTTGGGTACTCTCGCTTTCGCGTGTCCCCACAGGCCACGGCTACAGCTAACAGCCGAAGCCCACCGCAAAATATATGTTCTCTCGAAAAAACAAAATATCTTCTCTCTCTCTCTCTCTCTGTATCTCTATCTTTACTTTATTTTTCTTAATTTTGCCAAAAAAAAGATAACCCATCTGCTTCTTTGAATCTTCTTTACCAAATCAACCATGCCGTTTTGGTCGAACTAGAATACCTCGCTTTCCTCCTTCTCTCTTTCCTTTTTTGTTTGTATTTCCTTTTTATGGATGGGTACATCACACCATATATATTTTCCGACTCACTGAGTAGAACATCGTTGAATTCGGAATCCTTTTATGTTTGTGGCCACAAAATAGTTAGAGAGATCTATCAACTGCCAGTAGATCCTTTGCGTTGATTCTACTTTCTTTGTTTTCTTGTCTTGGCCCTCTCATCCCTCTCTAGGGTTTCTGATTTTGTGACAAAGAGAAGAGAATACGCTGGGCAAATCTATAATTCTCCGACCATTGACTTTGTGAAGTCTCTATCCTGTGGTTTTCGCTTGTGTTCGAATGATGATATAGTCCATTTCTGTTTGATCAAAAAGTGTGATTAGTCTTGCAGTGTTTTTAGCTTCTCAAGTACTTCAGTGTAGTCAATAGGAGGAGGATAAAAAGACAAATTTTCAGCTAGTTGAAGCTGCACAAAGTCCCTGGTGAGTTGTGGGTTTTCATCGTTTAGGTATACTAGTCAAGTTTATCGCTATGTTTGAGTTTTTGTCACGCTAGGGTTGGTAACCATTATGTATGTAGGGAGAATTTAATCATGGCTAGAGGCAAAATTCAGATGAGGCGAATTGAGAACGCAACGAGCCGGCAGGTCACCTTCTCAAAGCGCCGGACCGGGCTGCTGAAGAAAGCTCACGAGCTCTCGGTCCTCTGCGATGCTGAAGTTGCCGTGATCATCTTTTCGCAGAAAGGAAAGCTTTATGAGTTCTCGAGCAATTCCGAGTAATGTTCCTCTACTGGTTTTTCGATTTCTCGAGTTGATTTTAGATGGCGAACATGATTGAGCCTTGTTAACATTCTTATATCCAAAATGAGGGCTTGTGCACATATATGTGCTGTGTGTTTGTAAAGTGTAAATAAGGGACAGCATCATGGCATTGGTTTTTTCTTATCCTCCTTTTCTTCTCTATCATTGTTTGTTTTGGTCAAACGTGTAGTGCTTTTCCCCTTCGATCATGGACTGAACTCAACATGATGACTAATATAGTTCTTATTTCCAGACAATTTCAAACAATATATGACTTCTGTTCAAATATCCCAATCGAAAGTAGCCGAGATAAAATCTATATTATCGCTTTTTTTTATAGTCAATGTACTGAGGTATACCCTAATCAAATGGCTAGATGTGGGGATTTGATGATCAAAAGCACTCATCGTGTACGCTTTTGCATTGGAGCTGGACTCTCTCTTTCTTAATGGTCCTTCTGAGAAATCTAATTGTTGAATATCTTGCAAGTACTGATGTCCTCCAGCTACTTCACATGTTAGGATAATTAGTACTTTGTCTTGGGGAATGAAACATTATTTGATTTTCGAGAAACTGGGGACTGATATTGTTTGGTCCTTCTGGTTTTGACAAGTAACAATTAAGCCTTCACCCCAATTCCACATTGATATGAAATGAACATGCTGTATAGTGTTACTTCTTGAAGTGTTATAGGTTTTAAGGCTGCTTCTAGGGATTGATCTCCATTAACTAATGCTTGGGCCATGATGATAGTAAGCGTATACGAGGTTAGGTATTATTCTATTCGAAGTAGATCTTTTTCTGACAAATTTGATTGCTTGGAAAATTGTTGAAGTAAACCAAACTTCATTTGAAAAGGGTGAAGCCTTCAAATGATACCTTGTTTGATTCAGTTTGTTGTAATTATACCACTTGGACATGAACTAAGCATATCTTATGGACCCTATCGGATAATGGTTATCTTACAAATCATACAAATCCGTGTTTCAAGTTTATGACCATGCCACAAGGCAAAAACTAGAAATTTCGTATGAAAGACATTATATTAGTCCAGAAATCGAATAATGTGTTATCTATCTACCGCCATAATCAAGAAACATTCCAAATGTAACATAAAGCATTTTGTTGGTATATTGGCTGCTTTGTGGTTCATTGAAATCGAAACTGAAAGCATAATCAATCTCTTTTCCAAATTAAACAAAACCTGCAAAAGATTTTCAAGTTGATTTATTAATGGTACTTTAACCCTTAACAAAAGCCTGTGAAACCAGTCCTGACATCCTCAACTACATGTACTGTTGGTTATATGGTGCTTTGAAAGGTGAATAAGATTATGGGCTTGACCAGATTTGTGCAGTGGTGATTTTATGGGATCGAGTGCATTCACTAGTGTAATAGACTAAGGCTAACACGACACATCACACTGATCTCTTGGATTTTTTATTCATATATTATTTATGTCAAAAAGTGGCTGCAATCGTACATGTTTGCCAATTTAGTTGCTCCACCATGTAAGCACTCACTATTCTTCATGTACCGGGGAAAAAGAGGTACCTTAAGTCACAAGTTAAATGTAGGTGCAACTGCTTGCTCTTATAATTCCTCCGAGATTGGTAAGTCCTTGTACTGCTTCACAATGCAACTGGTGATTTTACATGCATCATGTGCTGTTCTTACTTCTCACTGACATGGAGTGGCATGTTGAATTCTGAAGCCTTTGAGATTGGGAAAAAACATTGAGTTTATTCACTGTGCGTTCACGTGCTTATATACTTCGCTAGCACACATAATATACTTTTATAGTGTGAATGTGGACATTTACATGCTACTATTTGAAGAAAATATTGCTGGTATGATTATTTACATACTAGAAGGTGGCAGCCAAGACTTTCCAAGTTCTTCATTTTGTTGCAAGTTGCTTAGAGGCTTAAAGCTTCTTGAGGAGGCATATGCCTCTTCCATATTCTATATGCGAGTGACAAGGATAAATATTCACGGGAAGTCACGCATGATTCACAAGAATGATCGTTAATTTGTTTAATGTTCACTTACTTTGAATTAATGATACCTGATTAATTTGGAGAATGCATTCCCGGTGGCTGAGCTCTTATGCTGACTTTGCAATTTTTCAGAATCCGAAAGACAATTGATCGATACCGTAAATCTGCAAATGATACGGATACATACCAGGCCAATATGGAACAACATATTCTGGTCAGTGCTCTATCCTTTCCAATATGAAATTCATAAGAATTTCACTGAGATTCTCGGTTTGATTAAACAAGTTGTCACATTTGTTAGGCCCAAGAAGTCGATAATGTGGGACTAGTAATGTTTCAAGCATTTATGCACAATTTGTTGAAGTCAAACAAGTTGAGCACTTAGTTATTTATTTATTTAGATGTATAAAAGAAAGCAACTTCCTGCTTTTTTTGGTGGGGATTAACATATTACATCACAGTACATAATTTTTTCCATAGGACTTACGAAAAATCAGACTTCTCTAACATTTGAACACAGAAGGTTGAAAATCTTATTTTCCCCAACAATCATATAGTATAGACATGAGCGTTCATCAAGAGTCGCCTCATATGCAGAGAATCGTGCATACATATACATGTGTGCACGATTTAAAGGAATCACTAGAACCACAAAGTAGGGATCGTGCTAAAGATGATGATATAGTTGAAAATAGAGAGATACAGTCAAGTAACGTTCAATTACTGAATAAATCTTTCAGATTATAAATCTTCTTTCAATGAGAAGGGCGCGTGTGCGCGCACACAGATATATATGTGTGTGTGTTGCAGATAAACTTATGTTGTCCCAAATCAATTATCGCATTTCCTTTAAATCAATTCAAGTGAAACTGTAGAACGAAGAAATAGCTACCTTCGTGAGAGTGACAGCTATTGTCTTCACATAATGACTTACCTGTCAAATGCTAAATCTAAAATTATAAGAGGCTCGATAGAATAAAACTGAGGAAAGGTTTTGCGTCATTTTTTCTCAATCTTCATGTTTAAAAAAAATTATCTCTTTAATTTATTATATATCTAATTCACAATTTGCAACTTGCAAGGGACTAGTTTACAACCTTTAATTCTACTAAACTTCTAAATAAATACAGAAAATTTTGGATCATGAACCTTCCTATTTCGTGCAGATCAAAAACTTTTTCTATTTGAATCTCTTTAAAACTTCACTTTCCTAATTCTTTTGTTTGATGAAGATGCTTCTTTGTGTGGTTTATATGCATTGCAAGAGATGAAAAGAGATGATCTCAATTCTCAGTGTGTTTCTTCAAACATTTGATTCAATTCCAATTTGATATCAATATGATCTTTTGGGTTATTTGAGTTGTGGATTTTCACAACATCCGTCTTCACCAAAGCTCGGTAAAAACATCAATATTTTAAATATGAACTCAGTAAATCCTTTTGTCTGCATCAACAGTGTGTCTCTATTGATGAAAACACTAAAATGGTAGGCATTCATGGCTACATCTTTTGGCTGAGTGATAGCAGTACGCGTTTCAGTTTGAAAAATTGCACGTTCACAATGTTAAATACATATATAGGATGCACGTGCTTTGGTACATGAGCGATGCTTCATGGTTCTCAAGCATGAGGAATGCTGGGGATACTCTCTACATTGGTTTACTAAGCAATCTGGCATTGCGTGAGTGTTAGTGAAGTTAGTAAACTCTTTAAGTACCTAATCAGGAATCTACGTCATTGCTTAGTAAACAAATTTAGGAGACGAGTCTTAATATGTTGAGAATTATTCTTTAAGTATGCATAATCTCTCATGAACCCAATTCTAGAAAACTCATCCAAATTTTACAATTTAAGGCAAAAGTCAAGTATCTCATAAGAAATGTTAGTCTAGTACGGGAGGGAATAATTTAAGAGAGCCATCAAAGCCGTGCTATCAAAGTGCTGTTATGGTTAGATAAGGACTTGCAATATAATTGCAAGCCATACCACTCTTATTCATGGGATTTGGCAATGACTGGGAAGAAGAGAGGAGAAACTGCTGATATAAATACAGACAAATAGGTTTCAAGTTAATTAATACCTTAAAAAAGCTATTTTGATCTTTGTACCTGTCCACAGGACATTAACTGGTCCTCTAAAATGCTTTCAGCTTCTGACATCCTTCTCATCATCCACCACTTGATACCTCGAAAACACACCCTCCATGGGCATTTAAATCTTATTGTTTTCTTGAAG
Source organism: Syzygium grande (assembly GCA_024733475.1). Taxonomy (NCBI): domain Eukaryota; kingdom Viridiplantae; phylum Streptophyta; class Magnoliopsida; order Myrtales; family Myrtaceae; genus Syzygium; species Syzygium grande. The sequence continues at coordinate 1,076,371 of JAMXDD010000010.1, read as the reverse complement.
GAAGTTTTAAAAGTGATTGTTGGTGTGAACCAATATATATATGTATTAGCAGATTGTAATAATATACCACCGTGTTCTTGATAAGAACCCTATTCTTGATCTCAAGAATTAATGAGGTGGTGAGCCATAGAATTAACTATGGTTTCGATTGTCCAGCTACAAATTTTGCAAGTACATTAGGGTGGTTGTAGTAGCAATCTTAGTTTTGCAAGATCCTGTGGTGTTACATATTCGCTCACTCTTATCGGTTTTATCCGTTGCATGATTTCACATATGTTCAGTTTGTATTGCTCCATTCACTGGATTCATAAATATCACAATCTCTGTAAATGCGCAGCATCTGAAGCATGAAACCATGGATATGGAGAGGAAGATTGAGCTTCTTGAAGTTTCTCTACGGTCCACAAATTTTGAGACTTCTCTCTTATAAATTGTGGATTGAAATGGGTTCCTCATATCTAATTCCCTAAACTTTGCTACTTTTCTTTTTCTCATCAGGAAGCTATCAGGACAATGTCTTGGATCTTGTTTGATCGACGAAATCCAAATGATAGGGGATCAGCTCGAGCGAAGTTTGAGCAGCGTTAGGGTGAGAAAGGTACATGCCTCTTTGGCATAGTTGTCCTTTATTCTGTGCCTAGAGATGTTTTGAAAGCTTTTCATCAAGTAGCCGCTGTGTTTGGAGGCATGGAGATGGTGAGAAGTGAAAGAAAACAGGGAGAAACAATTTTCCTCAAACGACTAACAAGACTGATAATGAATACAGGAACCGAAACATCAATTTCAATAGAGACTGCAATTGCATTGTAAGATTAAAACTGAATAGACTAAACACGTCAAACTTGGAAAGGAATGAAAGCACATTCATAAATCAACCTTTTTCTTCATTGTTGTTGACCAGTTCTCTTTTTCCAATAAACAAGGAAAGGATCAGGGTTATTTTTTTATCATTATTTCCCCTAGACTTATTTGGATGATTTTTTTTTTTGTAAGGGACTTATTTGGATGATTCTATTGTTCTTTTTCCAAAAAAATTGGATGTTTTTTCAAGCCGGTAAACTTTTAAAAGAGTGTATGTGACAATAAAACTGTGATAAAAAAAAAAGTATCCTGTTACTTGATTCCTAAGTAACCCATTAGCAACTTACCATAACTTTTATGAAATCACCAACTCCTTTTGACAATGTACCAGAGTTATTTGGATGACTCTATTGTTCCTTTTCCAAAAAAAAGGGTGTTTTTTCATGTTGTACATGACAGTAAAACTATGATAAAAAAAGTTTGCGGTTACATGATTCCTTAGTAACTTTGTGGCAACTTATGTACACGTATATGAAATCACCATTTCCTTTTGAGAATGTGCAAATTATCAATTTTTCTTAATTTTTATTAATTATTTATTACCATTCCTATAAATTTAATAGCTTTTATATAAATTTACCAATATTTATTTAAATGACTTGCCGAATTATTTTCAATTACATTATTTACTCTTTTTGGCTTACCATGTTTCGTGTGAGTTATTTACCAACGTTTATTTGATTTTTCTTTATTTACTCTTTTTTTGTCTTTCTTAAATCCAATTTTAGAAGTCTCTTTTATGAATTTACCAAATTTTCTCTCATTAGGTTAATGATTAGTTTTGATTTACAATTTAACGACATTTATTTGGTTTTTTTAAATAATTATGTAATATTCTTTTTAGTTACCAATTTTTATTTACCTAACTTACAAACCCAACTAGAAATTACCAATCTTAATCACATAGCAATTACCAAATTTTCTACATTTAAGTTATCAACTATTCTATGTCATCAACTCTTATTTGATTAGTTACGAAGTTTATTTGGTTTTGTTAAATGACTATTTATCTTTTACCCAAAAAAAAAAATTTGCCTCATCTTTCACCAACTTTTTATTTACTTTTCCTACCAACACCTTAAATTTACCAACTATTACATGAAATGGGTAATGACTCCTTGCACTTTTGCTCAATATTCAATCTAGACCTTGAACTTTTTTTCTTTTGTCTTCTGTAAACCCTGTACTTTTTAAAATTGGTGCAATGTGATCCTTCCATTAGATAGATTAACAAAAACTGCTAATGTGGCACTTGAGGCAACCAACCATGTCCAAGTTGGCATCTGACTTGTCAATCGGACATCCAGAAAAGTTGATAATCACTTAAATTAAAGTTAGTGATTTCATATTAGAGTTGGCAAGAAATAACTCAATTGGACAGAGAATAGCAAGTTTTATGATTTAAATGCATGAAATGAAAGTCTTATGACTCAAATGCATGACGTTGACAAGTTTTAGAATTTGCCCTATAATCATTCCAAAGTATAGTAACCCAAAACTAGTTGGTAATTTTGTTGGAGAAAAGCTCATAAGTGATTTTAATTAAGGCTTGTAATTTTTTAAAAGAGTTGGTAAATTTAAGGCATTGCTAAGAAATGCAAATGAATGTTTATTAACGAGAAGAAAGTTGGCAAATTAAAAAAATCCAAGTAAGTATCATTAAATAACTCAAAAAAAAAAAGTCGGTGGCTCCACAATATGGGTAAAAATTGGTAATCACGCTAATTTAGGTGAGTAATCTCCAGATACAAGTTCGTAATTCAATATAAAAGTTGGTAAAATTAAAAAAAAAAAAGTTTAGCAAGTAAGTCAAATGAAAACTGATAATCTAAAAGCTAGTTGATAATTTAATCTGACAAAAGTTAAAAGTTTCTATAATTTAGATTGGTAATTTCACATAAACTCAAAGTGTTAATAAGTTATGAAAATAAAGATTGATAAATTAGTACAAAATTTGGTAGTTTATGAAAGTATTGGTGATTTACTAGTAACTTGCCTTACAAAAATTCACCAGTTATTTTAACCAATAGTTTCTTGACACTTATTAGCACTAGTTCAAACTAGCCAACATGAAGAAAAATCCCTATTCTTTGCCATGGAATAATAGAATTCAGCAAGTGATTTTAGTTCATTAACCTCGCTGATTTCTGTCTACAACTTCTCCCTCGATTTGTGTTTCTGGACAAGTTGCAAACCATTGTCCTTCTCAACTTATTTTCTCATTTTTTTTTTCCTTCTACTAAGAAAGGTATGTGGACAACATGCACACACACGAAAGTTAAAATGCATGGGTCTCTTTTACAGGCTCAATTATTCAACGATCAGATACAGCAGTTACAAGCAAAGGTAAGTATAGGAATATGATGAATGCATGTCCGATCTCATCAGGTATTGTTAAATTCCTGGTTATATTAATCTAGCAACTTTGTTTGGTCTAATTCAGGAGAGGTCTCTGAAGGAAGAGAATGCAAAGCTTCTTGCAAAGGTGAACCCTTTTTCTCATCTATGCTTTTATTGTCTACCTATTACTTGCCATGCATCATTACTCTTCTGTGAATAAATTAACCACTTTCCACAAACTTGTGAAACCTACAATAGAATCTCTCAATCAATTTCATGTATGATCTAGTAGCGTAGTTTATGATGTGCTAAGACCAGAGAGAGTTCTTCAATGATTAAGAATGTGTTTTGTCTAATAGGCTTGTGTAGTGAAGAAGCTTGTTGCTTTTGTCCATCAAACCAATATTAGTAAATTATGTGCTGCACAGTTAATGTACTGGTTAAATGTGCTGGTCATCAGTTTGTCTTGCTCTCTATTAGTCCTGGTGTTAAAACCATTAAAGAGTACTGCAACATGATCAGTTTCTTTGAAAAGGACAATGCATAAGGAGAGATGCTTAATTTTAGGGTTCTGTACTGGTATTTTTATTGAACCTTTCTTTATTTGCAAGAAGTTTTGCTTTTTTATAGCACAAGTTAGAATGAGCAGATATGTTGAACATCACCAAAGAATTCTATGACCTTTGAGACCGTATGATCTGCTTGAAAAGTTATTACTTGCACTAAGCTACGAATCCATGTTGAGAAAATTACCACTGCATTGAGAAATTTATTGTCACGAGATACAATTCTACTTTCCTTTTTTACATGGAACTGTAGACAAACTCAAATCTCTCTTTGTTCTTCTATGGTGCCGCACTTGATCTGTTGAGAAAGTGATTGACTCCATAATAGAAGTTACTAATACAGATTTGGTAACTCGTGTTGGAAAACAAATATTAGGGAAATTACGATCATGAGATGTGATTATGTGTATGGGACTATAGGATTGTAGACAGACCCAAATCTCTATGTCTTTCTTTGATCCAGTGACCATTAGTTGATTTGCTTGGAAAGTTGCTGACTTGAAAAAGAAAAAGGTTACTAGCACTAAGTCAGCGACCTGCGTTGTGCAATATCGCCATGTTGAGAATATTGTTTTCAAGAGAAAATATATTGTGCTTTCCAACTGGGGACTATAGATAGATCCAAAGTTCTTAATGATCACATTTGGCATACCTAATCATTTTTCAAGCTTTTTTTGCTTTTTCTCTTCTTTTGTCTTTTTTAGAAGGGAAGAGAGAACCACTTCTGTAGTTAGCTGTTGGGAAATATTGAATTTTCCTAGTGAAAATGTAGGAAAGTAATTACCAATATGGTAATAAAAATCAGGAGCACAATGTTTCTGAGTAATTAATGTAGAAAAAAGTACTACCCAACTTACTATCATCGGGTACAATTCTTTGTTTCTAACATGGGATTGTAGAAGGACTGAAAGTTCCTTTGTCTTTCTATGATTTTGTAACCATTAATTAATCTGTTAAGAAAATACTAACTTGATAACAAAAACTACCCCTGTTGAAAAAATTACAACAACATAGAGGATATTAGTATCACGTTATACTAGTCTGTACTTTAAACATGGACTATAGGGGGAACCAAAGTTTTTAGTTATGTCTGGTGTAGCTAACCACTTTTAGAGTTTTTTTCTGGCATCGTAGGAGAGAACCTCCTCTTAAGTCAGATGTCGGGAAAAATTGAAATTTCCCAGTGACTATTGATAGATCTGGGTGCATAGACAGATGCTTGCATCACCTAATTTAGATCCAGTGAAAGGCTTCTTCAATGCCAGTAAATCTAAAGTTGAGTTTGAGCTTTTTCCCACTTTAATTTAGTATAGGTTTCTAGGTCCCCCATCATCATTCAATTGCATTTGTTATTTCATTAATTTGACAGAACGTTTTGCGTCCTTTTTTTCTTTCTTCCAATTTCAGTGCCATGAAAATCCTTGGCAATCAACAGCTCATCCAAGAGCAGCAGCATTACATAGCCGGAGCAGCCAGAGTCCAGATGTTGAGACCAGGTTGTTCATCGGATTGCCGGAGAGTTAAACCGATTCGCCATCGCCCAACACAAGTCTAAAAATACCTGTTCAATAGAATATAATAAGAATCACTGCAATGTTGTTCAGTGATATCTTTACTTAGCTGAATTCTCCCTAGTGCTGTCACGACAACATAGACATGGCATTCACGGTAGTCATTTCAAAAATCTGCGAGTAAGAATAGCATAGGCAAAGGATGATCAGATCAGAAATGAGCAATGACAAGGACAAATATACAACGAAGAATCAACGAAACAAACAAAATAACTTGCCTGCAACTTGGGCTTCGCATTTGAATCACACAACAGTTGATTCCAAGAAAGAAACATCTCTGTTGAGCAAATTTTCGAACAGCTTGTGTGCATTTCAGCATCATTGGTCACCTCTTAAAGGTTGGCTAAGCCAAAAAAAAAGTTCGTCCATCACCCCTATTAGAGGTCCAACTTTTTTCATCCGACAAAAGTTAGTTTACGTGTAAACTCATGACTGATGACATGTTTCCTACGCGATACCTTTGGAGGGACAGACATTTAACGATACAAAGTGACATATGAGATGACCAATATGTACAGTGCGTCCCGCTTAGCAGTTAATGAGAAGACATTCAAATAAATAAGAAAAGGGAATAAAATCTATGTATAACCTTTCTATTTTTCCCTTTGTTTTCCTTTTTCGTGATAGAAACCCTATGGACAAGCTTGGATTAGAAAGACAACAGGCCCCTGTCCCTTGTCACTTGTCAGGAATGAATATACATGGGTCTACATCAAGATCCATGGCTAGCTTGTCAGCTATAATCCATACTAATGTGATTTTTTTGATAAAGCATCATACTACAGTACACAATAATTCCTTTTCTTAATGGGAGAACGTCTTGGATGAGTCAACCCCATGCCAAGAAAAGTACCTTAGGATGCACATAATAATGATTCTGTGCCGGGAACTGATTCTGCTAAAAAATGATTCTTTTTTATTCCGTGCCTGGGAATAATTTATAAGCATTTGAAAACATTTGGTAACTGCCCAAAATTTCTATTCTTAGAATAGAAAAAGAACAAAAATATATTTTGTCACGCTCTGAACTCTCACGGACTCGCGACATCCCGTCCATAGTTAATCATTGAATGCGACATCCCAGGCATGCCACCGACCCAACCCAACATCAGAGATTAGGCACGTGCGGAAACAAAATGAAATAACCCAGACATACAATAATGAAGAAGGGGTAGCAAAAGCACAATCAAAACTTGCAGTTCATACACTTGGTAGATGCATATAATGTTCATAAAAATCAACTGCCAACTAGGCCAAAAACGACAGAACCACATTCAACAAAAGAGACCGTGGTTCGTCAACTTAACTACTCTACAAAATGGGTCACAAAAAATACAGGATACTTGACCCGTCTTCGATCTCCGAGATTATCCTTGCAGGGTCTCCAATCAACTACGATCGCGGACCTGAAATGGTTTGGTTAACAATCATGAGAATACATCTCAATAAGCAGACAACCTAAACCCTACATAGGCCAATGCGTACCCAGACGAGTATAAACATGCAATCTAACTATCCACATGACAATTTTCACATAATGTACTTACCATGCCTCAAATCACACGCTAACTCTACACATTAGTCAAATTACTATAATACAATAACACTTCACGTACATATCACGATTACTCGAACACCATACACACGTACGATTACCCAACTCAATTAATTACAAAACACATGCGCATCCATTCGACTTTCTCATGACCCGGGTCAACACTCCACAGGTCTTTTCTCGCCACTCGCGTCAACACACTCTAGACTGGTAGCCCTCCAATCAATCCAGGCTTTGTCCTGCGTCAATACGCTCCAGGACTTTTCTCATGACCCGGGTCAACATCCTACAGGTCCTTTCTCACAACTCGGGTCAACACCCTATAGGTTGGCAGCCCTCCGATCAATCCGGGCTTGTTCAAGCAAATACATACGCCACATAATTCAATCAATTACCATGTCAATCACATATTCAAATATCGTTATAATATGCTCAATCGCCACTCATTCTAATCCGACCAAGCCACAGCTCACATAATAGGCGTCAAATCCAACCACGAACAAACAACACGAACCGTCGCCAAGCGGACGTTAAACTATACAAGAACACCCAATGAACATAACATAATTTCCAGCACTAATGACCACCAATCCAGCCATGATTTCAACAATAAACCACCTCATTTCAGCCCACAATCCGACCCATTCACTCACCCCGAAACCTGCCACCAAATTAGCATCAACTGCCACAAAAATCAGCATTAAACCGTCATAAAATCAGCACCAAACAGCCGCACAATTAGCCTCACTAACACACCATTCTGATATAACATAACTAATATTTCATTCCATAGATTACCCGACATCGGCTCATCGAACTGGCCATTCCCCGAGCCAAAAATCGATCATAAATCTCGCAATGACCGACCACTAAACAGCCAAGATTCCGCCCGCACATCGCTCCACTCGACTCATAAAACAACCTATTACGATCGCCATTCGAAAATCGCCGCACCTGCCATCGAATCCTCCCCCTCAAATCAATCACAAATAACCAACCCGAACAATCGCCAATCGAACATTGAATCACACACATACAACTAATAAACTCGACATAAATTTCCAGCATTATGCGACTTTCAAACCAGCCATAAAATCAGCGATAAACCACCTCGATTCAGCCCATACTCCAGCCCATCCGTTCACCTCGAGCCAGCCCACAATTCAGCCACCAAGTCGCACTAAACAACCATTAAATCAGCCTCGAACAACCTCTAATCAGCCGCCAATCTTACCCTAAATGACCCCTAAACAGTCTAATAATACGCAAAGTCCTAGACAAAGTTTAGAGTGTCGCTTACCTCGACTTGTGCAAGAAAACGAGGTGGGACAGCGGGAGAGTCGTCGGAACGGCGGCGGCGGCGATTGGCGAGGCTCTCGGCCACAGCCGGGCGGTAAGGAGGTCCGACTGAGGCGGCAATAGCTTGGCGGCAACAAGGGAGAGCCAGGGCCTTGCGGAACGGGCAAGCGGCTCGGCGTTGGCGGCGACCGCGGGCGGCGGAAGCGAGGGCGATGAGGGCGCAATGTGGGAGGGTGGTGTCGGGTGGCCCGGCTAAGCGCGGTGGGGTGGTGGTCGGGTCGGGGAGAGGCCGGGTGGCGGGCGTGAGGCGGCGGCGGCTGCACGGTGGCACGCAGCGGGCGGCGGCTAGGGAGTCAAAACAGGGAAGACGCCGGGGAAGAGAGAAACAGGGGGAGAGGAGGTCGCGCATGGGCGCCGGAGGCGCACGGGCGATGTCGCAGCGCCCGCCATAGAGAACAGGTCGGTGAACGGCTGGGCAACGCCGGATCGTGGCGGACGCAGCGGCGACCTACTACTGCTCTGTGCAACACAAGGGTGGCCGGGCGAGCGTGGTCACGGGCGACGAGTGGCAGCGCGGCTCGATTGGGCGACGGCGACGTAAGGCAGTAGGCGGTGGTGGCTGGGCTAGTCGCTGGCAAGGCGTGATCGAGCAAGCAGCATGCAAGAGTAGAAGCTAGAAGCAAGGGCGTTGGGGGCAAGCCAACGAAGGAGAAGAAGAAGAGAGGAAAAAAAGAAAAGAAAAAGGAAAAAGGAAGAAAGAAAAGGAAGAGAGAGAGAGAGAAGTGGATGGGTCTGATAAGGGGGGGAGACGTGCACATGGGGGGAAAGTGACCGGAGAGAGAGAGAGAGAGAGAGAGAGAGAGAGAGAGAGAGAGAGAGAGAGGAAAAATAAATAAATAAACATTCAAATAATAATTGCGATCCGATGGCCCACATTTAAAATCGAAAACAATCCAAAGGTCCAAATTAATTTTAGAATATAATAAGGGACAAAGACCAAATTAATTAAATCAAACTACTCCGAGGGAGGTCTACTAGTCCAAATTCGCACCCGGTCAAAAATTCACTTTTCGCATATTCCGAGCAATCTCGAGGCCGACCACAATAATATCGACACCGTCCAATTAAATTTGTCCCGAAACTCCGAGAAATTCGACACCAAAGTTTGGACTCTAAATAACGGCAAAATTCGATCGAATGCGATTCTAGCGAAATCTCAAATTTAAAACAATAACCGAAGTGATCGGTTCTCGAAAGAGATTTTACTATAAGCACATTGACGAATTACACGTTTTATAAATCCTAAAAATGGGCGAAATTCAAATGTCACATATTTGGTAACTTCACAAAATTTCTTTTTTTAATAATATTTTGAATTTTTTAATATTTCTTTCTTTCCCTTCCCTTCCTTAGCCATGGCCGGTCGTCGGTGCTGGCAACTAGCCACAGGCCAGGGTCAATGAGGGCGTTGCGGCCTCTGCCACAGGCCTCGTCGGTCACAACGAGGAAGTCGGCCTTGCGAGATCTGGGCGAGGTCAAGCCTCTCCCAGCCAAGGCGAGATCGACCTCGACATCGCAACCCATCTCCCTGTCGAGGCCGCAACCCATCTCCCTCGTCTGGGTTGCAACGGCGAGGCCTCGCCGTCAAGGCCACAAGCTGCCCTTGCTGGCCACCGCCAAGGGCCACGACGCCCTCGCCGGCCCAGGCCTGAGGCTAGTTGCCGGTGGCCGGTGGCAGACCAAGAAGAAGAAGAGAAGAACAAACCAAGAAAGAGAAGGAAGAAAAGCAAGAAGAATCAGAAATGGAAAAGTTCTTAGAATCAAGAAGCTACTTTTTTTTTTTTTTTTGATTCTGTTCCAAAATTGATTCTAAAAACAATTTTTGGCAAACTTGTGCCTGGGAATAAAAAATTAAACAAATGGATTTCTGTTCCCAAACTAATTCTGGGAACAAACGAATAGAAATTTTCACTATTTGGCAACTTACCAAATGGGCCCTTAGTGTCCTCGTAAATAATAAAAAGGGATTTTGCGCATCGAACAAACCCATGAAAGTGGCATATGGAAAAACAAATCAATATTTGTCTAGTGTACTTTTAAATGCAAATTTTGTTAGGATGAATGCGATTGATCAAAATGACAAGCATCCCTTTTAATTTTTTTTTAAAGTACAGTTGGATTATCTATTTATGCAAAATGCCATTTGCAATGAGTAGTTCTTTTTCAATCATTCAAACCAACCTACTAATAAACTAATATTTGGCTAAAATTCATAGATCATATTGTTTAAATTAAAAGTTCAAGGATCACATTGCATATTGGGCCACAGTTCAGAGACCATTTTCTTTTTTATCCCCATAATATACACATCGATATTGATTAAAGATTTCAACCCACAGGTCATCATTTCACACGCTCTATTGTTTCCAACACTTAATTTACACCTAAACCCACAATATTTACAAATAAATAACTCAATTGTAAGTAAAACTTACAGCGCAAGTCACTGTGTGTTTAAGCTCCTGATCATGACCATAAAAGCTCTTCATACGATTGATCCAAGAAACATCTCTTAACATTTTCTTTTTTACTTTGCAGCACCTAAATTTTTCATCTCAAACTTTGGACGCAATTGTCTCTTCATCTCATTAATTCCATATATATTCTTAGCTGCTATTGACATATCATGAACATATAACAACAGATAAATCAAAAAACCATCCTCCAATCTCCTAAAGTAAATTCAGCTATCTAACTAGCTTTTTGAATTGTCTTAACTAGCCATAAAAGCATCAAAAGAATTATGGCACTGCCTAGTAGATTGTTTTAGCCCATATAAAAATTTCTTTAATAAGCAAACATGGATTTCCTTACTTGAAATAGCAAAACCCTTTTGTTGTTTTATGTAGATCCGCTCCTCCAACTCATTATGAAGAAACGCTATTTTTACATCTAACTACCCTAGCTCGAGATTATGTATAACAATTAAGGTAAGTAATACTTGAATAGAAGTATGTCTTACAATAGGAGAAAACACATTATTGTAGTTAATGCCCTCTCGCTATGTATACCCCTTCGCAACAAGTTTTACCTTATATCTCGCTACCTTGACATCGAAAATGCACTCATTCCGTTTGTAGACCCACTTGTTTCTAATAATCTCCTACCTCTTGGGTACTTTAAGAAGATCCCACGTCTTGTTCACTAGAAGTGATTCCATTTGTTCGCTCATAGCCTTTAGCCACTGTAACGATTCAAGACTAGCCATCACCTTAAAGTAAGACCAAGACTCAAATGTCTCTCCCTCATCGCATATGGCCAATGCATAAGTAATATTTGTATAATCATAACGTATAACTGGCCCAATTTACCTTCTCTGTCTATCCACGACTATAGTGTGCTACGTTCCTATTGGTTGTTCGGTATCAATGACTTCGGAACTACGGTCTCATATGCAATGTCAACCGTTGTTCCTTCTAAGGTCTCCCTAGTCTCTACTTGAAGCTTCACCTCACTACTAGCACTATGATATATCTACTCTGCTAGTTGTTTGTCAATACTCTTCTATTGAAACATAGCAGTCTTATTGAAGATCACATGAGTGATTTGGGATCAGTGCACAATAGCCAATATCCTTTGACCTCATGTGCATAACCCAAAAATATGCATTTCTTTATCCTTGGCTTAAGCTAACTATCACTCGCATAAGCATACGCAGGACATCCAAATACTCATAATCCATAATTTTAATCTAGAGAAATCAACAAGTTTCCTTAACCATATTTCCTCAGGAGTTTTCCATTTGATATCAAATGATAGTGATTGATTAACTAGGTAATATGCCATGTTCACTACTTCGACCCAAAACTCCTTACCCAATTTTGCATGTGAAAAACATGCACCGAGCTCGCTCAAGTAAAGTTTTGTTTTTACGTTCTACGACATCATTCTGTTGTGGTGTTTCGGGCATTGTGCGGTGTTGAACAATCCCTTCTTTCTAGTAGAACTCGATAACACCTTTACCACATAACTTCATGTCTTATCGATTCTCAGGCACATGATTTGTTTACCTTATTGCTTTCAATCAACGCCTTAAAATTCTTGAACTGATCAAACATATTGGATTTGTGCTTGTAAAGTATACTTATACCTTCCTTGATTAATCGTCGATGAATGTCAGTATATATCGAGCACCTCCTTTCAAGGAACTAGAGACAAAGCCCAAAGATTTGAATGAATATATTTAATAGGTTGCTTGGTCGAATGAATAGATATAAAAAATTTTATTCAATATTGCTTCAAAAAAGGCAGTGCTGACACAAATCCAGCTAGCCCTATCTTCTAACCCTTCAGCAAGCACCCCTCACTCATCATCGTCATATATGCCTCACTCATGTGCCCTAACTGCATATACCATAACTAAGTCAAGTCAAAGTTTGTCTCGTCTAATGAAACTGCAGTAGCTAGTCTCTCCCAATAGATGAGAGAGAATTCACTTTCTTTCCCTTCATCACTACCACCAACACCTCAAGAGATTTTCAGCACTCCATTTACAATGGTGTACTTATGCCAGATGTCATTGAATGTCCTCACATAAATCATTTTTACTTTTGATTGAGACATAATTGCAATACCAAAATATCCAGAAAAGATGAGACAAGCAAAAACCCCAAATCAAATCTAGAAAATCCGATGCTTAGCTCTGATACCAATTGTTTATAGCGCGTAGCAAATGTCCAATATATTCACCTAGGAAGATTGCCGATAGAAAACCTAAGTCCAAGCCCATCAACATATCCTAGTTGGCTCATAAATCATATGCTTAAGTTTTTAGTAAAATTGAGTTCAATTGGATATGTTGACAAGTTCGGACTTGCACTTCCTCTAAATGATCTCCCTGGGTGAAGGTATTGGACTTTTGTTGTGCTCTCCCAATAAGTGGTATCGAAGCCAATGGTTGACTAGTGGCCACTTCTAATGTGGATTGTGTAACAATCTGAATTTTTGATCTTTTTCCCGGGTTTAAGAAATGAAATTGATCAATGCACTATAATGAGATCTCACCCGGGACCCGCGCATTCTCGGGATGCTAACCTTAGGGGTAGAGCTATTATGGGATTGAGTTCACACCATCAAAGAACTCGACCTGGGTTTGATCTTCGACCATATAGATTGACGAGAGAATGTTTTGAGCTAACCGAGACCGGTCTATTTGATTGATCATGTCCGAAGGGAATTAGTGACAGACCCTCGCAATTATATGACAATCGAGGTCGTCCTGGGTAGAGTAAACTTAAACGTGATTTGACTTAGTGTCGGTCACGGGTTGAGAGCGCGTAATCCCAATGAGCCACCCGTTAGCTAGAGATAAGCTAAAGTCGCGATTGTTCGATTTCAGTCATTTCTTGGAATTCGGGCCCGGGAATCAAGAATTTTGAAAATGAAAATTTTGAGCGGCCGATTACGTTTTTGGCTTGGCCAACCTTAGGGCCACCCATTTCTGCAAAAAAATGGATTTCGGTTCGGGACCATGAAAATTGCGATTTTGCCCCTATGGGTGCCGACATTGGTTTTTGAAGCCGTTTGAGATTATTTTTCGAGGCCGATGTCATTTTGGGATGGTCACACACATTTAGAGTGGTTTCGGTCAAAATTGGAATTTTGGTTTGGAAGTGAAAAATAATATTATTTTATTCCTAGGACTTTGCAGTCGATTTTCGAGAGCTTAAGAAGCTATTTTCACGATTCCAACGTCATATTAAGTTGGCCACACATATATGGAACCCGTATGTGCGAAAATTGAAATTTCGCCGGGACCGGAAAATTACCATTTTGCCCCTGGACCCTGTATTAGGAATTCCGAATTTTGGACAATTTTGGGCAATAATTGAGAACTAAAATAAGTGAAAAAGAAATTAGAATTATTGATTTACCATATTGCCCTTGAATTATTGGATAAAGACAAACGAGGACCGTCGGATCAAGGGCAAAATGGGAAATCGCGTAGGATCGCGACACGTGTCACCCCACCATCCCACTTTTTTTACCAAATGGACTCTCTCTCTCTCTCTCTCCTCCTCCCTCATTTGGCCAAAACCCCTCACGTCACCCCCCCTCTCCCATTTTGTCCCTCATTCTCTCTCTCTCTCTCTCTCTCTCTCTCTCTCTCTCTCTCTCTCATCTTCGTTTCCTCCCATCACCACTGCTGCTGCTGCTGTTCCGCCCATTTCAGCCACCCATCTAGCCCGTTCTTCTCACCTTTCTTAGGTAAGTGACTTCCCCAAACTCTTCCTAGGATCTCGGGTATTGTTAGACACGTTTAGGACTCGATTTAGATGAATTTAGTGGCTGTTTTGGGACTGTGATGAGGGCTGAGTATTTGGTGGTTGTGGACTGATTTGGAGACTGAAAATAGGAGATTTGGGAGGTTCAGATAGGGTCGTGATGACACGGAATGATCACGGTTTGAATTCGTGTGATTTGGTGTGATTTTCGGATTTGTGATTACTGTACCCATCCAGTTTGCTATTTTTATGGAGAATTTTGGGGGCCGAATTTGAAGAAGTGTTCTTCATGAAAGTTGTTCCCAACATCTTGAAATATAACATATTTTAATTTGGAAATTTTTGGAAATCATTTGATGCCATTCGGAAGTCCATCTTTGGACCGAAATAAAACTGCCCTATTTACTGTTCATCCTACCTTTGGGTCTGTTCAAATTTTTATAAATTTTTCCAGACTCATTTTTAAAATACTTCCTTCACAAAACTTGTTGGGGAAATTTGTGGCTATAACATATGAAAATTTCAAAACTTTTCAAGGTGATTTGTGTGTTGAAATAAATGTATTTTGAGGACAAAATAGTCTGTTAGAGTGAACTGATTTTGGTCTGATTTTGAGGGACAAAAAGGCATGGTTACAGATTGAACCGAATTTCGTGTTCTTCATAAGAAATGTTGATCAAGATGTGTTTTATGACATATCCAAAATTTAGAATTTTTGGAGTTCGTTTACTATTTATTTTGATGGGATTTCGGTCACTGTGTAAACTGCCCAAATTTACCCTTATGCTATGAATTGAATTGTGTACGTGGTTGTGTGCTTTGTGTTTGTGGACTAATTTGGAATGTCTTATGGACTGATTGTGGATTAATAGTGTGCCGCGTGTGTGTGGCCGTGAAGTGTGATGGTGTGTCGGGGTGAATGAGCGTTGGATTCGCATGCTAAAAGTGTGTGGCTCGTGGGGTGTGCTCGTGTGACGAGAATGTGAAATTGTGAAATGTGTGTGAAGTGTGTATGTTTGGTTGTGCGACCGTTGGCCGTGTGTAAGTGTGGTTTGAGTGGAACGAGGGTACGGAAATTGTAGGATTGGTTGGAAAGGATCCGTCCTGAGGTGTGTACGTTTACGCGGGACGATGCCGTCCCTGACGAGGTGACGATGCCCCGCCTCGACGAGGTGTCGATGCCTGATGTGGTCAGAAGACCGTTGGCCTGATGCATTTTACGCGGACGCGGTAGAAGGAAAGTGTGTGTAGGATTCCATCCTGAGGCGTGTTCGTTTGCGCGGGACGATGCCGTCCATGATGAGGTGATGATGCCCGACCCAACGGGGTGTCGATGCCTGACGAGGTCAGAAGACCGTTGGCCTGATGCGTTTTACGCGAGCGCGATAGTGGTGGAAGAGTTGAGAATGAGAGGGAATTGGCTTGAGGTGCGAGGTTTGAGAAAGTGACGTATGGTGTGAGTAGTGTGCGAGTGTGTTTGTATCGCGTGATATGATGCTTAATTATGGGGTAGAAAATGCTAGGCACGGTATGGGACGTACCCAAGTGGTTTCTGTCTTATAATTGAGGCACGTACGCGTCTGTGATTTCTCGCTGCGATATATTGGTTGTATTATTATCTGACATGCAGGGATGTGCATGATGGATTCCAGGTAGGATCGCATGTGTTTGTGAGTATGGTTAATTGTTGTGCGTGTCGTGTGTGTTTCGTTTGGCGATACGTGAGTGCCTACGTGGGATTTGAGGTTGTACACTTATTGAGATTCGTCTTATAGTTGTATAATCCACAATTTCAAACCCCAAGTCGTAAACCCTGAAAGTGCGCCTTTTCTTTTTGGAAGTTCGAGGAATCGCTTTTGGTGCCCAATGGAACTGCAGGCGAGTGTCCAAAGATCCAAGCCAGAGAAACAGGAGCAGATTGGACGGAAGGCGATCCTTAGGTTTTTTCGTAGGGTATTTTAGGGGTTGTGTAAATCAAGTTGACCCATGGGGAAGTTAAGTTAACCATACCCTGATCTTTTTTGTTATAACGGTGATTTCGGATGCTAGTTTGTTGATTATGACTGCAATATAATGTTTGTATATTTGGTGCCGTATGAATATGTTTTTGTTGATCGATTATGGTGTTCTACCCTGTTGTCGTCATCTTTCTGTTCGGGGTTTTTATATTCGCTTCCGCATGTGACTCTGATATTTGGGTTGGGTCGGCGACGTTCCTGGGACGTCGCATCATTTCAACCGGAGCAGGGGATGTCGCAAGCTCGTAGGGGTTCGGAGCGTGACAGATTGGTGGTTGGTGAATATCTCGAGGAAGGAATCTCATGACCAACGTGGTTTTCGAGGAGCTTTCATGGTTCAGTCTGGCAAGAAGAGACCTAGAGTAAATGTGTGCGTTGTGGTTTAATAACGCAATCGCCTTCATGGTTGGTTTAAGGACCAGGGATGAAAGTGAGTGTTGTTGTCGCAGTCAGCACACACAACAAAGTAAAGTTTATAGTTGAGACATAGTGATGCAAAAGGATACCTGAATTAAAGAGGAGTAGACTTAATACTAAGCTGACATATTAGGAGAAGATTGTAGACATGCACATGTAAGTTGTGTTAAAGTCTCATATTGAAGAATATGTATGGTTTGAACAGTTAATATATTCTAATTGGCCTATAATGTAAAGGCTTAAGTTTTTTAGTAAAGATGAGTCCAATTGAATATGTTGACAAGCTTGGACTTGGGCTTCCTCTTGGGGATCTCTCCAAGTAAAGATATTGAACTTCTGTTGCACACTCCCAATAAAAAGATCTCAAGAAACTAAAATGATATGAATGGGGACTTGGGAAAAATAAGAAGAATATCATCAATAATTAGGGACTTGGGAAAAATAAGAAGAATATCATCAATAATTAGGAAGCTAAGGGAGAAGCTTGTTGGAGCTTCTAATAAAAGTCAAAGGGAAATAAGATTATAAACAAGGAAAAAATCTCTCTCAACTAGACTTATATTGTCTGACCAAAAAAAAAAACTAGATTTATATTGGTACTGGTCCCCTTTCTTTTGAGCATTTTAATTACATGATTTAGAAAATCGGTTGATTTATATATTTTGCACTTGGGATATTTAAGTGATCAACCGTGTTGGAATGATGATTAGAGGTGAATGTTAAGTTTAAGCAGAAGTAGTTATCTTCAAGAGATCATCCTCAAAATAAGATGACTTCCGACATTTAGAGTAATTGGCATGTCAACCCTTCAACCACATTCTTTCTTAAATTATTTCACATTTTGTTATAATGGATAAGTTCGGGAAGAAGATGAAAATAAGACAAAACTCACTTTTAGCTTAATAATATGGAATAGACATATGGTTTTTGTCACCTAAAACAGTTATCTGAAACATCATAATTTTTGTGAAAAGAAATTTAAATCTTCCAATATTCGGGCTATAGGTGTCTTTAATAGCTTCAGTTGTGACATTCTGAAATCCCACCAATTGGAATTTAATGAATAATTGAGTTTTACGATATGTGCTCGTAGTAAATTCTCACCCGGAGCTGATCATTCCTGGGGGAATGCTAACCATTAGGGAAAGGCTAATAGGGGAATTAAATTCGCGCGACTAAAGAAAATTCGATCGTGAATGAATTTCGACCATTAAATTGCGAAAGTGATATTTTGAGTCACTGTTGGCCGATCCAAGAATAATTAGGGGTCAGTTCGTCATTGTCTTAGCAGTGGATCGCGGGTGATTCCGTTGGACTACAAAACGAATTGACGAATGATTCTGAAATTACATCGAACGATCGTACCCCTTGGACCAAGTGATTGATTTTCGCGATTTAATGACAACCGAGGTCATCACGCACCGAACGGACTTGCACGTGACTCTTTTCAGTATCAGTCATGAGTCGATTCTGCGAATTTCCCCAACAAGCCGCCCGTTAGCTCAAGAAATGCTCGAGTTGCGTTTAATAGAATTTAATTATTGGATTTTTGCCCAAATTGGACACCGGAAAATTAGGAAGTCACGACGAACGTTAGGACGACGATGCACGTGACACATGTCAATTTTTGGTGCGCTTAAAACCTTCGGAAAAAAATTCGATTTGGGCAAGAAACGGAGAAAGTGATCAAAATACCCCTAGAATTTATTAAAGGGTATGTTTTAAGGGTAAAGGGCATTTTGGTAATTTTGCTCTAAAATTTTGATTGGACAATTTTACCCTTGGATTTTTGGGAAATTACAAATATACACTTGGATATTTTTGTGCAAGAATCGATCTCGGCCGTCGGATCAAGATAAGATCGAATTGGGACCGTTGGATTAAAATTGTGAGGAAAGGGTAATTTGGTCATTTCCACCTTTGGTCAAACTTTCACTATTTAAGTCTAGATGTTATCTCTCTCTCTCCCCATTCTTCTCTCCCCCAATTGCCGTGAGCTCCCTCCCCCTCTCCCGTGAACCTTCCTTGGCCGCCTTCCTCCACGCCGGATCAACCACCGCTGGCGCCGCCGCTTACCACCACCGTCCGGACCGACCTCAAGCCGCCGTACCGCACCACCACCAACCCCCAAGCCACCGTCTCTCTCTTCCTCTCCCTTTTTCTCTCTCCACAGTGAGGCAAGAACCCCGGCCAAGCAAGCCCCTCACCGCCGCCGTACGCTGCCGTCCAAGCCGGACCACCGCCACGAGTCCCCGCTGTGTCCGTTTAAGTGCCGCCGCTTCCCGTTCTAGCCGATTAAGTCTAGAACTCGGTAAGTCACACTCTAATCCCGATTTAGGATATTGGGTATCGACGGATAATTTGATTTGGGGTGAAATTGACAATATGTGGGTGCGAAATATTAGGGTTTAAGATTGGAATGTTGTGTCGGGCCTTGAGGATTATTTTTGGAATTTTTGGAAGATAATTGAAGGTGAATTACAAGCTGTGATTTACTGTTCACAAGCTGCGAATTACTGTTCACGAGCTGTGATTTACTGTTCACGGGGCTGTGATGATTCGTTTGGGATGCAAGTTGGAGTTTTAGAACCAATATTTAATGGCGAGAAAGTCCCGTGAAGGATTGGAATTAATCCAACGCCATTTGGTTGGAGAAAAATGGGAATTATCGTGTTTGATGTATATTTGAGTTATTAATAAATTGTGGTGATTAAATTGAGTGTGTTGCTGTGCAATTAAGTGACTGAATATGTTTATCGGGTGCACACGTGAGTTAAATTAAATTAATTATTGATATTGCCATGTCCAATGCTGAGTGAGCATGATTTGTGTGTAAAATAATGCTTGTGCGGGCCGCGTGTAATGGGCCAATTGATCGTGGTAAATGCGTGTTGAGCGTGTGCATGAGTAAGAAAGAAATGGTGTGTAGCATGGCATGAGAAATTGTGGAAAATTATGCTGTCCTGAGGTGTGTACTGTAACACGGGACGATGCCCGGTATTATCGGAAGACTGCCAGCCTGAGGCGTGTACTTCAATGCTGGTTGTGCAGTGGGTGGTGGATGTTGAGCCTGAGGCGTGTACGTTTACGCGGGCAAGAAACATGGCCTGAGGCGTGTACTTCAACGCAGGCCGGAAATGATGTGACGAATGATCGCAGTGTGCCTAAGGCATGTACTTCAACGCGAGTCACTAGTAAGTGAAAGTGGAAAATGAATGGTCGCAATGTGTTTGAGGCGTGTACCTCAACGCGGGTTACTAGCGAGTGGAAATGGAAAATGAGAATGAAAGGAATAATGGGATGAGAGTGATACATGCGTGTTTACATCTGACATGATTGAGTTTGAATGTTGTTGTACGCATGATTGAGCCTGGCAATATTATTTGATGTGCCTACGATGTGATGTTTCAACGTGCATGAATATGTGTGTGTGATTGCGTAATGGTCTGGAGGTACGTGATAGCCTAGGTTGGGTTTAGGGGTGAACTTACTGAGAAGTGTTTTCACGGTTGTTTCAACCAACAATTTCAAAACCCCTACAGGACCCATGAACCCTCCACCACCGCCACCAGTATGTTTTGGAGTACCAGTGCACATGAAGTATGATGTAGCAAAGTTTTCGATGGGTGATGGGATGACCCGGATAAGACACCCGACGACCGTATTTGTAGTAGTAGGATTGCCATTATGGGAGACCAATGTGTGTACTGGTAAACTAAGATTTGTTCTATCGTAAATATGGTGGAATAAGTTTGATTGAATAATGGAAATGTATATTCTCCTAATTCTCCACGGTTTAATTTGTTCGGGTGTTTTATGGTTTCCGTTTGCACAATGAAATCTCTGATGTTTAAATGAGGTCGGCGATAACCTAGGGACGTCGCAACCAGTTCGACCGGAGGCGGGATGTCGCGGGCTCGACGGTGGTTCGGGGCATGACATCAGTTGATCCTATTCACATTCTTTAAGGTAGTCACAGGCTTGAGGTGAATGTAATTGTAATAAACACATTTGGACACTTTTCGGCAGAATCCATAGGAAAAAGTAAAGAAATTTAAATGAAAGGTAGAGACACCCAAAAAAAAGAAGAATCGGTCAAGGTAGAATAGTCAGTCAACCCTTATTCAAAATCCATCAGATTCACCGCATTGAAAACAAGTCAGAATCAAGCAAGAATTCGGAGAACTTTGTACAATTGCTTAAGCAATAAACATTTTCTCTCTTGATCACCATAAGCTTGGATTCAAATTACCACAGGAATACCTTGGTTTAGAACATTTCCTATGAGCACAAACCATATCTTTGTGTCTCAACGAATAATCCAATGTGTATGACTCGGTAGGCTGCTACACTCATTAAAAATTAGTAAGGTGATTAAAGAGTGACAATATTCTATTCTTAGGGGAAAAAACAATTATTAGATGATTTTTTATATAACATTTTGGTGCTTCATGAGCAATTACAATCTTCAATCTCCTTAACGCCGTTTACAGGTATTTTTGTCACAACTAGTTAGTTAGTTGGCCTAGTCTTCTTCTTCTCTATATGAAATATGATTGACTTGATTTTTAAACTAGCAAAAAGAAACATTCATATGTATGCATGCAGAGAGAGAAATAACTACCTCTACATTTTTTTATTGTCAAAGTAACATTTCATTTATTTTCACATAAATAAAAGAGAAAATAACTCAGTCCAATTGCAAACTAAGATAAATGTCATGCAACTTCAAAACAGAAAAAGCTCCAGATAACAAGATGAATAATCAAAACAAGGTTAAGGATCACCCGCTCAAAGAGCAAATCTGTGACTTCTTCAAATCAAAATTGATGACTGATCACCGAATCTATTTTTTGTAATAAGCACACATTGAGATATCCATATGTTACTACAACTTCGCCTTTCGGCGGTGCGCGCCTAGTTTCAACATCCCCAGTGCCTAGGTTCGGCGTTCCCAACACCCATTCAGAGTAACAAGGTAGAATAAGCACAAATCCAACACTTGTCAAAGCGAAACCTTCACAATACTCCTTGATTTCTTTTGAAATCGAACTTATACACCAACAAAATCCGAGGAAAGCAAAACCCTGAAATCATAGGCACAAAAACCTCCAAATCTAGACTAGATCAAGATAGAAATATTCCCGAAAGAAGAGAGAGAAGTTTATAGATCTAAACTACATCAGAAAAGAAAAGCTTCCACAAAATGAAAGGAAAGCAAGAAAAAAATAACAAAAAACCAAATCAGCTAAAGAAAAAAAAATGGAGGGGAGTCAGAGGTCTAGCTCAAACCCTCTCTCCATAGAGGCTAAAGAAGAAAGTTATGTAAAAATGAGAGAGAGAGAAGAAAACCCTAAACCAATTTACATGCCTAGCGCCAAGACGTGCCAAAGAAAAAAAAAATTTCCACCTCTGCATCGAGTGGTGGAAAAACCTAGTAAATTCCATTGCATGGAATTACATTATCCAAAAATCACTATTTTTTTCAAAATGAAGAAAGGATAGGCTACTTGCACTGGACAAGCTTGCTAATTGAGAGAGGTCAAAGTATATAATTTATGTCCCGTTTAGTGTTTCTTTTTATGGATGGTGGGGATGAGAGGGTTCATCTCTTCTTTTAAAACAATTTCCCTTCCTTACTATTCAAACTCTTTCGGTGTGCTCCGCCTATTGTCTATTGCAACTATTAAAAATATATTGATTAATAATGTTAGAAAAATATATATGACCAAAGTCGTTATATATGGATTAATAAATGAACTCGTTATATATGAATTAATAAATGAATTCGCGCTCGAGGAGGAGCCCGAGGCTGTTCCTATTGGCCCAAGAAGAGGACAGGGTCTCTTAGCCGAGTGGAGGCCCACTGGGTTTAAGTGAGAGATAATGTTCGTCAACGTCCCATTGGTTAGCGGCGCACGTCAACGTACGATGATGTCGACAATTGCCTTTATTTATCGTACCACCTTTTGCCCTTTTTTTTTCCCCGTGTCGTTTCCTAGTGCTCTCTCTTTCGCACGGCCCACGGGCCACTGCTGAATCTGGAACCCATTGCAAATTATACGTATTTTTTTCCAAAAAAACAAGAAAAATTTCTCTCTCTCTCTCTCTCTCTCTCTCTTTCTCTCTATCTTTACTCTCTTTTTCTTAATTTTACCAAAACAAGATAACCCATCTGCGTCTTTGAATCTTCCTTACCAAATTAACCATACCATTTCAGTCGAACTTGAATGCTTTGCTTTCCTCCTCATTTCTTTCCTTTTTATGGGTACAGCACACCAATTTTGCCCGAAGTAGAAGATCATTGAATTTGGAATAATTAGGCTTTCTTTTTATCTTTTTTTTGTTTGTGGCCACAAAATAAAGAGAGAGATCCGTCAACTGCCAATGGATCCTTTGCGTTCAGTCCAGCTTTTTTTGTCTTTGCCTTTGCCCTCTCATCCCTCTTTAGGGTTTCTGAATTCATTACGGTCCATTCTTGTAAACTACAGTAGAGAAGCCTCCCCCTTTCCTACGCTGGGCCAATCTATAATTCTCCGACCATTGAATTTGTGAAATCTTATCCTGTAGATTTTGCTTGTGTTGGAATGATGATATAGGCCATGTGTGTTTTGAAAAAAAAAGTGTGATTAGTCTTGCAGTGTTTTTAGCTTCTCAAGTACTTCCGTCTAAAGTCTAGACAATAGGAGGAGCATATAAAGAAAAATCTTCAGCTGGTTGAAGCTGCACAAAGTCCCTGGTAAGTCGTGGTTTTTGATCGTTGAGGTATATTTATTAAGTTCATCGCTATGTTTGAGTACTTGTCACTCTAGGGTTGATAATTATCATGTACGTAGGGAGAATTCAATCATGGCGAGAGGCAAAGTTCAGATGAGGCGAATTGAGAACGCGACCAGCCGGCAGGTCACCTTCTCGAAGCGCCGGAATGGACTGCTGAAGAAAGCTCACGAGCTCTCAGTCCTCTGCGAAGCTGAAATCGCCGTGATCATCTTTTCGCAGAAAGGAAGGCTTTACGAGTTCTCGAGCTATTCCGAGTAATGTTCCTCTACTGGTTTTTCGATTTTTCAAGTTGATTTTGGATGGCAAACATGATTGAGCCTTGTTAACATTCTTATATCCAAAATGGTGGCGTATGCACATATATATGCTGTGTGTTTGTAAAGTGTTAATAAGGGACAGCATCATGGCATGGATTTTTTCTTATCCTCCTTTTCTTTTCTATCATTTTTGGTTTTGGTCAAATGTTTAGTGCTTTTCCCCTTCGATCATGGACTAAACCCGTTATGATGACCAATATAGTTCTCATTTTCAGACAATTTTAAACAATATATGACTTCTGTTCAGATATCCTAATCGAATGTAGTTGAGATAAAATCTATATTCTCGCTTTTTTTTTGGATAGTCAATGTACTGAGGTGTATCGTAATCAAATGGCTACATCCGGGGGATTTGATGATCAAAGGCATTCATTTTGTACTCTGTTGCCTTGGAGTTGGACTCTCTCTTTCTTAATGGTCCTTCTGAGAATACTAATTGTTGAATATCTTGCAAGTACTATTCTCCTCCAGCTACTTCACATGTTAAGAAAATTAGTACTTTGTCTTGGGGAATGAAACATTATTTGATGTAAGTGAAAATAGGGACTGATATTGTTTGGTCGTGGTTTTGACAACAATTCAGCCTTCTCCCCAATTCCACATTGATATGAAATGAACATGCGGTTTAGTGTTACTTCTTGAAGTGTTAAAGGTTTTATGGCTGCTTCTAGGGATTGATCTCCATTAACTAATGCTTGTGGCATGGTGATAGTAAGTGTATTCGAGGTTAGGCATTAATTGATTCGAAGTTGAGCTTTTCCAAACAATTTTGATTGGTTGGAAAAATGTTGAAGAAAACCAAACTTAAATTGAAAAGGGTGAAGCCTTCGTGCCATACCTTGTTTGATTCAGTTTGTCGTAATTGCACCATTTAGAAATGAATTAAGACTATTTTATGTACCCTATCTGATAATTGTTATCTTACAAATCATACAATTCCGTGTTTTAAGAACATGACCATACCAAAGGCAAAAACTAGAAATTTCATATGAAACACATTATATTAGTTGGGAAAGCCTGTAGAACCAGTCCTGACATCTTCAGCTTTTTGTACTTTTGGTTATATGGTGCATTGGAAGGTGAATAAGATTATGGGCTTGACTAGATTTGTGTAGTGGTGATTTTATGAGATCGAGTGCATTCACTAGTATAATAGACCAAGGCTAACGTGACGCAATACACTGATCTCTTGGATTTCTTATTCATAGGGTCTTTAGTCAAAAAGTGAATGCAATCGTACATGTTTGCCATTTTAGTTGCGCCACCATGTAGGTGCAACTGCTTTCTCTTATAATTTCTCCGAGAAGTGAAAGTCCTTGTACTGTTCACAATGCAACTGATGATTTTACATGCATCATGTGCTGCTCTTACTTCTTACTGACATGGAGGGGCATGTGGAATTCTGAAGCCTTTGAGCTTGGGCAAAAAACATTGAGTTAATTGACCGTGCACTCACGGGCAAATATACTTTGCCAGCACACGTAATATACTTTTATAGCATGAATGTGGACGTTTACAGGCTAAACTTCAAAGAAAAATATTGTTGGCATGATTATGTACATAGTATAAGGTAGCAGCCAAGACTTTCCAAGTTCTTCATTTCTTTGCAAGTAAGTTGCTTAGAGGCTAAAAGCTTCTTGAGGAGGCTTATGCCTCCTTCCATATTCTATATGCAAGTGACAAGGATAAATATTCACGGGAAGTCATGCATGATTCACAAAAATAAGCATTAGTTCGTTAATGTTCACTTACTTAGAATTAATGATACCTGATTAATTTGGAGAATGCATTCCCGGTGGCTGAGCTCACATGCTGTCTTTGCAATTTTCAGAATCCGAAAGACAATTGATCGATACCGTAGATCTGCAAGTGATGCTGCAAATGATGCGGATACCTACCAGGCTAACATGGAACGACATATTCTGGTCAGTGCTCGAACCTTTCCATGGTTCTACATTAGGTGCATTCATAAGGAGTTCAGGGATATTCTCGGTTTAATTAAACAAGTTGCCAAATTTGTTAGGCACAAGAATCGATAATGTCGGACTAGTAATATTTCAAGCATTTATGCACAATTTGTAGAAGTTAAGCAAGTTGAGCACTTAGATATTTATTAATTTTTCTGTATAAAAGAAAGCAACTTCCTGCTCTTTTGGTGTGGATTAACATCACAGCACAATTTTTTTTTCCATGGGACTTACGAAAAAGTAAACTTATCTAACAAACGAACACAGATGGCCAAAAATCTTATTTTCCCAATAATCTAATAATATAGACACGCGTACATAAACAGTTGCCTCATATGCACAGAATCGTGCATGCATCTACATGTGTGCACAATTTGAATGGATCACTAGAACCACAAATTAGGGATCATACTATTGATGATGATATAGTTGAAAAAAGAGAGATAGAGTCGAGTGACATTTAATTACTAAATAAATCTTTAAGATGGTAAGTTTTCTCTGAATGAGAAGGTATATATATCCAAGATAACTTGCAGACAAACTTATGTTGTCCCAAATTAATTATCGCATTTCTGTTTAATCAATTCAAGTGAAACCGTAGAATGAAGAAATAGCTACCTTCATGAGAGCGACAGCTATTGTCTTCATATGCTGACTTACCTGTCAAATGCTAAATCTAAAACTATACCAGGCTCGATAGAACTAAGCTAATGAAAGGTTTTGCGTCATTTTTTCTTACTCTTGATGTCTCAAAAAATTATCTCTTTAATTTATCACAAACCTAATTCACAATTAGCAACTTGCTAAGAGACTAGTTTACAAATTATCCTTTTAAACGTTTAAATAGATAAAGAAAAATTTGGATCATGAACCTTCCTATTTCATTCAGATCAAAGACATTTTCTCTTTGAATCTCTTCAAAACTTCACTTCCATAATTCCCTTGTTTGATGAAGATGCTTCTGTGTTAGGTTTTGTTTGCATTCCAATAGATGAAAAGATATGATCTCAATTTCCTATGCGTTATTTCAAACGTTGGAATCAATCCCTTTTTGGGTTTGTTGTAATGATCTCTACTATATTGATGATAAATCATTAATGTATAGCCACTAATGCAGACTACGAGATCAAAAGTAGATATTTGTTCAAGTATTGATGTTTTTACAAAGCTTCGATGAGGATGGACGGTGCAGGCTTGCAACAACTAAGATTTGGATTCTTCTTTTAGTTCAATTAGGACTTAAGTACCTGTGGATTTTATCCAGATTTTCTACTTTTGTCATAAATGTGACATTAAGTTTCTTGTGAAGATGAATTCTATTTCAATTATATTTCTCTTTTGAAGTCTTCCTATTTAGGAGTATGATCAACTCTAGAAAATTTTTATATAGATGATTGTAACTTGTTCTAGTTGATTGGATTGATGAATGCTATTGAATTTTAACGATTATTGCTATGAAATGTGTGATGGAATTGTTCTCTTAAGTTGAAACTTATGAAACCCTATGTGTGATGCTTAGGGAGTTTTATGTGTATAAAACTCCCAAAGCATCACAAATAGAATTTCTTAATTTTCAATTTATCTGTGGAGTTCCATATATGGTTATATGGATGATTGTAACTTGTTTTATTTGATTGAATTGATGAAAGTTATTGAGATTAAACAATATTTGCTATGACATGTGTGATGGAATTGTTCTCTTAAGTGTGCAACTTACGAAACCCTAGGTGAGATGCATAGAAAGTTAAATGTGATGCCTAAAGATAGTCACTCAAATTTAGTTGTCATTCATTGGAAATTCTCTTCAAGTCTCTATTAAGTTGACGCTCACTGCTCAAGACATATCATTTTTGGTGTGATATTGTTATATAAGATGATATGTCTTGAAGTAGTAAGGTCAACTTAATAGAGAACTTGAAGAGAGTTTTCAATGAATGGCAACTAAAAGTGGGAAAATTTCTTTAGGCATCACAGATAAGACTTGCTAAACATCATACTAGAGTTTCTTAAGCATCACATGTAAGAGAAACATTGCATCGCCAATTTAAAGTAAAAGTTAATCAAAATTGGATAATATACATCATATAAAAATATATGTGTGTGCATATATTCTAGAAACTCTACTACTTAAAATGGAAAACCTCTCAACAAGAACATGATTGAAATAGGAAACATCGTTCCAAGAATTACAATGTCCAACTATTGGAATAAGTACCTTAATGAAATCCTAATAGTACTCAAATCTTGATTGATAAGATTGCTAATTCAACTAGCAGAAGAATCCTATTCTTTTTAGACTCTTATTTAAGCTGTGGATTTTCACAACATCCATCCCCACCGAAGCTTGATAATCTTAGTAAATCTTTTCCCTTGCATCAACAGTGTATGTTTCCATTGATGGGACATTAAAATGGAATGCACATTCATGGATACATCTTTTGGCTAAGTCAACAGCGGTATATCTTGCACATGAAAAACTGAACTTTCACAACAATGTTAAATGTTCATATGATACATGTGCTTTGGCACATGAGTGATGCTTCATGGTTTTTAAGCACGAGGAATGCCCGGGATACTTTCTAAATTGGTTTACTAAGCAATGTGGAATTCCATAAGTGTTATTTGAATTAGTATACTCATTTTAGTACTGATTACGTAATCACTTTGTAAACAATTTTGGAGACAAGTCTTACTATGTCTAGAATTATTCTTTAGTATTCATCTTCTCTTGTGAACTCAATTCTAGAAATCTCATGCACATTTTATTCTTTACAGCAAAAGTCAAGAATCTCATTAGAAATGTTAGTATAGTAAGGGAGGGAACAATTTGAGAGAGCCATCCAAGTTGTGCTATCAAAGTGCTGTTATGGTTAGATAAAGGACATGTAATATATTTGAAGCCAAACCACTCTTATTCATGTGGTTTGGCAATTGAACTGGCAAGAAGAGAGGAGAAAACTGCTGATATACATAGCGAGACAAATATGTTTCAAGTTAATTGAAACCTTAAATATGCTACTTAGGTCTCTGTATGTCCTACTGGACATTGACTGGTCCTCTAAAATGCTTTCAGCTTCTGAAATCCCACTCATCATCCACCACTTGATACCTTGAAAACATACCCTCCATGGGCATTTACGTCTTATGGTTTCGTTGAAGAAAGTTTTAAAAGTGACTTTGGTGTGAACCCATGTATATGTAGTCGCAGGTTGTAGTAGTGCAGCACCGTGTTGTTGATAAGAACCCTATCGTTTGGATTGTCCAAGAATTACTGAGGTGGAGGGCCCTAGAATCGACTATCGTTTAGATTGTCCAGCTATAAATTCTGCAAGAAAATTAGGGTTCTTGTAATAGCAGTTTAGCAGGATCCTGTGGTGTTCCATGATTTGCTCACTATGATTGGATTTATCCACTATATGATTTCAAATATGTTCGGTTTATATTGCTCGGTTCACTGGATACATAGTTATCACAATCTTCCATAAATGCGCAGCATTTGAAGCAAGAAACCACGGAAATGAAGAGGAAGATGGAGCTTCTTGAAGCTTCTCTCCGGTCTGTAAATTTTGAGATTTCTCTACTATTAATTGTGGATTCAAATTGGTTCCTGATATCTAATTCCCTAAACAATAGTACTCCTTTTCTTTTCTTTTTTTGTCTCAGGAAGCTATCAGGACAATGTCTTGGATCCTGTTCGAACGACGAAATCCAAGAGATTGGGGATCAGCTTGAGCGAAGTTTGAGCAGCATTAGGGAAAGAAAGGTACATGCCTCTTTGGCATATTTTTTCCGTTTTCATTGTGGCTAGAAATGTTTGTATACTTTTCATCAAGTAGCTGCTGTGTTTGGAGGCATGGAGATGGTGAGAAGGGAAAGACAACAAATAGAAACAATTTCCCGCAAATGACTAACATGACTGACCTAATCAATGTAGGAACCAAAAAACCAATTTCAATGGGGACTGCAATTGCATTGTAAGATCTAAACTGAATAGACTAAACACATTAAGCTTGGCGTGTGAAAGGAGAGAATCAACATTTTTCCTAACATACATGCCATTTTCTACGTTATATGAAGGAAATTAAGGAAGCTCATTCTTAGATCACTCTTTTCCTTCCTTGTTATTGACCTATTCTCCTTTTCCAACAAACAAAGATCATGGTTATTTTGTCATCATTTTTTTTTTTCCAAAGAGTTATTTTGGACCGCTCTACTGTTTCTTTTCTTGAAAAATCGATTTTTTTATGGCTGGTAAACTTCTGAAAATTTTGATGTGTCAAAAACGAGTGATGAAAAAGTTACCGATTATCTCATTTCAAAATAACTTATTGACAACTCATTGACACTCTTATGAAATCACCAATTCCTTTGGCAATTTGCAAATTATCAATCTTCCTTATTTGTTATCGACTTTTATTTAATTTTCTTGTCAACCCTTTAAATATAATAATTCTTATATGAATTATTGTTAACTTTTTTTTTTTTAGCAACTCTTGTTTAATTTATTTACGAACTTTTATTTGGTTTTTCTTAATTTCATCAATTTTTGTTATCAGTTACCAACTTTTGTTTGCCTTACTTGGGACCCACTACCAATCTTAACCATAGCAATTACTGATTTTTCTCAATGTGCAACCAGTTTATTTGGTTTTGTTAAATGACTAACTTCTCTTATCTCTACAAAAAATAATGACTTATCTTATCTTTCGCAAAAATTTTTATATATTTTTTCTACCAACACCTTAAATTTACCAACTTTTATATGAAAGAGAAAATGGCACCACCGGTCCTTGAACTTTTACTAGATATTCAATCTAGTCCCTGAAATTTTTTTTTTCAATGTTGTCCTTTCAAAATTGATGCAATGTGATCCTTCCATTAAACGGATTAATAGAAATAGATGATGTGGCACTTGAGGCAACCACCCTTTAAGTATCCAAGTTGCCATCCAACTTGTCAATTTTTTTTTTGTCGGTCCTACTCTATCTCTCACTCACGATACACACTCAGACTTCGCCCCACTTCTTGCAGGGCGTAGGCGTCGAAATCCACATCTTAAACTACGGGGCCCCACCTCTACCCCCTTTGCGAAAGTGGGGATTAGAACTCCCCACCTCCCCCTTCTCAAGTGAGAAGGGTGATAACTGGAGTAAACCCCCGTGGTTAACTTGTCAATTGAAGGGGCTAGAAAAATTGATGAATCCCTTAAATTAGAGATGGTAATTTCATATTAGATTTGGTAAGAAAGGACTCGATTGGACCAAATGTATCAAGTTTTACAACTTAAATGCACAAAATAAAAATTTTAAAAATTAAGTGCACGACATTGACAAGGTTTAGGACTTGCCTTATTATTATACCGGGAAAAGTAAACTTGGTAAGTAACACAAAACTAGCTGGTAACTTTAATGAAGAAAGGCTGGTAGGTCATTCTAAGCAAGACTAATAATTTCTAAAAAGATTAGGTACATATAAGGCGTTGCTAAAAATTGCAACTAAACATTTGTTCAAGATAAGAAAGTTGGCAAATTAAGAAAACCGAATAAGTGTCATTTAAATAATTCAAATAAGAGTTGGTTACTCAATAGTATGAAGCAATTTAATGGAAAAAAATTGGTAAATCACACAACTTTAGGTTTAAAATCTCTATAAAAAAAAAAGAGCTAGCAAATGTAAGGGGTTGCTAATCAAGGCATATCAAGTTGGCAATTCAATATAAAAGTTGGTAAATAAAAAAAAAAGTTAAACGTTGGTAAATAAGTCAAATGAAAGTTGATAATCTAAAACTAGTTAGTAATTC
The DNA here is from genome assembly GCA_024733475.1 of Syzygium grande. Taxonomy (NCBI): domain Eukaryota; kingdom Viridiplantae; phylum Streptophyta; class Magnoliopsida; order Myrtales; family Myrtaceae; genus Syzygium; species Syzygium grande. The sequence goes on along the minus strand of JAMXDD010000010.1, from coordinate 1,044,596 downwards.
AATCTAACCAAAGTTTGTAAGTCACCCTAATTTAAATTGGTAATTTCATATTAACTCAAATTGTCAGTAAGTTATGAAATTTGGTAAATTAATACAAAATGTGATTGTTTTTAACCTATAAAAAAATCGTAATTCTATAGAAGTGTCTGTGATTTACCAATAAATTGCCTAGTAAAAAGTCACCAGTCATTTTTTTAATAATTCCTTGACACTTATTGGCACTAATTGAAATTTATCTGCACGACAAAAATCCGTATTTTTGGCATGGAATAATAGAATTCTGCGAGTTATTTTAGTTTAATAACCTCGCCAATTTCCCTCTACAACTGATCCTTTGAAGCATGTTTCTGAACATATTGCAAGGCATTGCCCTTTCCTTTCAATCGTTCATCATCTCAACTAATATTCTCATTTTTCACTTTTACTAAGAAAGGTAATGTGGACGACATGCACACACATGAAAGTTACAATGTTTGAATGGATATGATTTACAGGCTCAATTATCAAACGATCAGATACAGCAGTTACAAGCAAAGGTAAGTGGAGGAATATGATGAATGCATGTCTAATATCATCCGGCATTGTTAAATTCCTGGTTATATAAATCTAGCAACTTTGTTTGGTGTAATTCAGGAGAGGTCTCTAAAAGAAGAGAATGCAAAGCTTCTTGCAAAGGTGAAACCTCTCTCTCATGTATGCTTTTATGGCCTTCCTATTACTTTCCATGCATCATCACTCTTATGTGCATAAATTAACTACTTTCCTCAATCTTACCTACAACAGAATCTCTCAATGAATTCCATGTATGATCTAGCAGTGTAGTTTTATGATCTACTAAGACCAGAGATAGGTCTTCAATGATTGAGAATGTTTTTTGCCCTAATGTTCTAATAGGCTTGTGTAGTGAAGAAGCTTGTTGCTTTTATCCATCAAACCAATATTTGCAGACTATGTTCTGCACAATTTATGTACTGGTTAAATGTGCTGGTCATCAACCATTGGGGTTTACCCTAATAGCTACCCTTCTTACTTGGGAAGGGAGAGGTGGGAGGTTTGATTCTTCACTTTTTCAAGGGGACTAAGGGTGGAAACGTTTAGTTTTAGATGTGAATTTCGATTCTATGCCTCCAAAGAGGCAAAGCAAAAATCTGAGAGTGAATTGAGAATTAGACTAGGATAGACAAAAAATATGTAATTGTCATCAGTTTGTCTTGCTCTCTATTAGTCCTGTTGTTAAAACCTTTAAAAAGTATTGCAACATGATCTGTTTTGAGATATGCCTAATTTCAGGGTTTTGTACCAGTATTTATATTGAACCTTTTTTTTATTTGTGAGAAGTTTCTCTTTTGATAGCATAAGTTAGAATGAGCCGATACGTTGACCATCACGAAAGAATACTATGATCTTGAGATTGTTTGATCTGCTCAAAAAGCAATTACAAGCACTAAGCTACGAATCCATGTTGAGAAAATTACCACCCCATTGAGAAATTTACTGTCACAAGATACAATTCTACAAATCTTTTTTACCTGGGACCATAGACAAACTCAAATCTCTCAGTGTTCTTCTATGGTCCCATACTTGATATGTTAAGAAAGTGATTGACTCCATACTAGAAGTTACTAATACAAATTTACAAACTCATGTTGAGAAAATTACTGTTGAGGAAATTACAATTGAGGAAATTACAATCGTGAGATACAATTGTGTATGGGACAGTAGACGGACCCAAATTTCTGTGTTTCTATGATCCCATGAGAATCACTTGATTTGCTTGGAAAGTTCTTGACTCGATAAGAAAAGTTACTAGCACTAAGTTACTGACCCCTATTGTGAAATACCACTATGTTGAGATATATTGTGTTTTCCAACCCGGGACTATAGACAGATTCAAAGTTCATAGTGATCACGTTGGCGTACCTAATCACTTTTCGAGCTTCCTCTTTTTTTTGTCTTTCAAGAGAACGGAAGAGAGAACCACTTATGGAGTTAGCTGTGGGGAAATATTGAAATTTCCCAATGAAAATATCGGATTGCATTAGTGCTTCCTAATACGGTAATAAAAATTAGTTGCACAGTGTCTCTGAGTAATTAATGGCAAACTACAACCCAACTTATTAGCATCGGGTACAAACTCTGTGCTTCTAACATGGGATTGTAGAAGGACTGAAAGTTCCTGTGTCTTTGTATGATCTTGTAACCATTGTTTGATCTGTTTAGAAAATACTAACTCGATGACAAAAACCACTAGCCTTGAAATACCGACCCATGGTGACAAAATTACAAAAACATAGAGGATACTACTATCATGAGATACTGGTCTGTACTTTAAACATGGACTCTAGGTGGAACAAAAGTTCGGAGTCATGTCTGGTGTATCTAATCACCATTAGAGTTTGTTTTTCCCCGGCAACGTAGGAGATAACATCGTCTAGAGTTAGATGTTGGGAAAAATCGAATTTCCCAGTGACTGTCGATAGATCCGGGTGCGTAGACAGATGCTTGCATCACCTAATAGTGGTTAGCTACACCAGTAAATCTGAATTTCCCACTGAGAGGCTTGTTTAATGCCAGTAAATCTGAAGTTGGGCTTCATCTTCTTTTCCCATTTTATTTCTGTGAAGGTTTCTAGGTCCCCCATCATCACTCAATTGCATTTGTATATCGTTAATCTAACAGAGCGTTGTGCATTCCTTTTCTTTTCCAATTTCAGTACCATGCAAATTCTTGGGAGTTGTCGGCTCACCGGGGAGCAGCCGCAATGCTTAGCCGCAGCAGCCAGAGTACAGATGTCGAGACCGAGTTGTTCATTGGATTGCCCAAGTTAAACTGATTCGGCCATCACCTGACACGAGGCTAATAATCGCTGCACAATAGGATGTAATAAGAATCACAGCAATATCACTAAGGGGTATCTTTACTAAGCTGGATTCACCTTCTAGTTCATGGGTTCCTATAAGTATTAGACAGTCATTTGAAAAGGCTCAGTTGTCTTTACTCAGTGATACCTGTCCATTGTCGCTCAGTAACCCGAGTGTATAGTAAATATGTCTCTCCTGTTACTATCCACCAAATCGTCTACTTCGTCCAGCTCCGTTTTCTGAACCTATGGAATTGGATTTGCCCCGGAAGAAGCATGATCATAAGCCAAAATCAACTACTGTTTTGTGTGGATAATAAAAAAATTTCCAGGTAGAGACTTTTTCCGGGCACGAAAGATCTGAATGAATATTCCGCAAACCAGGAACGATATGCAGCCCAGCGCGATGGCTCGAACGAAGCTAGCCAATCATCATAAACAACATTTCGGAAGCACTTCCTTCCTGCCGGTCTCTTAAGAGTGTCCAGTGCACGTGCTTGGATACTATTAAGTATTATGATCCGAAGCTTTACCAAATGAAGAAGACAATGAACAAATAAAAAGATACAAACTTCACAGTTCCACATTCCTCATCATTCTACCATTTTACAGGCCATTACAGTATGTCCGGTATACATGCTTAGTCGATCTTTAGAAGGACAAACTGTCACACCTTGGATTCAATTTACTGAGACGCCTTTTAACGTAATGATAAGCTTTGCTTTGGAATTTCAAAGTTAAGCAGCGAGCCCAGGCTAAAGCACTATCGGGATGGGTAACTTCCTGAGAAAATGTCTATCTGTACGCCAAAAGACAAAACTGTGAGGCTCGGTATGGGATTTTGACAAAAAGAAAAAAGCAGACAAATAATCGCCGGTGAGTTAATCCCGGGCGTCCACACAAACTCTATGAATTGATACAGTTTGCGACACAGACAGATGAACCTTAAGCATGGAGCTCCTAAACTCATGACGCTATGGAGTAAATTTTTCCATGTCCGTCTTTTACAATGGGCATTATACGCAAAATCCTTTGGTAAGTTTTACTTCTTTATGTTTTATTCTCGCGATGGGGAGTGGGAGTGTCGGACAAAGTCAGTGGCTGGTGGGACCCACGAAGAGGTGAGAGAAAATCAAAGAAAGTTAGATAATGAGACCTCTCTCTCTCTCTCTCTCTCTCGATATATATATACGGCAGCGAAAAGCGTAAGTAAATAAAAGAAATAAGAACTGTTTAATTAAATTTAAAGTAAATTCTAAGTGAAACCTAAGTGATGAGTGAGATTATTTTAGGTGCATTGAAACCTTCTCCAAATAATGAATCGTTATTATAAATTGTTCCTATTGAATAGAATTGGAAAAGCACACAAATTAAACATCTCATTTTAGCAGTGCGTAAAATATTGCAAGAGTAGAAAAAGTTAGGAAAAAGCATAGGTTAATTTTAATGCGCCTATCTGATGATTTATGGACAGAGCATAGAAATCTTGGCGCCAGCGAGCACCCAAAGGCCACCGTTAATCTCTCTTTTTTCTTTTTTCTTTTTTTGAATTTCTGCACCAGACCCAAGATGATTTGCGAGGCTATATCTATTGTCCATATCTTATAAGAGAATTATTTTTCCAATTGTATTAAATTTAGAAAAGCATCTATGTTTTGATAACCGAAAGGAACAAGTCAATGTAGTAGGAGAAATGCAAGGCATGGAAGGAAAGTGAAAGGGTCAATTTGAAATAACCGAAATGCATGAAATAATATTTTATGCCATGAAAACGAAAAATTTATCTTTTCGTAATAGAGTGTCTTTGGTCTGATTTTAATGATAATAGTAGCAGTGGCAATGCCCTGTGTGATGTTCTCAGAGGATAAGACTTTTTTTTATAATAAAAAGTTATCCAAATTATTTTAATTAAAAATAAACAAATATCACATACAGTTTTTAACTCAATGATTGAATATTCAACTGGAAGTACAAAAGGTATGGCATTTGCATACCAACTGAGAATGCTCGGATGGTAAAATGTTGGAACGAAATCTTCTGAGCATAAGAAAAGAATGGAAAAGTTAAAAACTGGGCATCTGTCAAGTTCTACCATCCACATCGAAGCCCGCCCCCGTCCAACCGGTACCAGGATGCCCTCTACCCTTGTTGGGAACAGCCCCGATTCCCTTCCCTCTTCCATGGAACTGGACCTTCTTTCTCCCTCTTTCTTCTCCTCCATCGGCAGACGGCTGTTGGCTTGGCCCGTTCCCGCTATTTCCTTGGTCGGTTGAGTTGTCGACTGCTTGACCTGCTCCTGATGCGTGAGGAACTGAGAGGGCGGGAGCATCGGCACCGGTGCCACTCAGAGCAGCCTGCACACGTTTCCCGACCCATACACACCCGGAAGCAAAGCCTTTAATTACATGCTGTGTATGAATATTATGCAAATGCCTATATCTGCGGATAAATACCGAAGGAATTCCAAAGGGACTATGTAACCAATTGAATTCTAGATGGGTCTCCTGTTTAATTGAATCACAACTAGTGTATGATATAGTATTGCCACAAGAACACTTCAATGCTAAGTCAGGCTCTCTCTCTTCCGGAATCTTGAGGGCTCGACCTCCTTATTTTGCAACCACAAATAGAGCATAAAACCAAGCAAATGCAACAATCCCCGAGGCCAGAGCATTAATGTGGAACCAGGTTCGGACAGATCATGGCTGCTAATACCACGGCATGCATACATAGATAGGATATCTACAGTATGAAAGAGCTAGAAGTAGGAAGAGCTCCATATTCACAAGATAGGAGATGGATGATTGCTAGTGTATGCTATCATCCTGCCATTATCTTTTGATCAAACTATGCAATCCATCTTAATAGCAGTAACATTTACTAGAGGTAAAGATTAAGAGAAATTCTGCTACTATCTACCAGATGAAACATAAACTGTAACGACAAAGGCAGATGCGTACCTGAGGACTAGATACTGACGTCCTGCTTGGGTTCAGAGCTGAAAGTCGTCTCTTCAGTTCTTCTAGTCTATTGAACTGAGAGGTGCTGCTTTCTTGGACCTATCAAGTACAACAGTGCCTAAGACAACTGCATGCAACATGGCATTATGTGCACCCAATCAGTTAGAGATAGGTACCAGATTCGATAAGTCATCACATAGCTTCTGCTTCACTGCTTCCTCATCCTTCAGAGCCTTGGATGCCACCTCCCATACCTGATACATATGATAGGCAGCTATCACTTGTGAGTCGAGGAAATCGGACAAAGACAAATGAAAATCTTCTCACCCCCAGGTGAAGAGAGTGACATTAAACGGGATATCCCTCATGGTTGTCTTTTCACTTCCTCAGTTAGAATTGGTCATGCCAGCCAAAACAAGCATCTATCACTGGGGTAGATACGGACCATGCATTGGGATGCTTACGATTGGGGCCAATTTATTCATGGCACATTTAGAATTGAGAATATCTTTCGGGTCTAGCAGGGGAAAAGTGAACATTGCAGGAAGACGACGCTAGGAGATACTAGAAGCAATTCCTCCATTCGCATTTATGGCCGATATAACAAAGATATGCCTAGAAGCATCACGAGGGAAGGCCCAGGAACTAGCGAAAACATGGTCAGAGATAATAACTAAAATGCAACAGACCTTGCGCGCTTCTTCTTCCTTCAGCTTCGCAACTCGAATTCTCTCAGTCGACGCTTCAATCTTCTTTCTCAGATGTTCAAGTGCTTAACGCATGCACAAAAAGCGGGCAAACCTGTACGCATCAGCGAGAAAAACAGAGAGGCGGCAAAAGCACAAAACAGGAAACACATGGAGGGCAAAACGATCGCCCCCCTCCAGCAGTCAGCACACATGACACCCACTCACCTGCCTTTTTCGGTCCGGCAGTGAGCTTCATCTCCATCGACAGACTCGCCAGCTCCCGCTCGACATCGCGAATCTTAGAGTAATTCTCTTCTATGTATCTAAAAGCACGGAAAGTCAACGAGCATCATCAGATCTGGGATGCGACGACCGTCACAACACCGAGGAGAGGCTCAAATCGACGTCAGCGCAAGCGAGTACTGCCAGATTTCCAGAGCATTCATTTTTTTTTTTTAACGGAGGATCGAGGCGCTCAATCGCACATCAATCGAGGAGCGCCATTATCGTCCAGATTCAAACCACCAAAAGAATCGAGCCAATGCACGACCTAAGAGCGAGTGGATTACTGCTACGAATCGGCAATGCACGAGAGGGAAAGGCAGGAGCAAACGCAAATCCATCAGACTATCGGAGAGATTGAGAAAGAGAGAGTTACTTCTTCAATTGGAGCTGCTCTTCCTCGATTATCTGTCGAGAGGAGGGAGGAGGAAGAAGGAAAAAAACCGCATCAACAACATCCGTCGCCCGTTCAAAGATCGAGAGAGCGAGAGGAGAACAGAACCGAACCGAACCTTCTCGGTGTAGGCGATGACGGGAGCTTCCCTCGGTAGGCCGTCGGGCCCGATCTCGGGCAGCAGAGAAGGATGCGTCGCCATTGCCGTCGCGGAGAAGACGGAGAGAGCGAGCGTAGCGCGCGCGCGGCCCCGCCCCGGGACGCACGCAACCACGGCGGCCGTCCTCCTCCTCCGACGATCCAAACGGACGAGTCGGGTCAGATCAAGCGGCGCGTCGCGCGATCGCCACCCGCGGCCGCAGGCGGCGTCGGAGCCGCAGAGAATCCGAAATCCCCGCAGGCGAACGTCGCGATCGTTCCGATCTCTTCGTCTCTCCGGGAAGCAAAATGCGAGAACGCGGAGGTTCTCTCTCCTCGCCGGTTTTTCCGTTAAACCCGGTTCGACGTGCCGGCCCCCCGTTTCCTCGGCCTCAGCCGCAACCGGCAGTTTGAAGTCGAGATCACGTGCGCCCCGCGCGCGCGCGCCTGGTCCCACCTGATCCGACGGTTGCGATCGCATCGCGTCCGTCGATCCAAGGCGACGGTTGCGATCGCATCGGGTCCGTCGATCCAAGGCGACGGAGCGATACGGGGCCGTCTAATGTAAAGTTGGTCACGATATCACATAAGGAATACGAATCGATGTAGCATTTGTTTTATCCAATTTAAATTCAGTAAGGAAAAAAAAAAAAAAAGAAGAAGGAAAGATACATTCTACACTAGGGGAAAAAAAAAAGAACCGACCCAAAAAAAAAAAACACTAGGGAAAAAAGAGTGCGATCCAACGAATCTCGCCCCGCACATTCTCGTTGCGTAAAAAGTAGGCATGCACTTGCCGATTAAATCCTCGACTTATAATCGAAAAATCAGTTAAATCAAACATTCAACAAATACATACTATATCACGTCGTAAAGTACGGACAAATCTTTATAGTCCTAGTATTTTTTTTTTGGCCTTATATATTTATAAATTCAAGGGATAATCGCATAAATAATTAATGAACTTTTGTTCAATGTTTGATATCATCCTTGAATTATTGGTAAATGTTCTCACGTAGTCTCTAGATTAAATTGAACGTTTGCGTCGTCGTCACATAGTATATACGTTGAACATTTATCAATAATCCAAGAACAACATTAAATAAATTAAAATTTCATAGACGATATTGCAAATCGGGCCAAAGTTCAAAAACCATATCAAACAAATTAAAATTTTAAGGATGATATTGCATATTGGGTTAAAGTTCAAGAATTATTTGTCCTTTTCCCTAATTGCAGTATCAAGCCTCCTAGATGTTATTGAAGCGCACATGAGAAAGCACGCGAGATCGGAGAAAGCAACGCAGACAACTTTTGCTCAAAATATGCATTGCTTGATGGGGGTTGGTCTGCTTTTCCCGTCGAGGCAGCTCTACGCTACGTATACGCTGGACAATCGATTTGTGACTTGCCTTTTCAGGACGTTTCCACAGTTGGTTCTCATCCATTGATTAATATTGCTGAGAAGAATTCATCGAAAACTCACAATCCGGCTAATAACTAGCTTTGATGCTCCTCAGTGGGTGTTCTCGAAAGCGATTGCTAGGAAGGATCGATCGCTTTTACTTCCGATATGCGGTCGAGGCCGATGCTGAGATGATTCGACCATAAACATCATCCTGTACTGTTGAAATTTCTAAGGATCTGATCGGTCCTCAATCTCACCATGGACTTGTACAACAAATGCAGAGATTGGTTTTTAGCATGACAATTTATGGGTCCTCGCCTTAGTCTGTACAAGTGTTTCTCAGTTCTCAAAGAGTTGAACAATCCCCTCCTCCCCCCACATTCAAATCTAGCTGAACAATGGGGGATGTATATGTATATTGCAGATGAGAACTCTCTTTCCAATCTTCTGATTGTCTTTGCTTCCTAGTTTCGCCAGTGAACTGGGGAACAACAATCGAGCAGAAAAAGTGCGAGTTAGGGATAAACTAGAGGAACCGGGCGGTGCCCGGCTTTGGTTGTGATACGACGAAGTTTGACTAATTCACTTTCTGCGAGAATGAAAAGGGTGGCATGTGTCCCCAATTAGGGATCAGTTCCACAGATGCAATAACCAAATTTGATCAAATGAACCGTCATGTCCAAACAACAAGATAACGAACCATGCCGCTTAAAGCATGACCACGAGCACAAGTCATCCGACGTTCCGATTTATTCTATCCCACTGAGTTCTGATTGATTGGAAGTTTCCCTGTTATAGTAATTTTTGAATTCATGGCTTGGGCTTTGCCCCGCCATCGTTCATGCAAACAGTGTCCAAACTGGAAGTTTGTACAGATAGTCTGCCAGTAGAATATCAAAGTAAACTGTCTTCATCCCTTCCAGCATCCTATTGAGGGTGAAAATTTCCTGCTAAGCACCTAGACAAGTATCTCTAGCCACAAAAGTTGAATCCAAGAAGATTCAATATGGCCACGATTAATTTCAAAAAAGATATTAACAACTGTGATTAGATAGGCTAAGCACTTCAGTTCTAGAGTAAACTTGAATTACACAAGCTTGGAAAGAGATTTGAAAACAAAGCAAGTACGACTCTTATCTCCATGTTTCATTATGAAGCACTTTTAGCTTGTTGGAATTCCAAAACAGCCTCTTTCGTAGGTAGTGCAGGGATTGCTCCTCTTTTTGTGACAGTGATGGCGCCGCAGACATTTGCAAAGTATAGAGCTTCTCTCAATCTCTTCTCATCCTGCCTCGAAAACCGGAACAAGGGAGTTAGAGGCTGAGCTGAAGTTAAAGCTAGTATAGCTAAACCTTGTCATGCAAGAAAGCCCATTGCTTAAGTGGTGTAATTCCCCGATGAAGCAGTAGAATTCTTATGTTTTCAGACCACTTCAGACAACATGCAAAGAAACGTGTTATTCTCTCAGAAGCAAGCACTACAATACCTTGTACAGGTTGGGGTCAGAAGCTAAGCAGTACAGCAATCCACCTACAAATGCATCTCCTGCACCTGTTGTGTCCACCGGATTAACTGTGACACCACCCACTCTGCCTTTGAAGTCCTGCCAGACCGAAATTGAATTGAATTTCCTTACCAGTGAGCCATACAGCCAATGCGCAACAAACTAGAGCGCCAGAAAAGAAAAACATGCAAATCAATCAGTATTTAGCAAACTGCATATCACTTTCTAGAAGGACCAATAACTGCCCCTGACACTGGACAGACTTTGTCTCAACTGCCTCTGGCTTCGGACTTAACAAAAAAATTTATCTGGAATGTCTATCGAATTCAGACCCCATGATTAAAGTTTGTGAAGTGCAGTAAGGATACTTAGCTCTGCTTCTGAACAAAATTAAGAAATGAATGAATAACCGAGAATCTGATGCTTGTGCTTCTCATGATACACTTGAGGGACAAACAAGAACATGAACAGATAAACATTTTTGGAAGCTTGCCTTAGTGAAATATCTGCAGCCCTCAGAGCCTTCAGTTACCAAAAGAAGCTTAAGGTTAGGATGAAAGAGCTTCTCTAACACCGCATTATCATCATTACGATCATTGCTTCCTGTCAGGAATGTAAATTCTTCTTCACTTATCTGCCAGTCATTTCATAAATCAACATGAGCACCATACAGGGGAAACATGATCAGTTCTGCTCTCACAGACTCTGCTCTGTGAAACTGACCCGTTGTGCTTTAATAGCTAAAGTAGAAATCTACAAACATGTAGACATTTATGTATTTTAGATCAAGGGTGCACCTTAATTACATCAGCTTGATCCCATATGCTCATTATTTCCGTCCGAGCAAACTCTGCTGATGGCCATAGGGGCAATCTCAAATTTGGATCATAAGAGAGCAGGCTTCCTGACCTTTTGGCAATTTCCATTGCAGCAATATGAGTTGACCGGCATGGCTCCTCGATCAAACTAATAGAACCATAGTGAAATATTGCTGCCTGTAACCACCCACTTTAGGATGGACAAATCTTGTGACTACATTTAGCAGGAAGAAGAAAAAAGAGACGAGGTACCTTCTCAATGAGGCTTATGTCAAGTTCTGACTCACGCAAAAGCATATCAGCACTTGGATGACGAAAAAACAAGAATTCACGCTCTCCATCTGCTCTCAGTGTTACAAAAGCCAATGCGGTTTTTGCATTTTGGTCAAAACGCATTCCAGAATTGTCAACGTTATTATGCTTCAAGATGTTAGCCAGCATGTGCCCAAACTCATCATCACCCACCTGTTACACTAACATCAACTCAGATTTATTGTGGTTGCTACCGAAAGGCATCGTTGAAACTTAAAGCTCATGCTGTTGAATAAAAGACAGTCTGTCACACAGCAGTCGAACCCAATCAAAGCTACTCAGCGATAAATCTAAGTGCAGAATACTAACAAATTATATGATCCAAAAAGAACAACGGTAGAAACGTTAAACTGCACCTTTCCGATAAAGGCTGAAGAGCCTCCTAGCCTTGATATGCCAACAGCCACATTAGCTGGAGCACCGCCAGGAGCTTTCTCAAAAGCTGGTGCATCGGCTAGGGAAACTTCACCAACAGTTGGAACAAAGTCAATCAACATTTCACCGAAGCATAGGACGAGTGAATTGTTATCTCTAGACTCTCTGTCGGTAAGGAAGGATTTATTGCCATCACCACCTACAACAATTTCATGGCTTGAGTTCAATAAAAGCAGAATTGAAAGGATGTCATATGCAGTGATAATTCCGAAAGGAAAATTCTTATATGCGAACTCCATGATGTTGCAATCGGGAAAGGCAGTCAAGGTTTTGGACATGATTTCAGAATATCCAAGCTCGGGTGGTGGATTTATTCATTCATTAAGGCCACAATGCAACTATCTTTCATAGCCCATCCTCTGCCTCCCAAAAGGTTTCAGGTGTCTGAATAGCACTTTCACAATATGAACAATCCAACCATGAAACTGGACTTGTCCAAATATTCCAATCACTCAGCATCCTAAAATGGTTTCACTCGGGATCACTCCACTCCACCCAACCTTTGTCCATTTTCCTTGGACATTGGATCACGAGAAGCCCTTGAGCGGATACTTCCATGATGACCGTTCACTTAGCTCGAAACGAAACATATGTGGGTTGTTGAGCAAGAAACTGAATATTCAATACCAAAGAGAAACTCCACCGAAAAAGATAGCAATCATCGGTGATCTTCACAACAGAACACATCCCAGAACCGCTGAGGCAATGAGGAAAACTCCATGAAAAAGCATGGTATATACCAGCGAAGACACCCATGAACTCGGTGCAGCAAAGAAACAAATTTGAGCTCGGGCCCGTCATTGGCACGATGACAAGAAGCAACCGAATCAATCTCGTGGCTCGACGAAGAAATCAGAGCCTCGCAATGCCTAGACGTGAGTATAGGTGCAAACACGACTAACCCAGAAGACGCTTTCGTAGCGATCTCTCAGGAGTTGTAGGAATAAGAAGAACAGATGGGATGAGCGAAAACGGGTGGTTCCGATGTTAAAGGATCGTCCCGAGTTTGACGATGGATCAAATGGATGGAGAGAGCCTGTGGTGTTGAAGCTCCAGAGCAGCAAAAGCGCGAAGTCCCGTGCATACGAGCCAAGTGTCCTTTGCTGTCTTTTTCATCACTTGGAAAAAAACTCTTTTTTTTTTACTTTTCCATCAAAATTTAACATATATTGTAATAATAGAAATATGAAAAACCATATTCAATATATATATCGACACACGAGTGTTGTGAAAATTCATTCCAATTATTCTTAAATTCGTAATTATATATATATATATATTTCTTGGATGTATTACGACCTTATTTATTAGAATGTACAAAATGAGATAATGAAAAACGAAGATGACGATATGTCCCTAGCCAATTTTGGTTGGCAGACGCTAACGTGGATGTTAGCTGTCATACATACTACGATAGGCATTGGCGTTGATAATTTTTAATAATATTTTAATAAAATAAAATTATTTTTTTTCTTTTCTCTTTTTTTTTTTTTTCCTCTCTTCATCTTCAACCTGTAGTCGGTCACCGATACCAGTGATCGACTAGAGGCGGGGGCAAGCAAGGTCGGCCCCACCGGTTACTGGAGAGGACGAGCGAGCCTGGTGACTTAAACAACTCGATAAAATCTTTCATGTTGCCCCACAATCAAACAACTACGTGGCAAAAGTGGCCTCGCGAAAGTGCGCATTCGCTAGCATACCAAGTCACATGTATAGTGTACTCAAAACTTGATAATCGTCATGCGAATTATCGATAAGAATGTGATTCATTTGAAGATTTAAATGAAATAATTGAATAACTTCAACTCAAAAAAGAGAGGGAGAGAGAAAAAATACTTTTCTTTAAATCTCTTGTGTCCTTTTTCGTTGGCACGGTAAACAAGTAACCTCGGCCGGATTAAAGATAAGCACCACATCAACCGTAATTAAAATTCGGCACCCAAAAAGGAAAAAAAGAAGAAGAACATCTCCTAACTAAAGTTAAAGATAAGGGTAGCACCACACGAGATTAGATCGCATGAAACGATGATCATTACAATTACAGACGAACTCTTCGAGTAAGACAAGGACTCGTCCCTTCAAGGTCTTTGGTTTTCGTACGATACAGATGACACCTTGCTCGTTGCATGTTGCTTAGCCCGTCGAAAGAAGAGGACCGCGAATCAAGAAAACGAGAGGGGTTCGGGGGCACAAGTGTGCGAACGAGGGGCGATCCCTCGTGCAAAAGATCGAGAAGTCTGAGGATGAGATAAGCCCAATCTCTCTCTGCTGTCCGTCTGTCTGTCTGTCTATCTGTCTCTCTCTCTCTCTGCTGTCTCTATCTGAAGCTCATGTGGCAACCACGGATTTCATCACTTCTCCCAACTGGTGTCAGAACCCTCTCTCTCTTTCTCTCTCTCCTCTGGGATCTTTCCTTCCAGATCCTCCCCATTCTCTAACTCTCTCTCTCTCTCTCTCCCCCTCTGTCTTACGGTCACACACACTCTTCAAGAAGGTAAAGAGGACAGAGGACGAAAGCCACCCAAGAATGGCCTTCTCTTTGAAGCCTCACACCCGTCACCTTCCCTACTCCTACTGCGCCAAGACTGCGCAGCCCTCGAGCTCGAACGCCGGCAATGCCGCCTTCCCTCCAATCCCCTCGTCTCTCTCTGTACTGTCTTCCGCCGCGACCCGGCTCGTCGCCGCCAAGTCTGCTTCGGTCAGGGCGTCGCGGAGTCCTTTAGAGGTCCGAGCGTCGTCCTCTTCTTCTGCCGCCGCCATTGCTGAGCCCGAAGGCATCAAGGTCTGTCCTTTTTCTGTTTCTTGCTCGAAAGTTGACGCTTTTAGCTTGGATTTCTCAATCGTTCGGAAAAGGGTCGGTTCGCCTGGCGTGAGACTTTTCTCCGTTGCGCTGTTTGGTGACGGGTTGAGAGTTCATGACGGGTGATGCGTCTGTATAGTCACTGAAATTGAAATTTTCAGCGTTTCTATGTTTAGCCGTGTTCTAATGCAGAGTTGCTTATACTTTTGATGTTGTAATTGATCAGATTAATTCGGTTCCCACGAAGCCGATCGAGGGCCAAAAGACCGGAACCAGTGGTCTTCGGAAGAAGGTGGATTCTTCTCTTCTTCTTCTTTTTTTTTTTTTTTCTGTTTCTGTCGTACTAATTGCTATATTTGTTGTTTACATGGATGTTCCTGTTCTTGTTTTATGTGAATGATAGTGAAATTAGGTGTGACTCTATTTCTTGTTCCTTTTAATATCTGAGTGCAATGTTTAATCTAAACAAGGATAATAGGTGACTATAATTGATCATTTATGCATGGTATATGTTTAAGGTCTCTAAATGATCTATTTTCTCTTGATAGAGTTTCTAAGGGGAGTTGGTTTTGGTTTAATTGACTCCTCCCTTGATTGCCTTGTAGGTTAAAGTTTTTATGCAAGAAAATTACCTTGCCAATTGGATCCAGGTGAAATTTTGTTTCATCTTTGTAAAGTCAATGTCTTGGTTGTTCTGTCGGTTCCTCTTACGCCGCGTCATTGAATTGAAGGCACTATTCGATTCATTGCCACCTGAAGATTACAAGAATGCGGTATTAGTATTAGGCGGTGATGGCCGATATTTCAACCGGGAAGCTGCACAGGTGCTTTGACTCATATTCTGAGCATTATTTGTGACAGATATTTCATATTTGCCTTTTAGTTGCTCCTCATGTTTTCAGAAAACTATATCCTTCTTACCGCAGACATTTTAGCCTCCATTTGATATGTTTTGCATGAAATGCAGATAATAATAAAAATTGCAGCTGGAAATGGTGTGGGCAAAATTTTGGTTGGCCAGTAAGTCTCTTAATTTGTACCGAGCATTATATGATTACTATGACAATGAACTCTAATATTCTTCCCCGCAATTATCTCTCTCTTTTTCGGGAAGATTCCATCGCGGCAGAAATGAACGTAACAATGGTTATTTTTTAGGAATGAGTGTACTAGAAGTCCTAAAACTTGTCACGAAAGTGCAATTGAGTCATACAATTTTCAAAAGTGCAATCAAGTTCTAAAGTTTGTCAAGTTAGTGCAATTAAGTATTTTCATTAATTCCATCCAACTTGACAATCGGAAAATGCTAACAAATTTTAGGACTTGATTGCATCAACTTGACAAGTTTTAGGACTTGATTACGTTTTTTGAAAGTTTTAGGACTCAATTGCACTTTTGTGACAAGTTTTAAGACTTGATTGTACTTTTGAAAGTTTTAGGACTCAATGGCACTTTCGTGACAAATTTTAGGACTTCCAATGCACTTATCCCTATTTTTTTTATTAGGGTTTTAAATTTCATCTAACAGAATCCATTGCCTTAACAGGCTGCTCTGTTCTAATATCTTCTTGGTCATGAACTTCCTAAGAAGGCTCTGGTTTTCTGTTATTGCAGTTTAAACTGTACTAGCTATTGTTTCTGAGCTAGGGATTGACTCATCCTTTTTACTAACATGAAATTTTGCATTGCCTTTATTTTGAAATAACTATACCATACCCTTCTGTTTGTGGCAAATGGAGGACTAATGTGCTTGATCTGTCATGATTTTAAGCTTCTTTTGCTCAAAACTTAGGTTATAAAGAAGTAGTAAGCTACCTTGGACCCCTGGCTATAACTTGGACTTCTTTCTTCTCGCTTTCTATGTGTCTCTCTGTTTATCTTGCCAATGTACCTTTTTTCTGAAAAGAAATTGTTTATGGTACTTAATGATACCTTCCACCAACCCAGGGACGGCACTATGTCAACGCCTGCTGTTTCTGCTGTAATACGAAACAGGAAGGTGATCATATCTTAGGCTTCCTCTGGGCTTTCACTTTATTGGTCTTTGATTCCAATTTTCTTTTATATGAATGGGGCTCCTGAAATATCTGACTTTGGCAGGCCAACGGTGGATTTATAATGAGTGCCAGTCATAATCCAGGCGGGCCTGAATATGACTGGGGTATCAAGGTGATTCTTAAATCTATTGATGAGTGATGCTCTAAGAGTGCTAATCTTCGCGACCGGACAAAATTCATCTCAAATTCTCTGACTGTGCATCTTCATAGACAACCTGACAAAATTCATCTCTGTAAATCTTCAGTGGTAGATATTGTATGATAGTTAGGATAATGATCACCCAGACAGTGTTGTTATCTACTGCCGTCAAGTCATCTCTCATTGAAATTTCCCTTCTTGCTCTCCAAAATTGCCAGTTTAATTACAACAGTGGACAACCTGCACCTGAGTCAATTACGGACAAGATATACGGAAACACACTTTCTGTAAGTATCATGAATTATCAGTTTGGATGGTACCCATTGTTTATCATTCTTCCTTCAACCTCTTTACCGAATTAGCACATGACTTTATGACATACAGGTTGATCTATACAGTTGCTTATTATCTTGTGCGTTCTATTCCAGTAGTCAGTTTATGTTCTTTTCATGTTAAACAATATTGATTCTCCTTTGACCCTCAAAAGTATGCATGGACAATGTCCCTTGGATGAAACATGTTATATTACACAGTTTCAAGGGCCAAGATGCATGTTCAAAATTTGTAAAACTGTGTAGATAGACTTTTATGTTTTGCTTAATCTTAATCTTGTGGAGGACGCACTTTGAAGTTTTTATAACCCTAAACACTTGAAAGTTTTACCCATATACAAATGTTGGCGTGTAGAATGACATATACTTCTCCATAGTTTTTTTGAAATTGAGATAATATTTTAAATCATGGAGGGGAAACATAAAAGTGCCTTTTAAGTAAACTTAATTCTAAGCAAGCAAGCCCGAAACTTCTCAATTCTTGAGTCATCTACTAACTGTCTATTTTTTGTGGACCTGCTTTTCCCTTGTTTTTACTTTCTAGAATATGACGAATTACTACTAGGAGAGCACCTTAAAGAACTTGTGAAAATAGATGCAGGCTCTTAATTGCAAGTTGGGACCATGGTGTTGGCAGTAGGTTAAAGTTTGACATCGAATGGTTGAAATGCTTGTTGGAGGTACATGTTAGTGCTCTTTTGACACAATCAGGCTAGTTTCTCCATGGTACAGTCAAACTCCAAAAGGAATTTCATTGAATCTTATGCAGAACTAGCGCACGTGCAGCTATTAAGATTTTCATACTTCAGTTTCCAAGTAAATTACTGTGCAATTTATTGTTAGAAAAAAAAAATTCTTCTTCACCTTCATCTTGTGAATTATTAATAACGTGAATCCTATTAAAGTTTAGGATCTCTATGAAATCATGTCGGCCAAAGTAGTTGCAATGTAGACTATTTACGCAAGTTTGCGCAGTATATGATCTATCTCAGGCAGCATCTATTTGGGCATAATGGAATCTGCACCTTGTCATCAATTTCAGATATCTGAAATTAAAATGGCAGACATTCCGGATGTAGACCTTTCTCGGCTTGGAACTACGAAATTTGGAAATTTTAGTGTGGAAGTGGTTGATCCAGTTTCTGATTATCTTGAGCTTATGGAGGTATGGACAAAAGTTGGCTTAATACATAAAGAAATAGTTCTTGTTGACACTACATTGTCATTTCTGCGGTGCTTTTTGCAGAACGTATTTGACTTTCAACTGATAAAAACTCTTCTGTCACGCCCAGATTTCCGGTATGGATATGTCTATACATCTTCTGTGAAGTTTGTTAAAAACTCTTCCTGTTTCATTGAGTTTGTAAGGTTGTTGAAGCCATTTGACCATGTTATCTTTCATTAACAATCTTTCTGCAAGTTTACATCTGGCCAATGCAGATTTGGTTGACAGGAATTACACAATTGGAGTGCAATCATAATCAGAAATAGGGAATCAGAATCGTGATCCCATTTATAAGTCGAAATTGAGTGAAGGAGCTATTAATCCAGAATAATATTATTCAAGTAGTTTGCAAAATGTTCTTCAAACCTGTGGTCGTCTGAAAGTTTGTTAGAAAAATCTAATGCTTGCCAAACCAGTAGCTCTATAGAATTACCAAAAGTCTTTATTCTTACTTGCATACATTCAAAGTGAAATCAAAAGAAGTGCCTGTCCTTGCTTGCATTGGTTTCGTCATCTCGTGGTATTAATCCAATAATCTATCATTTAATTAACTTTAAAGGGGACTTCAAATCCCGAAAGTTATACTGTAATTCGAGAGAAAAAGACAGGAAAAATAAATAAGTAAAATGAGGCTACAGTTGTACAAGATAAAAAGGAGCATCTTTCTCTGTCTAAAGAAGGTTGAATGCCTCCATAACTAATGGAGACTGATAAGAGACTCTACGTCTCTTAGTTGGACTGTAGTAAAAATGGAAACTGAGAAGAGTGTGAAGTGAGAGGCCTGCCATTTTACCATTCCTCGCAATACCCCACTATTCCCACCTCATGCACGGATATGATACTGAGATATGTCAGTGAGAATCTTATTTGCATAGCTGTTACTGGTATGCTCATTCTTTCCCTGTGGGCAACATATGAAGGAATAGCTATAGCGTTCCCATTGTATGGCTTTTATTCCACAAATGTTAGTATAAAGTGTCAAAGACCAAAAGATCAGTCTATACTAGGCTGTTAATTGTTTCAGTTGCAGAACTGCACGGTCTACACATTAATATGTACGGAGGATCTTGTTTAAAGTAGCAGACTTATACATTTCGCATCATGAAGCAGCAAAATAACCCTTTGCTATGTCAAAGACGTATGTGTTGTACATATTTCTTAGGAGTGCATCCTTCCAGATTTAGGAGTGTGACAACTAAATTTCTTTTGATATTGGTGGCTTCATCTTTGCCATACTCTTTTTTATCCCTGTTTTCTTTCTGAAACTTATGTTAATACTGATGTATGGATATGTTCATACTTCTCACTACTGTAGATATCTAACATGCATGAACATGGTATAGATGTGCAGCATCAAACTATTTCATATCTGTTTTTTCTTTTTAGGTTTATATTTGATGCTATGCATGCAGTTACGGGTGCTTATGCAAAGCCCATCTTTGTGGACAAGCTAGGTGCTAGCCTGGTATGTGGTTTACATAAGTTGGTAATTGACTGTGTCATTAGATTGAAGTACTTAATTGCCCCTTCAAGTCTCTGAGGATACCTTGTTTTCATTTCATGAAGGATTCAATTTTAAATGGAGTTCCTTTAGAAGATTTTGGCCATGGTCATCCTGACCCCAATCTCACGTAAGAAGCAATATTAACAAGGAAATCATCCTCATGTAATATTTGATAAAAGTAATGTCCCAACTGTGCAGATATGCTAAAGATTTGGTGGATATTATGTATGGTGAGAATGCACCTGATTTTGGAGCTGCAAGTGATGGTATGTTAAATGATTGGTGATTTATGTTCATCAATTTGGTATGATGATATATGCCTATGGATTAGGTTTTTAATTAGTTGGATGTAATAGATCCGGTCTTATTCAAGGTTTGGTTTTAAAAAGGAAAGGGGAATTCTTCCTTATTTTTGAATGTATAGTTCTGAAAACTTTTGTTTTAATATCATGTATTTGCATGCGTATTTTAGGTTTATATACCAAAATATTGTTATCTTGTTGACATAGGTTTTGGTAATGTTCTGTTGCAATATTACTATGCGCTTTTATCATTGTACAGGAGATGGGGACAGGAATATGATTCTTGGTCAAGGTTTTTTCGTTACTCCTTCAGACTCCGTGGCAATTATTGCTGCTTATGCTCAACAGTCAATTCCATACTTTCGGAGTGGTCCTAAGGTTCTGTTTTCACTTGTCTTGACTTATTCTATACTGAAGTCCCCCACCTCCCAAAAGAGAAATGACAGCTCTAGTAATTTAATTCTTGTGTGATAATGCAGGGACTTGCTCGATCAATGCCTACAAGCGGTGCGCTTGATCGGGTTGCACAAAAGTTGAATCTTCCTTTTTTTGAGGTCTAAATTTTGGGAACACTAGTGCCCTTGCTATAGTTATGTATATAATGTTTAGTGTATTACCCCCAAATGAACCTCCCTTCACACTTCCAGGTTCCAACAGGTTGGAAATTCTTTGGAAATCTAATGGACGCAGGGAAGTTGTCTATTTGTGGAGAAGAGAGTTTTGGAACAGGTTCAGATCATATACGTGAGAAGGATGGTATATGGTAATGCTTCCCTTTTGTTGTGTAGATGTTCATATTGCATGTTATAGTTACCTAGTGACAGCTTTAATTTTTCAATGGTTTGGCCCTTTAATTGATTTTACTTCTGTTCTCTTTGCTGCTTATTCAGTTGGTCTTGTGCTCCTCATCTTCTTGTTCAACCTTGTTTAGTCTTCTCTCTCCTGTCCTTATTTGTATTTTGACACCTCTAACTTGGACGTGAACTACTAAATTGGTGGCTGTGGTGCATTTTCCGTAATAGTGTATTCATCAAATGCTAAGGATGGTGGTGACCCTACTTTGTTTGTGCGAACTAGGAAATAGGGGAAGCTGAGAGGTAGTCCTGACCCAATTAGTTCTAACCAAGTTGGAGATATCTTAGATAAAATAAAAATGTCTCTAGTCTGCTTGACTTTGACTATAGATGTAGGTTTGCCTTATTTGAGCCAATTAAGATACGACCGTATGATGGTGCCAATATAAGCCCCAATTTAATAGCCACAAACCGATCAAGGAGTGTAACGACTTGGCTGTCCATTCATCGTGGTTGAGTTTCTTCGTTCTTGCATCTAATGAAACAGCGCAGTGAATCTTTGGTAATTGGCCTCTCTGAGTAGAATCTTCAGACAATTGCACAAAAATTCATCGTCTTAGCAATGGTAACATTTGTTCCATTTCTCTGTCAATTCTCATGGGTCCAACAGGTGTTTGGTGTGCAAGTTCCTTTTGATTGCTAAACACTTGTTTTGTTCCCAAGGGAAAGAGTAGGATGGCAGCAGACATGAATACTGTTGTGCAGATTTCTTCATTGATTCAGTTCTGAGATTTCTCCATGGACGAGCCTCTAGCTGCTGTTGAATTTAGAAACATATGTTTTTCACCTTTAATTGGAAGTACTACCATCAAAATTACTTTTAGACCTCCCTTATAGTGACTTTATCCTTGTATGAGTGTGTGCTCTTTGTTGACAGCTGTTTGTTTTTGGGGCTGTCATTTGTTTGTCAATTTAGAATATCACGAACAATCTCGTGCGTTCAAATTCTTTATGTAGGGCTGTGTTGGCTTGGCTTTCTATACTCGCATACCGGAACAAAGACAAAAAACCAGGGGAGCAGTTGGTTTCTGTCTCTGATATAGCAAAGGAACATTGGGCTACTTACGGAAGAAATTTCTTTTCTAGATATGACTATGAGGTATGAACCAAAGGAGCTTTAGCACTTCTGGTTCTCTTCTTGACACTTTGATTGTTCAAAAGTTCCAAGACTTGGTACATTGCCGAGGCTTGTGCAAGAGCTTCAAGTTCTTGATAGATTTTGCCATATTCAGGAGTGTGAATCTGAAGGAGCCAACAAAATGGTACAATACCTTAGGGATTTAATCTCTAAAAGTAAAAAGGGTGAAAAGTGTGGTATGATCTCCAACTAACATAATCTTTCAGGATACTTCCTCAAAATTAGTGCTAAAAAAGCTCATCTCATTATAGGTGATTACGTCCTTCAGTTTGCAGATGACTTCACCTACACTGATCCAGTGAGTTCAGCATCTTAATAATATGATTTACCTGGTTGTGACTTTTTATTAAATAATAATCTCAAACTGTCTAATTCTGATTTTTAAAGACTTAAATTTTCTTACAAATTGTGTAGGTCGATGGTAGTGTTGTATCAAGGATCATATATCGTTTATCAGTAAGGAGTCACCCACAATGATGCTTTCATCTTTCACATAAAAAGTGGACAATCTGGAACAATTGACATACAATCTATTTATATTTACAAATTTTCAGGGAACTGGGTCAGCAGGTGCAACAGTTAGGATTTACATAGAGCAGTTCGAGTCGGATGCCTCAAAACATGATGTGGATGCCCAGATTGCATTGAAGCCACTAATTGGTAGATTGACTATTCCACTCCCTATGGTTTTTTACTATGCTTGGGATTTCTTTAACCCTATTATGCTTTATTTTGTCATCTTTGCTAGATCTGGCCTTATCCATATCAAAGCTTAAGGAGTTTACCGGAAGGGAAAAGCCTACAGTCATAACATAAGCTTGACGCTTGCGCTAATTTCCACCTCAAGTCATCTCAAACATGAGTGGCCAATCACTTATTTTTGGAGCGACGTCTGAAGCATGCTCTGTCTCTGCCATTTGGAGTTCATAGAAGTGGTCCAGCTGAAAATGAACAGGGAGTAATCCATGTAAAATATATGTATGAAGAAGAGAATTTTCCTTCGCAAACCTGTAATACCTTTTTTTATTGTATTCCATTATAGAAAGCAGAAAATGAATTTCGTCTTTGAAACCAAAGGCAAGGTTGGAGAAAAACATCTATGAGACGGTGAGCTGTATGTGTATGTATATTTTTATCTTTCCATTTTGTTCTGTTTTAATTTTCCTTGCCCAGTATTGTCTGTATCTTATTTATCCATATCAGTCGACCTTTCTTGAAACGCTATGTTAATCCTCTGGAACTGCATCTTATATTTTCATGTCCGAGCATCAATCATGTACTGCCTGCTCAAGATAGGTGTTTGGGCTTATAAAAGCCCCTATGCTTGAAACAAACCGATGGTTTCGGGTTTCTTCATGCCAACAACAGAAAGACTCGCTACTTAAAAATCTTTTAATGGAAAGGCAAAGTTTCATGTGTCGTTTGCTTTCTGTGATCTGATGAGACAATGCCTCTTGGGGTGCTGATAAGGCTTTACACTTTCATTGTTTGATATTTACAAGGGCAACACATAGTACATAAACACCTGATATTCTGGATTCTGTCTCTGTTTCTAGTCACTCCCAGGTTGGGCTATTCTACAAGAACTCTCTATGGCACATGGCCATGGTCCCTCCTTGAAGAGACATTTGTGGGCGGTGATTCTTCGTATTTTTATGCCTGATAGAAGCAGAAGTCGTACTTCCTTGTGTAATGGCTAACGTAGACTCCATCAATTCAACAATGATCGAGGCGACCAGCCGGGGCCTCTGAATATGGGATCTGAGTGTACAACTACAATAAACAGAGACCGTTTGAGACTGGCCGAGTCCACTTGGCTCTCCTACACTTCCCAAATCTCTCGGTCTCGACCTGAATTGCTGCCTGTTGCATCATCCGCTCGTGCGCCGATACTGTTTTTGTCCTTTGAGAACTCCAAAATCACTTTCATCTGCCTTTTGTCCTCGGGGAGTTGCTGCTCTTTTCCAGGACATGACAATGTGTAGTTGCCACTCAGCTGTGCTTGACATTCTTTTTACTCACCGGGACAACTGGAAACGTGGCTTTTGCTTCCACAGACCGATGATCTGCCAAAAAAAAGTTCCCCCACTTTCTTTTTCCCTGATCAGATTGATTTGAGAAGAATGCTTTAGAGTTGTGATGCAAGATCCTATGCTGGGGTCTTGAGAATCCTAGGGCCTGTTCATATGCGTTGGATTGAATTGGTATTCAAGTGCATTTCTGAATTATTGCTTTTCAGCCTTGTTTAATATCTTTAAATCCCACCGTCCACCGTTGCTCGCCGCTGTACCACCATCTCCTTTGTGTGTTATTATCACAGTCCTTGCTACCTTCCCATTATTTCTAATCAAATCAACGTCGCCATCTCGACTGGCACCACTACTAACAAAGCCATCGCTCCACCACTGCAACAAAACACTACCGCCACCTAGTCGTCACCAGAGGATTGTGAAGGTCTAATCAGCAGCATTTCTCTCAAATCAGCAGCATTCTAAACAAAAATGAATCCATCGCGGGATCATAGAGAAACAAGCACCAAAACAAGATCCAAATCAAAGCCAAACTCAAACGTGATTTCAACTTACATAAGAGTGCTAATGCAATTTGAAAGAGTGGAAAAATCATGCCCGAGTTTCTGTGTGTCAGGATTTCCTACACTAGTGCAAAATCAAGACAAGACAAACAGGAAGTTCATTGATTTTTCCCTTACCAAAAGCTCTAGGAGAACATACTTTTGATATTATTGCCACAGAAAAAATGGTCCATTTTCTATGAAAAATCCAGAATCAAATCAAATCCCGATTATCTTTGCTCCCCATTTCTAATGCTAGCTCTTGATGTAGATCCTCCACCTAGGCCAACCAGCCAAGCAATGGTTGATCAGAGACACGTGAAAAACCTTCCTTTATGAAATCTTTTTCTTGTAGTGGATAATAAGACGACTTGAGGATGGAGCTGTACTCTTGTTCTAGTCGTGACACACCACTTATTTCAAACTAATAGTCATAAAAAAAAGAGATATCCGACCTTGCCGGTTCCATCCATCAATGTCACGAAATATGTTTTTTTCTCTTATGTGGCAACTCAATTTGCCCCACAACCTCTCTTTCTTCTCCTTCTTTAGTTTGCGTTAGAATTTGTGACAACTCCACCATGTTAGTTGCCTCTAGTGATGGACCTTAATGTCTCCCTCTTCCCCAATCTTCTCCACCCATCATTCTGTTTTCTAGCGAGGACTCCATGGGGCAAATAATAATGGAAATTCAAAAAGGACTTGACCATAAAGAGACACTTGAAAACTTCAATGATGCATGAGTTCTGGTGGAACATATGGTGATGGGTATTGCGAAAGTATGCCCAAGATTTGCCAATCCTTGAGTTCCTACAACTACTTTTTTATATTTGTTTAGTCATGTTTCTTTTCTTTTGGCACTGCATGCCCAAGAAAGATGAGAAAGGGAGAGTACTTGTAGGAAAATCAAGTTGCTATGTATGGATAAATTAGCATTCAACAGAGAAGCGAGTGGAGAGTAAGATGTGGCTAAAGGCAATTCGGTATGTCCTGAGTGCATGGCTTTGTTGAGCATTTTAGACAAAACGTATATCCAAGATAATCAATATTCCCCACAAGATCTTGTCGGGCTTGTGAACGAAACCAAGTCTGTACTGTACGATAGCGATGGTTTTGTATGATGTGATTTGACTAAGAGAGATTAATTGGTTTTTGCTTTGTTTGCTTCTCTTCCCTCCCACGTCGAGATTGGCCAGAAATCACTCGTTCCTAATCTTTGCTTAAATTAATCCCGAACGTCACAGTTTAAATATGCATTGAAGTCAATATCATGGGAAGAAGACTAGAAGTTACTCTCTCTCCGATATAATTTATAGGTTCAAGTCCAGTCATTGATACTTCCCCCCACTTCGCGTTTTGATAAGAAAGAAAGAAAGCTAAGTACGTGAGCTACATGCAACTCCATTAAGTATCAATTATTCAGTCTTCAACGTCAAAAACCTATCCAATCAAATTGTAAGTGCTCCTACACGTATTCCCATTCCCTATTTCCACCTTTTGAAATTTCCATCTTCCGACAGGAATGGCTTTCTTTAACAGTTAAAAGGACTTTATACCATTTTTCCGGATGCGTTGATCATCACGAGAACAGATTCATTTCACAAGCAAGGGTCGAAGCAGAGAAATATGTGGAGCTTTCATTGTTTAAGCAACTTATCATCTATTGCACCGGCAGTCGATATAGTTAAACAGCCTTTTAAAAAGGCCCAAAACTAATTAAAGTAAATAAAATTTTTTGCGTCGGTTCCATGAATCTAAATTAAGTATGAGGGCACTTGGCATATAAAAGTATGATAAAAAAACATTACCCTCGACTGATTAACATGTCATCCTGGATGGTGACATGCATACAAGTTGCCAAACTAATAAAGATGAATAATAATGCCCAAAAAGCGAATGGGCATTGAAAGACATAAAGAGAAGGGCGCTAGACAGGTCGCATGGCCTGGTTGACATTATAGCAAATATAATTCACAATTCCACATATCTATATGCACCTGAAAGAGTGGTCCTACCGGACGGGTTCTCCGGTGCTCTCCCTTTCGTAGATTCTGGAGGCACACTAAGTTGCTGAAGTACAAATTGACAAAGGAACTTGTTGAAGCACTGAAAATGGTCAGAGACCTTGTATCGATAAACCCTAATTAATAAATTACAACGTCGTGCGCACAGCTTGTGTATTGATAAACTCTTTCCCCTCATCATGTATCGACTCAACAGTAGTTGACAAGGATGTCCGATCTCTAGGGTATTGATATGTCGACGTCTACACAAATACATACGGAGATGTACTCGAATGGTCAACCCCCTCCCTTTTAATGGGATAGCACGCAATGAAGAAAAGAATTCATCAGGATTAGGTCAAACAGAAAAGGGAAGAAAAAGGGTTTTGATATAGAACATATTTTACTGTTAATTTGATCCTGTATTGAGGTCTTTTTATTGGTCTTGTTTCGGTTTTTCTTTTGGCCCTTGGGGGCGTTTCTTGCGCGAGTCATGTGCAGTTGCCGTCGTAGCACTTGGAGGTATAAACTATATACAAGGATATATAGCGAGCATCCACGACGGAGGACAGACGCCGGCGGCGCCGGCAGCCCCTTGGGCCCGCCGCTGGCCGTGCGCTTGATCAACTCGATTGAAATGTCAACGTTTGTGGGTTTAAAATCTTAAAAACAAAAGAATACAGCTCTTGCCACCATCATCTCTCTATTATTCCAAAACAATGTGCATAAAATGTTTGATTTGACACCATCTCTCTCTCTCTCTCTCTCTCTCTCTCTCTAACTTTTTTTTAAATTTTTTACTTATTTCGCACCTTTATTTCCTTTTTTGGGAGGGGTGGCAATGCCCATGACTTGTTGTTGAGCCCACGTAAGTGGGATAGACGTGCATATTCTTGTGCTTTTTGTTAAAAAATGTTGAGGCCAAACCAATTGAAAATCTCGTGTCTCTGTACCCATTTTCTCACAAAAGTCTAAATAGACACCTGACCCACCGGCAAAATCACGGCTGGCCTTTTTCCGGGGAAACAAAAATCTTGTTAGTGGAGAACGATGGATAACCTCCATTAAACCTAATGGTTACAACATCTTTGGTCATGCTATTATTATTCTTTTGATACTAACCTTTTCTGTTATTATTTAGAATGACAGGTTTCCTAAAATAAAAACGCTTGTTTTTCTTCTCGACAAGAAAGTGATATACACCTTTAACAGGTACAACGAACAGGTTTCAAATCCATTGTTGAAAACATCTCGTACTTAACGACGGGGTTTATATGCTTTTTATATACATCCAGTTTCCCTCTATCTTTTAAGCGATCACCTCCATTAAACCTAATGGTTACAACATCTTTGGTCGTGCTATTATTATTCTTTTGATACTAACCTTTTCTGTTATTGTTTGGAATGACAGGTTTCCTAAAATAAAAATGCTTGTTTTTCTTCTCGACAAGAAAGTGATATACACATTTAATAGGTGCAACAAATAGGTTTCAAATCCACTATTGAAAATATCTCGTCACTTAACGACGGAGTTTATATGCTTTTTATATACATCCGATTTTTCTCTATCTTTTAAGCTTTTGAATTAGACTTTCTAACATAATATTAAAGTCAGGTTCCACCCCTTTCGCTTGTAGGGTTTATAAGCTTTTTTTATACATGTGGCCTCCCTCTATTTATCAATTGTTGGATTAGACATTCTAAAACCCACAAATTACATACTCTCTTTGAGCATAAACTTATGTGATTTGCTAGGTCATGTGTGGAATGAAGTCTCAAGGTTAAAGAATAATGGAGGAACTAAACTTTACCCCTCTTAGCCTTGACCCACGGTTAGAAAAAAAAGCTTTCCTCCAGACCCACAAAGATTGCATTAAGTGGAAACAATAGCTAATATATAGCTTATGTTGTTTAATCTGAGACGGAAAGAGGTTAGGTAAACTGGGGGTTACTAGCCCTGGGGTTGTTGTGTTTACCCTAACCCCAGGGATCATTGTTACTCTATGGCACTTCCGACCAACTCTATTAAAGCTGACTGGAGGTATACACACCTTGTTTTATGTCTCGGCGGCCGGACAACCCGCCCCCCTCGGCCTTCCCCCTCGTTATTTTTCCTCCTGAGAAGGAGAGAGTATCCCCTTTGTATCTTACATCCCCTAAGACCTAAAGGAGAGATTTAAGGAGATGGAGTCTTTTAAGGACCAGCTTAGGTCCAACTGACCATCTAACTTATATTGAGAAAATTTCTAGCTAGTTGGCCTTAAGTAAAATTGGCAAATTAACCAAGATCATAACTTGGTTCATCAGAGACCAGTTTGACTCTGTGTAAGCTTGGGGGGAGATCGATCCCTCTTTTACAAGATGAGGATGGACCAACAATTGCAAGAAGAGACGGAGTACACGGCATGATATTGAGATGCATATGTTAATTATGTTAGAAAAGTTTCACTTTGAAGAATTGGTGTGGTGTGGAATAGATAATACATTTTAATTGGCTTATAGTTCATCGACTTAAGCTTTTATAAAAAGTGTGAAAGTGGCAATACTTTCAAAGTCAATCACTCCTTTTAAAGTGGATCACTACTTTTGCACTTTTTATAAGGGTAAATTATTTCATCTTAAGAGATGTTACGACTTTCAATGTTAATTATTCCTATTAAAGTAAATTGCTGCTTTCACGCTTTCGATAAAGTGGTGTGACTAATTTCTAGGTGAAAAGTACTCCTTTCAGGGTAACTTACTTTTTTCAATAACTTCTTATAAAGAAATTATTTCATCTTAAGAGATGTAACTCCTTTAGAATGTAAATTAAATTACTTCCAATGAGGTAAATTACTTTGTTTTCAAAGATGCTCTTCCTTTCAACGATATCGTAATTTTCCTTACTTAGTAATATAAACTCCACATTGTAATTTTACCGATCTCGTCATAATTTGGATTGCACGTACGATTACTATTTTCCCTTTTTACCTAGAAAGTTCGTTACATAACAATGGCAATCAGCTTAACATAGTAACTTATTCTAAATTGTAGTAAGAGAGAAAACTTATAATTAATAACTAACCTCAATAATCATAAATTACTTTTCACTTCGTAATTCAAGGATGTTCTTATTAGTAATTATCCAGTGATATTGCGATTTTCCTCAAATAATTTTAACAAGTAGTTCATTAAAATCAGTAGCTTTCCATCATTAATAGTGGGAAAAAAGCCACAAAAAAATCTAAAACTATACTCACTATGGCACATTTACCTTAGTAAAAGCTATGAGCTTGGTGGAGGATTTGGAGGTGGGTTCACCAATATTGTAGTTTTCTTCAAATAATCGGATGCTCAGCCAATTGTTCCGCTGCTGCCCACCCCGATCCACCTTCTTTAGAGTTCAAACCAATCTATGGCAAGAAAAAAGGGTCACACACGGGAAATAGAGGTTCTCACAGCTCAATGACCTATGAGAATAGATTTCCACTACTGGAAGTGGATGACCACCCAAAAAAACTCTAGCTATTGTATTGATTTTCCTAGGATTGATGGGGTGGGTCAATAGAACCTCCCAATCAATGATCATCCCATCTTGGAATGTAGGAGGCCTTAATCGTAGTTCCAAACAAAAGGAGCTTGTGGATTTAGATCTGTTCCAAGATCCTCATATTCTTATATTGATTGAGCATAAAATAAAGGAGGTCAATGTTGATTTTGTCATCAGCAGTTAGATTTCGAGGTTGGAATTATACTGACAACTATATGAGTAGTAGCCCGGGTAGAATCTAGATCCTCAGTCTAACAATGGGGGAAGTCTCAGCACAAGTCATGCATTGCCTCGTTGAAAAACCTAGAGATGACCATTTTACTCTCTACCATATGTGGAAGTAATAGTGAAGTTGAACGCAATGTTTTGTAGCATGACATGATAACCTTCGCTACTGCTAATTTCGGAAATCTACCCTGGTTACTAATGGAGGATTTCAATGAAACAAGGGATACTAATGAAACGATTCGCTCCACCACTCGATGGACTTCTAGTATGGAGGAGCTGAACACCAAGTTTGATGAGCTTGCACTCATTGAACTTCCTTCCATAGGCCCTTTCTTTACTTGGACTATTAAAAGGGTGGATGGTAATCTAAAAGCAAGCAAAATTGACAAAAGCCTCGATCAATGCAAATTGGCAGTAAAGGTATAATCACTATTCGGTTGAATTTTTGCTTCTAGGTATTTCTGACCACTCCCTATGCTTTGTGCATCTCAAGCCAACTACTAGGAGGAAAAAGTCCTTCAAATTCTTCAACTTTTGGACTGAAAACCCTGACTTCTTGCGCATGGTAAACACTTGTTGGTAACAAGAAATCAGAGGATCCAAAATGTTTATAGTGGTGAATAAACTCGAAGCATTGAAGCAACAACTAAATCACCTAAACAAATCTCAATTTGGAGACCTACATTTGAAGGTCAAGGGGGCTAGGAAAAGCCTACAGCAGATTCAATAGGAGCTTGCTTTGGACCCCTACAACCCTAACACTCGGAACGAAGAAAAGACATTACTAGAATAGCCCCTTGCTATTAGCAAACATGAAGAAGTCCTTCTCAAACTGAAATCTGGAAATTTAGGAGGGTGATAACAATAGCAAGATTTTCTTCACCTCCATGATGCGTGGAAGTGCTCAAAACAGGATTAATCAGCTTTTACTCAATGATGGTTCCATTATTATTGGTGAGAGGGTTCTCAAGGATATAGTAATAATATACTATTACCGCCACCTACTTGGAAAATCTATTCATATTTGCATCCCATATAAAAATGTTAGTGCTCTAGTCACTACATCATTTATTCAAAGAGCAGATATTCATGGAGCAAGTTCAAAGCTCTCGGTTCAGATAGGTATAATAGCATATTCTATTAAAAAAAGCTTGGCCCATCATAATGCATGACATTGAAGAAGCTATCATGGAATTCTTCTCTTCAAGGGGAATGCTAAAATTGATAAATTCTACACTAATCTCTTTTGTACCAAAGGTTTTAAATTCATGTTGCCTTAAGGAATATAGGCCCATTTCATGCTGCAATGTTATATATAAAATCATATCAAAGCAACTTGTAGAAAGAATAATTGGTATTCTCCCTTTGATTGGTGGCCTTAACCAAACTGCTTTCATCAAGGGAAGACAGATTTCAGAGAATAATCTATCCTGCTACAAACTCTTGCATGACTACTATAAGGGCAATAAAGGTAAATGGGTGGCAATAAAAATTAATCTCATTAAGGCTTATGATATGGTAAAATGGGATGATGTTCTAGGGTTCTGAAAGTTATTTATACCCCTTAGTATAGGATTGATATGATAAATCAATGCATTACTACCCCGACGTTCTCACTCAGCTTTAACGTTGAACAGGTTGAGTAATTTTGCAAGCACAAATGGGCTACGACAAGGTGACCCCCTTTCTCCTTACCTCTTTGTCCTGATTATGGAAATCCTTGACAGAATTATCATAGGGAAAATTGCTACCTAATCTTTTAAGTTTCATTGGTGCTGCAAATCGCAAAGGATTACTTGTTTATGCTTTGTTGATAACCTATTCTTAATTGCTTATGGGGATGTAAACTCTGTCCTTTGCCTTGTTGATTCACTTCATGATATTGTGGCACTCATTGGACTTAGGTTTAATCCAGACAAATGCCATATCTTTTTTTCTAGATTATCCAATGATAAAAACGCTTTATGGTGGATCACACACCTTTCTCCATGGACACCCTCCCCATCATATGCCTTAGTATTCCACTTGTTCTGCAAAGGCTCATGCATGCAGATTACAAGGATCTAACCGAAAAAAATATTCCTAAAAATATATGGCTGGCGCATGAATCATATCAGCTATATAGTAAGACTTCAGTTGACCAAATCGACACTTTTTTTCCATTTGCACTTACTGGATGCAAATGTTTATCCTCTCAAAGCAAACTATCTACGAGATAGAAAAGAAGATTAGGTAGTTCTCATGGGCAAGAAACACCGAAACTCACAAATCCCACTAAGTTGCATGGAAAGTAGTATGTTCACCAAAAAATGAAGGAGGACTAGGTATGCTCGATCTAAAACTCTAGAATAAAGTAATGTTGTGCTGCATGCTTTGGAGCCTCATCAATCATCTGTCATCATCCCCATGGAGTACTTAGGTTCATCGCATTAAATGCAGAGGTACTCATATAATGTAACTCGACATAAAGGATAGTATGGCTTGCATTTGGCGACGTATTCTGAAGCAAAGACTTGCTCTAACACGTATCATCTCTAGCCAAACATACTATTGCAAAGAGATATACAAGAAATTAAGACAAGAGGGATCGGCTTTGGATTGGAATCAATTGATTTGGACTAGTGATATTAGCAAGCATAATTTTATCGGCTGGCTTGTTTATAGAGATAGGCTACCGGGCAGCAGTAGCCATATCGCAATGATTGTCTTCAATTGATAATAGTTGTAACTTTTGTATGACTGGTAGGGGAGATGAAAGCCACTTATTCTTTGAGTACACCTGGATAAGTCGTATATGGCGCAGTATTCTAGCATAAAATGGAATTAGGCATAGGGCCACTAAGGGAAAAAAACTTGGAGGCGAGACTCCTCAAGCTGTCTTTCTTAGCGATTATTTATTACATTTGGATGGAGCGCAACCACATATGATTTCAAAACAAGTCAATTGAGCCTCCTTTATGTTGGCTAGGATTCGAAAGTTCGTAAGAGGTAGGGCATCACTCTACCAACATTATAAGCCTTCACAAGCAAATGTTTTATTGGCTACTATCCATCTTATCACATAATTAGTCTCTCTCTAATGCTAAGGGATTCTCCTAAGCTTTTGTTGCTCATTTGATTAATGATAGTTACATATTGGGTTAATACTATGAAAAATCTTAAACTAGCACACTTGTGACAATTTTACCCCTAACTAATTTTTTACCACAAAAAATTCCAAATCGGTGCACATGTGACAAATTTACTACAAACTATTTTTTTGACAACCAAAAACCCCACACTGGTACACTTGTGACAATTTTACCCCGAATTAATTTTTTGATTACTAAAAACCCCAAACCAGTACACCTATAATAATTTTATCTTAAACTAATTTTTTAACCACTAAAAACCTCAAACTGGTTCATTTGTAACAAATTTACCCTTTGTTAGTACCTGTTAAATTGAATTAATATCATGAAAAATCACAAATTGGTAAACTTGTGACAAACAGAGGAGTAAAACCCCAAATCAATACACATGTCAACTATCACATATCATCAAACTTAGCAATTTGACAATAAAATTTAACGGAAATTAACGGAGGGTAAATTTATCACATGTATATCAGTTTAGGGTTTTTGGTGGTCAAAAAATTAGTTCAGGGTAAAATTACTATAGGTGTACCAGTGTGGGATTTTTGGTGATCAAAACATAGTTCGAGGTAAAATTATCACAGGTGTACCAGTTTAGGGTTTTTTGTTGAAAAAAAAGTAGTTTATGGTAAATTTGTTACAGATGTACCAGTTTAGAATTTTTCATGGTATTAACTCTTACATATTTACGCAAAAAAGTACAATGTTTGGTGACACCTTTTAAAATTAATCCCACGAATGAGATTTTTTTTTGTTTCAAATCCAACGGCCTAGATGTGCACTGGACCAGAACCAATCCGGTAAAACAGCTTGCTGGACCTTAGAATTTTCAGGATAAGAATAATACCAGATTCCTATACTAATGTCGAGCAAACCCTATATGCAGCACACTTCTGTAACAAAATTTACCAATATCATCACAAGTAAATTCGAATACGGCGGATAGCAATAATTAGTAAAATATCATAATATCTGACCCAAATCATGCTAGATCTTTTCAATTATATATCTTACATTCCAAAATGCTCGACGCTGTAATTTCTTTGTAAACTGAGGTTAGCCTACGCAAGTCTCTATTTAGGTGATGACGACTCGTGTATGCAAAAAGTTTCTTTGTGAAGAGTGCGAAATATTCAACCTTTTTTTTCATATAAGAATCGTATAGACTGGTCCAATTACGGATATGACGAATAAAGCCGGTCGCAATATTGAGATCGCTACTATTCTAATGGAGCTCATAGTGTCACCCCAACTTTTTCATGAGA
The DNA here is from genome assembly GCA_024733475.1 of Syzygium grande. Classification (NCBI taxonomy): domain Eukaryota; kingdom Viridiplantae; phylum Streptophyta; class Magnoliopsida; order Myrtales; family Myrtaceae; genus Syzygium; species Syzygium grande. The sequence goes on along the minus strand of JAMXDD010000010.1, from coordinate 1,009,714 downwards.
TGTAATTGACTCGATTTTGAGAACATGATTGCATATTTGCTCGAGGGGACACATGCAAAAATATTCAAGAACAGAAACAACCTTCATATGTCTGAATGAACACCCAAGGAACGGATCATCTCAAGTCCCACCTTATATAGCAGGACCAAAACCCTCAGACCAACATAAACGATCGAACCTCTTCTCTGTATAAGCAAGCCTCAAAACAATCTCTGTCCGAGTCCTCTTGTCCTAAAAGATTGTCCTCCATTACATGAACGAATCATCATCTCTCTCTGGCTCATTCAAGGTTCTGTTCTTTTGGCTCAGGAACTTTATTGTAGCTTCCTCCAAAACATTCCCCTTGTCTCTTTTCCCCAAGGGCAGAAGTTCCCTGATCCCCAATCAAAATTTGATTTCCAATTCCCTCAGTAAAGGGGAAACAGTAAGTTCTTTCTGTCCACAAATCACCATAAGCCCCAGTCTCTCTGTCCACAACTCACCGTTTTCTTTACCATCGCAACAAAAGCTTCAACTTTCATTTCTTATTGTGAAAAAGAGAAAAAATTTTCCTACCCATTTTTCAGCCACTTTGCTCTGTCGTGAGCAAAACTTGGCATGGCATAGCTGAGTCTGAATGATTTTGATTGGGCAGATATAGAAGACAGGGTGACATTAGCACTCCTTCTCTTTCCTCCATAGAAACGCCAAAACACCATTGGGAAAAGCTCCTTTGGCAACTACAGAAAGGACAACACTCCTAGAATCAAATTGGGGCATTATAATAGGGTGAAATTACTAAAATCTTTTTTCAAATTGACAAGCACCTACAAATTGCAAACTCTCTGTCTTTGTGGTCCTCGTGTAAAAACAAACAGCTTACACAGCCCCAGATAGAGAGCTATAAAGATTCCTACATTTGGTGCACTCATCTCCCCCCATAAACGGCCTTGGCTTTTCTTTTATCCCAACTCTCAAACTTATTCCACGCCCCCTCCTCCCTCATTTTCCCCACACAGGAAAAAAGTTCACTCTCATATATAACTCCTGAATGCAATGGCAGTTGATTGCATCTCAAGTAAAACCTCACCAGCCATGCCTCCACAGCACAAAGATGAAGCCAGAGATGATCAAAAACCGCTAGTTTTTGATGCCTCGGTGCTCCAGCACCAATTCGACATCCCGAAACAGTTCATTTGGCCCGATGAGGAAAAGCCGTGTGCAAACGCCCCGGATCTCCCTGTCCCGCTTGTCGACTTGGGCGGGTTCCTTTCCAGAGACCTGAGCGCCTCCATGGAGGCATCAAGGCTCGTGGGGAGGCGTGCCAGAAGTATGGCTTCTTCCTTGCCGTCAATCATGGCGTTGACGCTGGCCTCATATCCGACGCTCACAAGTTAATGGACAGATTCTTTGGGTTACCGCTCAGCGAGAAGCAGAGGGCTCAGAGGAAGCTCGGTGAGCATTGCGGATATGCCAGTAGCTTCACTGGCAGGTTCTCTTCCAAGCTCCCATGGAAAGAAACACTCTCCTTCTGCTACTCCGCCGAAAAAAGCTCATCCAATGTTGTGGAAGACTACTTCAAGAACACCATGGGCGAAGAGTTTGAGCAATTTGGGTATGAAATCTGTCACCCATTTCATTCGCGACAATCTAGTATGTTCCTCAGTTGTCCAAGGAAATCATAATTTCCGCCACACTTTATCAGCATCAATCTATGAAAAAGTTATGAATAACTTTACAGTCTTATATTAAGTGTATACTAAGACAAACAATGATTTTGGTTTCCTTGTGTTTCAGGAGGGTGTACCAGGACTATTGTGAGGCCATGAGCACACTCTCTCTAGGAATAATGGAGCTTCTAGGAATGAGCCTTGGAATCGGCAGAGACCATTTCAGGGAGTTCTTCGAAGGCAACGATTCGATCATGAGGCTCAACTACTACCCTCCATGCCAGAAGCCGGACCTCACCCTAGGAACCGGTCCCCATTGCGATCCAACATCCTTAACCATCCTACACCAGGACCAAGTTGGTGGGCTCCAAGTGTTTGTCAACAACGAGTGGTGTTCCATCAGCCCGAACTTTAATGCGTTTGTCGTCAACATCGGCGACACTTTCATGGTAAGTCTCGCGGTATATATGCATTTGTTCGTGCCCATTGTTTAGTCAATAATTAGAAATCTATCCCCAAATTTACATCTATTTCGGCTAAGGGCTAATACAAATGTAATTTTTCTCTTTTTGTTGGGTCACAAAAGGCTCTATCAAACGGGCTATACAAGAGCTGCTTGCACAGAGCAGTGGTGAACAGCCGAACTCCGAGGAAGTCCCTGGCCTTCTTCTTGTGCCCGAGGAAGGACAAAGTGGTGAGACCACCGAGTGAGCTAGTCGAAACGTCCTGTCCAAGAGCGTACCCGGACTTCACATGGCCGATGCTCCACGAGTTCACTCAGAAGCATTACAGGGCCGACATGAACACACTCCGAGCATTCACCAACTGGCTTCAACAGAAAACATCTGAACCAGTTTGGTGATGAAGCTTCGTCACAACTAGAGAGATCTATCTGGAGTTGCAAAAAAGTTGCAGAGAAGAAAGGAGAAAAACTATCTCTGCCAAAGGAAAAAAAATGACATTGACGATGATGATGATGGTGAGAGATCAAGAGGGAAGTGGTGGGTATGTTTTTTGTTTAAGGACGTTGGAGAGGGACAAACAGAAAGTTAGAGGAAAAGCCAAAGTATCTTTTCCGTTCAAGGGTACATCTTTTGTAGCCAGGTAGTACTAGCACCGATGATGGATGATGATGATCAAAAGGCAAGAAATCAAGAAACATGAGAACCAATAAAGAGCCGGAATGGATCAGCTAATTTTTGTATTTCTTTTTCCTCCTTTTGTCTTTGGTTATTGTAGAAAAAGTTCACCCCAACAGTAGAGAACTTGCCTTGATGTAAAATTGCATTTTAGAGAAGAGGTGCTTTGTCAAATGTTCCCAGTTTTTGCATCTGCTGCCTCCTCAAACATCCGAAGAAATTGTCAAATTGAATCATCTCAGAGGACAAGAATTGAGAAATAACTTTGAAAACTGAAATCAGATTGGAACTTTAAAAGGAATATGCTTCCTTGTCGCGACATAGTCTTTGGAAGATTTTTAAATAGTTTCAATCTAGGCTTTGACATCTGCTCTTGTGCCGGGGAAATTGTCCCAAAACTTCTAAACTTCACTAACTCTTCAATTTGACCAGTTCAGTGCTAAATCTTTTAACGATTTTTCAATATAATCCTTCCGGCCAATTTTGATAAAAATTGATGACATGGTTCAATCCACACCGATTGTCCAACATGGCATGACCGATATTGTCATTGATCATTTTTGCAATTTCTTTTAATTTTCTGGATTTTTTGTCCATTTTTGTCTTTCCTTTTCTTTTTTTTTCCACCGTTCCTCTTCCTGTAAGTGTCGGCGGGGGATGACATGTCGTCCCCTTGGGCTTGGCAATGGCTAGCGCCCTTTCAAGAAGATGAACAATGAAAAAAACAAGAAAAGAAAGAAAAAAAGAAAGAAAATAAAAAAAACCATAAAAGTTTAGCAAATTTTAAGAAAAATTACAAAAATTATCCACATTAGCATCGGGTATTGCCACAAGAGGACGGCTAACATCCACATCAACGATTTCCGGGCAAAATTAACTAGAAGGACTATATTGAAAAATCGTCAATAAAATTGAATTTGTTAAATTGAAAAGTTAGAGATCGAATTGGCCACCGTGAAGTAGGTTTAGAATTTTCTGGACAATTATCTCTATTGTGCAATATTCTTGTGAGGGTGTAGATGAGTGAGAATTAAGAGGGTTTTAACTACAACTGAAAATCAATTATCAAACTGAACCAAATCAAATATTTTATTCAAGTGTAGCAATTACATAAGTATTAAATCGATAATGGGTTGACTGAATGATCAAACATTTTATTCATATGTAGCAGATCTCGTATCTGAATCATGTCATGACTGTCCTTACCAACATGTAGGGGCCGCCTTTTACTCATTATACATGTACGAGACAGTTTATGTGCATTCGAAAATCAATCTAATGAAAGATTTGAACTACTTAAAGTACTAATAAGGTGTACATCTTTACTTCTATCATGACCTGGCTTGATTAATGGGGACCTCATTTCCTGGGCGAATACGAATTTGATGGCTCAAGATTATTAGCAAACCTTTCCTGCCATGGAAAGATAGAGCTATTCCGACCGCACAAAGTTGTAAAAAATGAAACCCTTCCGTGGTTGGAAGAGAGAGTGAAACCAAGTGTCCTTGATCCCTCGAGGGACCCATTCACCATTTTGAAAAATATCATATTCAAGTGTGAGTTATCTGTACGTCTTGCACCAGTCATTGCACCTCATAAGCGTTTCAAAGATTTTTAATGGCGAACTAGTTCAGTCCCCTTGTGATCCAACAGTTATCGACCCTCGAGAATATGATTTCGGATACACAGAAGTGCTCCTTGATGATAAGCATGCTTAGCTAAATCGAATGGCGGTGGAGAGTGATTACTATTTGCCCAAGACATGGATCATCGCAATACAATATCATGATCAGAACCAATAATTTCCATTAATGTAACAACAAAATTATTGAGACGGGTGGACCCACGTTCACATACATCCAATTGGAAGTCCTGACCCGATGAAAATTGAATGATTCAGGGGAGTAGGAGCTAAACTCCACTGAGGATCGACAGAGCTTCCCTTGTAGTGTAGTCGACTCTTCTGCAACTTAGTTTTGGTTTTGTTCTTGTTTTTATTTCGCGTATCGTACATTTATATTATATACCTGGGAGATTTTTGGATGGGTTCTTGAAAATAAACAGTAAAAAAAGAGAGAATGCCTAGGAATACTTGGGACAGTGTCGTTGTGCTTGTCGTGTTGTGCAGCGACATTCTTCTCTCCTGATTTTATAATTATTTGGAGTTGTCTGCATTTCCCCACCCAATCCATTCCTCGACTACCATCGGAAAATAATTCAACCGCGAGTAAATGCATAAAAGAAAAATGGAAATCCTCCATATAATGAGGTAGACGTGATCTAATGATCCTCATTTAGTCAATGAATTACTTGTCATTTTAGAAATATATTGATGACAAAGAAGCTTGTCTCTCAGGTAATATCGGACTATTTCGATTTTTAATAGTGTGACAAATCGAACTTATGTCGAATGCTTGATTCATGCATGTGTTTATACTTTTAATAAATAATCCGAATGCCCAAGGGCATTTTCATTGACATTGTAGTGGCATTAGTGTCCTTTTCTTGCAGGACTACACCTATTTGAACTCTTTTTATCTGATCTAGTGGATATTATTATACAGATTAAGAGTTTGAGGTTTAAAATTTGAAGTCAAGAAGTCCACATTGGTAAATTTCATTTCTTGAATCTTATAAAATACAATTCATTTATCAATTTCGAAATAAGTAAGTATAATAAAACATGTGCTTATATGTGGTGATCCGAAAATATAAGAATATTATAGGACTCTTTAGAAATGCATCTTGTGGGAATTGGAATCTAGCAAATAGAAAAATGCACATATCTGGGAAGTTTTGTACCATTTGTACCATATAATTACCCACATGTTTTGCCTAGGCAATTATTTTCATATCCCATATTGGTAAAAGAAAATTGTAGAAACGAACAAAAAAAAAAGTACTTTCACAATAGTGTGCGTCTTTTGCGTTTTTAGTAAATAACAACTTTCGCTCTCTCTCCATTCGCGATTTGAATTAATTGATTCTCTTGAGCATATTTTCGTCAACTCAATAAATTAGGGCGTATTATATCCATTTAAAATGTGAAAATAGCATGAGTTAGGGATGAACAATCCCAACGTCGATCTAGATTTCACCTGGAACCTCGAATCTACCAGTTAGAATTGGTTTCCAAATTTTTTATACTACGTAACCTAGAATCTGCCTTTTCACAGGCTCTAGGGTTTACCCAAGTTTAACTTGTATTTTTAATTGAACGATTGCAATAAATTATCACTTCTAATAACCACTCCATGGTCAGTCCAACTTCCCATGGAACCTACCCATCGAAACCAGTTCTCAAATTTTTTAAACTTAGAACCTACCTTCTTACAGACTTCAGGATTTATACAAGTTCCACATGTATTCTTAATTGAACGATTACAATGAATCATCACCTCTAATGACTATAGTTTGCTGTTATAATTTACTGATCACAACTCATATTTCAAAACGCAAAGAATATGGAATACCGCAGCATTGCGCGTTGACATAGAACAAGAGAAACACAAAGACTTGTTTCAGATTCCAAGTTTCAAGTTTGGAGCCTATCTGGCTAAATCGGTTTTATAATTTCTTAAACTTGAAATCTACCCTGCGTACCTTCAAACCTAGAGCTAAATCAAGAACCGGTCCGATTCTCAATTTCACCCTAAAATCATGCTCGCCCCTAGCGTGAGCTTATAATTATTATTGAAGAATAATTTCCTCTCAGCTAGTAAATATTTAAGTAAAATAAAATCCGAGCACTTATTTTTCTTAAAAAAAATAAAAATAAAAAGTGAAGAACTCCTGGCGAACCAATGTAGACATACACAGCCGCCATAAGTAAGGACAATGACAGTCCCATTCCCGTAATCCCTTCCAAAAGGCCCGCATCACGTGGACATCTGTTGTTGTTAATGGTGTCGCAATAAAAACGACAAAATCTTTTATTTAATTAATTAAATTAAAATTAAAATTAAATTATTCGGAAAATTTTGCATGCCACGAGAATACCTACCTGTCTTCCCCTCATCATCTGTACAATTCTTGCTTCCATTATGCGCAATTTCACCTTTTCCATAAAAAAAAAAAAATTAATTTCATCTAGCTGGATTATTCTATAATTTCGACCTTGCCGACCAACTTAAATATAATCCTCGTAATTAATTACAGATGTCGTCAATAATCTTATAAGCTAATTAAACCATTGTTGTCCTCTAGTAAATGTTACCAGAAACCAGATAATGCAAATTTAAATTAGGAAGCGACAAAAAAATATTAGTTGGATCCATCGTGAATCACCTGATTGAGAAGATTTGGTTAAGATGAGCGATAAATAAAATAATACTAATAACAATAATAATTAGGAGTGCAACCCACGTGTAATTAATGATTCCAAATCATAATTACCAAATCTCTAATCAGCGTGGACAACTTTTTGACCATTAGCTTTGCGTTTTATTTATTTATTTATTTACTCTGAGCAAGATGACAAATTCACTCGAAGAGTCTCCATCCAATGCCCAAAAATCTCCACCTTTGTTATCAAAACAAGATCTTCTTTCTTTTGCCAACATCTTCGGACACGACAAAATCATAGACAGTTTGTTTTCATCGGTAGCTGCGTCACGAATGAACCGAAAAAAAAGCCCTATGCTGCTTTTGAACTTTTGAGATTTTTTTTTTTGGTGATTTCCCATAGCATAGGCCAAAAGATTGCGCATTTCAATAAGTTTAATTGCAAAAAAAAAAAGTTTAATTGATTAAGAAATAACCCTTGAAGGGAACTGCAAAGATGAAGAAGATAAGGTGGGAATCCCCCTTGATCAGGGAGATGATAAGATATAAAACCCAATCCTCTCTCGAATAGCATGCTATTGATATCGTGTCGTTCTTTTCTATCGTTCGTCTTATTTTCAAAGCACAGCATAAGATACACGAGATTATTGCGATGTCAGGATTGGCATTAAAGGTAGACCCGTCAAACAGATAAATCAAATCGGGTCGAAAATGGTCCAATCTAAATTAACCCATTTAATCTATTTTGACTCATTTCCATTCAATATAAATTTAGCGACCCAGATCCGACCGAACTCAGATTGCGAAAACATTTCTATATATAACCTAATCTAAGAAAACTTATTTCTTATAAATTTCAAAAAAAATTGTATAGCTAAAATATTTTCGTGTAATATAAATTTAGTTTACAATTTTTTAAAAAATTCGGAATTTTTTTTATTTTTTCTTTTTCTTTCTTTCTTTTCCTTTCTTTTTTCTTCCAAGTCCAGCGAGGTAACCTGCGATGAAAATCCACGACAAACAATGATTAAACTAGAGAGTGAAGGTTTTGAAGTGACAATCGATCAAGATCGAAGCTGGTGAAGGAGGATTAAGTGAGGTAAAGCGCTTCAGGCACTGTAGATGATGCTCCGCGATGACAAAATTCAACGACGGAATCACTTGACGAAGATGCTTAGCTATGACTGGTTAGGTGACTTGAATTGGCAATGAACGGGCACTGGCAAACTTTGAATCAACGGTTCGGAGCTTTGAGCGAGAGCAAAGATGAAGGATTTAGGAGTTTTCCTTCAAAGCTTCCTCTAGTATCCCTCCTCTACTTTTCGTATGGCTTTAAAATGGGTTAGTTATCAACCCATTTAAGACCCATTAAATTGTTAGTGAATGCATTCGTGACCCACATCATCAAATATGGATTCTAGACCCACTTTGCTACCTCTAATTCGGAGGTTTATATAACCTACAAGGGTCGATCACAATCAATACAGAGCATGAACCGAGCAGTTTATTACTGCTCATGTGCATCGATCCGTTCATCTTGCTTAAGGCCAATACGACGATTTCACGATTTTCAAAAACTTGATAGCGAAGTTACATTTTTATGACATCTAGATACGATCATGATCGGAATCACCGTGCCTTGCGGGCCCCTATTTTAGTTGTACTGGTAGGGCTTGAGAGCTATATATATATATATTCAAACCGTGGCATGAGCGGACAAACAACATGATCTAATTGAGTTGTACTGCTTACTGTCGCCAATTAGATTAATCAGAATGATTAGCACATTAGATCCTATCCCCCCCTTCCCCTCTCCCTCCCTCCCTTAATTACGTGCCAGGATGGACACCACGCACGACGGCTTAATCAAATGGCACAAAGTCTAAAAGTCCCTCGCACTTCGTTTGTCGTTTCTCTTGGCAGCGCCAGCTTGATGATGAAGGGGGCGGTGTGGAGATATCGTCGTCCCCAACAAACAAGCCGACGAACTCGCTCCCCCTTTGTATTCTTCCCTTGTCACCTTCCTATTTCTTTGTTCTTTTTTTCCCTCCTTTTAATTATTAGGTCTGAGCGTCTTGATCATGAGATTCGTAATACGTAGGTGGGCAGTGTAGGAGATCGACGCACACCAAAAAGGAAGATAGCAAAAGGAGTCCTACGATTGAGATATTCGTTTTATCTGCAATTTCCCTCTCGCTTATCCAGTCATCGCACGGTGGCGTAGTTCGTTCGACCCGCGTGTCTCGTTCGTGAAACTTATATATGAGGTCATCGATCCTCGATTGGACGGTCGAAGCTCTTTGGCCGCATGAGGCGGACATGGGGGGCCGGGGCCCCTTCTATATGAAATGCGTTTAGTGCATGAGCCTTGTTAGCAAAGAGATTAGAGGGTGTTACATGTGTATTCTATATGGGCCCTCAGAAGAAGTGATTGTGGGCCTAGATTTGAGAAGAATTTAAGCCAGCCCAAGCTAGTCTTGGAGCACCTCAAGCCCAGTTGAGTTGATATGCTCAAATCTGTTGTACATCTCCTTGGCTGCGTTCGGTCGTCTGGATTTTTAGTCAGGATATTTTTTTTATATCAAAGGCTCGGACTGGATCAGCGCAAGAGACCGACAAGTGCAAAAGAATGGTCATAATTAGTTTAAATCAGTTCAAAGTCCAAAAAAGCAGCAAAAAATCGAGAATACAAAGTAAAAAATCTGAAAAGGGCGATAGCCCACAATGATATGCTGAAGGAAAGAGGGTTCTTGAATATCTTGTGTCATTTTAGTTTCTGATTTTTAGAGCCATATGGGCCGGGGAAGCTACAAACCACAAGAAAAAGTTACAGAATGCGGCGGAAATGGGCTTTTGGGTGCTCTCCTCTTTTCATTTGAGCCCCATGCATTGACTCCTTGGTACCGGTGCTTTGCTTGCGTCTTTCGATGAACCGAGAGTCCTTTTGTTTGATGAAAATCTATTTTCGAAAAATTATTTTCTCAGTTTCCGGTGTTTGGACGGAAAACTAATTGATCCACGGAAACGGTTTTCCATGGATTGAAAAACAATAAGCTTAAATTGGGGGTAAATGACTTCCCTTTTTGGTAAAAAAGGAAATCACTTCTCCTAAACCACAAAATAAATGAAAACTAACTGTTTACCCTAAAAATAATTTCCATGGAAAACGTTTTTCTTTATTATGAAATTTTCAGTGAGGCAAATGTATCCTAAATAAATCTCCTTTTCAATTGGACTTCTATTTTAGTCTCTCTTATAGTTGTCGGGTACGAACAAAGTACTTTTAAGGATGCGTTTGTTTCACGGAAAATGTAACATTTTTTGAAAATGTTTTCCGGGATTACTTTCCCTTTGTTAGGTAATATGTGATCGAAAAAGTTATTTTGGTGTTTGAATTTCATTTGGAAAATGATTTTAAAATGCATTTGTTTCGGCCCACGCCAAGGCCAGCGACCGGCGACCGACGGAGGGAGGAAGAAGGAAAATTAAAAAAGAAAATAAAAGAAAAGAATAAACAATAACAATTTCAAGATGAGCAATTCCGGAAAGTATTTTCACCTTATTAGATTAGGGAATTCATTTTTTTAATTTTATACATGAATGTTTTCCTTGCCTGGAAAGTGTTTTCGGTTGACTTATCATTTTCGACAAACCAAACGGGTGAAAGTCCGGAAAACGGATCACCGAAAAACATTTTCCCTCAAACAAATGAATCCAAAGTACCGCTCCAAATTCATTAAGGGTTTCATGTACCGATTCTTGAATCTATTCTGCTCACTTATCGGAAAACTGAAAGAGAAATATCAAATTCCTGTTTCTCTTTTCGGACTAAATCATCATTACCGAATGCCATCGGAAAGGTCAGACATTTCATGTGCTCCTAAAGTATATCATCCAGCTAAACCAATCAATCACATGTCCAAGCAAGATCAATTTCCTTAGTTTCTTGGAACTTGACCTCATATGATTGATAAGAGCAGATGAGAATATCATCCTATTGGTGCTGTTAAAAACCATCTCTATCAAAGAAAAGCAAGACCCACGTTCTAGTCTTTCAACAAAGAAAAGGAAAATCTGGTTCGAAATGGTTTTCGCACATGGCATATTTTGTGCAGTACATGGAATATTTTCCCAAATAAGGGGACAGGAAAGGCCACCAACATAAGAGCAAAAAGGTTGCCCCCACACAAGCAGGGCAATAATGCAGGCCTTTTCTGCAGCAACAATGCCCCTCCCACTGCCCCCCGCACTTGGTGAATCAAGGCAATACGTTGTCTCAGTGGACTCCACCTCAACATGCGCATCTCCCTCCTTACCATTATTCCTTCTCTTCCCCTTTTTTTACATGACAGATATCCTCTGAAACTTGACAACTCGTAGCTGCAGTTTCGTGTCATGTCACATGTAAACTCTTCTACACTACGACCCGACATACACCCATATTGGCGGATCCAGGACACTGGTTGGTCGAGGTCCTCAATTGAATTGTATCTATTTTGGGTCCTAAGGTCTTATTGTCTCTCAAATTTATGTGGGATTGAAGTTGTTAATCTATTTCGCCAAACAGAAATATCTTTTAGGACTTGGATGGATCGATATGAATCAGTAAAAGTTGTGAAGGGTTATTTGTTGATTTTGGACAAGAAAGTGGGAACGATGGTTGCTAGCGATGTAAATTGCAGGAAATTAAAAATAATGACAAATTTGCAGATGAACATTGAGTTCTATATTTGATGGGGATCTTTTACAAAGGTAGGACATGGGTTTTTATAACCCACTATTGACAGTTACAACATTTGAATTCAAATAAGTAAATAATTTCTTAATCTTATCATTAGTTGCAAGAAGTTACATAATTCACTATCTCCTATTGACTTGGACTAGCTGACCCGACCCAAAATGCATTACACACGCCGACCAGAATAGGGAAAATCCCAAATTTCGTCTATATAACATGAATAGACCGATGAAAAAGTGGATGGAGTCACCCCGGTTCGATGAGGACGATAAGAAAGGCATAGGCATGCTATTATTTGATTTGGAAACTATTCAACAAGTGATGAATAGCTTCTCGGATGAGATTGGAAGAGGCAGCTTCAGGCTTGTATAAAAGGTAAATAAAATGATTTCTTCTTCCACCATCTAGGGCTCTTGATGAAGTTCTTTGTTTCTTGAGTTTGTTCAGGCTATTTTTCTAGGAGGACAGGAAATTGCAGTGAAGAGGCTATTGAGGCGCTCATGACAGGGCTTAGGGGAATTTAAGGGCGAAGTCATTTTAATTGCGAAATTCCAGCATCGAAATCTCATTAGATTAACAGGATATTGCGTCGAAGGAGATGAAGAGATGTTACTATATGAATACATGGCCAACAAAAGCTTAGATTCCTCCATATTTGGTAAGCACCTTATTTCATGTCCCTATTCCCTTAAATGCTTCCACGTATAGCTGTAAGATTTAGCACCTCAAGACTCTAAGTTAATCTAGTTAGATTAAAAGGCTTTGTCATTGTTGTCGCAAATAAAAATTAAAACCTTGCTAGATCGAACAAGGTGTTTGTTACTGACCTGGAAGATGCGCATTGAGATAATCTTGGGAATTGCCCAAGAAATGCTCTATCATCACCAAGATTTTGGTCTATGAATCATTCACAGAGATCCCAAAACGAGCAACGTTTTGCTTGATGAGGAGATGGCTCCCAAAATTTTCAACTTTGGTTTGGCACGGATATTTCAGGCAAAACAAATTGATGCAAGCACGCAAAGGGTGGTTGGAACATAGTAAGTTTTCATAGATGCACATACCATTTATATCATATGGATAAAGAATTTGTTCGACTATACACAAGGAGTCACCGCACCATCACCTTCTAAAATCGACAGTGAAAATTTAACGTTTTGACTATGACTTTATTATCTTATTATGCTCTAATGCCATGAATACATGTCTCCGGAGTATGGTTTAAATAGATTTTTCTCAGTCAGGTCCAATGTTTATAGCTTTGGTGTTGTTGTACAGGACGTTGTTAGCAGGCAACGTAACACGGGCTCTTACCAAGGTCAATCCTAATTTTCTATGCAATAATCGCCAAAATGGGTCATCAAAAATTCAGTGTCAATAGAGGTGGAGGTGAGGTGTAAAAATGAGAGCTCTCACTAGGGGAAAAAGAATAAAAGAAAGAAAATCAAGGCGTTGCCTTTTCCTATCGAAAGCCACATCTATTCATTCATTTATGTTGATTCACATTTGACGTGGGTCCCCAATTACATCACTGTCATGCGTTAAAGAAAAAATGATACAAATGATCCTTCAAATTTAGATAAACATGTAATATAATTCATAAAATTTTAATTTATTTAATTTGCTTCCTCGTGCATCTTATATGGAATGCATGTGCATCTTTCATTAACGGCAACACACATGGCTATGTTTTTGGGGTGAGTCCGATAAATAAATGTGGTGATCCGAATGTCTCAAGCAAAAGGAATTAAAAAGGTCCTACGCAAACAATAAATCGAATATTAATAATTTGTTGTCGGAAAAGAAAAAATGATTTAAACAGAATAGTACCCGTGGATCGAGCATAAATGATTAGGACGTGATTGGGATCAGTTAAAATTGAACGGACCAAATGGAGAGGGGAGAGGGGAGAGGTGAGAGGTGGGGGTGAGGAGTAGAAAATGAGAGCTCTCCATGGGGAAAAAATGAAGAGAAAGAAAGTCAAGGCTTTGCCTTTTCCTGTTGGAAGCCACATTCATTAATTCATTTTTCGCACTGGGAAAGTTGTTCCTACGGGTGTTGCAAATCTCCTTCCTGTGGGTGCCTTATTTTACATGATAAGGTGACTTGGTATCGCACAAGGTAATGACTGCTCACATACACACTTTTTATCCTTCATGATTAGAAATACGGTAATAAGATAGCAAACAACTAATAATTGGAGCTGGTAGCAAGGAAAGTGCCTAGGAAAATCCTCAATTTCGTCTATATGACATGAAGGAAAGGATGAAAAAGTGGATGGAGTCACCTCGGTTTGAGGAGGATGATAAGAAAGGCATAGTAGTGCCATTCTTTGATTTGGAAACACTATTCAACAAGTGACAAATAACTTCTCGGATCAGAACAAACTTGGAAGAGGCGGGTTCGTGCTTGTATACAAGGTAAATAAAATGGTTTCTTCTTCTACCATTTGGGGCTCTTGATGAAGTTCTTTGTTTCTTGAGTTAGTTTTAAGCTATTTTTCTAGGACAGGAAATTAAAGTGAAGAGGCTATTGAGGTGCTCATGATAGGATTTGGGGAATTTAAGAAAGAAGTCATGTTGATTGCGAAACTCCAGCATTGAAATCTCGTTAGATTAGTAGGATATTGCGTCGAAGGAGATGAAAAGATGTTACTATATGAATACATGGCCAACAAAAGCATAGATTCCTACATATTTGGTAAGCACCTTATTTCATGGCCATATTCACATTGAGATTATCTTAGGAATTGCCCGAGGAATGCTCTATCATCACCAAGATACTAGGCTGCAAATCATTCATAGAAATCTTAAAATGAGCAAAATTTTACATTATGAGGAGATGACTCCCAAAATTTCCAACTTTGGATATTTGAGGCAAAACAAATTTACGCAAGCACACAAAGGGTAGTCAGAACTTAGTAAGTTTTCATAGATGGGCATACCATTTATATCATCTGGATAAGGAATTTGTTCAACTATACACGACGAGTCACCGCATTATCAACTTCTAATATCGGCAGTGAAAATTTAACATTTCAGCTATGGTTTAATTATCTTATTATGCTCTGATGCAGTAGATACATGTCTCTGGAGTATGGTTTAAATGGATTTTTCTCAGTCAAGTCCGATGTTTATAGCTTTGGTGTTGTCATATTGGACATTATTAACAGGCAACGTAACACGGGCTCTTACCAAGGTCAATCGCTAATTTTCTATGTAATAAACAACAAAATGGGTCATAAAAAATTTAGATGTCAATGAAGGTGGAGGTGAGGAGTAAGAATAAGAGCTCTCGTTGCCTTTTCCTATCGAAAGCCACATCAATTAATTCATTTATGTTGATTCACATTTCACGTGGTTTCCATTTACATCACTTGTCACAATAAAGGAAAAAGAACACAAATGGTTCTTCAACTTTAGTTTAATATGTAGTATTGTCCTTAAAATTTTAATTTGTTTAATGTACTTTCTCGTGCATCTCACGTGCGATGCACGTGCATCTTTCATTAACGGCAACACACATGGTTATGAATTTGGGGTGAGTTCAATAAATAAATGTGGTGATTCGAAGGTCTCAAGCAAAACGAATTAAAAAGGTCCTATGCAAATAACAAATCGAATTATCGGAAAAGGAAAAATCATTAAACCATGAATAGTATCCATCGATCAAGCATTAATGATTGGGACATGATTGGGATCAGTTAAAATTGAATGGACAAAATGGAGAGGGGAGGGGTGGGGGTGAGGAGTAGGAAATGAGAGCTCTCCATGTGGAAAAAGTGAAGAGAAAGAAGTCAAGGCATTGCCTTTTCCTATTGGAAGCCACATCAATTTATTCATTTTTCGCACTAGGGAAGTTGTTCCCATCGGTGTCGCAATTTTCCTCCTCCTTGTGGGTGCCTTATTTTACATAAAAAGGTGGCTTGCTATTGCACAAGGTAATGACTAATCACATACAAACTTTTTATCTATCATGATTAGTAATACGATAATAAGACAACAAACAATTAGTAATTGGAGCTGGCACTTCAGGCAGCAGGGAAAGCACCCAGGAAAATCCTGAATTTCGTCTATATGACAAGAAGGAACGGATGAAAAAGTGAATAGAGTCACCCCAATTCGAGGACGACGATAAGAAAGGCATAGATGTGCCATTCTTTGATTTGGAAACTATTCAACAAGAGATGAATAACTTTTCGGATGAGAATAGACTTGGAAGAGGCGGGTTCGGGCTTATACAAGGTAAATAAAAGGAGTATAATACTCTTTGAGATATTATTAAAATAACAGCATATTGTGAGTTACAATCATAAATTCTTGAAGAAGTAGACCCACAATAATTTTTAATTATTTGTTATTTATTTTTTTACTCTCACGATAGATTAATGACAATCATATAAACATTTCTCTAAATAAAATGGTTTGTTCTTCTGCCATCTGGCGCTCCTGATGAAGTTTTCTATTTCTTCAGTTTGTTGCGGACTAATTTTCTAGGAGAACGGGAAATTGTAATGAAGAGGCTATTGAGGGGCTCTTGACAGGACATGAAGGAAATTTAAGAATGAAGTCAGGTTGATTACGAAACTCCAGCGTCGATATTGCATCGAAGGAGTTGAAAACTCCACGAGTGCCCCTTGCTCAAGTGGGAATCACATAAATGCCTGATTTTCCATTATTCGAGAAATAGTTGCAATGCTTTCTAATCAGCTGGTCTCTTCCAAATGCCGAATTTATGTAGTATCCATTTGTACAGGGGAAAATTACCAAAACAATTTTAAATCTATTACAATTATGCTAATTCAGTCCTAAACTTTTTGTATTTATACCAATTCAGTCCATTCGGTCAATTTTGGCTGGCCGGCACCAACGTGAACACCGGCTGGCTTATTAACGCTGACGTGGCAATTTTTTAATATTATTTTTTTATTTTTCAAATTTTTTTATTTTTTATTTTTTTATTTATTTTTTATTTTCTTTTCTTTTTTTTTCGTTCATCTTCATCTTCAACCTTTGGCTAGTCGCCGGTCCGAGGCTGACCTCATCATTGCTGGGTAAGACCGACGTCGTTAGTTGTCGGCGAGTTCGAGCCTCACCAAATCTAGTGAGGTTGGCCTTGTCGCCCTTGGCGAGGTTCAACCTTGCCATTGCTGGGCGAGGCCGACCTTACCAGTTGCCAACGAGTTCAAGCCTTACCAAATATGGTGAGGGGTCGTCCTCGCTGTCAATGGCGACACTGGCGAGGCTTGGCCATGTTGGCAACTGGTGAGGTTCGACCTCGTCGTTGCTAGGCAAGGCCGACCTCGCCAATGCCAGCAAGTTCGAGCCCTCGCCAGAGCAACGGTGAGGATGACCCCTCGCCAGATCTGGCGAGGCTGGAACTCACTGGTAACTGGCGAGGTCGGCCTTGCCGGCAACAATCGACCTCGCCAATTGCTAGTGGGGCCGAGCCTCCCTAGCGACGGCGAGGCTCGAACTCGCCGGCGACTATCGAGGTCGGCCTCACCCAGCAACGATGAGGTCGGCCTCGCCCAATGCCAGCTAGCTGACCTCGCCGACCAGATATTAAAGATGAAGGAAAAAAAAAAGGAAAGGAAAGGAAAAATAAAATAAAAATTAATAAAAGAATATGAAAAAATAAAAAATAATAATAAAAAATTGCCATGTCAACATCAGCTGGCATCCACGTCAATGCCAGCCAGCCAACATTAGCCGAATGGACTGAATTGACACAAATGCAAAAGATTCTAGACTGAATTGACACAAAAAAAAAGGTTTAGGATCAAATTGGCACAATTGTAATAGGTTTAGGATTATTTTGGTAATTTTCCCTCGGTACGGTACTAGAAGAAAACACAAATCTGTAGCAAACTTACTTTATGGAGTTAGATCTTCCTAGAAAGAAGTAATATATATGTATATATTTATATATATAAGCAGTGCTAGGTGTGTCGTATTTCGTAAAAGTTCTCCGCTATATAATGTGACATTACATACAGCATCTTTTGATCAGTAATTTAAATTTTAAGGCGTCCTCAATATCTTTTACCATGTCATTTAGAAAACGAGATTTAATACGCTTTCTTAATACATATAGCATTTCTCTATGTGCATACACTTTGCATAATTCATAATGTAGATGAAAACACCATGATATATGCTTGTGATATTGGTGTAGATTGTTGAGTAAGCCTTCTAATAGATTTTGATGTTGACAAAACTATCTCTGTTAACCTTGTAAATCTGACATCTACTTAAAAGTATTTTGATTCAGATAGATGTATTCTGGAAATGGCAACTTTAATACTTTGAGAGAACTAAACTTTCTAAAAGACCTCAGACTTTACGAGGTTAATAAGGAAGACTTTAGATTTTACGAAATTCAGGATGAGAAGTTCAGACTCCACCATGAAAGTCACTCAGACTTTATTTTAAGTAGACAAAGAGCTTCAGACCTTACTTATGAAAGGTCCAGACCTTACTAAAGACTCACACTGACTTAAGTTCTGAATGTAAAGCAAGAACCAAAAGTTATTCAGATTCAGAAATTATTCAGAACGAAACATAAAAGCTAGTGATCTGGTGTGGATTTCACAGAAAGAAAGTTTTGATTGACTCAATCTAAGGCTATAATGTATTGACAATCAAACATTATGGAAAATATATATCACAACGAACAAAGCTCTACTTATGAAAATCAAGATTCTAATTGTATGGGCAACCAGATTCAGGGAAATTCAGATTTTGTCAACCAATGGTTACTCAATCAATTTTATACAAATCTATCCAAGGTGAAGATTGGAAAATGATCCTCTGAAGATTGTCCAACGATTAGTTTGGAAGTGAAGAAGTATAAAAGGAAATTAACGAGAAGCAGAAGGTATTGAACGAAATCAAGAATTAACAAGTCCAAAGTCTGACCATACCCCGATTCTACTACTTGTCTTTCCTGAGCAAAACACTGGGTTCATGAAAGATATTTTGTAAGAGTGATTGTGTGAGATAGAGAGATTTATCATTTACCGAGTGATATCACTTATAAGTTGTAATCTTTTTTTATCACTTAATGAAATCCAGTCAGTAAGCTATCAGTGCGGAAGAGTGGACGTAGGCTTGATCTAAGCCAAACCACTATAATTTCTTATGTGCAGTTTCTCTTTCCCTAAACTCTTATTCTATCTTTTGTACTACACGCTCGCCCATTGTCTATAAAGTCTGCTCCGAATCTGAATGTCTTTTAGACTTTAATCTTGATCATTCGTTTTCACTTTAAAAAATTGATCAAAATTTTTAGATCAAGATTCACCCCTTTCTAGGTGATCCTTGTTAGCTACGTCATTGATAATGTAGTTGGTGCGAAGAAGTAAGCATTTGAATCAACGGATATAGACGGATTTTCAAGAACTGAATTGACAAAAAGAGAGAATTGTCGGAGGAGCATATCTTTCAGATGTAAGTATATGTATGCTAGTTTGAGGTGTGCTATGCAAGGTGATCCCTAAAGCTTGAAGTCGTTAGCTGCAATGAATGCATTCTCTGAACATGAGTTAGGCAATGACTTACGGGACTAAACAATAAGGGTGAGCATGATTTCGAGGTAGAACTTGAAATTTGAGAACTTGATCAGTGGAAATCTGTAGATTCCAGGTTTCAAGGTATATAGGGTAGATTTCAAGTTCGTACCTGTTTCAATAGATAGGTTTTAGATTCCAGGTAGATGAAACCTAAAACTTAAAATCTTATTTTTGATGTTTTTTCTTGATCTATGTCTTCACGTGATCCTACAGTATTTTATTATGTTAGATAATTAGTGTATAATCTGTAACCACTAATTTGAGCTTTCATTTTATAACTTGTTAATGTTTTATATTTTTCGTGAATCTAAATATAAGTTGTGGTTAGTGGATTATAGCAGCAAGTGGTGATCATTAAATATGATGATTCACTGCAATTATTCAATTAATAATACAAGTGAAACCTACGTAAATCCTAGAATCGTCCTTGGAATCTGTTATAGGTTCTAGGTTCCAAGTTCCAAGGTATGTAGAGTAGATTTCAGATTTCAAAAAATAAAAAATATGTTCCTATGGGTAGGTTTCAAGTTCTAGATGGAACCTGTATGGAACTTGGAACCACTCACCCCTGCTAAATAATGTTTGTCGAACGCGGATTAGGAGGTGGAATACAACGCTTCCTTCTTGATAATTCAACATGTATACTCTTGTCCTAGCATTTATGATTCTATATTATCTCATCAATGCGACAACAATCGCGTTCGTGGCATCAAACTTACACATATGAATTTAGCCAAAAAAGGAGAAAAGAAAATGACATTAGAAATGCCATAACTTTTATACAGTTTTAATGTCAAAAGTTCTCAAGCGATTACTAAAGTGCCACATCAATAGAAAAACGATCACTTAAATGTTTCTCACGATTAACATTCATTCAAATCAAAAGACCATGGATCACTTCATGGAGATTGAAGAGCGGGGCATGACGGTGGCGATGGATGTTGACGACGTCAATTCGCTTGAGATCCTCGCCAAGGGTATCCCTCTCTATTTGACAACAAGCTCGCCAACGTTGACTTCTTCAACTCCGGCATCAACTGATTCAATTCCGCTGCTCCTTAAGAATCGCTCTCTATCTCCCTTTGCGCTTTGCATCTTCTGCCCTAGTGTTCGTTCGGCCTTTTTACCCAAAAAACGAAGAAACTGGTCGGTCCTTCTCGGCGTGATGGATTGCTGTCTATCACTTTCTCGATAATTTTCTGTACTGGGGTTGTCTCTTGAACGGCACCCGCACCCTCTTCCAAATCAAATCGATCGCACACAAGCTCGAAAACCCCTCAATCCAAGCATCAGCTCCACTTCAATGGGTATATTGGAGGTTTATTGCCTTCCTCATCTTCTTCGGCACCTCATCCTCATCGACCTCTTATTCTTCTTTGATTGTTTGCAAATTAAATATGAAAAAAAAATGGATGTCCAACGTGGACAGAAAATTAATTACGTCTTTAGGGTTAACACCACAAAAAATTTCAAACTGTAATACCTGTGACAAATTTATCCCAAACTAATTTTTAGGTCACCAAAAATTTCAAATTAGTATATATGTGACAGATTTACTTCAAGCTAATTTTTGGGTCACCAAAATCCCAAACTGATATAATCGTGACATATTTACCATTCATTAGCTTCTATCAAATTTTAGCATGAAATAACTGAGCTGGATGACACATGATAGTAACTCAATTGACATAGCAAGTCTACGTGGAAATTCATATTAGTTTGGAATCAATTTCTCAAAGTGTTCTAGTTTGGATTTTTTTTCGGCATTAACTCTTTTATTTAAGTAGAATGTGGCTCTTTCCAACAAACCACGTCAGACCGTTTATCAAAAAATAATGTCACGTCGGATTTTCCGGCTACTTAAACTAACAATACCACTTAAATGATCGTTTTTTTTTTTTTACAAATGTGGCACTCAAGTAGTCGCTCAAAAAGTTTTAGCACAAAAGTAAACGCCGTAGGAAGGTTATGACTTGGGGTGAACGATTCTAGATTCCTTACAAGTTTTACTTGAAACCTACTCGTCGGAATAAGTTTGTCATTTTTTGAAACCCAAAACCTACCATACATACCTTGCAACCTTAAACCTATCCGTCACAAGTCCACTTGTATTCATAATTGAACGATTGTAGCACCTTTAATGATCATAACTTTCTACTACAATCTACTATCCATAACTTATATTTAGATATACTAGAAATATAAAATATTAACAAAGTAAAAGTCTCAATCATTGATATTGCCAGAAATGGAAACTCAGACTAATGATTTTAGATTATACACTTATCGTCTAAAGGTATGGAATATCGCAAGATTGAGCAAAGACATATAACAAGAAAAAAACATAGACTTGTTTTAAGTTTCAGGTTCCAGGTTCTCGATGAACTTACCAGTCAAAACCGGTTTCCTAACTTTTAGAATCTGAAACCTACCCTACATACTATGAAACTAAGAACCAGATCATTTCCTCAGTTTCTGATTCTATCCTAGAACCATGCTTACCCCTAATTATGACACTTCTAATATTATATTTTCGCCAAAAAACATATACTCATATTTTTAAGCAACTATGAATATTATAACGAATTTGAAACTAAATTGTTATTAAGTCGAACGCTATTTTTTGGCACACAAAATAGCTCCACTTTAACTCCGACTTATACTCACTTAACCATTTGCTTCTTTTTCTCTCTCACACTCTCTCCACATCAATGTTGCAAGTGACAAGCTGATGCGTCCACCGTTTTAAATGGTAAATGTTAAGGATCTCTAATCCTAGATTGGGTATGTTCTTTTAGATAAGAAAATTACATTTGATAAAGCACATTTAAACAAAGCTAATTACAACACCGTGAGCAGATAAAACTCACTTAAAAGATCCCAATATAATCTTGACATGTCATTTCACAAATTCATTTTTTTTAAAATGATAAAAAAAAACTAATGTACTCGGTCTTAAAATCAAAATTGCGAGATTTGACTTAATCAGATGCTGCAGTCTGGCTTCGCAGTTTTGCAGGGATGCCCCAGTACACAACACAACGACACATCACGAAGACACGGAAAAAACAAATTTATCCCATTTCCAAGAGAATCGATTTATTCAAATATAAAAAAGAAAAGAACCCCAGAAAAAAATCCACTGTTCCACATCAGTTGAACATTGACTTGATGTGATGGATACAAAGGGACGAGAGCCTTTTCCCGCTCTGATGTCTCTGCTCAGCATGTTGTGCACAGAGCGAGAGAGAGAGATAGAGATAGAGAGTAGAAAGAGACTGGGTGAGAGAGACATCAGCCGCCATTTTCTCTCCCTCTGCCGCTCCAGAATCTCAGGCAAAGCTTCAAATATTAAGGTATCAAAACTGCACCCGCTCCTCGCTGTGTTCAACATCATCACCACCCCCTACAAGATGCCCAAACCCACCCAAAAAAAACGACAGATATTGCTTTTTTAAAGAACGGAGAAGAAGGGAAAAGTAGAAAAAAGGATGACCCAGTTTCTTTTGTCCTGGTCTTGAACAAGAAACTGCTGAGACTGCAGCGTCAGAGAAGCTGGTTCTGCGAGCAAGTTGTGAAAATTCGGACGGAAGAAAGAAATCACATCTTTCTTGAGTATTGTATCGATCTCAACCGATTAAATCAAAAGTCGAATCGGCTTCTGTTCAGTACCCACCGCCGGTTCCAACGCCGCCCGCAGCGGACAGAGACGACTGGAGCTGCAAGAGGTGGTGGTAGCAGTCAGCCGCGGTCGGGCGGTGTTCTGGGTTCGGGTCCAAGCACCTGCTCTGCAGGTCCCTCAGCATCTTCGGCAGGCCGCTGGCGGTCAACCCGCAGGTCTTGACCAGATAGCCGACCCCCCCACACGTCTACCTTCACCCCATGCAACCCCCTCCCCACCATCTCAGGCGCGTGAGGCCCGCGCACCTCCCCTCCCCCTCTCCCCCGCCATGTGGATTTATCTGGGGCGCCCCGGTCGCGTCGTCGAACCCGCAGATGAACCAGTCGCCCTCGATGTCGCTCCTCCGCATGACCTTGTCCCAGCTCAAGTGCCTGTGCATGAAGGACAGGTCATGCAACGCCACGAGCGCTTTGGTCACGTACATGAGAGCCTCCACCAGCTGCTCGCAGTTGGCGGGCTTCCATTTGCACCCTCTTGGCTTGAACACCAACGCCAAATCTTTCTCCGACGACCGGCAAATAAACTCCGCATGCGGAACCCTGTGATCCAGGAAGTCGTATATTTCCTTCACTGCGCTCCATGTTCTTTTGCTAGAGAAGTATCTCGTCACCATGTTCGGTGTCATTTCTGCGATGTTTCCGTTCCCAAAATCGATCCTCTCGAAATCGCTGTACGGGAAAATGCTGTTCTTGTAATTCCCAACATTGGCATTCATGTTGTTGAAGCACCGGTCGGCCAAAAGGGACAGTAGACCGGCCGCCCTATAGCACGGGACCAAGGCCTTGAGACGGTCCGCTTGTGACGACAGATCAAGTTTGTATAGATCGGTCCGGACAACGCGGGCATCCTGTGATCGGCTCAGCGCACAGAATGTCACCGTGTGGCCGACTGCGAAGTAGCCCAAGATATAAGGAAGATCCAGGTATGTCCACATCAGCTTCTCTATGATCGACGAGGACGGATCAACTTGACCCTCTCGGACCTGATCCGTCTCCTCTCCCCTCCACAAGCAGAAGTTCCTCACGAACCCTGTCAAGTTCGGCCATTGATCTTGCAGCACCACCTCAGCCGCAGCCACCGAGGGCTTTCGGATCATGACCGTCTCTACGGAGCAGAACTTTGACACAACCCGGTTGAGGCAATCATCCCATAGCCCAATAAAGGAGTCTCGGGACGTGGCAGTGGATGAGGTGAGGCTAGGGTTGGTACGTATGACGGAGCTTAAGATGTCCAACGTGAAGGATCTAGAGTCAAGGAGCTCGTGGGAGTTGGTGAAGAAGAGCTCTTTGCCTGGTGGCAAGTCTCTGTAGACGTCTCTACGGAGTGGGAAGCGAAGCTCCTCCGGAGGCGGCTCTTGGAGGTACCATGAGAGCTCGAACAATGTGGGGAGCGTCGTCGGTGGGACTCGCAAGCAACCGACGTAGTACTCGGTTGGATCTTGAAATTCCCATGGTGGAATAGCTGCAACACCCACAAAAAAAGAGTTTTGACAAATTCCCATTTTCTATCACATGAATAATATTCTTGAATTAATGGACAATCAACGTCAATCTGAAATGAAGTCGAACATAGCTTTATTCATAAACTACATATGTAGAGAGATGTTGAGTTGCAGTCATAAATTTCTGCCTACTAGGTTTATGATTTGACATCAGTAACATCTAACAAGAACAGAGAAATATTCATGGATAAATAATTTCTAGGAATATCATCCAGACTCTTTCATAAAATGAATACGCGATAAGATAGGAGGTATTCATAATTAATAAACACAACATTGGGGTGCTCACATCTTAAAGAGGGTTCTGGCAGTGGAAGCTGAACTCGCTCTTGGAAACCTGGCAAAAAATATACAAGGAAAAAGAAAAAAAAAAAGAACGCCCACACACATGTCAGATTGGCAAGTCCACTTAATATCCTGAATGTTATTACAATATTCGCCCACAAAACATATGTAAACGAACCACACATTAAATGTCGACAATGCCAAAATAATGAGAAACACAAGCGTTTTATGTGTACCAGAAGCTGTCGAAGAAGCAGAAACTGAAGAAGAAGACGAGGACTTCCTCCTGCCGAAGACTTTGAGTTGCTGTCCGGGGACGAACCTGTCCACAGAGAACCCCCTGATAGCTCCGTCTTCAAAAGCCTCCATCGTGCAAGCCACCATGGAGTCGTCGAAGAAGGTCAATTCGTCGGCGTTCAAGAAGCTCGACCCTTGGAGTCTCACCCTCCCGCGGTGGTGCTCGCCTTCCTCGGCCCACAGGCTCACCGACTCCTCCCACGTCATCCTTATCTTCCCGATGCGGCGCATCTCCCTCAAGGCCGAAGAAGCCGAGGGGCCCGACCCGAAGTCGAGCGACGACGGCTCGAGCCCTAGAAACAGGCCTCCTCCTCCTCCTCTACTTACATGATAGGATGAAGCCTCGACTCCACTGCTCATAACCAGCTGTTTTGTCCTAGCTGCAAGAAGAACACATATACCCACAACACTAATCACAAGCGAAATAGTCAGACACGAAACTTCGTTTATAACTACGATACGTGTGTTTCATACTAAAAGAATGCGCTTGTTTGATCGCTGATGTTGATGAGAAGCAAAATACAGGGACACAAGAAGAAGAAGAAGAAGAAGAAGAAGAAGCTTCACCGGCTTCTGACTTTCAAGAAACGCACACATTCCGAACAAAGGGTGGTTTTCAGCAACCCATTAATTCTTTCATTGATCAACCCAGGAATCGTGAGTCAGATCGCTCGTAGAAGGATCTTACTGCTAACGATGATCCACTGTTGGTACAAAGTAAAAGAGCAGAGGAAAAGCTGATGCATTGAGGAGAATCACGTGAACATGACAATGCGTTACATACCAGTGAGTAGAGAAGGATCATCGTCCCTAAAAGGAGGAGGCGGAGGAGGAAGAGCTCTAACGCCGCCGGCGCTGTCATCAGCGAAGACGGCCGAGACTCTGCTTTGTCCCGTCGTCCGCATCCTGGGGCCCATGAACTGCGCGAGCTCCTCGAACACCTCCTCGTCGAACGAAGCCGGCAATCGGTACACCTTCCTCTCGTAAGGAGACAGCCGGAAATAGCTCTTCCCGACCTGCTCTCTCTCGCCGCCTCTCTCCCACTCGTACACCTTCCTGAACTCCCCCAGCATGTTGTCCCACTTGGTCCCCGCTGTCTTTGCGTCCCGGTTTACTCCGTGCCGGTTCAAGAACTCCGCCACCTCCCGGTCCTTCTCCGCCCTCGTCTTCCCCCTCCCCGGCGCCGCCGCCGCCGCCGCCGCATCTCCTCCGCCGGCTGCTGGGTGCTGATCTATTCTGGAATCCGATGACGACCCGGAACCACCACCTCCTTGGTACTGGACCCGCCAAGCCCTAGCGAGCCACAGCATCTCGTTGGGCTTCCAAACCGGGCTCACGTACTTGCCCTTCCTGAATTGGTGGTGGGTTTGAAATTGCTGCTGGTCTCCTACACCTTCCAGCTTGCTCGTTTCTTGGCTTGAGGTGGTGGGGACAGATGTTATTGGGGACTGAGTAGGCGATGACGCCGTGTCGGACGACGAGGCGGCGGTGGCGTGGGCCAGCGGGTTCGGGTTCGGGTTCGGGTGGGTGGTTGGGGAAGGGCTCGACTCGGGGGGAGATGTCAGGAGCTTCCATTGGCCGACGCCAAATCTCGGCCTTTTGGGGTTACTCACACTCACCGCCTCGAATTGAGGGTGGTGCTGGTCGAAGAAAGGGGCCGAGATGAAGGGCGGCGCTCCGGTGACGACCACCGCCTGACACGGTGGCGGGGGAGGTCGAGACTCGGCGGGGGTGGCTTCTTGGGCGGGAGAAGCGGGGATTTGTGGAGGCGGAGGTGGTGGTTGGGGCTTCTTGGGGGTGTCTCCAGTTCCCTTGTGGTCAGCCATTTTTGTGTCTCTCGCGCACATTCAGATGGGCCCGAGAGAGGCCGAAAGACGAGGGATCAGTTTCAGACGAGAATTGGCGAACAAGAAGAACCAGGAAGATTACTGTAGGACTGGACCGGTTGAGCTTATCATTCTGTGCTTTTTTACTTATATATAATTAAGAAAAAAGTTTCTGTGGCCAAAGGTTTCATGGAGGGTGGGTTTTTTTCTTCTTCTTCTCTTTTTTCGTAAAGGTGTGAGTTGTCAAAGGGGAAATAGGGTTATATGTAGATGATGAGAATTGGGAGAGAAAGCTACTTAAATCAACACAATCAAGGGGAGAGAGAGAGAGTATGAATACATCACGACATTTACACCAGGCTTAATTATAAAAGTAATGGATTAATATTACGAAAAATTTTAAATTGATGTATATATGACAATTTTATCTCAAATTAATTTTTTGATCATGAAAAATCCCAAACTAGTATACATATAATAAATTTACCCCAAACTAATTTTTTGACGATCAAAAATCTCGAACTGATACATTTATAACAAATTTACCCTCCGTTAATTTCTATTAAATTGAATTAATACCACGATAAATCATAAATTAGCACGCCTGTGATAAACAGATGATAAAACATAAATTGGTATATCTGTCAATTATCACATGTCATTTAACAAAGCAATTTGATAGTAAAATTTAACGAAAATAAATTCAAGGCAAATTTATAACAGATATACCAGTTTAGGATTTTTGATAATCAAAAATATAGTTTTTGGTAAAATTATCATAGACATACCAGTTTGGAGTTTTTCGCGATATTAACCCTAAATGTAAAGAATTATCTCTTTAGGGTACTAAGACCTTTCGATAGACTAATTTTTCTAATGAATTAATGATATGACTGTCCTTAATTCATTGTGAGACTAACAACATGTTATGGGCCACAAAAAGATAAATAACTATAAATTACTATGGGAAAACCCATTTTTCTGATTGCATGAAGTTAATTTGAATACCAAGTATATTCGTGCGATGATGGAGATCTTAATGTCGCTTCGACTTATTCTCATTTTTTCGAAACGCAGATATCATTCGATCAAGTGAAATTTTTCGGAAAATATGTCCGATCAGGTGAAATTTTCCGGAAAATATGTCTCGGCTGATGACGAACTCAATGCGACCCTACCATTTTCGCAATTCACTTGACTATACCTCATGATCAAGTTAACTAAGGTAACCCCCATAAAAGAAGATCCACAAATTGGGCCTAATACAAAGGGGGACAAGATGATTAAAGCAAAAGGGAGATTTAATAGACAGAGATACTCAAAAAAGAGGAGGTGGTGACAGAAGAACAGCTCTGCGAATAAGACCCTTCAGTTAAACCGGATGATAATAAGACCAGACGACGACGACACGAGAGCTTCGTGATGTGTCATCTTGACAACTAAGAAGAAGTAGGTAGGGTTTAGGGGGGAGTGTAATGATTGTACTGAGACTGAGGAAAGCGGCTTCTAAAAATTTAACATTCTTTTTTCTCTCCAGACACTGCATTTAATGTTAAAAAAAAAAAGGGTATGAATTAACAGGAAAATTAGCAGAAGGAGGCTCCCGACTTCCCGCGTGCAGAGAGATTAGGATCTGTTTCTCTCAATACATACAGACGATAAGGAAAGAAAATGTTGTGGGAAGGGAGAAATTGAGGGGGAGGCGGGGAGTCTTAGTGAGGGAGTTCAGTGGAAACAGAGAAAAAGGGGGAAAGGGGTGGGGAGGAAGATTTGCTTTTTTTCCGTTGCTTTTAACGTTGCAGAGTTCAGAAGGGATGATGTGGACCGCTCGCATCAATGGCCCTGCTCCAATGACTCTCCCTCTCTTGTAGTCTTTTTGGCCATTCTCTCTTGTTGTTCCTGTGCTCCTGCCCCTCTCTCTCTCTCTCTCTCTCTCTCTCTAAACTGCAATCCAGCTCGTGCGCTTGAAAGAAAGTCTTTCTGATGAGCAATGCACACTGCTTGCTCCTCTAGGGCTAATGATAATGATCATCCGGGCCACTCGAGCGCAACACGGAATGCGTAGAAACGAGAAAATTCGAACATGGAAAGATACTGTATCTCAACTCGAATACCTAGTTACACGTTTTCATATAGTACTCGATATCGAGCTTCAATTTGAAATTGTCATTTGCTAAATTTACGAATAAAGTTATGGGTTAGATTCTATGTGATCAACCTCAACGGGTACGTAACATGTTAAGTAACATAAATGATATATATCTCCTGCATTAAGATCTCTAACCTGGAAAGAAAATGACGAAACATTGCGAATTAGTCTCTCTTTGCGAAAATCACTATTTTTATTTGAAATCATGCATTAAAGCTTCTGGTGGTTGTTTGTCCTCCCACGTCAATTAATTGTTACTAATGCCAAGCCGACTAATAGTCTGTCGCGACTGACCTCCCGAGCCTTTTTTTTGAACATGTAAAAAAGAAGGGATAGCTTGCCCGGTACGTGCTAAGTCTATGTTCGGGACTTAATTCAGGCTCTCCCAAGCTCATATCATATCACGACTTAAAGTTTAAATATTTAACATGTAAGTGGTTTATAACAATGAGTCGCCACTAATCGATTTGGGGTGGGTCGATTAGAAACTCAAATAAGGTGACGGGAGAATCACCCTATTCCAACGAACCAAAGATTAACCGAGTTCGGGGATTTGGTTACATTAGTTAGATAACTAATACCCTTTCGGTACCTTTCTACCCTGTTCATTTTTAAAAACATTTGTCAGGCAATTTGGATTGATTTTAGGACCTTTCTCCTAACATATGAGGTGATCAAGAGAGTGCATAATCATAAACGATTAGCAGTCAAAACACAACAATTCATGCAGCCTAAGGTTCTAACCTTAACCAAGTCAGATGACATTCAGAAACACAACTGTTCATGCAATTGTATAAAAAACATGCATATTAATACAACGGTAATAACATGCAAAGTACTACCGCGCAACCTCAAGCTTGTCTAATTTAAATAAGCCAATAGCTTACATAATGATACAACAAAGGATTAAAACACTCAGATAAGTCACATAAAAAAAATTTAAAAAAAATATTTAATTAATTTTTTTAAAAAAAATTTCAAGATAAAAAAATGAAATAAGAAAACAAAAGGAAAATATTTTTTTAAATTTATTTATTGATTTATTTTTAAAATTAATTTTTAAAAATGGAAAAAGAAAAGAAAAACCTTTTTTCAAAAAAAAATTTAAAATTTTTTTAAATTTTTTTTAAAAAAATAAAAATATAAAATATAATATTAATATAATATTAAAAACCGGGTTAGGTCGTCGGGTCCGGGTCGAGTCGGATCCGACCCAAGTCAATGGACCCAACCCATTGCATTGACCGGGTCAGATTTCGAGATCCGACCCGGATCGAAGGGTCAACCCGGGTCCGGACTAGATCGAGCCCGGTTGGGTCCCGGTCCAGTGAAAAGAAACAAAATAGGCCCGGTTCGACCGGGTCGAATTGGCCCAGGAAGCCTGACCCGGTTTGCAGATCGGTCCAAACCGGTTCTCAAGGGCTTGAGGCACGTGAGACCGTCGACTAGCGAGATTCGGCTTCTCGCCAGCTGACCTAGACCAAATCCGGCCTAGTTTTCACTTCTGGGGACCTCTACGTCACTCCTTCAGCTACCCGACTCACCAGCCGGCCACTTGCTCGCCGACCAGTGAGCAAAATCAAACCGGCCTCATTGAGGCATTTTAACAAACGTTTGGGGAGCACGACAAAAATTGATGTGTTTCGACCTCCCGCAGCAATTCGGTCAACTCCAGCGACTACGGTTCACCTTCGACGGTGAATGGGGACCGGGATCGACAATGGTATGGACCGGGATTCGAGCGAAACGGCAGGTGTGAGTTCCGACCCAACCGAGCCAAAAAACAGGGGAAAACAGGGAACCGAGGAGACTCACCGATCGGCGACACTTCTGGGGGGACTTCCGACTAGTTGGGGGACGTCGACGACGCTACTGGTTTTCCCTTTCACTCTAGTGTGACCTCAGTATGCCTTCTTTCTCTTTGATTTCTCTCTCTGTCTCTCCCTCTCTTCCGATGCTCTGTTTTGGCCGAGAATGATCAACCGGCCAGCGACGTCAATTTGATGGATCGTCGGCGACTCTGACTTATTTGGGGGACTCCTGCGGCTGTGCTCTTCCACTTGCAAACCAAAGATCAAAAATTTTTCTCCAATCCTCCCTTGTTTCTCCCTCTGCTCTTTTTTTTTCATTCCAAACCGAACCAAAACCCCTCCCCTCTCTCTCTCCTATCTCTGACCCGTATAGACGACGACAACGACGCCACCCTCTACTCCCTTCAATGCTCTACACCGGCCTACCACTCCTACTGAAGACTTTTGTGGCCAATTTGCGCGGTGGAGCGGGTATTCCGCGCCGTCCCAGGCACGGTCAGGACAGGGAAGAACAAAGGCGCAGGGGGGAGAGAGGGACAGGTCGAGCCGAAGGGGAGAAGGAAGAAGAAGCGGGCTGGGCTGGGGCTAAGTAGGGCGGGCGGGAGGAAGAAAAGAAAAAGGAAAAGCAGGCTGGGCCCACGCGAGGGGGGGGAGGCAAAGGAAGAAAAGGGCCAGGTCGACCCAGCCCCGACCCGACCCAACTCATTTTTTTTTAATTTGAATTTTTTTGAATTTTTTTTCTAATAGACCATATTAATTCAAAATGTGCCTAATTTCTATATGCAATGCACTTAAATAGAAATATTTTTTTGTTTTAGGAATTAAAGAAAATTAACTCCTAAATTTTGTGCAATTAATTTTGAGCAAATTAAAAATAGATGTCAATAGCTACCCCTCTTTGAAGGTGAGCTCGCAAAGATTGAGCTCGCAGAGGTTACGTTCAAAGATAAAATGACACCTAAATTTAGCCTATGCATGCTCAATGAATGCTATTTTTGGCGAAACTGTGAGTCCCATTTTTTATGATGCGATAAAATGATGCATGCTAAAATAAATAAAAACATACCTGGGGCTATTTATCTTGCCGAAGGGTAGAGTTATTCCAGATAGTTGATATTCTGTGCCAAAGACCCGAACCTATCTTCGGTCACGTTGACGGGGGAATGGTTTGTCTAGGACCCGAACCTTTCCTCGGTCGCCTTGACAGTGGAAATCTTTTGTCCAGGACCCGAACCTTCTTCGGTTACCTTGACTGGGAATTGTTTGTCTAAGACCCGAACCTTTCTTCAATCGTCTTAACTTGGGAAATCACTTGCCTAGGACTCGAACCTATCTTTGGTCGCCTTGACTGGATTTCGTTTGTCTAAGACCCAAACCTTTCTTCGGTCGCCTCGATTGGGGAAATCGCTTGCACGGGACCCGAACCTATCTTCGGTCGTCTTGACTGGATTTCATTTGTTTAGGACCCGAACCTTTCTTCAGTCGCCTTGACTGGGGGAATCGCTTGCACAGAACCCGAACTTATCTTCAGTCGCTTTGACTAGATTTTATTTGTCTAAGACCCAAACCTTTCTTCGGTCACCTTGACTGACTGAATTTTGTTTGTCTAGAACCCGAACCTTTCTTCAATCGCCTTGACTGGGGATCTTTTTGCCAAAGTACCTAGGGGTCCTCACCCAAGGATTTGACAGTTTGCCTGGAGATCTTTATCATGCTCAGAGATCTCCTCAGTTAAAACTTCATCTTTTTTCATAGCAGTTACCTAGAAATTAGGGACTCCTCTCTTTTCGTCTTTTTCATCATTTTTTCTTCTTCTCCTTTTCTTTTTCTTTGTTTTTTTATTTATGGGCATTGGCCTTGTTTTTGCCAGGCACACAACTTTTTCATGCCCCTAATTTTCAGCATTTTTTATTGTTGTTTTGATGTTGTCAGGACTAGCCTAAATAAAGTTGAACAGAACAATGTTTTTAGGCTCTTGGAATCTTCATCTTCATTCGAGACTTTAGACCTTAATGCTCAAATTATGGTGACTTTTGCCTTGCCCCGGTGTGGAGGATAATCACCAACTGAGTTCATACAAAATGAAATTGATGGTTCAATTGGGCTAGCAAGGGATATAAGTGTATGGGATAGAAAAACTGCTCTTCGTCATCCTAGGGCATTTAAATTATCGCGAGAGTTCATCTGCAACAAAAATACTCAAAGATTAATGTAAGTGAGAGTAAGAAAATTTCTATTTATCTTTTCACCTTGTGCGAGCTGTTGCAACAGATGATCATAGAAACTTTTAGATATTACAAATTCCCCATCTTTCTTGTCTTACTCAGTGAAAACATCACTGTTATCAATAAGATATTGGCATTTTGGATAGGCATTAGTTTGCTGCTTCTCTCTTGATAAAGCCCTCTTAGTCTCGACTGTCCGGCCGTCGATGGTGTGCTTGCCTTGGAGAACTCCGTTGAGGGCCACCTGACCCTCCTTGTGATGCAATTTACCTCAAGCTGCCCCAATGTGGGGTAGTTCTTGACATGGTTGATTTAAAAGGAACCTCCGAGTGTATGGGCTTAAAAATGATTAAGCAAAGGATTAATGGTAGTGTATGGGGCAGAGAAATGAAATGCCTCTCATCATTTTGGCTACCGTACCTTATGCGAGAAACCTCTTTACCTTATAGAAATGAAACCTTTTCACTCATTTTGCAAGGGTTTGGTACATGAGAATGTGTGTAGATTAAGGATTGCCTCTCATCATCCTAACACACCTTGTTTAATACATCAGAGCAGTTCGATATCACTTATCAAATTGTCAAAATTTTCACAGGGAATTGGTGAATTAAATAGGAAAAATTACTATGCACAATTCTTTCCAAACGATATGCTATGCATCTGGAGGAAGATTAAGCATTCATTTACTTTAACATGCTTCCTCTTTTTTAGTTTCTTTGTACTCGTATGAGAAAAGCTTGTAGGAAAAGAGATACTTACCTGTGCTACAAATGGTGAGACAAACCTGCAAGTTAATAAGAAAGATCGTGTTAATGAATGGCTCTTTGAGGGATAAAAATTGGAAACAATACAACATTACCCTTCACGATTGACAACTCCTTAAGTTTTCTCGGATGTGTATAATTTCCTTCTGACAAAAACATGAGTTTATGTTAAAAGTAAGATGATTAAGGGTAAATTGAGACGATACAGATTACCCTTCTTCCATTTTGCCTTCAAATCTAGCAGAGTCTTTTATCCTCTTTACTATGTTTAGCCTTCCCTGTCTCAGTCTGCTCCTCCATACTCTTGGTCTCGAAGCTCAAATGAAATCCTCTATACTTAGGGGTGCTTCTGGATAGAGGATTCTATTGTTAGCACGTGCTGTGCAGTTCCAGCGTGTCGAGGAATTTCCCGTGAATGCTCTGATTCTTGACTGCACAGGCATGTACAATTGCTTGCATGGGTATCTTTACAGCAAAGCTAATCTCTGCATTAGAGGTCTTTGACAGACGTAGGCGTGACCACCGTCGAGACTTCGATGGTTGTCAGAATCGACCTTGATGCGTCATGTGCGAAACCCATTCCAGTTAGACTTGCTACCATGAGTGTTCTTTACTCAATTTTGTCCTGTATAAAAGGAAAGAATGTGTTATTTCTATGCTAAAGTGGATGAACTTTAGGAACAAATTACACCCTTTTTGATGGACTGAGAGATCACATGCCTTATAGTCTACTCTTCCAATTAAGCACTTCTTTGTCGTGTTTCATTCGAGAAGTCCCAACATTGGTGTTCTATCTAGCTTGCTAGCACGTCAGAGTCTAACACGTTTCCCGGTTCATTATCGAAAGTAATAAGATTTGCCCCATGTTTGATTTGAAGGTTAGATGCCCTTCGCTCGGACTGCCCCTATCAGATGAGTTGGTCCGCTAGCATCATCAGGGTCTGATGTACTCTTCAGTTTGTGTTATTTCAAAATGTCTCCTTTGTAAAAACAAATTAAAAAGGAGTATGTTCTGAGACACGAAGTGAGCGAGTTAGAAAAACAAACAAGGTTATAAGTATGCACGTTTTTCCACCATTGTTTTTTTTTTGCCCTTTTGAAAAATGATAAAACACTCGTTTTATTTTCAAAAGCTTAAAAACAAGGAAGTATGAAGAAGACCGGCCCTCAAAACAATTTCTTTTACATGACTGGATATCATCAATGAGCCGATTTGGGATACTTTCTCAGGCCCTCAAAACAAAATATTTGTAATTCTTTTGAATAATTCAGGCGAATTACATTTGTTGGAATGGAAATTACAGTATTAAAATTTCAAGCATAATTACAAATTCAGAAAACTGAAAATCGTATAAAACAGCTAAAACTTAGAAAGCAAGAAAAGCTCCCACATAGGAGGACTCAAACTATTAAATATGCCTCATATT
Source organism: Syzygium grande (assembly GCA_024733475.1). NCBI lineage: Eukaryota > Viridiplantae > Streptophyta > Magnoliopsida > Myrtales > Myrtaceae > Syzygium > Syzygium grande. Next base: position 974,364 of record JAMXDD010000010.1, on the reverse strand, counting down.
CTAAGGAAGGAAAATTGAGCCTTCAGTTTACTCAATGACGACATCTGCGCCTTTTGCTTGATTGGGTGGTACATTGCGGAATGAAATCATCTTTGCATCCAACAATTTCTGGACCTTATTTTTCAAAACAACATAGTCATTAACGGAATGTCCCGTTTTACCCAAATGATAATCACAAGCCTCGGAGGGATCGTAGTTGGGGAAACACTCAGGATAGCAACCTCTTTTCCAAGAGAATAGACAGGATCTGAGACATAGGCAAAGGGAGTGGCGTGAATTGCTTTTTTTTATTTCGCCTTTGGGGCGGTTGGCCGCCTGAAACCAGTTGCTGTCCACTGCTCAAATGAATCATTGGGGAAGGACGAACAGTTTGGGTGTATGCAACATCGACATCTGTCAGGGGTTCTTTTTCCTTCTTCATGCCAAGTTTCTTGGAAGTAGGGTCTATGAACCACCCTTCACACAATCCCAATTCAATTCGTTCACCCACAGGAACAAGACGATTAAGGGATTCAGCAGTGGCACTCACGAGACGGTATCTGTATTCATACGAAAGAGACTTGATGAACAATTTCACTTGTTCATGATAAGTGAGTTGCGGGGTAACCTAGGCGGTCAAGTTCCTCCATCTAGAGGCATACTCCTTGAAGGACTCACTCTTCTTCTTTTCAGTGCGCTCCAAATCGTACGAGTGAAAGTGACGTCGAGGTTGAATTGATACTGCTTGAGAAATACATCAGCGGCATCATCCCACGATTTAAAAGCATCCACGTCTTTTGACATATACCATGTCAAAGCTGGGCCCGTCAAACTTGCTTGAAAGGTCTGGATCATGAGGGGTTCATTATCAACGTATTGAGTCATCCGTACATAATACATGTACAAATGGTGTTTGGGGCATGAGGTGCCATCATATTTCTTGAATTCTAGCATCTTGAACTTTTCTGGTACTTTGACCCGTTTGTATATAGATAGGTCAAGTGGGACAGCATGCTGCGGGCCTTGTAGTTGCTTCAGCATCTCCTCGACTTTTGCAAGGCGTTTGTCATACTCTGTCGTCAGTGCAGCTTCATGTTCAGGTTTCCTGATAGCAAGGGGAAGCAGATCATCCTCTAGCGGAGGCATTTTGCTGTCGCTAGCGGAGCTTTGTCCTTTCCGGTAGATGATGGTGGTAACACCACTTCAACTGTTGCAGGCGTGGGCGTGAGCTTGCCCCGAATGGATTCCACCTGCTTTGTGAGAGTTTGGATCGCGTTGAGGACCATCTTCATCTCGTCCTCCATATTATTAAGATCGACGTTTTCTTCGGCCATTTTTTAACTACCTACGAAAACATTAAAATGAACGAGTATAATGTCCAATAGAGAATCATTTTATGATCTAAGCATATTATTATTACATAATTTCTTTATTTGCAAAGAAAAAAGGGTTTTTATTAATATCAACGTTACAGGTGGCGTCCCCGGTGTTCGAACCCCGGTCGCCTCGGACCGTTACGCTACATCCCCAGATACCACTAGGCCGAAGGCCGCGGTGACGTTATTAAGGGGCAAAAAATTTTATTTATAAAATAAAAAGCGGTCCGAGTTATATTAACATTAGCACAACCCAAAAATACTTTTAAGGACGAAAACCAAAACCTCTGAACATAATTGCTATGAAAATATAAAAGATAGGAGGTTTTAACAAAAATGGCGCCCTTCTCGGATGCTCATTCCATAGACAATGAGGAATCTACAATCTCTTGAAGCTGCTTATTTTCATGGAGGAGTTCCACAATAAACATATTCCTTGTCTATAGATTGCAATCAACGAGTGGTTTAACAATAACAAATCAATTGAATAAGTAGGCTGTATAATAAAATAAGAAGGGATAGAATATATACCTTTCCTTGAACCATGGCAATCACAACGACATACACATGAGGAGTGAGTCTCGATTTCTATCTAAGTTGGCTTAGCAAAGTGAAATTAAAAGAGTGCCTGACCGTCGCAGTCTTGCGTTGGTGTCAAGTCCTTTTAACCTCGGTCAAATCGAAAGGAATATCCTATAGTCACACGAATAGCGGCTAAAGATATTTCTTTACGATTTTTAGAAATAAATTTTGGGGAAAAGAAAGGCAACCTCTACATCGCGAGCTTGCGTTCGAGGTCGTATCTTTCTTAACACCATCCTAAAATGCCTTATTGCGGCCTAGATCCGGCAGCGTGGTTATATGTGCAATAATGTAGTGCTAAATCATTAAAGCACGTACAACAATTTATAAACAATCAATTTGAACCTGCAAGAACAGATAACACCTTAATGTCAAGTGAAACCTGGAATCCTTGCTGCTAAACAAAAATTATTTTGAACAGGTAAAAAAATTTTGGCTTAAGTCCACTTTAAAATTGCAAGAATCCCCAGTGGAGTCGCTAGTCTGTCGCGACCGATCTCCCGAGCCTTTTTTTTGAACATGTAAAAAGGAAGGGGTGGCTCGCCTGGTACGTGCTAAGTCTATGTTTAGGACTTAACTCGGGCTCTCCCAAGCCCATACTATATCACGATTTAGGATTTAAATATTTAACATGTAAGTGGTTTATAACAAGGAGTCGCCACTAATCGATTTGGGGTGGATCGATTAAAAACTCAAATAGGGTGACGAGAGAATTACCCTATTCCTACGAACCAGAGATTAACCGAGTTTGGGGACTTGGTTACATTAGTTGGATAACTAATACCCTTTTAGTACCTTTCTACCCTGTTCATTTTTAAAAATATTTGTCAGGCAATTTGGATTGATTTTAGGACTTTTCTCCTAACATGTGAGGTAATCAAGAGAGTGCATAATCATAAACGATTAGCAGTCAAAACACAACAATTCATGCAGCCTAAGGTTCTAACCTTAATCAAGTCAGATGACATTCAGAAATACAACAGTTCATGCAATTGTATAAAAAACATGCATATTAATACAATGGTAATAACATGCAAAGTACTACCGCGCAACCTCAGACTTGTCTAATTTAAATAAGACAATAGCATACATAATGATATAACAAAGGATTAAAACACTCAGATAAGTCACATAAAAAAATTAAATTTTTTTTAAATTAATTTTTTTAAAAAAAATTCGAGATAAAAAAAACGAAATAAGAAAAGAAAAAGAAAATCTTTTTTTAATTTTTTTTAAATTTAATTTTTTTAAAAAAATGGAAAAAGAAAATAAAAACCTTTTTTTAAATTTTTTAATTTTTTTTAAAAAAATAAAAATAAAAAAATATATTATTAATATTAATATAATATCAAAAATCATGTCAGGTCGTCGGGTCCGGGTCCGGGTCCGGGTCGGGTCGGATCCGACCCGAGTCAACGGACTCGACCCATTGCGTTGACCGGGTCAGATTTCCGGATCCAACTTGGATCGAAGGGTCAACCTAGGTCATTGACCCAGGTCCAGACCGGATCGAGCCCGATTAGGTCCCAGTCCGATGGAAAAAAACAAAATAGGGCATGTTCGACCGGATTGAATCGGCCTAGGAAGCTTGACCCGGTCTGCAAACTAGTTCTCAAGGGCCTGAGGCACACGAGATCGTCGCCCGGCGAGATCCGGCGTCTCGCCGGCCGACTCAAATCGAATCCGGCCCGATTTTCACTTCTGGGGACCTCTATGTCACTCCTTTAGCTACCCGACTCACCGGTCGGCCACCTTCTCGCCGGCCAGTGAGCAAAATCAAACCGACCTCATTGAGGCATTTTAACGAGCGGTTGGGGAGCACGACAAAAATTGATGGGTTTTGACCTCCCACAGTGATTTGGTCGACTCCAGCGGCTACGGTTCACCTTCGACGATGAATGGGGACTGGGATCGACAATGGTATGGATCGGGATTTGCGCGAAACGGCCGGCGCGAGTCCTGGCCCAACTAAGCCAAAAAACAGGGGAAAACAGGGAATCGAGGAGACTCACCGGTCGGCGACACTTCTAGGGGACTTTCGTCTGGTTGGGGGACGTCGACGACGTTGCTGGTTTTCCCTTTCGCTCCGGCGTGACCTCGGTATGCCTTCTTTCTCTCTAATTTCTCTCTCTGTCTCTCCCTCTCTTCTGGTGCTCTGTTTTGGTCGAGAATGACCAACCGGCCGACGACGTCGGTTCGATGGATCGTCGACGACTCTGACTTATTTGGGGGACTCCTGTGGCTATGTTCTTCCACCTGCAAATCAAAGATCAAAAATTTTTCTCCAATCCTCCCTTGTTTCTCCCTCTCTCCCTCTGCTCTCGTTTTTTTTCGTTCCAAACCGAACCAAAACCCCCTCCCCTCTCTCTCTCCTGTCTCTGACCCGTATAGATGACGACGATGACGCCACCCTCTGCTCCCTTCAATGCTCTACACCGGCCTACCACTCCTACTGGAGACTTTCGTGGCCAATTTGCGCGATGGAGCGGGTATTCCGCGCCGTCCCAAGCACAATCAGGACAGGGAAAAACAGAGGCGCAGGGGGGAGAGAGGGACAGGTTGGGCCGGAGGGAAGAAAGAAGAAGAAGCGGGCTGGGTTGGGCCGGGCCGGGCCGACCCAGCCGGGCGGGAGGAAGAAAAGAAAAAGGAAAAGCGGGCTGGGCCCGCGCGAGGGGGGGAGGAAAAGGAAGAAAAAGGCCGGGTCAACCCAACCCCGACCCGGCCCGACTCTTTTTTTTTTTAATTTGAATTTTTTTGAATTTTTTTTTCTAATAGACCCTATTAATGCAAAATGTGCCTAATTTCTATATGCAATGCACTTAAATAGAAATATTTTTTGTTTTAGGAATTAAAGAAAATTAACTTCTAAATTTTGTGCAATTAATTTTGAGCAAATTAAAAATAGGTATCAACAGAGTCCTATTCTTGCTTTGATCATGTACAAAATGGCATTGATTCTCACATCAATCGTACTACTGCGAAGAACAACCAATCACGTTCTTGTATGCAAGCTTGAATCCGTTAAGCAGGTTTTTTTAGCAAATAGGTTCACAGTTAATGTCACACTAGAATGAGGGAAGGGCGTATTCCTAAACTTGATTTGATAGTAGAATTTGAGTGTTATATAGATATCCTGATTTTCTTACCATGTTTCATGTCTTCGCATTCTTAGAAGTAATAAATATTTGACATTTAACTGCTTTATCATATGCATTATGTTTGCAAAAAGTTCTTAATAGAACATCATGGTGGCCTGCTTCTGTTGGAGTGTTCAATCCTGTGGCCTTGAGTATATCGACAGCTGCATCCACACTACCTGACTTGCACTGACAAGTCAATAATCTCAAGAACGAGAGAGAGAGAGAGAGAGAGAGAGAGAGAGAGATATTAGAGTGACAAATAAGAGACGAATACAAGAAAGTCAATATATTTTTAAGGTTTGATTTTGAACCGGCTCCACGCGAGAATCGGCTTTGAAACTGGTTCAAGGCAGGAAACCGGGAACTGAATCAATTTAGGCCGGTTCTCAAAATTTTTACCTGAACACCAAATCGATACTTGTGCACAAGGCATTGAAGTTGCATGCCCGATACTTAAATTGACAGAAGTAATGGAAGGACTTAGTGTATTAAAGTTGCAAGTTTTAGGATCTAAATACATTTTATGAAAATTTATTTAGAACTCAAGTGCATTAATGATGACAGGTTTTAGAACTTGCCTTGCAATTGTCCATCCCCTAGGCATTACCAACATCTATATTGGGAGGTGGCCATAGGATCAAATTCTATAACATAAGTTAAGGGGGTTAGGCTCAAATGTCACATTTAGAAGTACAAGAGAATTTTGTTCATGTTAGCGTCAATTGTGCCACATAAGACAACCAGTGTCAATGTCAGCGATTTTCAGCCAAAATTAGCCAGATGAACTATATTGGCAAATTGTAAAAAATTTTATGACCTAATTAGTATAATTGAAAGGTTAAGGCCAGAATTGGTACAAGTGTAATAAGTTTATGATTTTTGTGTACCTTTCTCACGTTTCTATGGCACTGCCCATTACCAAATATATGGGAATTATTGCATTTTTGGGGAGACAAATCTGCATAATTGAGTTGCTAGGCCCGATGGGCCACACAAAACATCCTCTTCAGTTTAAAAAAAACCCCGAGTATAGGAACTATTTGCCACGATTTGTTGTAGGTTCTCCTAGGTTGGGGTCGAGACCATTTTTCCCATGCTACCCATTGAATTTTATTAATTGAGAAATGTGCAATAAGGAAAATAACAATATATAAATATTAAATCAATAAAAGACTAGTGTCCTGCTTAAATTTTATCTTCTTAACTTGAGCTTGCACTTGATTGCTCTAAAGCCAAACTTTCCTGTAACCTGAAGGTTAAATAATAACTTGAATCCGTTGTCGATTCATATATTAGAATGTGCATATATCCGATTGTGCAAATGCATAATTTATAAGAAAAAATCCGTAATTTCGCGAGATGGGATATGCATAGTGGCACTCCAAAATACACATTTTGATGCCTTCTAAACCGGGAAGTTTTACCAATGAGTGTCTATATCTTCACCATATCTCTTGTTGATTTCGTTTATGTGTAACAAGCCTTTCCCTTTTTTCAAAAGCAAATTGCCCATACCATCGCTCCTATAATTTTATATGACACACACAACATTCAGTGGGTAAAAAGTGTTAAGGAATCATTAAGATGCTCTGGAGTTCACCGTTTCTTTGAGGTGATCATATAGATTGAGAGATGGGTTCACAATCGCGATGCGTAAATTACAATCCAAGGGAGTAAAATCGAGTATCGATTTACAGTATCAATCAAGATTAATTGCTTTCGAAAAGGCTGAGTTAGGGCAAAAGCATCCGAGAGAAAACATCGCCAACACATGTGAAATGGCTGCTTGAGGTCCCAAAAGTCGCATGAGAAATGAGACCCTGCATCATTCGTTAGGGCTTGCATTATTACATCCAGTTCCTGCCTTATCGCAATGCATCTAAAAGCTCGAGACAAGTACGTAAAGTAATTCAATTCGATTGTCTAGCTTTTTATGGTGTCATGGTGCCGGTGACGAATACTTCTCGTGTTGTTGCAATTAGAACTCTCGTGGTTTACATAGCGTGACTCGTTCTATTGGGAAAGAGAAGTATATAGATAGATAGAGGGGTTTTTCTGCCATAAAGATGTGAAACATTATCTTCATGCATAAGGATCCTAAATTATTCTTTATTTTATTTTCTTTTTTATTTCTTTATTCTATATGTTTAACATATTTAGATATATTGAATCATTAGTTATTCAATTTCTAGCGGCTCTCTTCGGCTTCCCTCATCCCTGGGGGAAATTGAAAAATGCTCGGGGATGGAAATGAGGGAACAATTTAATGATCAAGTCGATTCCATCATTATAAATCATTCTATATCGGATCGGCCCAGAATAGGGTTATCACCGCCTGTCGAGGGTTGAGCCCTAGGACACTTGAAATTCAACAGACCCCCTTATTTTCTTCTTTTTCTTTTTGTTACTATTCACATATCATACGTGTCTCATTCACATCTATACAAAAATTAAGGCTCCGTTTCTCTCATGAAAAAAAAAATTAGCAAAATATTTTCCTAATATCGATCAAATAACCTCCATATCTTTCTTTATCGTTAACACGATCCTTTTTCACATTATAATTACATGGTTTTCGTGTTCATTCTTTTTTATCTATAAGACAATAAATAAAGGGTTAGATAGTAGTAGATCTTAGGGGGCAGTGCGAGCACCCACCATTGCGACAAAGAACTTAATTAATTTAGCTGAAAGTGAAAAGACCCTCTATCATTCTCTTTAGGCCATTTGGTTTCCATAGCCGTAAAGCAACATCTTCATTTGCGACTTTAATCCGCCATGCTTTGCCGTTGCCAATAAGCAGGGAATGTGGGTCCACCTATTGATAAATTTTAGCTCCTTAGACCAAAGTTAATATGCCAACTTCCACATTTAGCATTGGCCCCCTTTTTCCTATATGCTCGAGCCAATTATTTATGGTTGCGCACAAAACTTGGCGACGAAAAGCAATCACGATTTGGGTAATTTGGCTTCCCCTAATCTCGACACTAAGCCGACACCCAAAAGACATCCGTGGGGATTAATGGAAGATGAGCTACGAGATTCATGCTATTGCTAGAGCCTAATTAAATTGAATCTAGATCAATTGATTAAAATATATATGATTTTAGATAATTTTATGTCTTATTGGGACATTCGGTGTCGAATGCGTAACCTCGACATCGACACTGGCCAGATTTAATTTTGATTTTTGAAATTCCTGCCATTCGCTTGACTGACGGAGACAGTATAAGAGTATTGAGAATCTCAATCCGTTGAAATTCTTAACAAATAATTTAATATGTAAGAATTCCTCGTCTTGTCAATAACTAATTACCTTAGCTATAAAAATAGTAAACTTATCAACCAATGAGAAAAAAAAATATGGCTACATGATGGGAAATTATTTTGCTAACTTACAACTCCAACGACTGGTTAATCGGCTCTATTAAAGTTTCGCTAAACTTAATGTAACTTATAATCTATTGCAGTGTTGGGATTAATCAACACTTGCATTATTAGGGTTTTTTTTACCTCCAATATTTGTTAGTAGGTTTTGTGGTAAACAAGAAAGGGTTAATATCACGAAAAATCTCAAATTGGTATAACTGTAACAAATTTATCCTGAATTAATTATATGACCACCACAAACCCCAAATGGGTACACCTGTGACCTCAAACTAATTTTTTGACCATCAAAAACCCCAAATTGATACACTTGTGACAAATTTATCTTCCGTTAAATTGGATTAATACAACGAAAAATCACAAATTGATGAATCAGTGAAAAACGGAGGGGTAAAACCCCAAACTAGTATACTCATTAACTGTCACATGTCATTCGATTCAGCAATTTAACGGTAAAATGTAACGAGGTAAATTTCTCACAGATGTATCAGTTTGAAGTTTTTAGTGGTATTAATCCAACGAGAAATTGCTTATTTAGGTATATTACTGATTGTTCTCTTACCTTAAAAATCGTTTTCCTTTCTATGAGAAGTACAAAAATTAAAAGAAAGGAAAAAAGCACCACTTTGAAGATCTATTTAATAACATTTCTATTCCCAGAAAAAATTTCTGTTCAGAAATAATATTTTTATTTCTATTCCCTAGACAAGTTTCTGAGCAAAAAAACGCATTTAGTAACTACACAAAATTTCTATTCCCGAAATAAAAAAAAGAATAAAAATGTGTTTGGTAGGACACTAAAATTTCTACTCTCAATTTTTTCATTTAATTATAAAATTATCGGTGAAGATTTAACAATTCATGTGTTGGATAAAATTGGACTAGAAATAGAATAAGAATATATTATGAATGACTTTGATACAATCATAAAGAAAATTACTCCTTGATCGAGGAAATTGCAGTTTAGGGTGTAAGATTTTAGGATTTGGGGTTAGGGTTTAAGGATTTTGGTTTTGAGGTTTAGGCTTTGGGGTTTTGGATTTTAGGGTTTGGGTTTAGGTTTTAGAGTTTCGGGTTTTGGGTTTAAGGGCTTGGGTTTGGGTTTTTGGGGTTTAGTGGTTTAGGTTTTTGGGTTTTGGGATTTAGGGCATAGGGTTTACAGTTTTGGGTTTATGGTTTAGGATTTGGAGTTTTGCAATTTACCGTTTTAGGATTTAGGGTTTGGAATTACGATTTTAGGGTTTCGAGTTTGGAGTTTGGGTTTAGGGTTTAATGTTTCGGGTTTTAGGTTTAGGAGTTTAGGGTTTGGGTTTTTGGGTTTAGGATTTGAGGTTTCGAAGATTTAGGGTTTTAGGGATTTGAGTTTTGGGGTTTGGGGTTTTAGGGATTTGAGATTTTGGGGTTTTCAATTTTAGTGTTATGGGTTTTATGGTTTAGGCATTGAGGTTTAAGGTTTTGGGGTTTAGGGTTTGAGGGTTAAGGTGTTGGGTTTTGGGGTTTAGAGTTTGAGGGTTAAGGTTTAGGGTTAGAATTTGGGGTTTAGGGTTTAATACGAAAATATCTTGTGAAAGAAAGAAAATTGATCTTGTTTCTCTTTTTGTTCTGGAAATAGAAATGTAGATTTTGTTTACTTGTTATTTCTGTTCAAAATCTATTTTCTGACCACTTTTTTATTTTGAAGGACAAAAAAAACTAACCGGAGTTATTAAACGAATTTTTTTTTTCTATTCTGGGGATAAAAAAAGCAGAAAAATAGAGAAACAAAATGTTACTGGACAGACCTTGATAGCCCGAGCGCGAAAGAAAGAGCACAGCAATGGCACAAAACAAGTTATAGGCTGTCTTAGGCTTTAGGTCCCTATTGCTCCTCGACAAAATAAAGAACACAATAAAACTCCAAAATCTGCAAATTCTTATTTTCGAACTATAATAAGTAACTATTATAAGTAAAACTAAGAATCAGAGTGCGCGCAAAAGTACGTTGATAATAATAATAATAAATTATGCTTTTTGTGATTATATGAATATTTAATTCTGACATTGACTGCCGCTTGCAGCAGCATCCTCCCCCAAGGAAAACAAAATAGAAAAGTACCGTCTTTTTCGTAATTTTGCTTTCTCCGTGTATTTATAATCAGTATATTGAAAATGAAAGTGCTTCTTTGTTAGTTATAATTAATAGAATTAATATCACAAAAACCCTTAAATTGGCACACATGTAATAAATTCACCCTAAACTATCAAAACCCCTAAATTAATACATTTGTAACAAATTTACCCTCCATTAAATTAGATTAATATCACGAAAAATTATAAACTGGTATACCTGTGACAGACAGAGGGCAAAACCCCAAACTAGTATATCACTCAACTATCGCATGTCATCCAACTTAGGAATTTGACGGTAAAATTAAACGAAAACTAACAGAGGGTAAAATTATCATGAGTGTACTAGTTTGGGGTTTTTGGTGATCAAAAAATTAGCTGGAGATAAATTTATTACAAGTGTACCGATTTGAGATTTTTCGTGGTATTAACCCTAATTAAAAAGTGCTTGGGAGACACTCATTAACAAGACCATTATTGATTCTACGACTGAAAAGTAAAACTAATAGATAAATCAATGAAAATGTTTTCTCTATCGCATCGAACAAGAAAAAAGATCACATGTTATTCTTCTTGAATTTATTAGTGTTCGAGAGTCATAACTATTACTTAGTTATCATGCCTCAAAACTTTAGGGAAAATGATATCAGTTTTTTTTTTAGTGTTTTTTTCTGTAAAACCTATTTTCCCAATTATATTGTATCAATTCGCGTTGAGACGAAACAATGCACACATTAAGATGCTTGCTTAGCCATTTATACCAACGTCGCTCTTTCTACTTTTAGTAGGCTGAGAACATGGGACAAACTAATCACTCCTAGAATTTTATCATTTTATGAAATTTAACCCTGTAGTATAAAAGTGGACATTTTCTACCACCCACAATTTGATTGTTCATGAGCTTTCTCACCCCCCCCCCCAAAAAAAAAAGAGAATAATCCTTGAATTTCATAGGACAAAATAATTAATCAAGCTAGTAAGATAAATAAAAGCTTAATATACTAATCAAGCAGGTTACTTTTTTAACCCACAAAATAGTACTTCATTATTCTACAGGCTATCTTGTCTATATAAGTGACTGAAATAAATCTATTAGACATGCAAGCTAGTAAGATAAATATTCACCATTTTATGGAAACTGTCTTTTTTTTATTAGTTATTAAGTGTCCTCAGGGGACTCGGTAAGTATATTTAAAATGAAATAACTTAAATTTAAAAACACCGATTACACTTGATATGGAAAATGTATATATTGAAAATTTGCAAAATTTTCATAATTACTTAACTAACAAGTTCTCTTGGGCCTCGTTAACAAGATCCCACATAATAAAAGTCTTTTGATAGATGGCAAAAACCACACAAAATCCCAAACTATACCCATGGGGATACAAATACCTCGAACTTTTTTCATGTCATGAAAAAACTCAAACTTATACATGTGTGATATACATATCCTCTATTTCAGTTCTATTCGGGGGATATCTATTATACTAATATAATTTCGAGATTTTTGTGACACAAAAAAAGTTTGGGGGTAATCATAATGGCAAGTTTAGGGTCTTTAGTAATGGAAAAAAAAATTTGAGATAATTATGTCACAATGGGTACGAGTATTGTGATCAAATTTGCCCATTATTCCATTAAAAAAATAAATGAAGTCACCCGATTTTTCTTATATTTATTTTCTTTTTGAAAAGGAGGGTGGTTCCCATATTTCAGAAAACCCTCAAATTTCACAAACCGTTATAGCATGCAGGGGGGACACAGAATGACAAGTAAGTAGCATCTGAAAATTTCTCAGCACTGCCAGCAGCTTCCAAGCAAACGTAGCTGCTTAGGGTTTTCTTTTTAGGCCGGCGACTGTCCTTTCCAGGCAGCCTTTTTCCCCCCTCATACATACAGCTAATGGCTCTCTCTCTCTCTCTCTCTCTCACTTGCAGAGAGTACGTGATTGGCTGATAAATGCAGGGGCATCAGAAAGAAAAGAGAGGGAAAACATGGATGGGCAAGTGCATGCTCGATGCCCTTTATAATGCCTTTCACAAGCATTCTCATCAAGCTACGATAAAAGCTTTTTTTAACAGTCGTTGATGCGCTATAGCTACACAGTTCCTTCCTTCCCTTCCCTTCGCCTTTTATTATGTGGAAAATCAAACTGTCGAAGGGACGTGAATGAAGTGATTACTGAGCAGAGAGTCCCCATGTCCATGTTATCACATAGGGTAAAATTATCATGAGTGTACTCTAGTTTGGGGTTTTTACATGATCAAAAAATTAGCTCGAGATAAATTTATTACGAGTGTACCGATTTGAGATTTTTCGTGGTATTAACCCTAATTAAAAAGTGCTTGGGAGACACTCATTAACAAGACCATTATTGATTCTCGGTAGTTTCTAGAAAAGTAAAAAGTAATAGATAAATCAATGAAAATGTTTTCTCTATCGCATCGAACAAGAAAAAAGATCACATGTTATTCTTCTTGAATTTATTAGTGTTCGAGAGTCATAACTATTACTTAGTTATCATGCCTCAAAACTTTAGGGAAAATGATATCAGTTTTTTTTTTAGTGTTTTTTTCTGTAAAACCTATTTTCCCAATTATATTGTATCAATTCGCGTTGAGACGAAACAATGCACACATTAAGATGCTTGCTTAGCCATTTATACCAACGTCGCTCTTTCTACTTTTAGTAGGCTGAGAACATGGGACAAACTAATCACTCCTAGAATTTTATCATTTTATGAAATTTAACCCTGTAGTATAAAAGTGGACATTTTCTACCACCCACAATTTGATTGTTCATGAGCTTTCTCCCCCCCCCCCCCCAAAAAAAAAAGAGAATAATCCTTGAATTTCATAGGACAAAATAATTAATCAAGCTAGTAAGATAAATAAAAGCTTAATATACTAATCAAGCAGGTTACTTTTTTTAACCCACAAAATAGTACTTCATTATTCTACAGGCTATCTTGTCTATATAAGTGACTGAAATAAATCTATTAGACATGCAAGCTAGTAAGATAAATATTCACCATTTTATGGAAACTGTCTTTTTTTTATTAGTTATTAAGTGTCCTCAGGGGACTCGGTAAGTATATTTAAAATGAAATAACTTAAATTTAAAAACACCGATTACACTTGATATGGAAAATGTATATATTGAAAATTTGCAAAATTTTCATAATTACTTAACTAACAAGTTCTCTTGGGCCTCGTTAACAAGATCCCACATAATAAAAGTCTTTTGATAGATGGCAAAAACCACACAAAATCCCAAACTATACCCATGGGGATACAAATACCTCGAACTTTTTTCATGTCATGAAAAAACTCAAACTTATACATGTGTGATATACATATCCTCTATTTCAGTTCTATTCGGGGGATATCTATTATACTAATATAATTTCGAGATTTTTGTGACACAAAAAAAGTTTGGGGGTAATCATAATGGCAAGTTTAGGGTCTTTAGTAATGGAAAAAAAAATTTGAGATAATTATGTCACAATGGGTACGAGTATTGTGATCAAATTTGCCCATTATTCCATTAAAAAAATAAATGAAGTCACCCGATTTTTCTTATATTTATTTTCTTTTTGAAAAGGAGGGTGGTTCCCATATTTCAGAAAACCCTCAAATTTCACAAACCGTTATAGCATGCAGGGGGGGACACAGAATGACAAGTAAGTAGCATCTGAAAATTTCTCAGCACTGCCAGCAGCTTCCAAGCAAACGTAGCTGCTTAGGGTTTTCTTTAGGCCGGCGACTGTCCTTTCCAGGCAGCCTTTTTCCCCCCTCTCATACATACAGCTAATGGCTCTCTCTCTCTCTCTCTCTCTCACTTGCAGAGAGTACGTGATTGGCTGATAAATGCAGGGGCATCAGAAAGAAAAGAGAGGGAAAACATGGATGGGCAAGTGCATGCTCGATGCCCTTTATAATGCCTTTCACAAGCATTCTCATCAAGCTACGATAAAAGCTTTTTTTAACAGTCGTTGATGCGCTATAGCTACACAGTTCCCTTCCCTTCCCTTCCCTTCGCCTTTTTATGTGGAAAATCAAACTGTCGAAGGGACGTGAATGAAGTGATTACTGAGCAGAGAGTCCCCATGTCCATGTTATCAAGTATCAGCCACCGAGAGAGAGAGAGAGAGAGAGAGAGAGTTTCCTCAACATGTAGGGATCCTAACTCTGGTGGCTAGCGCCCGAGCGGTGAATAGGCAAGCTAGGGTTACCTTTCTTCTCTCTCTCTCTTTTGTATTTTATACATGTGAACTTGCACTCGGGATTTGCGAGAAGCCTCCTTGTGAACGATAAAAATGACCTTCGCATAGCATTCATATGTCCCAGAACATGTTAACGCGTTACAAGTTTCTTGAAGAGTCGACTAATAAGAAGCGATTAAGATATTGATCCTCGGTAGGTTCTAGTTCATGTAAAGAGTCACCCTTGCGTGTGCAAAAGCCTGCTGATGTAAAACACAAGACGCGAACATGCTATTGTTAGCCATATCTAGTGTGGGAAGTGGTAAGCACTTAACAGTTGCAGCAACTTTGGATGAGGTACAATGCACTTCTTGTAACTCAAGATAGCAACTACATTTAATGGTGAGAGGTCTATCAACTGATGTGATGGTTTGAGGTTTCCAGAGAAATCTCATTGCAGCCATGTCTCAGAAAGAAGAAATCAAGGGGGGCGAAATATGACACTATGTACGTATTCAAGTGGATTATTCATATATATTTTTGCTGCTAAGATAGCTTAAACTCGTGCCACTACAATAAAAGTTCAACAGTTCAAACATATACATAAATACATGTCAAGTTATATCATTTTTAAATGATTAGTAATATCTTACGATTTATTAACAATGGTTCGATATTTTTGTTGATTAATCTTTTTCTTTGTTTTGTTAATTAAGTGTGTCATTCGGCAGGGGGATGACGGCCCATACATATCTAAGAACATCAGGGATATATACATTTGCAAAACTAACAGCAACACTTTACAGCAACAAGACAAGTATGTAACAAGCAGCCAGACTAAACTCCTGTTCCTGCAAGCCTGTTACTTTTCAGCAAGAGACAAATAATTCCTATTCTTTTCATCATGTAATTTATACAAATTTTCCTCATGCTTCCTGGCAAAATCACACTATTATCAACGACAAAAATTTATGAACCTGGGAGTTCCTTGCAGTAACCTCAAAAATTTGAACAGGTAGTGCTTTCCCTTTCATATGATTATTAACCCAATGAAACTCCAAATCCCAGCTCCAAATAGTCCTACTAAGGCCGAATTCACGCTATATTCTTCCCCAATTTTCCTGAGCAGCAACACAGGCCGTAAAAAGATGATTTCTATCTTCAGGACAAGACCCACACAAAACACAGATCACATTTAGAGATAGAAAACCATTTGGAAATTCTGTCCTTTGTAGCTAATCGATTCCATTCGGCCAACCAGCTGATGAAACTGTGCTTGGGAATATTATAGGCGAGCCATTTGTTGCCTTAGATCTACTTGGCCATTGCAATCCCTGCTAATGAAGAATTCATCAGAGTAGCTAACCAGATCACCCTATTTCCTTTATCCACATGAGGCACGGTGGAGTCTCGCAGAGAAGCCTGGTATCCACAAACATATCGGTTCCAGCTGCAGGCCAGGCCCATAAATCAGGTCGTGTTATCATATTGTCACTCTAAATTGATCAATAACGCAAGTAGTACTACGCTATTAGGGAAAATTCATGCTATCGGCATCCATTTTTTATGCTCTAGCAAACAATTAATGACCTTGTCTGACTTATTGCGGACAATATACAGACAGCAGCTCATGCCTTAGACCAGAGGCTATAATAATAGCGTGGTTAATCACATCCATCTGGGTCATTAACTTATCTTACAATTGCTGCAAAACCATTATTGATGCGAAGTAATTATCATCTGTTTTATCTCCCAGAAATGTGACGGACAATTAATATTGATATACCGATTTTATAATTACATACTGATTTGTTGATTTAGTCCAAATTTTCCAACGTCTCTTTTCTGAATTCAACGGCTGAGAGTGACCTTCGCCCTTAACACTCGAGTATTCCCCTAAAAATTTTTATGCTGAAAGTTCTGAGTACTTTTCATATTATCGCATCGTCGGAACAAAACTTTTTACCTAGGAAAATACACATGATCTGTCTCTCTCGAGAGAAGTAACTAAATGTTTGTTTTATTACGTGAGATAAAGATCGTATTCATAATCGAGCAAGTACACGAAGATGGGTATTTGACATATATTGACTTCAGTGCCTTCATCCTCCTGACACTGGAAGCACTCTCTATTGAGTATCGAAATGGCTGACACAAGGATCATAACCGGGATGGTGACGTTCGTAGGTATTTGAATTTGTATTATGTATTGTTATTATCAACGACCCTTCATGCGCATCAGCTCCCTAAAGTTGATTCTATTTGTAGAAATCTATTTCTTGAATAAATGGAGCTGAAAAAGATTGTTATTTGGTAGTAGGGGAGAAATATGAACTCCCCGGACCATACCGAAATGGTTGGATCTAGGCGGTTCCAGGGATCACTAGTTCAATTCCCGGTTCCAAATTATGGAATCGGTAAATTTCGATCCAGTTCCCGATTCTGGAGGTAGAACCACCCACCCAGACCATCTAGACCGGACCGATTATTATTATTAATTATTAATTTTTTTTACAAAGTTGAAAGAACCTTAATTGGGTCAATCCCAGTCAAGGACACATATGCCCTGTCTCTCTCCTTTATTCTCAATGAAGAAGAATGAATGAATCTCTCTCTCTCTCTCTCTCTCTCTCATCAATCGTGCATTCAAACAGAATCAAGGCCGAAGCACGTCTGCAACTCAGCTTCGGACCATTGGAAATCTCTAGAATTTGTACGGGTTTTTGCAATCTCCATGAGGTGTGTTCAGTGCAGTTGTTGCTGGTTCGCTGGTGGTCGTTGGCAAGAGCCGGTAATGGCAGACAAGGGAGGAGCGAGCTCGGGAGCTCCCAAGGCGGAGGGCAACCGTTCCGGTTATAAAAGGCTCAACATTTGAGAATGATTTTCATTTCTATACATTTACAGATTGTACACGTTTATAAAAAGATGAAAAAATACAATTTTTGGCAAAGCAAGGAATGCCAACTCATCTATAGTTGGTAAGCTAATTTGAAATTAAAAAAAATATATAAAAAAGATTTCATATCTTAACACACCCCCGAGAGATGGACATTCCATCGGAAACGCCCATCTTGTCTCGTAATTGTATTGTCCGCAGCCTTGATAACGGTTTTGTGAGAATGTCGACAAGTTGATCATGGGTGGAAATATGGGAGACTCGCATCTTGCCGGCTTTAATAGGTTCCCAAACAAAATAATAATCTATCTCAATGTGTTTCATTTGGGAATGGAAGGCGGGATTTGCACAAACATAAGTGGCGCCTATGTTGTTGCAATACAAGCTTGGTGCAGTGTCCATGTGAATGCCAAGTTCTTGAAGCAAAGATTTTACCCAAATGAGTTCCGCCGAGGCCATGGCAATGGCTCGGTATTTTGCTTCAATAGATGACAATACAACCAATCGTTGCTTGCGAGAACTCCAGGAGATAGGATTGGCCCGATATAAATGACAAAACCCAAAGTAGATGTGCGATCATCAATGTTTCCTGCCCAATATGCATCGATGTAGGCATGAAGCACAGGTTTTCTGTCGCGTCTCAAGTGCAACTCATGGAATAATGTTCCCTTAAGATAGCGTAAGAGCCGTTTTGCGACTGTCCAGTGGGTTGTAGTCGGCTTATGCATGAATTGAGATAGCTTGTTTATCACAAAACCAAGGTTTAAGCAAGTAATGTTGAGGTATTGAAGTGCACCAATGAGGCTTCGAAATTCTATAGCATCAGCTGGTGGTTCTTTGTCATGGACTGAAAGAGACTGACCCGTGGCTAATGGTGTCCCTACTTCTTTTGCGTCTCCCATTTTGAAGCATTCAAGTAGCTCTCTTATGTATTTATGTTGAGAAATAAGTAAGACGGTTTTTGTAGGAATGACTCCAATTCCCAAAAAGAAATTCAGTGGCCTCAAGTCTTTAATGAAGAACCGATTAGAGAGAGCGGTGATGAAGTCCGAAACAAAATTCTAGTCACTTCTTGTGATAATGAGGTCATCTATGCACACTAGAAAATAGGTTTGAATGCCACCATGAGAGTAAATGAATAGTGAACTGTCATTCTTTGAATTGACAAATGAATTTGCGAGAAGGAATGAACTTAGCTCATTGTACCAAGCCCGCGGAGCTTGCTTTAACCAGTATATGGCCTTGTGAAGTTTGCAGATGTGTGTTGCTTTTTCTGGGTCTTTAAAACTGAGCAGTTGCAACATGTAGACCTCATCCTGGAGGGTTCCTTGGAGGAAGGCATTGTTAACATCCATTTGTCTCAATATCTATCCATGCATTAGAGCTAATGATAAGACCACCCGAATGGTATTTGGTTTGATGACTGAGCTAAATGTATTGGTGTAATCAATGCTCGGTCGTTGGTGAAAACCTTTGGTCACAAGACGTGCCTTATACCTCTCGATACTACCGTCCGCACGTTTTTTTATTCGACAAACACATTTGCAACCTACAACATACAAAGATGCAGTTCCCAAGTCCCGTTACGAGGACATTGATCTCAGCCGACATTGCTTCACGCTATTGAGGATTGCACATAGCTTGTGTAATTCCCATTGGTTCGGAAGTCCTGTCAACAAATCCCATTAAATCATAACTAATGAGCAACGCCTGAAATTGAGCGCGCCAAGAGGGATAATTGGTAGCTGAGGGCTTGAATAGCAATTGGACGGCCGCCAAGATTGAAATCAGACCATTAGGTGCAGCTATCCCGATGGAACTAGAATCAGAATTTGAGGTGGTGTGAGTTGATTCTGAGGTGACTTCTATGGCTGGAGGATGCAGAAGGTTGCTGAAAAAAAAATGCAGAATGACCAGATCAAAAGGCTCTTAGGAGCATAAAGCTTTGATACCATATAAAAGGCTCAACGTTTGTGAATGATTTTCATTTCTATACATTTACAGATTGTACACGTTTATAAAGAGATGAAAAAATACACTCTTTGGCAAAGCAAAAATCAAGGAATGCCAACTCATCTATAGTTGGTAAGCTAATTTGAAATTCAAAAAAAAGATATCAAAAAGATTTTACATCTTAACACTAGTGAGCTCTCGAGTCCAAGGAGGAGAGGCAGGAGAGTGGGAGTCAGGGAAGGCTCGTTGTTAGAAACCCTAGCCATAACACACTTTGCTCCATCCCCACAAGGTGATCGTGATCAGTGCGAAAGTGAGTTCCAAAGCCATCTCGAATGGGAAAAAAAGAGAAAGAAATGTGTGAGGGCAGCCACTAGTTCCATTTACCCGCCTAGGAACTAGACAGGATCGTCAGTCTAGTTTCAGGACCAGATGGTCTAGTTCCTAGTTCTTAAGAACAGAGAACCGATCCCACTAGTCCGGTTCCCGATTTCTAGATGGGAACTGAACCGTCTGGGAACTAATCACCCCTGTTTGGGAGAAGTAATATCAACAATGAAAAATGAAAAATAAAGCTCACAACCACTCAAATAAACATTGCATCATATACCTGATCACTACTCAAAAAAATAGGTTTTGCATCGGATTTAATTAGATCCACTCCGATGTTTTGCCCACTTTAACCTTGATGGCACGAAACGATATATTCACAAACTCTTCCTTCTTTGAAAAATCTACATTGTCCCTGTTTAGTTCTTGATCTACAAAATGGCTTTACTGAGAAGGGGTTCGAAACGTTCTATTATATGGAGATGTCACAATTGGTGGTGGAGTTCCTCCGAAGCCAAATGAATGAAGAATGAATTTCGGGACAGAGGGCAAAAAATGCTAAGATGCTACAATACCAACCGATAAATGATACATTATCATTAAGAACAATTCTTTCTCTCATCAAGGTTCCGTTTGTATGATTTGGAAAGTATTTTCTCATCATTTATATCACTTACAAAACCAAAGGAATAAAAAATACTTTCATGGTTCACGAAAATGTTTAAACATTAATTATTGTCAGTCACGAAAACATTTTCCATTAACTAATTATTTCAATCGATGCAAGTGATTTTTTTTGGAAAATATTTTTTTTTTCCAAATCATTCGATTTGCCACGTCTTTGATAAATTGAACTTGTTCATGGAACAGACCAGGCCAATCGATTGGGCCTCCAATTTGGGCCCTGCGTCGTGAAATGGGCCCAAAATAGAAAAATTGAGGAAGTGGGTTATAGCCGGATTGCCTTATCCTGTGACCACATAAAAACGTCACAACGTGGAAATTGCATTTTCGAAGATGACACATGAAACACCATCGCTGCCGGCACAACACACCTACTCGCATACTTTTATGCAATGGTCGCAGCACGTAATCATGACGAATTCTTCTGTCACTAAGATTGAGAGGTTTCAAATTTACGAACAAAGTTTGGTTAGATTACGTAGCACCCAAACGATGCGATTATATTGGCCAAGGGAAATCGCACAAATACTTTCTAAATTTTGGCGTAACGTGTAATGTTATCATCAAACTTATAATTCGCTCGTAAATGTGATATTGGACTATTCCTAAATGGTTGATCTAGTCCGCTAATTTGCTCATAAAAAATTCAACGTTTTCATAATCACACTGTTACCCAGATTTTAAAATATCTTTTCAATTTAATCCATTTTCTAAATCAACGAAAGAAAGTATGGTATCTTTCCATTGCATTTTTACCTTTTTGGTCTTTATAAATATCGCAATAGTTCAATTCAATAAATTTCAGCCTATGATGTCTATAATAGTAAAAATATAACCTCATTTAGAGTTTTATTAAATTCATATTCCTTTTATTTTAAAAATAAGGGTTATAAGAATATCCAGTAGTGGTAATTTACCAATAGATATCTCGTACTTATATGAATCCAAATCTTGTTCCTAACTTTTAGATAGATAAAATTTCCAAGTTCTTGTATTTTGTGTTTTCTTAATTTAAATTTACTTAAATCTATAAATTAGGAAATTAAAGTAGCATGAATATCAACCCGATACACGTCTAAATGAGATTTTACTATTATTATTATAGAGATCGTATGTTAAAATATACTTCAACGAAAATATAACAATATTTATAAAGACAAAAAAGATAATAAAAATGATAGCATTTTCTTCGTTGGTTTTGGAAATAAATTGAAATGAAAAGATATTCTAAAATTTAGGCAATAAAGTAATTATGAAAACTCGCGATTAGTATTGAAGGACTAATTTGACTTTGTTTTGGAAAGCCAATGAACTAAATTGAACAAATATTGAAGTATGGTGGACTAGAATGAACATTTAGGAATTGTTCAAGGACCATATCGAACAAATTAACGAAGTCCAAGAATGATGTTGTACACTGGGATAAAATTTAGGGATTATTTGTATCATTATCCCATCTGGTTATTAGTACGGCGATGCAAGAGAAACTCCTTCAAGTGTACAAAGGGAGATGCAAAGACAGCCTCCACAGAAATCAAGTTGGGAAGTTGTATGATACATCAGTCCACATCTCTGCAACGATTGTTGACATGAATGTCATCCTTCAAAAGGGTAAAATAAAGTGAATCCACTCTAATTGAAGGCTTGAAACCAACAAGATTGAGGCAAAGAGAGTAAAGACAGATTGCCGAGGAAGTACAGTGAAGCATCCCATCAGTCGAGCTCTGTCGTCTCGTTCGTTTGCTTTTTACTTGCGTGGATCTTATGATGAAGCATTGACGAGTGAAGACGAGAAAAACCAGTACATCAAATACACCCAAAATACAAATGATGATTGTCTCTCAATGATCATCTATCTCTCCTTTGTTCCCTTCCATGCTTTTCTCTTTTCATCATATTGGTCTATCCCATACCCTTCGTAGTCTGTATCATTTTCCTCCTCATCATCACCATCATCTTCTTCAGCCTTGCCAGTGACATGTCCGATCTCTTTCTTCCTCCTTAGACCTCCCTTGAGCCACTGCACGACCTCTGTCATGCTTGGCCGGTTCTCGGGGTTATGATCCGTGCACCTCATCGCGATCATGAGCGCCAGTTTGAGCTCGTCCAGTTTATAGTTCCCCTTCAATCTGGGGTCGGCTATGTGATCGAACGCGCCCTTCTGGACATACGGCTTGACCCATTGCACAATGTCGCGCTTCACTCCGCCGGGAAGCTTCTCCAGTGGCTTCTTGGCACTGATTATCTCGAGGAGTAATATTCCAAAGCTATAGACATCGCAGCTCTCCGAAACTTTTCCCCACATCGCATATTCGGGAGCCAAATAGCCGAGTGTTCCCTTCACTCTTGTTGTCAAATGAGTAACGCCATCTGGAATAAGTTTAGCGAAACCGAAATCCGCAACTTTTACTTGGAATTGGTTGTCGAGAAGGACATTACTCGCCTTTATGTCTCGGTGAATTATGTGAGGATTGGCATCATGATGCAAGTACCTTAAATTAGCAAAAGAAAGAAGACGGTTAAAATTTGAGCAGAATGTATTGACAATTCAGATCTAGAAGGTGCTGAGAAACCTAATTTCCATAAGTTGCAAATCTAGACTGAATTATGTTCCTAAAATGCGATGGCTAATGATTCTACATTTCTAATGGACGTTTTGTGAGGACTAGCCTCATGATAATTCCTTAACCATGTAAAGGCACAAATTTTCTTTTTTTGGTCGGAATGTAAAGGCACAAAGTTCAATGGCTGTGGACAAGCATAAATCCTAAGAGCGTCAAAAACATGTTTGGAGGACTATTTGTACTCGAACATAACCATAAATCCGAATTTCTAGTGATGATTCTATGAGGCGTAACTAGGTTACTTTGTTAGCGATTGAATGAGATTACTTACGCTAAACCCTCAGCTGATCCGAGCACAATGCTCAATCTTCGTGGCCAATCGAGCAAGCAATCTGCGGCGAGTTGGCCATGGAGATGAGTAATTAAGCTATGATTAGGCATGTAATCATAGACGATCAACCTCTCATCGCCACCTGCGTAGAATCCCCTCAACCCTAAAAGGTTCTTGTGCCTCACCCTGCCAAGAATCTCCACCTCCACCGCAAATTCCATTTCGGCCTTTGCACTCATCGCTTTGAGTCTTTTCACCGCAATCTGCAATATTCAGTCGAGTTGAAGATCGATTCATAGAGCTTATAGGAGTCTCTATCTAGTCTCACCGAGGCCACGTTTTCATTATTATTACTCGTGGAACAAGGGAAATAATCTCAAATAGAAACAGAAGAAATGGACATGATTGCCTCTACGCCTTTACTTGTTCGACCCCAATAAACGCTTCCGAAACCGCCCTCGCCGATCTTGTTGTCGTTGTGAAAGTTGTTAGTCGCGTGTAGCAACTCCTTGAGAGAGTAAATTTCCCATGGATAGTCCGTGTTCTTGCATACACTTCAAAAAATACATCGAAAGAGCAAAAAGTCGTCAAAACAAAGCAAATTCATTCGAACTCGATCGACATAATAGCTGCAGAAGATAGGTAACTAGTCCATTAAAAAAATTTACCTGATCTCTGGCTGTTCTTTAAATTTTGAGATGCAACAACAACATCCCCAGAACATCATCCTACTGGAATGAAACTTGTGAAGAGGCAAAGGCCAAAAAGAAGGGATTAATCTCTATGAAGGAAGATAAGAGAGGAGGATGAAGAAAACAACAAGATGATCAAGCAAGAAGAAAGCAAAACGCAATTGCAACCTGATATCTCTATGCAAAACTGAAAGAGCCTTATGGTGAAGACAAAAGGGCAGCCTTGGAAGTCAAGTTTTTGGAATGGAGTCGATAATGTGAACAAAAAGAAACACAAGAATCCGTATTTTCTTTTGAAAGCTTCAAGCTGGTGTCCGGAGCATTTGTTGGGTAATGCCCAAGCATTGCCATTGGAATTGGCAGATTTCTTTATTAGTTTCTCGCAGAGATATTCTGGGTCATTATTCTACATGTTCTACGATACACGTACATTAATTTGGCGTTTCGAATAATGTCGAATTTGATTTCAAGGAGCAATGGCGTCATTCTTTAATTTTAAACCCTTGACAATATCAGCCCGCTACAAGCTTGACTGAGCAATCCATCTTGTCCATATTTAAAAGAATTAATTGAGAAGCCACCCATTGATGGGTTGGACAACGACCCAATTAGGGAAAGTGACGTTTTGAATTGTTTAGTATATCGGATCAAATCGACATAGAACAGGTCAGACATAATAAAATTACGAATGGAATCATTAGCAGCGGGCCTGTGGCTAAGTTTGTTCAACGATGTGAAGCAAATGCAGCTGAACGTGGAACGATAACAATAGAGATAGGTATTAATACGCCTGTGGAATTTAAGATATTAGGAGAGTTTTTAGGAGGCAACTTGAGAATGCGATTGAAGAAATGGGGACAAAAGCGTTTTAGAATATGCTAGATCCAGCTGCTGGTCAGCCAGCTTTTTATGTCATTCGTGGTGTGAAAAGAGGAGGTATATGCGGTATAGACCACAGACCCCACTGATTAATATAACCCTTTAGTACCATGACGAAATAGCACTCTCAAACATACGGCTGATTCGTAGATGTTTGAACGATTAAAAGGACTTAATGACCATCCATTCCATATGGTTTCCGATGGCCAATAAGAGGAGATTTCTCCCACTTTTGAGCTTGTGCATCAATGCTGAATTTGTAAACTTTTAGTGATTAGATAGAGGGTCATATAAATGGAACTTTGTCAGAAGAAAATTGGTATGGTAACAATGTGCTGTAGAATGAGCTCATACAAGCGTAAAGCCAGTCAAATATATCATTGAACAATAAGGGAAAATTTCCAAAACAAAAAGGCCATAAGCCTATTGTACAGATGTTAATTCAATCATAAACTTTTTAATTTGGCTAATTTAGTCTTAAACCTTTTAAATATTTGTTAATATAGCCCTTCCGGTTAATTTGATGGGAAGTTACGGACATGGGTGCCAGCTGCCCCACGTGGCATAGCCGGCGTTGACATGGATAATTTTTTTCATTTTTCTAATTTTTTTCAAAAAATAAAAAATGGAAGAAAAGAGAAAAGTTCATAAGATTTTAAAAAAAAATTACATAAATTATCCACGTTAGTGCTAGACAACCGACGTCCATGTCAATAATTTTCAACCAAAATTGGCTAGGATGACTACATTGGTTAATTGTCAAAATGCTTAGAACTAAAATGGCTAAATTGGCATCCATATAATGGGAGGAAGATTACCAAAAAAGTTGTAAACGTATTGTACTTGTGCCAATTAAGTCCTAAACCTTTCAATTATGTCAATTCATTCTTAAACCTTGTGACAATTTGCCAATGGAATCCTTCCAATCAATTTTGATCGGAAAATGCTGACGTGGTGGTCTAATCAGCACCGGCCATTTTATGTGGCGTGGCTAGTGCTAACTTGGACAAATTTTTAAAAGTTTTTCAAACTTTTTGTTCTTTTTATCTTTTTCTTTTCTTTTCGCCGATGGCTGATCTCAAGTGATGGCCAGAGACCAACCACAAGCGATGGCTAACAAGGGTTGCCAGGCCCCCACTGGTTGCAACAAAGTGAAACCAGAAAAGAGAAAAAAGAAAAGAAAAGAAAAGAAAAATAATAATTCAAAAAAATGAATTTTTAAAAAGAAATTGTAAAAATTGTTCACGTTGGTGGCAGCAGTGTCACATTGGACGGCCGACATCCATGTCAGCGATTTTTAGCGAAAATTAGCCAGATGGACTACATTGGCAAATTATCAAAAGGTTTAGGAATCAATTGGCCAAATTAAAATATTTAGGACTGAATTAGAACAAACGCAATAGGTTTAGGGCTTTTTCGGTAACTTTCCCATATAATAGGTTTAGGACTTTTTTTGATAATTATCCTTGAATAATGAAGTTACAAAACTTGCACTAAGCTATAGAAACTCCTTTTACATTGTTTCTGGACGAATTGTTTCTATTGAAAAGCATGTTACCCATCAACATAAGTTGCAACTGCTTTGTGTGACCACAAGTTTTGAAGTGAGGGAAGTTTTGAGCAACATCACATGCCTATGATACTAATTCCCAAGAGCTCTTTGATTTTACTTGAATCAGGGCAAGTTACAAAAAAAACTTGTCACAAAAGTACAATTAAGTACTAAAACTTACAAAAAGCGCAATCAAATCTTAAAACTTATCAAATTGGTGCAATCAAGTCCTTCTGTAAACTGTGTACAACTTGGCTAACGAAAATGCTCACATGGCTTTTTTAACTTAATTTAATTTGTCAATATAATTTAAATCATATTTGGATTAAAAAAATCATATTTGGACCAAAACGACGTTGTTTAAGCCTTCTCTTTTATGTTTTGCTACGTCAATGCCACATAGGAGAGACAAAATAACAAAAAAAATCAAGTCAGCATTTTTTATTAGCCAAATTGGACGAAATTAAAGGAAGGATTTGATTGCACCAATTTGACAAGTTTTATGACTTAATTGTCTTTTTTATAAGTTTTAGAATTCAATTACACTTTCATAACACATTTTAGGACTTTAAGTGTACTTATCCTTATTTTTCACTAGACTTTTGTTGTGCTGGCAAAATTGCACTTTCAAAGTCGTCGGTTGCAATAACACAGAGAAGAAAATGTTTAGAAATGAACTCATGAAGACGAAACATATATAAAATATTTTAAGTACACAGTCTGTGTGCTCTTTCTTTTACGTCCAACGCCAATGGGTTTGGATGGTTAGTTGGCTTTCTAAACTATAACTACCCAATCAATAGTGATGAATGTGGGGCGTAGAAAAAGGAGCAAACAGGCTATAAACCATAGAGAGATCTCGAAGGAAAATGCCATGTAAAGGGCATGAGTTGAATATTTTTGCTTTCCAGAACATAAGGATCGAAAGGGAAGATTCATCTTAATAGCTAATCAAACCAGACTTTTCCAGCTAAGTTAATACTTTTATGTTGTTGATTTTACTATCGGCACTCTATCGAATACATGTATAGCTGCGAAGTCAAATTTGCTTAGAATTCAACCACATCAGTTAATTTATTTTTCATTAGCTCATTAGGTCTGAATATGCATAAAGTTTGGAGGAAGATACTTCTATATATATATGGCCAAAAAGACCTATTTCCTTCATGATCAACAACTTAAAAGAGTTGCCTATTTTGTAAAACATGAGCAAGAGGATCACCATAAATCTTTAATGAATGAACAATCGTGAGACTAACGACGAGTTTATCCTACTTAGATGCAAACGCCATTTGCAAACCCTAACATAAGATTTAGAAATATGTACAATCAACAGCACATAAAAAAAAACAGCATGGTCCATGTAGTATGTTACGTGATGACTTTTAAATGGTGAGTGCACATAAATATACATGGTATATATGGTGACTATCTAACTTTCAACTGAAACTTTGTCTGCACAACATGGAATAAAACTAACTGGTTGCCGACCTTTTAATTTACACACTAATTTCCACCACCACTTGCTACTTTACAAGTCATAGGATCACAGCAATTCAAAGAGTGAAAAGTATTGGAAGCACACACATATGGAGCACCTATATTTAATGTCTTCAGCCATGACCATTGTTTGTATGTACTACGATCTGACAAACGTGACCTATGTCACAAGTCACGATTTGACTTCAAAACATTTGTAGAAAGTCCATGGTGATCAACAGTCAACACAACCCTGGCGAAACACAAGGACAGTGAAATTCTGCAATCAAGCGAGTTTGAAACCTGCCTGCCTCCATCCTAAGAAGCATAAGCCAGTAAATGACATGAAAATCCACAAACTAGCTTAGTCACAAAAGAATTCAATTTCGGAATAGGTTCTTATGGGGACAGTGTAATTTCAGTGTTTTCATGCAACTTAGGCACTCCAACCATATTCTACAATTTAATAGTTTATCAATAATGGGTTCATAAGAAATCTCTCTCCAAATACTATTGACAGGTTAGTGTGAGCTTATCCATGCAGTTATGCACTCTTTGAATAGGAGTAACAAGGTCGGAAATATTGACTCATTGACAGGCAACAAGGGGGAGAGAGAGAGAGAGAGCAGTAGCAACTTCTCTCTTTTTGCACACACGCATACGTGTGCATATGTACCAAGTCAGTAAGTCTATATCAAATCAGCAAAGGCAACAGTAACAACCCTCTCCAAATATATGGAAACTGCTACTTCTTCTAACTATCACTTTGCTATATATTCCTTCAAGTTTTCAAATTTTCTTTGAGATTTAACGTTAGGATTCATCAGCGTGGATATAAGATAACCCTGGCAACCAAGACAAACCAATTAGCATCCAATCTAACTGCACTCTCTAGTCTCTACCGCCTTACAAACTGAACATTTTCCATTAAAAGTTTTTATAACTAACAAAATTATCTCATATTTTGTTACCAATAGCTAATTCTAATGTTGCAAGCAGCTTCTTATCAGTCAATTATAAATTACTGATGAGGAAAAAACGCTCATATGTTGAACTTAATTAGATTGCATCATGTAGCTATATACACAATCCGAGTCTAGATAGCAATAATATAGATAATAGAACCACGATTTGGGTGCGCTAACTGTAAAACGATTTAGCTTGGATGCTACCAATCTGATTGAGAATTTGACCCAAAAAAAAAAATTTGATTGAGAACAAACCTTGCAAAAGTTCTCGAAAACCCAAGTCTTGTAGGATTGAAAACCTACTTCTTGTAAAAACAAGAGAAAAATTACGCACACAATTCTTCGTCCAAGAGGTGCAATGATAAGGGAAATCTAAAAGAATAATGAACTGTTCATTGCAGTCAATTAGCAAAAACCATATCTCTCACTCAGTAGTCAGTAAGCACTTCATCAAGTTTCGATTGCAGCCGAGCTATATCCAGGCACCCAGTATGGCAAGCCTGAAGTAGAAACAACGAGAAAATAAGGCAATAAATTCTTTGTACTTAGATTATTTTCACGAAAACTAAGGTAACACATAGAACCCTATTTCTACAACAATTTTTCCATGAGAGTTATCACAGTATACCTCGGACTGGATGGTGTGGATGAATATCATTTCACTAGTTCTAGTGGAAACACTACTTGCTACACTAATTCCTTCTTCCAGCAGTAGTTGAAACACCTTTGATAATGGAAAATTATGGTCTTGGTCTCTGGAGCTAGCACTTCGGATGACTATTTCCACTCCATCCAGACAAGGCCTTACACTCAAAGCTCTCGCTGAACAATCGGCGCCTGAGCTCCAAATTTCTGGTCCAAGAGAGCCCAAATGAACAGATTTACCCCTCTTGAATTCATCTTTTCTTCTTTCCAACTCATTGATCTTCCTTTCTAGATGGTTTATGTAATTGACAGCCCCAGTTATATGATCCGATGTTGCTCGCTTCCCCTAAAAATCCCATGCACAGAAACCCTAATTAGGGGAAAGTATCAAAAAACAAAAAGACAACCTATTTGCTTACCTTAATATATTCGAGAGGGAGTAATGATCTGAGAGACGCGTAAAGGGTGTTCATTTCTTTCCGCCTCCGCCGTTCAATGTCTCGATGCATTGCCTTCTTCGGATCGCAATCTTCACGGCTTTTGTTGCCTCCGCTAAAAGATATGAGTATAGATTCGTCTGAGCCCTTGTTCTTGTTGTTTTGGTTGGTAAAACAAAGGCCATGAAGATCTTGATCATCATGAATGATCAGATCTTCCGGAATCGGGTTGTGATTTGGTTGGAAATAGGACAGATCGTTGTTGGGTTGTAAAGGAAACATGTTGCTCCAGAAAGTATAAATTAATGGAGGAGCTCTAAGCTTTGAGCTGGAATGGAAATGGAGATGAAAGAGGAGGAAGAGTTATATTATTTATGTTAGGGTGTGCGTGAGTCATATATTCTCCTTTCGATGGGCCTCAAGTGTCGAGATTCTTGAAAATCTCCTCGGATAATGATAATCACTTTAATTAAAGCTTAGGTAAGGTATACTATTCTTAAGGCACACCAGACCCTATCCACCTAATTACCCACATGACATATGAATGGGCTTTATATAATAAGATAATTCCACTGCATTGCCCATAAAGAAGAAAAAAATTCGATTGTTTCAGATAGTGCCTTCCAATAAATTAAAAAAATGAAACGACTTTCATAAAAAAATTTGATAAAAAAAGCTGTAGAACTGAATAGTGGTATAAATCCAATGTCTATATTACCAAGTTATGTCCCATATGGCTGTCATTCGATGGAAAAGAAATGATGAACACTGTCTCAAATTTTGAATCTAACAAATAAATCCAAACAAATTGCTCATAAATGTTTTTTACTATAAATGCTTGGTGTGTTTCAGCTCCAAGAGACAAGCTCTAGTCTTAAATACGAAACTCCAAAAAAATGCTGGTTCGGTCAATTGCATGACATAAAGAGAACTTCAAGACATTCATAATAATTTTTTGCAAACCGAAATTATTGTCACATAGTTGTAGCAAGAAACTCACTCAATAAAGAAAGATAGTTTCAGAAATTTCCTTGAAATTGATGTCAGTATGTATATGAATAATATGGGACAGTTATAAAAAAAAAAAGTCTTAAACCTTTTACACCGATATAGACTTTTTTTAATAATTTTTTCAAATGATATCTTCAGTTATTTATTTTCTTTACTTTTTTTGGACTGGGGGCGGGCCAGGGTTGCCGGTTGACTCTCGCAGACCACTAGTCGAGGGGTCGTGGGCCCTCTCTATGGCCGGTGAGGGCTTGGGCGAGGGCCTCAACTCCCTTGCCCATGGTCGGCGAGGGTTGATTGACAACCCTTGCTAGCCCTCGATCGAAAAAAAATAAAGAAGAGAAAAAATAAAAAAAACCAAAAATATATATAAATTATTATTTAAAAAAAGTGATAATATCATAGCTGACCATGCCACGTAGGATGGTTAGCATCTATATTAGTTGTTTCCGGCTAAATTTGGCTGGGTGGACTCAATTAGCAGAACATGAAAATGTTTACGATTAAATTGGTACAAACATTTTAAACATTTTTTACCAAAAAAAAATTTTGCACAATTGAAAGGTTTATAACTAAATTGACACAAGGATGATAGGTTTAGGACTTTTTTGGTAATTTTCCCTATAATAGATGTTTGCCATTAATTTTCTTAATTGGTATAAGACTATAGACAACTATGTTTAACCAGCAAAATTTAATCATTGACACTAAAAGAACAAGTGAAGAAAGAAGAATTGCCACATAAGCTCTTGAGATCTAGTTTGGATCCAATGTTCTTTATTGACACGGAAGTTACTTGGTATATGTTAGAACATTTAAATATTAAATCACACATTCAATTTAGCAATTTAAACTTTTAGAATAGCTGGCATGGTTCTCATATGATATTGGAGCAGGATGTCTTGAGTTCAAATCTCTATAGGCCCTGTGTTAAGAATATTTGAATAATAAATCATGTCTTTATCTATCAGCTTCGGTTTCTAAAAGAGTCGATAGTGCTTTAGGGTGGACTTTCATATTTCCATGTTTAGGCCAAAATCTGCTAATATTTTAATATTAAATTATGTTTTCACCTAACAGCCTAAATTTTTGTAATTATAGATAGTGATCCCATAGAATCTAATACTGTACATATGAGGGCCTCGTGAGAACGTCATTCACCGGCCAGCGTGAATCGTCATCTAGAGATGAGTTTGGGAGAAATCAAGCCCCATTTCCAGTTATCCCAAGCATCTCTTTCTCTCGATGACTGTAGTAATTGCGGCAAATGTGAAAGGGAGGTATTCATACCACCTTTGTCAGGAATCTAGGACAAAAAGTTCAAGAAAGAGGTCCAAATTATATAAATTAATGGTGGAACAGTACAAAGGATGCTGAGAAAGTCTTTCCTCATCATAGAGAAACGAGAGATTTAATAGTGATCGCAAATGGAAATCTTAAAATGGTCGGTGAGAGGAGGCATTTCTGCTGCTGTGATCCTCCGAAAGTGAAAGTGAAATGATGATTGTTGACGAAGAAAACGCAAATTCATCTTATCATATTGTCCCAACGACTTTCGGAGTCAGAAACACGGGGTCTACATTATTGTTCACACAAAAAAAGGGATTTAGATGATGGACGTATTCAACACCGTTATAAATATCGTAACGTTCATACAACAAGTTTTATCTACTTTGAATGCGTTTGATTCAACTTTGAAGGAATGTCTTTAGAAAAATGAAAAGTTCTTTGAGCTAAAGAGGTTTTTCGAAATGCAAATTATCTTTGGTAACGTGTATTTTAAAAATACATTGGGATGCAACTTTGATCTAAATGCCATTTTATAAAAACAACATCTTGTAAGGGACTTTTGTTATTTTGTTTTAAAAAAACTCTCAAATGGCGAACTTAGCCGACGGGCCAAAACGATCGTCGGCCAACCGCCGATGACCAGATCTAGCCGTCAGCTAGCCTTGCCTGAGATTGCGCGACCTCAAGCGTCACCAAGGTAGTGCAACCTAGGTGACGCCTAAGGTCGCCCTACCTTAGGCGATGTCACCTGGGTTGTGCAACCCAGGCCATCAGTCACACCCAGGCCGATGATCACTTGGGTTCCCATGACCCAAGCTGACGATCATCGGGGTCGCGCAACCCCAGGTGGTGGTCGTCGACCTCCGTCCAGCTCCTCTATGCAAACCATGATTTACAGTGAACAGTGTCGATGAACAATTAGCAGTACCAAGACTTGCATCTTATCGG
Organism: Syzygium grande; assembly: GCA_024733475.1. NCBI lineage: Eukaryota > Viridiplantae > Streptophyta > Magnoliopsida > Myrtales > Myrtaceae > Syzygium > Syzygium grande. The sequence continues at coordinate 940,931 of JAMXDD010000010.1, read as the reverse complement.
ATCATCCCAATGACTTTATGAGTCAAAAATGTGCGACCTACATTATTGTTCACACAAAAAAGGGGCGTAGATGATAGACGTATTCAACATCGTTATAGATATCATAACGCCCTTAAAACAAGTTTTACCTACTTTGTAACGTTGGAATGCTAAAAGAAATCTCATCTCCCTCGATTGCCATGTTCCTTCGGTCTGCCTTTTTCCTTGCTCGTCAAACAGCCATGGTGATCGATTGAGCGAAACTGCCGACAAAATTCTTGGCGTCCTTAGCTGATTTGGTACAGAACCATACATGACCACTATGATTGATATCTTCATTTTATATGAGCCGGTCCCAGTTGTGCCCTCCCATGAAATCATACTTTTGATTTTTCCATTCTTGTACAGAACAAATTCCCATTTGCCAAGCGTCAGGACCGCCCGGTTACAGCGAATGGCTGCAGAAAATGCACTTTGTTCACATTCATAATGGCTAGGTTATGCTCACAGTCACAGCAGAGAGAGAGAGAGAGACATAAGTCCATGCAAAACACGAGGCAATTGAAATTGATTACTTAAGTCCAATTATAATATGTTGATAGTACCCTCATTTTTTGGAAAAAGTTGACGAATTATGATTAAATAGCATCTTCCGATGATTTAGTTGGTAAACCCAGTTCAGCCGAGTAATCCCTGAAATCTTCAGAGCCCACAGACGGATTCTGCAGATTCTGATCCTTTAATATCAAAATAGATGTCATGCTTAAAAAAATGAGATGATTATGGTGTAGAAGCAACAGGCCGATATCTTACACAATCGTTTCAAGTCCTTATAATATTCGAGGATGCTCGCAACTGATTAATTTTTCATATCAAGTGCCTTAAATTGAGCACAGGTTGTACTTGTACAGACCTAAAGTTTAGAGAATTTTAATTTGGAGACTGGAAATTTGATGAGAGTTTGGTGGCTCTGTGAGCGAGCTTGTCCATATTAGAGTAAGTTCACCTCTAAGCTCTCTAATGAATCAAAGATAGTGTGATATTTGTGAAGAATTATTTCTCGAAATACATGTAAATATGATCTTATGACATGTTTTCAGCCTTAGAATGAAGAGCATATATACTAAGACCTATCAAATTGATAAGTCGGGTCTGGTTAGGTGGGCTGAAAATAGGCCGACTCATATTGACCCGTTTTTATGCAATACGATTTAAGCAAACCACCAATTTCACTAGACCCGGCACGACTTGGACCCAACCCATACCCAACACAATCAGGGCACCAATTCTTAGCAATTGTTCCACTTAACAACACACAATTCACAAAGCTCAATTGCTCCCGGAGCCACCAGATGACTAAAAAATTGCATACATGGCTCCTTACAAATTATACTTCAAATTGCATCTCGTTAACCTCCACAAACTACCAGATTCTAACAATACACGTAGAAAAAGAAATCTTCCAGTTTTTCTAACTTCTTATCTAGTTATAGGAGTCATTGACCTAGGGTTCTAGCGTTACCGATAAAGAAGAAAGCCACTTGTAAGTTTACGATGCACAAGCATTGAGAGCAGTGACGAGAGAGAAGAGCACCGATGCTTCGATTTGATCACTACCGTCGAAAGCAATGATGAATGAAGAGAGAAGGGCACAAAGTGATTTCGAACGTGAAATCAAGCTACCTACGGATGAGAGTGAAAACAGGAGAAGGGAGGAGAGCATGATCTCAGTTTGAGTTTTGAGTCCCCACACTAGTTTTGGTCTTAGAATGTCAAACGAGTAAAAATATGGGTCATTTAAGCAACCCAACATAACCCATTTCACTAGGTTTTGTCTTCTCGTCAACCCATTTCGCCCTAACTTGTTGCCAAACAGGTTACCCACTCTACATGGGGCCATTAAATATAAATTGCAAAAATGGGTTTGTGACCGCTACCAACATGAGAAAATATTAGGAACAACTTAGATGTCAACTCAGCAAAAAACTAGCTCATTCATCTCACGACACGTTGTTGACACCTTTTTTTTTTTTTTTTTGGCCCAAAATTAATCATGCAAAAATTTAAGGGTTAATATCCTTAATTCCTAAAAAAAAAAATTTATTTGTGCATTTTGCATTATTAGAATGCATTTTTATTTTTTTAATTATTAAAAAAAAAACGGAGCGGAACCGGGCCGGATCGACCCGGCCCCCTAGTCCTTCCCCTAGCTGGGCCTTGCCCAGCCCTTTTTTTTCCTCTCTTTTTCTTTTGCCGCTGGGCCCAGCCCAGCCCTTTCTTCTTCCTTCTTTCCCCAGTCTAGTCCGTCTCTCTCACTCTCCTCCTTTCCTCTCTCCTTTCGCGGCGGACGCAGAACAGCCGAGCATTGGCCGCCGCCTGGACAAAGCGGAGAAGCCGCTCCACCGTGCAAAAATCGGCCGTCGCCACCAAGCCAGGTAGGGACCGCGGCAGGTCTCGCCCGAGCTCCGACCGCCACCCCTATTTTGTCTTCTCGGGCCTCATTTTTGCTCTGTTTCGGGCATACCGGGCCGGAGCTCGCGGCCGTCTGGCTCGCGCGAGCTCCGGCCCCATTCCGTCCTTCGTCTGTCTGCTGTGTGTGTCGCTGTTCTTGTGTTGAGAGCCCCGGCTTGTGTTTGAGTCTTGGTTGAGCCAAAAATCATTCGTTTTTCCAGCGCTCACCAAGTGTTCGACTGGTGAGATCCGGTTTTAGGTCGTCCGTTTTATCCGGCGTTGAATCGCTCGCGCGTGTCGCATTCTTTCTTGGGCGTCCCTATGGTGTTTAGAGTGCCGGGCGTCGGCCTCCTAGCCGTCGGCCGCGTCCCACCCGCCTCTGTTGTTTCATTTGGAAATTAGCCGGAGTACCCTGGCCGGCGGCAGCAACGCCCGCCGGGGAACGGCGGCCCGGGTGGAGGCCGGGGCGACACCGGAGTGGGGGCGTTGCCAGGCTGAGACGAGCGGCGTCTCGGCCGCCTCCGGCGAGACCCCGCGGTGCAGGGGAATGCAGGGAGTCAATCGGGTTTATGAGGGGCAGAGTAGGGTCGGATCCGGATTGGGCGAGGAGCCCGACCCGGTTCCTTTTTTCTCTCTTTTGGGGCTGGGCTAAAAATAAAATAGAAATAGGCGGTGGGCTGGGCTTGTATTAATTTTTTGGTCTGGGCCTATGTCCTTTTTTTAAAGTTTTGCTAGACTGGGCTCATTCTCTTAGCCCAATCCCGCGTGGACCCGGGCTAGCGGGTCCGGATCAGTCCCGATCCGGGTCGGATGTGGAGATCCGACCCGGGTCTGTTTATTTAATATTATATAATAATAATTTAAAAAAATTTTAAAAAAAAATTTCAGAAAATTTAAAAATGGAAATCGGGCTTTGGATTTGCCCAATGTAGTGAAATTTAGGCATCTGTTTGCGTACTTTCGATGTAGTGATTGTCATTTTCTTAACCTGATTAGGATTAGAACCTTAGGATCCACAATCGATAGGAAGAATGCAGAATACCTTTAAATGATGTTTGAATAAGATTAGGTACCGAAAGAACATTAATTACTTAATTAGTGTAACCAAATTCTCGAACTCATTTAATCTCTAGTTCGTCAAAGTAAGGTAATTCTCCCACTACTTTACTTGAGAGTCTAATCGATCAACCGTAAATTGATTAGTGGCGATTCTTAAATAAAAATCACTTGCAAATTAAAAACTTAAATCTCAAATCGTGATATGATATGAATTTAGGAGAGTCCGAATTAAGTCTCATATCTAGATTTAGCACACGCTAGCCTAGCCACATTTTCCTCACAAAAAGGGCGATTGCACATGTCGTTCACGAGCCCACCTGTCATATCTCTCTCTCCCTTTGTCTCCCTCCTCTCTTCACAGCTTCTCTCTCCCTCCTCCATAATCTCACGTGCTGCTCTCTCTCTCTCCCTCTTGACGACCCAACTTTGCTCTCTCTCATCCGCCTCTGCCTCATCCATCGCCTTGTCCGTTGATGCCCCTCCGGCGACAGCTTCACCATTGAGGTCATCCACCGTCCCCGCAGCCACCCAGCGTCCAAGAACAAGGCCAAGTTCCCCAACGTCATCACCTGCGACATCCAGCCCTCCCTTAGCCCCTGCATCCTCGAGGTCCCTTGCAGCATTGATGCCGTCACCTTGCTCCACAAGTCGTTCATTGTCCCTGAGGTCGCCCCCTCAATCCAAGAACTAGCCCAAGCCCCCGTCATCCGTGACCTAGAGCCCTCCCTCAGCCCCTGCATCCTCAAGGTCCCCTGAAGCTTCGATGTTGTCACCTCCCAACACAGCTTCGTGATAAGATCCGACGAGGACAATCCTTGCCCTGGCCATGAGGGTCAAGCTCCCGCCAAATCTAGTGAAAGTGACCCTCGCTTGTGGCCAGTCACCGACTGCAGCCAAGTATCAGCCACAGGCCAAAGGGAAAGAAAGTGAAAAAAAAAAGAGGAAAAAAAAAGGAAGAAACGATGAAGAAGAAGAGAACAGAGGCATGAGAGGAGAGAGACAAAGGGAGAGAGATCTAACAGGTGGGCCCACGAACGACACATGTCGCGAGGTGAGTAGACTAGTTTTTTGTTGAATTGGCATCAAAATTGTACCTAGTATTTTCTTACAAAAAACGGTGAAGAAGAAGAGAAATAGAGGTGCTAGAGGAGAGAGACAAAGGGAGAGAGAGATCTAACAGGTGGGCCCGCGAATGACACATGTTGCGAAGTAAATGGACTAATTTTTTGCTGAGTTGGCACAAGAGTTATAGCTAATATTTTTTTAGTACCATCTGCCTCTCCTTTGGAGTTAGAATTAGTTTTTTTTTTCCCATTACCAGCAAAGGTTTTACAGTTATTAGGGAAAAATTATTATCAAAATATATTCTGGCATTTGAGATACAACAACTTTGCCATAATACAAAAAAACAAAAACGACACAAATAATGTCTGAACTTTGGTCAGTATTCAATATAGTGCATGAACTTTTAATTTATTCAATGTAGTCCCTAAACTTTAACTCAATGTGCAATGTGGTCTCTAAATTTTTAATTTGTTCAATATCATTCCTGAACTTTTAGTACACGTTCAATTTAGTCCCTAAATTATATGAAAATATTCAATGTTGTCCTTCAATTAATTCAAGTTCAAGGACTACATTAATGTTTTCATATAATTTAGGGACTAAATTGAACATATATCAAATGTTCAGATATCACATTAAATTGAATATTAAGTTAAAGTTCAGGACCTACATTGAATAAATTAAAAGTTCATGGACCGGATTACGTATTAGGTCAAAGTTCAGGGACTAATTATGTTATTATCTCTACAAAAAAAATCAGGTGATATTGAAGGTTGCATGAGAGGTGCTACGACAAGAGGGAAATTGATTCCAATCGTGCAAACCAAGCCTCCCTTCCATTTGCAGCCATAAGTTCAGGGGTGTTCACGAGTTAACATACTATCTCATTTTCCGTGACGAAAAAGTTCACCTTAGATATAAATACTGAAGCTCCAGCCTCGTGGAATACTCTATCGAAGGCCTCTGCTAATCTCATAGATTATGCGAGACGAATATAAGATATGATCATTGTCGAATCAATAATTTCAATTTGAACAACCATGAAATACAGACTGAACTGACAAATATAATCTAAGATTGATCCAATTCAATTGCACCCATTGATGGTAGATCTACGTTTGCATGACAACCTTAAAATTAACTTAGGACTTGAACCACCAACTCCACCAACATCAAACTAGAAGCAGCTTGTTGAGTATTTAATCATATTGCCTCATAAAAATTCATTCTACTGGGGTTATGAAGACATGCAATGTTGATGTGCAGTGTAGAGTCCCTAGACACTACAAAAAAACACGAAATTTGCGACGGATTGTATTTTCCGTCGCAAATTTGTGAGGGAAATAATCCTGCAACGGATTTTGCGACTGTTTTATTTTCCGTCGGAAATTTGCGACGGAAAATACAATATGTCGCAAATTTGCGACGAAAAAAAGTTAAATCGCAAATTTGTGACAACCAAACGTCCGTCCGTCGCAAATTCGTAGTTTATCAGCCTGTGATATTCCAACCCTATCTCTCTTTCTCGCTCTCTCTCGCTCTCTCTCGCTCTCTCTCGCTTTTCTCCCTCTTTCATATGTCTGAAATCAGCAAAATTCGCGCACGCACATATTAATCTTGGTGAAGCTTTTGTACCGGTAAGTGTCATAGCTAGCTTTGTGACTATTCGTCGTTGCATTGTAATTTCTTGTTTTTTAATATATGTTTATGTTTGTTTTTTTTTTTGTATCTACATCACCGGTTTAATGACCGTCGACCGACGTCACCTCATCGGCCTTTGGATGAGGCCGAACGGCCACGCGCCCCGTTTTGCGACGAATAAATGAAAATTCCTGATTCCGTCTCAAATTTGCGACGGAAATAGTTTTCCGTCGCAAATTTGCAACGGAAATAGTTTTCCATCGCAAATTTGCGACGGAATTTTCATTTATTCGTCTCAAATTTGCGACGGATGAATTCCGTTTTCATCGCACATTAAAAATTATTAAAAAATGATTCTTAAGTGATTATTCTTTTTTGGGTATGTGCCTAATTGGAGGTCTCGCAATCCAAGTGGACATTGCAATTCTCATCAAATTGATCACTTTCTCCTACCAATATTTCAGTCAAATATTTGGGTAAGTTTTCTTTATATTGTAATTTTTTCTATTTTTGCAATTTCATATTAATTGTTGCATGAATAGCAAAAATTATAATTTCCAAAATTTTATGATTTTAATTAAGAACAATAGATATGATATTTTAAATATTTTACCAGAATTTTTTATTTTAATACAGACACAATGCAAAGAGAAAGGGCTTGGATGTATAATAAGAACTTACTTGGACGTCAAGGATTGACAGATGAGTTTCGTACTGGGTTGGAACTATTTTTAGACTTTGCTAGTAGTAAATATGAGTTTATGGATGGAAATAAGTTAAGGTGTCCGTGTAAAAAGTGCGGTAATGGTAAATTTCTTGTGTGTGATCAAGTTAGAGAACACCTTACTAGATTTGGATTTACTCCGAACTATTATAATTGGACTTCCCATGGTGAACCATTTCTATCCGATGAAGGATATGGAAGAAGTGACCAATTTTCAGTTAGGAAAGAATGTGGCTATTATGAGCAATTGAACCCATATGAGAGGATGGTGATTGATGCAGCTAGTTATAATTTTGTCACAAAATCAAATCATGCAAGTACTAGTTTTACTCCTACACGTGAACAAGTGGGTACTAGTCATGCTTCACAATTGGAAGATATAGGAGTAATGGATTTTGAGGAGAATGTGTATAATGAAACTTTTCAATCGAATCAGTTCTGGGATGTCTTGAAAGCAGCAGATGAATCTCTATGGGCAGGTTGTGAGGACCACACTAAGTTATCAGTGACAGCCCGACTATTAAATATCAAGGCAGCGAATAATGTGTCTACGGATTGCTTCAACTTTTTTTGTTGAAGTAATGCGGGAATCATTGCCTCGTGATAACAACATGACAAGTGATTTTTATGATATGAAAAAACTAGTGGATAACTTAGATCTTTCGGTTGTAAGGATTGATGTATGTAGTAGGGGTTGTATGATATATTGGAGAGATGATGAAAATGCAGAATCTTGCAAATTCTGTAGCCAACCTAGGTACAAGATTAACAGGAAGTCGGGTCATAATCAGAAGTGTAGACCATACAAGCAAATGTTTTATCTGCCCTTAATCCCCAGATTGCAAAGGCTTTATGCATCTAAAGCCACTACTGAACACATGACTTGTCATGTAAATCATGAAACAGAAGAGGGTTTAATGTGTCATCCTTTAAATGCGGAAGCATGGCAACATTTTGATAGAACATACCCTGAGTTTGCATTGGAGCCTCGGAACATCAGGTTAGATCTCTGTGCCGATGGATTTGCTCCATTTGGGAAAACAGGAAAAAGTTATTCATGCTGGCCAATTATCTTAATGTCGTACAATATTCCACCTGGTATGTGCATGAAGACACCTTATATGTTTTTGACATTAATCGTGACAGGGCCGCAAAATCCGAAAAAGTTTATAGATGTTTATATGCAACCATTGATTGTGGAGTTACAACGGCTATAGGTTGAAGGTGTCCCTACATATGACGTTTCTACCGATCAAATATTTGTTATGAAGGCTACCCTTCTTTGGATGATAAATGACTTTTCAACTTACGGAATGTTATCTAGATGGAGTACAGCTGGGATCTTAGGATGTCCGATATGTTTGAAGAGGTCAAAGTCATTTAGATTAAAACTTGGAAAGAAGCCTAGCTATTTTGACTGTCACATACAATTTTTACCGCCAAATCATCCTTTCAGAAGGAATAAGAAAGAGTTCATCAAGAATAGGACTAAAAGAATGCGTCCCCCATTGAGGTTGACTAGCGATCAAATTTGGGAGCGTGTGCAGGACTTTCCAACTGTTGTTGAGAATCCGCACGGCATGACTTTTGCATACGGAAGTACACATAAGTGGATAAAACGCAGTATATTTTGAGATCTACCATATTGGAAGGCCTATCTTATTCATTATAATCTTGACGTCATGCACATAGAAAAGAATGTTTTCAACAATGTCATAAATACTGTGATGGATGTCGCCGGAAAAATAAAAGACAACTTGAACGCAAAAAAAGATATAAGAGATATTTGCGATCGGCCAATACTAGCTGTGGATGCAAGCAGCAGGAGACCAAAACCGAAAGCAGTTTATATATTGGATAAGGAGTAGAGGCGAGTTGTTTGTTAATGGTTGAAATCTGTGCGATTTCCTGATGGATATGCTTCGAATCTCGGGAGATGTGTTGATTTGAATGAATGCAAGTTGACAGGTTTGAAAAGTCATGATTGTCACATCTTGATGGAAAGACTAATTCCAATATCTTTGAAGGAAGTTTTACTGAACTTTGTATGGGGCGCCATTACAGAATTAAGCAATTTCCTCCATGATATTTGCTCGACAGTGTTAAAAGTATCGCACATGGAAAAACTAGAGAGAGATATTCCAATTATTCTTTGCAACTTAGAAAGGATATTTCCTCCAGCGTTTTTTGATTCGATAGAACATCTCTTAGTTCACTTGCCTTATGAAGCCAAAGTTGCAGGTCTCGTCCAATTTCGATGGATGTATCCATTTGAGAGGTAATATTTTTTTTAAAATACAGTTCAAATAAGTTTATCATATAATATGTTCCAATAAGCTTCTTTTTATTTCAACTAGATTCTTATATCATTTGAAGAAAAAAGTGAAGAATAAGGCACATGTTGAAGCTTCAATTTGTAATGCATATATTGTGGAAGAAGTGACGACATTTGCATCATACTATTTTGAGCCGCACGTTCAATACAAGAGGCGAAGAGCAGGCAGAAATGATGAGGGCTCCATTAATCCCAATTGCACAGCATTCTCTATTTTCAATTATCTGGATCGACCAAGCGGCGCATGTCAGTTTCGTTACTTATCAGGCGAAGAATTTCATGCAGCTCATACTTATATTTTACTGAACTGCCCAGAAGTCGAGCTATACTTCAAGTAAGTGTAAATTTGCAAATATATGTTTTACGTGTCAAATATTTGCTAATAATGATATGGTTTTTAATATTAGGATTTTCCAAGCTTCAATGTTTGGACTACAACCAAATGAGTTTGACCGTTTGTGTGATGAATAAGTTGCAGCATGGTTCAAGACATATGTAAGTTGCCTATGGATCAAAACCAAGTTATTAAAATTATATACATCATTTAGTTAAATATATATTATTGACTTTGCATGTGTAACCTTAGGTTCACAGTAATTATGATGAAATTGGAGGGCAATGATTACTATATCATCTATCATGGAGTCCACAGTTAAGAGTTTGAAGTTGGTCAGCATATTTCATAAATGGATATAATTTTCATACTCAAGAATATGAAATGGGAAAATCCACAATGAATAGTGGTGTGTCTGTTCGGTCATCCAATGATGACAATTCGAAAGATGATTTTTATGGCTTGTTGAATGAAATCATAGATAGAGTACCCTGGATCATTAATGATGCGGGTTGTGTTATTTAAGTGTACGTGGTTCGACCCCGTCAAAGGAATAAAGACGCATACGAAGTTCAATTTGGTTGAAATAAATCACAAGAAAAGGTATATGAAGTATGAACCATTTGTCTTGGCACAACAAGCAATTCAAGTATGCTATGCATCATATCCTAGTTTGAAACGTGACAAAGCTAATTGGTGGGCTATATGTAAAATCAAAGTACGGAGGAAAATCGAAGAACACTGGAAGGATAGAGTCTACCAACAAGAGGAAGTGTATAACACGGTTGAAATTGAGGAATATAACATACCAACTTTACGAGATCCGTGTGGAGCAATGACAGATGTGGATCCAACTGAAATTTACGAGTTAAATGTACAAGAATGTTCAAAATCTGATTTTCGGACACATGATAGCGAAGACGAGGACGAGGGACGAAGATGAAGATTTAAGATTAAAATTTTTGTCACAAAACATTATAGATGTGTAATTATTAATGCTACAAGTGCTATTTTGGTTGTTATCATTATTGTTCTTGTTATTATTGTTATTGTGCTTTTTTATTATTGTTATTGTCGATTATTCTTTTTATTTTAATTGATCGTCCGAAATTTTGTCCCTAAATGCCAACAAGTCTAATATTATTAACGTGTCCTAACATTTCCGATATTCTAATTTCTATTGCAAAATTTGAGATGCCAAAATTTTGGATTGAAAAAAAGATGTAGCAAATTTAGGACCCAAATAAATGAGATGCTAAATTTTTGACCGAAAAAAAGACGTCACAAATTTACAACATTCATGAAGTATGTGCATATTTGCGGATTGAACCTTCCGTTTTTTGGAAGAATTTGTACCATTCGAAATTTGCGACGGATAAAATCCCGGAAATTTTTGTCTATCGCAAATTTGCAACGGAATTTTTTTACGCCGCAAATTTGGCGGCGGATTTTTAACCAAAACTTTTGACGGATTATAGTCGTGTAACAAACTTGCGACCGACATAGAAAGTCCATTGCAAATTTTTAAAAAGAGAGAAAATTTACATCGTTAATACCCTCCTCTTCCGGAAACCTTTAGCCCGGAGAATTTTTTAAGAAAGAAGTGTCGGCATCGGCGGCCATTTTCGCCGAGCCCGGCAGCCTTCGTCACCGTCGTTTACGCCCGGTCGCCAGCGCCGTCATGCGCCGACCAATATCGTCGGCCAAAGTGAGCCATTTGGGCTCACGCTTTCTTCGGGCGATTTTGTTGTCCTTGAACCAAGTAAGCAACTCCCTAAACCCTAGTTAATATAATTAAGTAATTAGTCAGACTTGTTTAAGGATTATTTAGGATCACTTTTCGTTGGCTAAGTTACGGGTCGATTTCAGGATTGCATGTGGCTTTGATCGATGGTCGACTGGTTAATTTATCTATTATGTGGATGATTAAGCGTTAAATGACGATAGGGTGATTGATTAAAATGCGTTTTCCACGAAAATGCTTGAAAATTGAACAATTATATAAAAATCAAGAAAAATTACGGAAAATTAAAACAACGGTATATGTTGGCAACAAATATGAAATTTGACCGTAAAAGTTTTTTAAAATTTTTAAAAAACTAAAATTTCATAATATCACAAAATGGCAAAAATTAATAGTGACTACCCATTTTCAATGAAATTTAGATTTGTTAACGTTCCGGGGAAAAAAATATTAAAAAATTAAAAATTTCCATCACCTTATAAAATGGCTTAACATAAATGTGGTCACCCATTGTGAGGAGAATTTTTATTTTTTTGGGTGAAAAAAAATTAAAAAAATATAAAATTTCAAAACTGCACAGAATTGCCTAGAAAACATGTGGCCATCAACTTGCAGTGAAATGTAAATTTCTTTAGATGGCCAAAAAAAAATTAGAATTTAAAAATTTTCAAAACTTCACGGAATGACTTATAATATCTGTGGCCACCCACTTTTAGTTATATTTAATTTTTTTAACGTGCCCTAAAAATTATTAAAATAAATAAGGACAAAAATTTTGGAAACTTTACCTAATAGCTTAAACTACCTGTGGTCACCTAATTTTAGTATGGACAAATTTTTTTATTTCACGGAAAAAATTTATATTAAAAAATAATAATTTAAAAAAGCTTAAAATTTTAAAATTTCAAAATTTTACAGAATGTCTTAGAATATCGATGGCCACCAACTTTTAGTGAAATTTTTTTTTAGGTCCCAAAAAAAATTTAACAATAATAATAATTTTTTTCTTACAAAACTGTATAGAATGACTTCGAATACCTGTGGCCACCCACTTTCAATGAAATTTAAATTTTTGTATGTTGTCAAAAAAAATTTAATCAAAATGAATGCAATTCATAGAGTGATGTTTAATACCTGTGGCCACCCATATCGTGCTCATACATTGATGTTTCATATCAAAATGAATGGGATTCATAGTATATTTGTTTGTAGGAAATTGCACGTCATAAACACTCGACATTAGCTCATTTCAAGGAAACATTTTCTCAGTCTTTCCATCAAAATGGTAAGCTTCGTCATGTACATCATTATGTGTTAAATGTCGTGTCAATAGTTTTTTTTACATATTCGCATAACCTTCTTACTTGTCGGTATAAACGTGGAGGTCACATGCCTAGAAGACAAGGCTCTTCCTCGTCCTCGTCCCCGTCCCTTTCCTCTTCCCCTGTCCCGGCATCTAACCCTCAACCACAGTATGGTCCATCACAATATGGATACGTTGGCCCTTCCTCCAACACTCAACAACATGTTACGGGACTTGGCCACATGCGAACTGAACGTTCTCCAGTTCAATCTTCTTTAGCTCCCTCTCCTTCCGTTCCACCCCATTATTTGGCGGAACAATCAAATATTGACGGAAACAGAGGTCAAGAAGATAACTGATTCTTCATATGCCCATTTGGAGATTTGTAAGTACTTCATTTTCATTTTAGTATATATAATATTTAGGGCTTTAGATATTAATGTCAATTGAATTGTCCATGTTGCACAATATTCGTATGAATGCAGATTCACGGATGCTCCGTCTGTTGTGAGGGAATTGAACAAAATAGTAAGAAACTTTTGGATGGAAGAGTATATTACTTACAGAAGTGTTCCACAAGAAGTGAAAGAAATGTGGTGAAATGAGTTCAAGGTAAGTTTTACATATTTTATTTTCTCACAAATTAAGTTTGGTGTAGTATATTGATGGTCAAGAATGATGTAAAGGGACTAGAACAACTCTGTAGTTTTCGATATCTAAAGGACCAGATATTTTCCTCGACATGAACTTTACAAAATCTGTCTATATTTGTCTGGTGCATGGTTATGGATATGTGATCATCATAATAATTTTCAATTTGTGTTTTTATTCATTACAAAGGAAGTTCAAGTGGGAGGAAGCGGAAGACAATGAAGTGAGAAGAATTTTCGATACGAAAATAAGTGATTTTATGCGAAATGTCATGAATAGAGCGAAGAGCAAGCAAGCGAAGCCGTCTTTTTTTTACAGCTGACAATTGGGCGGCAATTAACACATTTTGGGCATCCGAACGAGTCTACAACTCGGGAGCGGGAATAAGAAGAATCGATCTTCTAGTTCTAGTGATGGGTCAGCCACATATGCTGGGGGCTCTATCAACATTGCGGAGCATCGCAAACGACTGGTAAGTCTGTTAAATGAGTTATAAGTTAATTTAATTCAATTAATCATGTTTACATTTTGTAGGCATATGAATTGGGGACGGAACCGATATTTGCAGCTACATTTGAACGCACATTTCAAAAGAAAGATAAGACATGGACTGGCGATCGAGCAAAAGCTGTTAAGGTACGTAAGGTTACACTTTGGCTTATATGTAAACTATAATGAAAACCGTGAATGCTTTCAATATTTTTGGTAGATATATATATAGTAATTTTATTTTCATCTATATTGTTAATGTAGGAAAAATATGATGAACTTTTAATGAGCAGTGCCAGTGGTAGTGATGATTGTCCTGAGTCCCAGCCACCAATTGATAATATGGCATTATGGATGGAGGCAACGGGTGGGGCGAAAAAAGGGAAAATATTTAGGATGGGATCATTATCAAGGATGTACATGCCGAATAGTCCTGGAAGTTCATCATCCACTGGGACTGGTCGAAGGAGGTCACGACCAGATGAGCAATTGACCCAAGAAGTGAATCATCTGAATAATTTACTTGTTAAGAAGGATGAACAAATACATAACTTGGAACAACAAATGAGAATCGTTATGCAACACCTTAACCTCAATCGCTATGACGATCCTCCTATACCTCCGGCCATTCCAACAGGTGATGGGCACAATGATGACCAACATGCCGAGAATGCTGATGATGATGATGATGATGATTTTCTCCGGTCTTTCTAGTTAAAATTCTCAAAATCGAGGGTAAGCTTGCTTCATAATCTTGATTTTTCATAATTTCACTCATATTCATATGTAAAAACATTTATGTTCGTCCTGAAACGTATTTTTGTTAACCCTTTTGTTATTTTACACCTAGTTCCACATCCATGCATAAACGCTTTTTTTATATTCTGGATTGATTTATGTATCGACATTTTCTCAGGTCTCGACAAAAGTGACTACTTTTGGTGTCCTGCCATCGTACTCAAAGTCGCGTCTTCTTTCTTCAGTATGGTTTTTTTGCGTCTTCTATGGTTGTCCCGTCTCTTAGTTCATGTTTTGAATGTATTGTAAAATTGGATATCAAATAGCATCATGTCAGACTCTACAACTTTCCTTCCGTTATTTGTTTCAATTATATGTCATTGTGGCTGGTTTGTCAGAATTTATGGTTTGTTCATTTTTTTGTTTCAATTATATGTCATTGTCTCCTTTGATTGATATGGACAAGAATTTATGGCCGAAATGATATAAAAATAGCGACGAATATTTTAAGCTGAATTTTGCTATCATTAAAGTTTGTCGCTAATTTGCGACGAAATTCGCGACGAATTTTCTGACGAAATTCCCGACGAATTTTCTGACGAAATTGGCGACAAATTTTCCGATGATTTTGCGACGAATTTTGCAATAAATTTTATGTTGCAACAGATTTTTGCGACGAATTTTTGCGACTGATTTTTGCGACGAAATTGCGATGGATTTTTGCGACGAATTTGCAACGGATTGAGTTCGTCGCAAATTTGCGATGAAATTTGCAACGGATTTTGCGACAAAATATTTGCGACAAATTTTGCGACGGATTGTATTCGTGGCTAATTTGCGACGAACTTTTGAATTTTCCGTCGCAAAATTTTGCGACGACCTAGTAGCGACGGAATTTTTTCCGTCGCAAATTCGATTTGCGACGGATTTATCCAAATTTTCCGTCGGAAAATTCGTCGCTAATCCGGTGTTTTTTTGTAGTGAGATATGAAGACATGCAATGTCATGTTCTCAGTAGCACATTTCATATTCACGTCCAGTTCCCTTTTGAAATGGACCCAAGTTGTGGGCTAGACTAAACCGGGCTCGAGAATAATGATGCCTGGATTAATGGGTTTGAGCTTAATTTATCTTGTTTCCTCTCTCTTGTTTTTTTATCTGTTTTTTGTTTTTGTTTGTTATTATTATTTTCTATATCTATCTTTTTATTTATTTTTTTACAAAAAAATGCATGCTTAATTTGTCGGTAAAAATCAAGGTGTCAACGGTCCTTAAGAGAACCGACCTTATTCCATTAGTTCCCTAACTTCTCTCCTCTCAACAACATATGCCCTCTCAGCAAACTTAAGAGGATTGTTTATGGTCCATGAGGTTGATTTGACAGGATGCATCCTTATGTCGGGCACAAATAATCCATTTGGCTAGGCAGAATACTAAATCTCAAGTCTTTTATGAGTCTATCATTTGAAAGTAAGTGCGCGAATGGTAACCATTCTACTTCAGAAATCAAATTCTTGCATAAATTGATTTCCGAAATTCTTGCCAGAAATTGATTTTTGGAGGAGAAATCTGTTTGATAAAACATGACTAATTCTGCTCCAAAAATTGATTTTTGGAACAAAAATTTCTTTTTATTTTTTTATTTTTTTGGGCACCTCAAAAAAAATAAATTTTACTCAAAGTGGGTGCCCAAAAGTATTATAAGCCATTTTATGAAGTTTTGAAATTTTTTATTTTTTTAATTTTTTTGGGCACCTCAAAAAATTTAAATTTTACTCAAAATAGGTGCCTAAAGGTATTCTAAACCATTTTGTGAAGTTTTGAAATTTTTGAATTTTTGATTTTTTTGGGCACCTCAAAAAAATTAAATTTCACTCAAAGTGGGTGCCCAAAGATATTCTAAGTTATTTTGTGAAGTTTTGAAATTTTTTATTTTTTTATTTTTTTTTGGACACCTCAAAAAAATTAAATTTCACTCAAAGTATGTGCCCAAAGGTATTCTAAGCCATTCTGTGAAGTTTTGAAATTTTTTATTTTTTTATATTTTTGGAAAAAAATTCACAAAATTTCCTATTTTTCCGAAATCTGACTTTTTTTTATTTTCTGGAAATTTTTATGAGTTTTTCTAGAATTTTTTTATTTTTATGCATTTTCTGAAAAAAAAAATAATAAGAAAAAGAGAGAAAATAAGAAGAATGCATTATGAAAGAGAGAAGCTACAAAAAATAGCTTCTCTTTTTCTTACCAAAAACTCATTCTAGAATAAAAAATGCATTCTTGAATTAAGTATTTTTAACAAACTCATTTTTATTCCAGAATGTATTTCGGAAATTTTTTAACAAACGCATTTCTGTTCCGGAATACATTCTGAAGTAGAATTTCTACTCCAGAATGGATTCCATGCGCGTCCTAAGTCGTGAACTTGCTCCTTACATATTTCAACCATTTGCACGGCAATTTCATGCAAAACATAAGTTCTTCTGTTTTGTGCAATTTGAAAAGGCTCGCACTTTTTGTACCCTTAAGATAGTTTTAGGCACACGCTAAAAATTTACATGGTCTAAAATAACCCTCATTGAGACTTCCTTAATGGTAAGATGGATGAAAAAGGCAAAATATACTTTAAGTATATAGAACCATTTACGATTCAAGTTTTTTAAGAACCATTTACGATTTAAGTTTTTTAATAAATTTAATTATCGAGATTCCAATTAAAAAATATTAAACAATAAATTTATTTTCAATATCTTGCCTTCCATTTGTAGCCATAAGTAGGGTCAATCCGAACTTAACCAAACCATTTGGGTATGTTTTAGCTTTGAACGGCACCGAGACCGCCATTCGGATTAGTCTGACAATAGGAACCCAGTGTACTCCATCATAAAATTCGGATTAATTTTTTGTTCGGTTCAATTTGGTTTGGTTTGGTTTGGTTCAGTTTGGTTCGATTATTTGGTTTTCTTTTTTGTAAAATTAAGAAGAGGTTTAGTGAAAAAAGGAGAGAGATAGTGTAAATTATAATATTAAGAAGAGAGACGATTTTTAGTTCGGATTGGTTAACCAAATTGAACCAAAACTATTCAAATCGGAATTAAAAAACGTTATTTTTTCATTATCCGAACTGATATCCAAACCGAACAAAAAAATGAACGAAATTTCGGTTCAATTCCAGTTTTGGTACGGTTTTTCGGTTTGGTTGTGGCATCCATAATGTTGGATCTTATTTTCGATGAAAAAGTTCACCTTAGATATAAATACTAGCTCCGGACTCATGGAATACTCCACTAAAGTCCTCTACTAATTTCATATATTATGTGAGACTAATTTGAGATATTATTATTGTTAAACCAATAATTTCAATTTGAACAACCACGAATTACAAACCAACCGACAGATATAATCTAAGATGGATCCAATTCGATTGTACCCATTGATGGTAGATCCGCGTTTGCATGAGAACCTTAAAATTAACCAAGGATTTGTATCTCCAACATCAAAGCAGAAGTAGCTTGTTGAGTAACCAATTATACAGCCTCATAAAGATCCGTTCTACTAGGGTGATGAATAATTGCAATGCCAATGTACAGTGTAGAGTAGGTGTGTCAATCGATCGGATCGGGTTGGGCTTTCATGATACCCGACCCGACTCGATCCGAAACCTACATGATGATACTTGACCTACTCAGACCCACCTTGAGATCCTGTTTAACATACACCCCAAGGCCCGGGTCAGGTTTCAGGGGTGTTTTTTTTGGTGGATAGATTGGAATTGACTGGCATTTTGTTTGTTAACCTGACAACAACTTATATCAACATAATATATATTTTTTGACAAAACAAATTGTCGATGTAAACCTATGTTTTCTTTTTTTCATTTTGATTAGTAAACTTGAAAGAGAACCCATCAACGTAGCTTATAATGGTCAAGTTTTCGAATTTTCATTTCGGGCAATAAGCTAATGTTCAGCCTCTCATCAATTAACATCCAAGCATCGTTGCCTAGATACGATTCAAATGAAAAAAAAGGGAAAGCACAAAAAGAAAACAGAAGAAATACATTGAACCGAATAAATAGGATCGATTGAATTGTGAACCTGCCGCAAATACAAAACCGAATCATCATATGACTAACCAGATTAGGTTGGTTTTGTTCTCTCGTTTTTTCTTTTCATATGCACAAGACAAAAAATGATAATAAAGACAGATTCCAACACGTTGCATTCGGTGGAATTATATACACTATGCCATAATCTCTTTTCTTCCCACTCTCACTACATGAGTACCATCACAGAATAAGTTCTGTAGTACAAAGAAACTTAAAAAAAACAGAGAAAGAAACTAAAACAACATTAACAAACAACAATGATTGGAATTTACACTCCTAAGCAAGACTGGCTGGCTTCCAATTACTAATACATCATCATGGGTCGACATTCCAAAGATAAAGCTATGCAAAAGGGTTTGACTCAAAATTTCTTTTCCACGTCAACGCAGTGTTGTCTAAAAGTGGATAAACGTAGTGCATTAGTATGACAAGCTTGATCAATTCAAAGCGTGAGAGACAATTCTCATTATGCAGAGAGAGAAATTGTCGAAAAATCACTTACCACTAACGAGAAGTCAAGGACAATGCTCATTAAACCCAACAATTGGCATGGACTGTGAATACCAAGATCGAGCAAAGGTGTAAAACATGCAAGAGCCTGATTCAATCTTCCTGACATAAGAAGAGATCAAATTCAGGATAAGGTATTATCATAAGATTAGCTATGTAATGGATTATATAGGGCTCGCAGGGTTTAGAAAAGTAAGATTTCTTGGGCAAGGCTTCATCCAAAGCAAGCAAGAAGAGCGTTGGAGGAAATCTAGTAATGTATTTAATTATATTACCACTTGTGCAAGTAGATGGACAAACAAAGTCATAAGTTGCTAATCAATGTTGAAAATCCCTAGCAAACCTGTCAAAGTCATAAGTCATCAGAAGACCGTAGTTATATGAAGACATCAAGAAGCACTAAGTTCAAGAATTGAGGAGTTAAAGATACATAATAGCAAAAAAGTATACTTAGCAATTACATACAAAATGTATGTTGCTTGGAGACTTCCACTCAGCCCCACAAAATAGACAGAATCCCCCCAACACAGCGTAGGCTCCACAGAAGAAAACAAGACTAGCTCCTTAAGTTGCAAAAAAGTTACTAAAAGAACTGACAAACACAAAAATCCACGGCTCCACACACAGAGAGACAAAGTAAGTGCCAATATTATAATAGAACCAAGTTCTATCGAACTCACAGAGTATTCCTTTATCATCACTGCTTTCATCATCTTCACCTCCATACTGCAACAGAACAAATAGAATGATATGTTTGTCTACCCTATAAAATATATTCAGGTAGAGACAAAGTAAGAGTCCATCAAATCACGTTGCATCATTGCCATCATATCCTAAATCAGCTGCCAAAAGAAAAAAAAAACAGACAAAATTCAGATGAGTGAAACAAACACTGAATAATCAAAACATTTCATGGATGCAACATGCAATATTCAAAACATCAAGAAAGATAATTACACTGTGCAAGCCACGTCTAAGCATATATTACGACAAAGGGATGTGAAGAACTCCAATTCAAAACAACGAGACAAACTATGAGTTTGTGAAACAACTTATCCTTGAGGACGGTGTCTACATGCCTCATACGTTTTTCTTTTCTACATTTTCTATTTGCTATTCTCAAAATATTCACAAGATACTACCACAGTTTCTCAGCCAATTAGTGAACATATGCTACATAACGTGTGAGACAAAATGGTCTTCCCCCTTTTCTAACCATATGAATTTTGAATGAAGGACATCACTATGATGTCAACTCACCATTGAACCATCTATCCAATTTTAGGAACTGGACCCAATAGGCATTACAACTAGTGCTATAGCGAAATTTGCTAGAATCAGGTAATGTCTGATGTATGAAGCAAAGCTATGGCGCTGAATGTTCACTGCCCACTTGCTACCCAAAAAAAACAAGAAACTAGAGGCATCCTAGTGAGCAACCAAGGAAAAGGAACTCGACCTCATAAAACGCTGAGAAACCGAAAGAGATCGAGGAAAAACTCACAATCGGTTCAAGTCGACATGTCCGATCCTGACGTACTTTGCTAGAAGATGCTCGAGCTAGGAATTGATGTTGAACTTGTCATTAGATTGCACCAAAAAACACGCGGAGATGGGTCAAGAAATCCGAACCCAACGATCGGTTGGGGGGATTCGGGATGGTGTTGCGAATCATGCGGATCAAGATTACAAAGGGTATATAAGGCTTTTGGCCCTTTGCTACAAGGAGCAAGAAGCGCAGATGTGGCGGTTAAACGATGAAGAGAGATCACTCAACTGCTTGTTCAACTTGCTGAGGCTTGCAGAAGAAACTTAAAATTTGATTGCTGTCGCGAAACGACAAAGGGAAGCGAACGGCAATGGAGGCAATCAATTTCGTCGCCGATCAGTTGGCTTAGATCTGGGGTTTTTCGTCACACTTTGCACGTAGAGAGGGGAGAGAGACAAAAAGAGGGAGATGGGTGGGTGATCCTAGCCCAGGGTGTCAAATGGGTCCGCCCGACCTTACCCCAACCCTAATGATACCCATACCTAAAAGTCATACTTGCAGAAGACTAAGGCTCGATCTCAAAAGACCCCAAATTTTAGGGCCGAGTTGGACCAAGCCAGCATGGGTTTTGTTGACACCCCTAGTGAAGAGTCTCTCCCTAGATCATTAGAGTTTTGAAAGCTCATGTTATTAGTAGCGCATTTCATATTCCCTTTGGAAACACTGAGCAATGACTGATCCCACAAAAGAAGAAAAGAGTAGTTGCTATACAATTTTCACTTATAAGTTTCGAAAAAATTTGAGCGAGGCAAATCCAAATTGTTAAATCCATAGGATTGAAGTTATCAGTTTGGTTCGGTCCAGTTATGTATGGATTGCCTCTGTCAGAGCCAAAATGGATGGTATAAATGAAGCTATGAACCAATAAGAAGCAAAGCAGAGAGAAGTATCTGGAAAGAGATTGTGTATCCCCAACTACTACATAGAATGAACAATTCTCATGCAATGCAACTATGAAAATGTGGCTTCCATTGATCCCAGCAACCTACTCCGATATACTGAATAACATCCACAACTGGATTGCTCATACTTCAACCTGTGCTTAAATTTGCCATAAACCAACAAAGCAGCTCAAAGAATTTGTAAATTGCTATGCATATGGTCCGAGGCTATATTGGCGTGCAAACAAATGCATGCATAAGGGGTGCAGTGGCTATGTGTACTTCTAACTAGTCCCCGAAGTTTGAAGACTAGTGATTCTCGAGCATCGATCAAAACCAAAGAGGCAAAGACCGTCCAAAGCGGTCTTAGCTAAAAAAAATTGTGCAAAGGAAAAGCGACAATTACCCAAAAGTTGACATCCGGCAAAACCATTAACTTAAAATATGAATGCCTTCTCCAATACCACTGAAGGCTAAAAGCTTTGGAAAAAAAAATTAAAATCCAGATTGTGAACCTAACAAAAATTAGAATCCAGATTGTGAACCTTACAAAATTAACATTTGTAAGTCGTAACTGCAGTAACAAAGCAATGTGCAGAAGGTAAATGGGGAGCAAGAACAGTATTTCCGACTCAGAAAACAATCATCAAGCATGTCCCAATCTCATATTCCACACAATCATTTATCTGAGACGAAAGAGCAAAGAAACAAGAAGTTAAGCAAACTATATTCCACTTACAAGTACGCCATCACGTAGAATCTCAATATCTATCAGCATGCTAAGACCATGATTGACAACTTGCCAAAATCTCTCTACAATTCTGGTCAAGCTTATGCTAGGAATCATCTTGAACTCCCATCCTTAAGCAATATGAATTGCACATGCTAGATTGGGGAAACGACCCAAAATTCATCCATCCAAACTGAAGCAAAAGGTGACGGCTGGATTGAGATTGTGCCCAGCTGCCTGTATCATTTAAACTCAATCTACTGCTGGAGAGAGACATAACTCATCGGTCCATTAGGGGAAACTGGATTTTATCATATCATCCAAAAATTACAGTTCATCCAGACATGCCCTAAGACTTCTTTAGTGGAAGTCCTGCACCAAATACTCTCCTTAACTTGAAAATTAATAACTTGTAAGGAAAGGAATGTAGTGTCCTTCTGTGAAAGTCTTTATGCAAGCAATGAGTATATCTCAAAACTATGCTGCTGAACAGATTTCATGTCACCCAAATTACGGATTCATAGGAAATTGTTACAATGAACAGATATTGCCTGGACAAATGTGACTGAGTTATCCAATTTGGCAACCTTTCACAGAATTCCCATCTATTGTGACTTTTTATACTACTCTGGATTTAGTCAATCAGTGTCCTAACATGTCCTTTCTTTTTTGCCATTTTTGTCGGGACGCCATACTCACGATGGTACTGAATTATGTGTACTTTCAATCCAGCAGAAAAAGATAAACAGAGCTAGTTTCTTTTCAGTGGAGCTGAAGAGGTAAATAGAAGAAAGACAGAGTATTCAAATACAAGAAAGTGAAATTTACTGATGAACTCATCACAACAACATGGAACACAGACCACGCAGGAAAGCAAGGCCACCCACTTTTGCATTCCACAAACATTGTGTACAGGAAAGTTGAAGGGGGACCTATGTATTGATTCTCAGTAGCTCCCAAACTATCACAATTATAAGGAACATTCTAAATTTGCAAATCATATCAACACAGATAGAGAAGCATGTGAAGAAAATCCCAAATCCATTAAATAAAATGAAAATACAAATATGGATTTCTTTACACAGATCAGCCGCAAAGATGAAGTGCGTCAACAGTTCAGATGTTGCAAACTCACCGGACTTTCCTCTGTGACTTAAAAGGAAACCGGGAGGGAGGTGAAGGAGACAACTCTAGTGGTAATTGCGGTGGTTCAGAAACCCCTGTAAGCATTGCCACCACCTCCTTCATGGAAGGCCTGCGAATAGGTGACTTTTGCAAACATTGTAAAGCAACTGTGACGCACAAAAGTGCTTGTTCGCGATCCAAAGACTGAATAGACTGATCAACCAAATCAAGAAGCTTTCTGCTTCGGGCAAGATGACGAGCCCAAGATAAAAGATTGGCACGCTGGAATTCAGACATGGGTGAGCCGGTTACTTGAAGTGGGCGACGTCCTGCGATAAGAACCAACAACAACACTCCAAAACTGTACACATCACACTTTTCTGAGAGATCGCCGCCGCCGCCATACTCAGGGGCAATATAACACACAGTTCCCCTCATACTGGGAGTACTACTAACACCACCACTCTTAGGAATCTCTCCAGAAAAATCATAGCTATTCCGTCGACCTCTCCATAGCTCTCCGCTCAGTCCATCCAACCACCAGTCCACACTACTTTTACTACTCCTCCTGCTCCTACTCTTACTCTTCTTCTTCCTATCTGCATGTACCTCCTCATCCCTGGGCCACCAATCCTCCTCAGCGTAATTATCATCACTGACCCCCATTTGCCGTTTCTTCTTCTTCTTTTTCCTCGCGAGTTCCTCACAATACTCCTCCTTCCACCACTCCCTTGCTGGCCTTCTCTTCTCCTTCTTCGTGCTCTTCACATTTTTCTCTTCGTCCATGGATACCCACCATTCCAACCGCTTTCTATTCTTCTTCTTCTCTGGTTTCATAACAGTCCCATTGCTTGAAGAAGCAGTCCCCAACCAGTCACTCTTTGGCCTCTCCTTCTTGATCTCAGTTCCAATCCATTCCATCACATAATCTTTCACCGCTCCAGTGTCCGCAGCCCCGTTATCCTGCTTCCACCACCAATCTTTCCCGGAAACACTCTTCATCAGCCCCTTATAGCTCCTCTTCCCACTATCAACACTCGACTTATCAAAGTTCGCCTCCGGTGATGTAGTTGCCACGCCTCCTACAGTCCGTGGAGATGCTGTCACCGCCTCAGGTGATGTCTCCGAGATTGGAATCCTAACGAAACTCTCGGGTGACTGATCCACACTGCCTGCGTTGTTTTCCTCGAATGTGGTGGTCGCCACACTCTCAGTATCCTCTAGCACAGATCCAGCATCCTCTACCGCAACGCCAGCACCATTACTCTCGACCTCGGCCTTATTAGCCTCAGATCCACCATTTGCCTTCCCTATATCACTCTCCAACACGGTAATTTCACACTGATTCTCCGATTTCAACCTCGCGAGGCCGAAGTCACCGATTTTGGCCGAGAAGTACTGGTCCAAGAGCACATTACTAGGCTTGATGTCACCATGAATAGCAGGCGGATCTAGAGAGTGGAGATACTCAATACCTTTCGCTATATCAACCGCAACAGAGAATCTCTTCTTCCACTCCATCAACTCCGGACACTTTCTATGTAACAGTGCGTCCTGGAGATTACCGTTAGGCATCAACTCGTAGACTATCAACATCCTACGACGCTTCTTATTGAACGAAAACCCTAGCGCAGGGAGCGTGTAAGGCGAATTGAGAATACCGGCGAAGAAGAGCTCGTTCTGGAACTCCCGCTCGCCCTGGAGAGAGCCGGAGTCCATGAGCTTGACGGCGATCGGCTTGTTCGCCGGCGGCAGGGGGGAGCCGGAGAAGACGGAGCCGAAGCCGCCCTGGCCGAGCCGGTTCGCCACGGCGAACGAGCCCGTGGCGCGGCGGAGGGCGGCGTACGGGAACCGGTACGGCGGCTTGGAGTCGTCGGCGGCCGGGGCGGTGCGCTTGCGGGTGAGCTTGCGGAAGAGGACGACGAGGAGGAGGAGGCAGGAGAAGGCGGCGGCGGAGGCGGCGACGGGGGTGAAGACCCGCGACGGCAGCTGGGGGCGGTGGCTCGGGAGCGCCCGCTGCGGCGCCGGTTCCGGCGAGGGCGGCGGCGGCGGCGGAGGCGGAGGCGGCGACGACATGGGCGGGGGGCAGAGACTGCGGAGCTCAGCGGCGGTGGCGATCTAGCATCGTTTTCAGTGAAACAGTGAAGTGAAGAAGATGCAGAGGAAGAAGAAGCAGCAGAAGAAGAAGAAGAAGAAGAAGATGATGCGGAAGAAGATGACGGAGACAGAGAGAGAAATGGAGGAGAGAGAACGGGAAGATGGGAGCCGTTGGTTGACTGGGCGGCGGTGATCTGTTGCAGTGATCGGACGGACGTGAGACTCTCTGACCGTGATTGCCATTACGTTAATACTAGCAGTAACTGCCCTCTTTCCTTTCGCTTAAAGCCGTAATTATTAAAAAAAGAAGCCGTGATTATTATTTCTTCTCTTTTTTTCTTTTCTTTATCTCTTTTTTCTACCAAAGAAAATCTAATTGGTCCCCCCCCCAACCCTTCTTTTGACTTAAATATTGAAATAATTGCAATTTGGTCCAGCAAAACATCTACCGAATACGTAAAAGTATTGAAGAGTTTTCTCCTTTTAGGAAACATAGTAGAGGTTTAATGCTTGCTTTAAAAGCCTATCCTTTTTTCATTTCACTGAAAACTCGGGTTTTGGAAAAAAAATGCTTTTTTTTTATAAAAATGATGGCCTATATCACTTAAAAAAAATATGAATGAAAAATAAATTCATCGTCCACGAAAATATATAAGCATAATTTGTTATCAATAATGAATATATTTTTTTGCTGGTTAATTATCCCAAGAGATATAACCAATAATTTGTTCCACTAATAAAAGCAAATATTTTTCATGAATTTTTATTCGTTTGGTGGTTTAGGGAAACTGATTTCCTTCGTATAAGAAAAAAAAATTGCTCGGGAAATATCTCTAAATGATCGGATTATTCGTAACGTGGTGCTCAAATTGATTTTATAGCGGAAACAAGTTAGGCGGGAATTTGATTTTCTTTTTCTTTTTTTTTTTGGGCGGGGTCGAACGTGGGAATTGGGTTTTACATTGTGGAGGAAAAAAATAGGCTCTTGTGGTGACGATGCGATGGCGCGTGAAAAGGGGGAAAAGGGTGAAAGGAAATAATTAGAGGGCACAGAATTCATACGAATCAGAGCCGAATTCATCATCACATCAAACCCGCCATGACAATAAAAGAAAAGCGATTCCACTTTTCCCCTTGATCGCCAGCATCCTTCCTCACCAATTCCCCCCCCCCACCCCATCCGCACCACAATCTCTCCCCTTCGATGGGATTAGAGAGAGAGAGAGAGAGAGGCGCTCCGTTGATGTCATTTTCCAGCGTAAAGAAAGAATTATGCAAAACTTCCTGTCTGCTTCTGCCAAAATTCAATGGCCGTTTTTGCGCTCACGTCACATCCGTGGGCCAACCACCGCACCCCCGCGGAGTCGTGCTCAGCGTTTCGTCCGTGGTTGGTTTTGACATTCGGCGGCATTGAATTCCCAACGGGCTTTTGATCGGCTGCTGATTCCGTCATCCGATGGCGACTTCTCGTTTCGAGAACGCCCCCCCGTCTCGCGAGAAAGCCCCCAGCTAGAGATCGAATGAGAGCCAAGTGCGTGGAGGAGCTGGACTCTACAAAGCCGATGCTTTGATCCCCTCGGGAAGCGTATCTGACTTCTTTTGCGGATGCATACGCGTGTACAGCGCTAGATGCCATTGACGAGAAAGCCCCCAAGGTATCTTCCAGCTCTTTTTCGGCATCCTCCTCTGAGCTCTCGGTCAGTAATGTCAATCTCTGAACCAATGTTTCTTGCTGGAGGTGGTGAAAATGACACGGCGGTGAAATTCAACGCGCGTATGAAGAATGATTTGCTCATCTCCACTGATCAAAG
Organism: Syzygium grande; assembly: GCA_024733475.1. Classification (NCBI taxonomy): domain Eukaryota; kingdom Viridiplantae; phylum Streptophyta; class Magnoliopsida; order Myrtales; family Myrtaceae; genus Syzygium; species Syzygium grande. Next base: position 913,610 of record JAMXDD010000010.1, on the reverse strand, counting down.
CCATGTTCTCCATTCTTCTCCAGATATTTGAGATGGTGGGTCGATTTTGTTGACTTCCTTTTTTTTTTTATTAATTTTGGGGATGCGGGGTCTTGGGTTTTGATTGGACGAAGAACAAGTCAAGAAAAGACTGGGCATATGGTGGATAGTTTTTGAGTATGGATGAAAGCTGGTTTGACCATGTGCCTTCGGCCTTTGCCTTCACAACACTCAAAGCCTCCCTTTTTTTTTTGGGGGGGGGGGACACTGAAATCGACGTTGCCATTCAGCAAAAGAGACGCCGATGATTACTCACTCAATCCACGTAGCTTTCTGTACCTCATTTCTCGCCTCTGACTCTCTTTGGATCCCTCCATGGGCAAAAAACCACCATCGTCGCTCATGTCTGAACCTTTCTTGGATACGCTTTTGCCACGGAGTAATAAAGGGATAAAAAGTGCACATCTGCACCATTTTCGGAGCGTACAAAGTGCTCGCATTCGCATTCATCAAGACGCTAAATTTTATCTAGTTCCAAATAATGAGAGACTGGAGCAGTAGAAATGTGTTTGTGATTGTCAACTTATGGTTCCCGCTGTACCTTAATGGCAGAGTCAGGCTTCCATCTTGTTGGCCTTGACATCGATTTCGCCCACGATCTTCTTCCAAAACCAATGCTCCCCCCCAGATCTTGTCCATTTGCTCGATCGGCACGTTCTTCATCTCCAGCAACAACAGATGCACGAACACGGTCATGATCGCCGCCCACCCGCCGAAGAAGAAAAACAGCCCCGACTGGAAATGGCAGAGCGTGGACAAGAACGTCTGCGCCACTAGGTGTATGAAGAGAAATCCGACCGCAACCATTGTACCCTGCCCTGCCGAACGGATCTCTAAGGGGAATATTTCGCTGGGAATTAACCACCCGAGAGGTCCCCACGACCAGTAAAACCCGTCGGCATATACGCATACTAAGACAATCACCAAATAATATGCATACGCCTCGCTGATTTCACCGTGATCTCCAAGCTTAGCCGCCATTATTCCTCCGACCATTACTTGCGCCACGAGCATTTGGAGACCCCCGATCATCAACAGCTTCCTTCAACCAAGCTTATCCACTAAAAGCATGCATATGAATGTTGAAACAGCTCCAACAACGCCAGTCGTGACTGCTGATAAAAGAGAAGCACTCTCTCCTAATCCAATCGTTCTGAATAGTACGGGAGCATAGAACGAAATGACATCGATTCCTGTGACTTGCTGAAAAAAGGGAATGGCGATGGACATGACTAGTTGAGGCCTGTACTTCCTCTGGATGATGTTTCTGAATGGATGGTGGACAGTTTTCGAGATCGAGCTCGCTTTGACGAGATCGTCTCGCTCTGCTTGAACATCATCTGTGCCTCTGATACGCTGCAACATGGATCTGGCCTTTTCTATGTTGCTGCTTTTCTGGATCATGCTGTCAGGTGTTTCGGGGAGAAAAAATACGCCGGGTGTTAGGATTGATGCAGGGACTGCAGCCATGGCTAGGGAGATTCTCCAGCCCCAACCCCCTTCTATTTTCTTGGTGCCGTAGTAGATGAGATTAGCAAATAAAACACCGATTCCTAGACACAATTCGAAGCCGTTGTTGAAAAATCCTTGCTGATGCGGAGGCGCCATTTCAGAGATGTACAGAGGTACTGACTGCAAATTAAGGAGTAAGACAATGTCACTGTTAAAGGCATTTCTTCAACAGAACACCATTGGCATAGTTTTTGGCTAGAGAGTGATGGAAGACTTTGGGTGCTGCCATTATTCCTCCGACCATTACAATTCGCCAACGAAATGATTTTTTTTTATTCCCGATCATCAAACAATTTCCTTCATTTTAAGGTGTTTGATAACTAAAAAAATTTCTATTCCTATGTTGAAAAGAATAGAAATGCTTTGGAAACAACGCCAAAATTGACTGCTGAAATAATATTTTGAATTGTTTAATTTTTTTTTTTTTTTGTGTTGTTCTTTGGCCAGTGGCGGGAGCATAGAACGAAATGAACATTGATTCCTGTGACTTGCTGAAAAAGGGAATGGCGATGGACATGACTAGTTTGAGGCCTGTACTTCCTCTGGATGACGTTTCTGAATGGATGGTGGACAGTTTTCGAGATCGAGCTCGCTTTGACGAGATCGTCTAGCTCTGCTTGAACATCATCTGTGCCTCTGATACGCTGCAACATGGATCTGGCCTTTTCTATGTTGCTGCTTTTCTGGATCATGCTGTTAGGTGTTTCGGGGGAGAAAAATACGCCGAGTGTTAGGATTGATGCAGGGACTGCAGCCATGGCTAGGAGATTCTCCAGCCCCAACCCCTTCTATTTTCTCGGCTTTTTTTCCGTAGTAGATGGGATTAGCAAATAACATGCCGATTCCTAGGCACAATTCGGCCGTTGTTGAAAAAAAATCCTGATGATGCGGAGGCGCCATTTCCGAGATGTACAGGGGACTGACTGCAAATTAAGGAGTAAGACAATGTCACTGTTAAAGGCATTTCTTCAACAGAACACAATTTTTATAGTTTTTGGCGTTGAGAGTGATGGAAGACTTTAAGGCCCTGTCCAAGAATGTCCTTAGAAAGAGTGTAGAAGACAATTACAAGCTTGCCTGTCAAACTGATCTTAAAATTGTTCTATGACATGCTTCAGTTCTAATTTCAAAGACAGAACATGCAACTGCGAATGGAAAGACCTCAAGAAAAACGATGAAAGGAAGGTAGGACAATAATTGGTCAGCAGATCACATTTGGCTTAGTAAAACAGAATTGACTAGTCTTGATGATTGCACTTTAGCACGACAGCATAAGAACCTGGTTTGCAAAGCCGACTCCGATCCCAAGTAGAGCACGGCCAAATATCAACATGGCCACATTGGAAGCTGCACCTCCGAGAGCTGAACTGGCAAGAAAAGCAGCCCCGCCAGCAAGAGTGGAAAGCCGGCGTCCAACATATCTCGTGACTGAGGAGGCAAAGAAGGAAGCTACAAGGCCGGCTATGTACAGGGATGAAGTGAATAAGGTCAAGAGTTGGCTGTCAAATTTGCAGTAGTTGCTGATCTTTGTGTCTTCTTTCATCTTATTATACACTTTTGGGAAGAATTTCTTCAAAAATGGATCCATCGATGTAGCTCCACCTTAAGAAAAGACATGTTCTTCTATCAGCACTGATAAGAAAAAGAACGTTTGACGCTAAGCTCAATCTCACAAGCATTAAACAGGGAAGAATTTCTTCAAAAATGGCTAACTCCACCTTCAGAAAAGACATGTTCTTCTATCAGCACTGACAAGAAAAAAATGTTCGACACTCTCTAAACTCATAAGAAGCTCTACCTCATAAGCATCAAACAGTAACCGAATATCAAAAACACAGGATATCCTGCGAAATGGCTGAACAAACCTGACGTGCCAATGTCATAGCCGAAAATAATGCCACCGGTGGCGGCCACTGCACAAGCAAAGACAAGAACAAACGGAGTGATTCTTCCATTGTATCTATATGTTCCTCCATATTCTATAGCTTCTCCTACAGCCAGGGCTTCCTCCAACAACGCGCAGTAGGGAGTTGAAATGAAAGATAGACAGATGGCCGGTCCCCTTGCTATATTAGGGGCTCAAATCATCTGGGACTATATGGCAGCACAAGGGGTCGAAATAGAAATTGGCGTAATCCCAAACTGTGATGAGACACTAGCTCGTTTGATACCTATAAGAATAATCGGAAGATCCCTATGTGTCTTTAAATCTAATTGTAGAAGAAACTGCTGTTGCAAAAGTTATATCAGAAGACAGGCCTGCAAATTCCAACTTTTTTCTTTGGTCGAATGCAAATTCCAACTTTGGCTAGTGATTCATGAAAACATATCTTTATCCATGTCACTGTCATGATCTTGATCCAGTGCTTTAAGTTTGTCTCTCTTTTTTGAAGATAAATCTGTCAATGTTTTCAAAGAGAACGGTTGAGTCCATCTCACACAGGACCAGCAATCATTATTTTGATGGTCCTTCTCCTTAATTATTGGTAGTTGAAGGTTACTTAAGTTGAAATTACTTAGACTCTTTGCGCATGGCACGCTATGATTGTGACTATATGAATAAAAAGGGGGACAAACTTAAAGCACTCTTTCCCCGCTCCCAACCAAGAGGAGGTTTCCAAATCTAACTTGCATGTTCGGAAGCAAAGGGCTTGCGTGCCTTATCCTTCTCCTATTGCTACTCCTAATCTTCTTCCGCATGTAGAAAAGGAATAAATGAATCAATTGACTTGCTGGAAATGACTGGGTGAAGAACCACGGGACTGTTCTTCTTTGAGTGCAAAAGGCCAATGAGATGATAAGCTTGAGTTTGGTTATCGTGAAGCTTCCATCAGCTGTTTTCAATTGAATAATTTTCCAAAAATAGTTTTCAGCTTTTTGTTTATTGAAAGTAAGTTAATGTTTTTGGGATGATAATTTGGTTGCATAATGGATGAATTTTTCGAGCATGGTCGATTTTATTTTCGCGGCTTTCTATGATAGAATTTGACTAACTAGGAAAAGAAAATCAAAATAAACTAGCGGATGGGCTTGATAGCAACGGTTTTTGATTGTCTTAAACAATTAGCAGTGAAATGGTTAAAACAGCAACGAGGGCCTCTGTGAAAATCATTATAAGCTTTATGGATACACTACTGAAATAGCATCATCATGCTTCAGTCTTGTTAATATGAACATCCATTGTTCCCACTACGTTCTTCCAAAACCAGTGCTCCCTCCAGACCTTATCCATCTGCTCGATCGGCACATTCTTCGTCTCCGGCAACAGTAGATACACAAAAACGGTCATGATCACCACCCACCCACCAAAAAAGAAGAATATCCCTGACTTGAAGTGGCACAGCATAGATAAAAAAGTTTGAGCAACTAAGAATGTAAAGAGGAATCCAACCGCGACTGTTATACTCTGTCCGGCTGATCGGATCTCTAGTGGGTATATTTCGCTTGGGACCAACCACCCAAGCGGTCCCCATGACCAGGCGAACCCAGAAACATATATGCATATCAAAACAAGTACCGAATAAGCATAAGCTTTGCTAATTCCTCCGTGATCTCCAAGCTTAGCAGCCAGGATTCCTCCGACCATTGCTTGCGAGGCAAGCATTTGAACACCCCCAATCATGAACAACTTTCTTCGACCGAGCTTATCCACCAAAAGCATGGATATGAATGTTGAGATTGTTCCCACGAGACCCGTTACAACTGCTGATAAAAGAGAAGCACTTTCTCCTAAACCAATTATTCTGAACAAAACCGGCGCATAAAATGAGATAACATTGATTCCTGTTACTTGTTGGAAAAAGGGAATGGCAATGGACATGACCAGTTGAGGTCTATATTCTCTTTGGATTATATTTTGGAACGGGTGATCGACAGTTTTTGAGATGGAGCTTGCTTTGACAAGATCGTTCAATTCTGCTTGACATCATTGACGCCCGTGACAAGCGTGTAACATCGCCTTGGCCTTTTCATGATTGTCACTTCTCTGGATTAGGCTGTTGGGTGTTTCGGGGAGGAAAAGCGCACCGAGTGTGAGAATTGTGCCTGGAACTGCTGCCATGGCTAAGGAGATTCTCCAACCCCAACCACCTTCTATTTTCTCTGTACCATAGTTGATAAGATTAGCTGATAGAACACCAATTCCTACACAGAATTGGAAACCGTTGTTGAACAGTCCTCGGTGTCTTGAGGTGCCATCTCTGAGATATACAGAGGGACCGACTGCAAATCAAACAGTTCACCGATATATTATAGAGAAACATAATTCCTGTTGAACATGACAGTCCTGAAACTTTAGAAGAAGAACGATCGGACGTATGTAAAGGCTTGTCTAGGACAATGCTTGAAAAATGTACTGACAACGCCGAAAAAATTTAATGTCATAAATTAAATTACTTCTTGATGATTGTCATGACAATACTAAGAAGTGATTCACCTAGAAATAGCTCGTGATAAGTCAAGCAGAATTCTAACTAAAACAAGTTGAAGATAAGTTTTTAAGAACAACAAAGAAGAGCACACTATCAAACAGCAAGTGTGTTAGTACCTGATTTGCAAAGCCGACCCCGACTCCAAGCAGAATGCGGCCAAATATCAGCATGTACACATTAGAAGCCGCACCTCCAAGGGCCGATCCCCGCAAAGAAAGGAAGCCCGCCAACAAGAATGGATGGCTTTCGTCCAAAAGCTCTTGTGACTGAGGAGGCGAAGAAGGAAGCCACAAGGCCGGATATGTATAAGGAGGATGTGAATGAGGTCAACCGTTGGCTGTCATATTTACAGTAGTTGCTGATCTTGGTGTCTTCTTTCATGTTATTGTACACATGGCCGAAGAATTTCTTCAGAAATGGTTCCATTGAGGTGACGCCACCTGAAAAGGAATCATCGCGTAGTATTTCCTTTAGCTGATTATCGGGAGATTACTAATGATATCTTGCAGGAGGATCGTATTCATGGTTAGGAAAGAGACTACAGCATCTCTCTCAGAAAGTTAAGCTCACATACAACGCTCAGCCTACAAAGTTGGAAACTCAATAACTAGCATTAGTAGCTCAATCTATTCACCGGAATGTCGCACTGACTTCCTGCAACTGTCTTGCTATGAGATCACAACAAGCACCCCCAACACATATGAATGTGGCGTAAATTTGTTCTGTCTTTTATCAGCCTTGACAAATCTGTCTGTTCTGTAGTACTGTTATCAGAATAAGTAACATGGTACTGTTTTCATCCGATCATATTAAGTTACTTGTTCATAGAAGCACGACGAAACTGCTAAGTCGGAGCCTGAGCCAATTATCGCTGCAAGAAAATCGAACAAAACATACCCGATATACCGATGTCGTATCCAAAGATGATTCCTCCCGTGGCGGCCACCATGCATGAAATGGCGACAAACGCCGTGATACGACCATTATACAGCGCAGTAGGTTCATTAGACATAACTACCCCCACAGCCATGGCTTCCTCCAATGGCAGACTTCACGGGATGAACCAGAACCACTTCTCTGAGTCTTGACAAGTAAAAAGAGCAGCATCAAGAAGAAAGATAATGCTTCTGTATTCTAGTGTGGAAATATCAAAACAGCATCTAGGATTGTAATTTTCCACAGAGCAAGCACGTGGGAGTTGAACTTGAACTTTGGACTCGAACTGGAGAAGGAAAAGTAAGATTTTGTTGCGTGTATGAGGAGCTCCCAACTGGCGGGACAAGACACTAGAAAACAGAGTATCCTCTCCCTTTGGCCTTCTTGTTGCGCTTGGCTAGACCAGAGTTCAGCGATCACATTGAAAAAAAAAATAGATGGTCCTCGAATAACCGTGATCTATAAATTAATCTATAACTAGAATCATTGCATTAACCAAACGGAAAATCTATGAGACACTTTGACTTCGTTCATTTCACAAAAAATAGCTTTTAGGAAAAATTTAATATCATCGAAAGCGGGGAAAATGATTACCTCCTCTTTCTTTCACCCACACTAAGTACGTTTTCTTCTGTGCACGCATTGTAAATATTTTTTTGAGTGCACAGTGGAAAATTTATATCAAATGATGGAAAATACCTTTTAGTTCATTTTTATATTTCAACTAACCGTCGAAAAATATTATTATTTTTTTTTTTTGAAATGGCTTTTAAAAAATATCTTCTAAAAATATCATACCTTCCGCAAAACCAACCGAGTCTTTGTTGTCGTTAGTGGGGGCTCTTGGCATGATAGTCAGCTTTAGGTGGCTGGAAAAATTAGCAGAAATGGACAAGGAGAAAACACGGCGCAAAGTCAAATGATAAGATAGAGGCAGGGATGATGAGAAAATTCTCGTCAAAAGAAAGAAGCTCTACATATGTTAATACTTCTATACTTTGAAAAGAAATATTTCTTTCTATTTTTTTTTATTTTTTTGCATTGAATGTGTAACCTATTTTGTCTAGGAGGTTTGATCGATTTTACATCTTATATCGTCGTATTCGAGAAAAAAACACAAAAAAACTTGGTGAAGTGTTCGGGAATGAAATTTAGTAGCATTAATTACAATTGCAACATAATAAGGGTTAATAACAAGAAAAACCCTAAACTGGTACACCTGTGACAAATTTATCTCGAACTAATTTTTTTACTATGAAAAATCTCAAACTGACAAATTTACCAAAAACCAATTTTTTGACCTCCAAAAACCCTAAACTGATACACTTGTGACAAATTTGCCCTCCATTAAATTGGATATGAAAAACCACAAATTGATAAACCTGTGATAGACAAAGGAAACCCCAAATTGGTATACCCATCAATTGTCACGTGAAATCCATCTCAACAATTTAATAGTAAAATTTAACGTAAACTAACGAAGAGTAAATTTGTCACTAGTGTACCAATTTGAAATTTTTCGTGGTCAAAAATTAGTTTTGGATAAATTTGTCACAGGTATACCAGTTTAGGGCTTTTCATGGTATTAACGCAAATAATAATGAAAACCTTGAGCATTTTTTTATGCGGGTTCTCCGATCAAAAGTGTTCTAAATTAAAACTATATTTGTACTTAATTACTATAAATAAAAACTCCTTTTTTTTTGTAATATCCCAGTTTTGAGGGCACTCTTGTTTTCTTTTTCTTTTCCTTTTTTTGGGTTTTTGAAAAGCTTAACATCTCGGGCGCTGCAAGGTGACTTAACCGGTGGCACGTGTTATGTGGTGGCTAGCGACGTGTCGCCCCTGGGGTTTACTCCTACCGTGTCGACCGCACGGGGGGTTCCCCAGGTTATCAAAAAAAAAAAAAAAATCATTGGGCCTAGGTGGCCAATTTGGAGAAAGAGAGAAAATTATACAAAAGTCATAAATTTATTGCACTTTTGCCACTTCAGTTCTAAATCTTTTAATTGTGTCGAATGAGTCCATCCAGCCAATTATGATCGGAAATTATTAACGTGGATGGCGACTGCCTTTACGTGTACACGACGATCGGTACCGACGTGGACAATAATTGTCGGGCCTTGGTTGGTGGCCAATGGCCCCTACCAGCCCTTAACAACAAAAAAAAAAATAAAAAAGTCAAGAAGGAAAAGAAAACGATAAAATATTCAAATAATATTAAAATATTGTTAAAAATTATTAACGCTTGGTTGCAAATTGTACCATATAGGACGGTTGGTATTCACGCTTAGTAATTTCAAGCCAAAATTGATCGGATGAACTTAATTGGCAAAATGTTAAAAGGTTTATGATTCAATGAGCATAATTAAAAGGTTTATAACTGAATAGATAAAAATACAATTAAATTTATGATTTTATGGACAATTTTGCCGAGTTTAATATGTAAGCCTTCTTACCGAAGGATGGGCTTGTTGAAGGAGAAAGAGGCTTCGGATGGCATTAGGTTGGGCCGTTTGCCAAATAGTTATTTGGCAGCTACTTGCAATTGGAATAATGTAATTGTTTTCTATGACTAAAGAAAGGCTAGTTAAGCTGTCACCGCTAGATCATCCTACCGTGGAATGCTACAAATTAAGTTCTTCCACATACGGCTCACTTCTTTCTAGGTGACTTGCTTATGTCATGGTGTGGCAAGAAACTGAACCCCGTCGCTTGATCAGGTACAAAAACAGATATCGTGCTCTTGTTAATACCATATCAGAAATATTGCAATTGCGATGGTTTGGTAGAAGACATTAGAGTTCGTGAAAGTGGTGGGATAGTCATTTACTACGATAATGGAGTGCTATCCAAATAACAAGTAGTGATGTTTTCCACCGAGTGCAGTAAACACATTGAAATAAAATGTTATTTTATACGATACTACATGCTTCTTGACATTGTCCATCTTGTTTCTACTTCGTCAATTATCAGTTAATTAGATGCTATGTCTTCGCTAGCACAATCTCCCTACATTATTTTAATATTTTTTTGTTAATTTTTACGATACTCATAAGAGAACTGATAATTTCTGTGTTTCGCAACAAGAATACGTGAATTTTCCAAGTTTTATGAGATGATTATGTGATAATTAACGAGATACTATAAAAAGCATTGTCCATAATAAGAGGGAAATCACAAGCCTGTGAAGCTTTTCGCTTCTGTAAGCTCAGTGGAAAGAGCGCATTGAGAAGATCGATGGCCACGGAATGCGCAGGGCGCAAGGACGGCTGGGTTAAAAGAGGCGCGCGCAAGGATCGACACGCTCGAGAACGTTAGGCATGTCGGTGCAACAGCAAGAACTCAGGGGCAATGAGAGACGAAGAGTCCGAATTTGCAGAGGAGTTACGATTGTGAGAGAAATGATGGCAGATGAGCCGGCACCCGAGCAAAGCTGCAGGGTGCCATGGTGGATTCATAGCAACGCGGGTGACTTTGCTGATGATTTCCAGATAGTTCTGTTTTTGTTCACCCCTTGTTGTTAGCATCAATTGCTTTAGGTACCAAGACGTGCAAATGATCATTCATTGCTCAACTTGCAACCGAGTCTTCTAAGGTCATGTAGATTGCCTGGAAACAAGTGGATGGCCTCAGGAAGAATTCTGGATGGCCTTGCGTACCAAGAGGACGTTTTCCTTTTTTTGGTGGTACCAGTCAGCCGATGATTACTCACTTGCAGTATCCAGATAGCTAGCTGTGTCTGCAGAACTTACTAGGATCTGTTTGGGCGGTGCAACCATTTTTCGCTCATTCATTTTCATTCTTGATATAAATTTTCATTTTTAGGAAAATATTTTTAAATCATTCATTTTTCGAGAAACAAACGCTCGCATTCAATGACGCAAATTTTATCTAGTTCCAAATAATGTAGACTGAAGAGCAGTAGAAATGTGTTTGTGATTGTCAACTTATGGTTCCCGCTGTAATAGCACGGCAGAGTCAGGCTTCCATCTTGTTGGCCTTGACATCGATTTCGCCCACGATCTTCTTCCAAAACCAATGCTCCCCCCAGATCTTGTCCATTTGCTCGATCGGCACGTTCTTCATCTCCAGCAACAACAGATGCACGAACACGGTCATGATCGCCGCCCACCCGCCGAAGAAGAAAAACAGCCCCGACTGGAAATGGCAGAGCGTGGACAAGAACGTCTGCGCCACTAGGTGTATGAAGAGAAATCCGACCGCAACCATTGTACCCTGCCCTGCCGAACGGATCTCTAAGGGGAATATTTCGCTGGGAATTAACCACCCGAGAGGTCCCCACGACCAGTAAAACCCGTCGGCATATACGCATACTAAGACAATCACCAAATAATATGCATACGCCTCGCTGATTTCACCGTGATCTCCAAGCTTAGCCGCCATTATTCCTCCGACCATTACTTGCGCCACGAGCATTTGGAGACCCCCGATCATCAACAGCTTCCTTCAACCAAGCTTATCCACTAAAAGCATGCATATGAATGTTGAAACAGCTCCAACAACGCCAGTCGTGACTGCTGATAAAAGAGAAGCACTCTCTCCTAATCCAATCGTTCTGAATAGTACGGGAGCATAGAACGAAATGACATTGATTCCTGTGACTTGCTGAAAAAGGGAATGGCGATGGACATGACTAGTTTGAGGCCTGTACTTCCTCTGGATGACGTTTCTGAATGGATGGTGGACAGTTTTTTCGAGATCGAGCTCGCTTTGATGAGATCGTCTAGCTCTGCTTGAACATCATCTGTGCCTCTGATACGCTGCAACATGGATCTGGCCTTTTCTATGTTGCTGCTTTTCTGGATCATGCTGTTAGGTGTTTCGGGGAGAAAAAATACACCAAGTGTTAGGATTGATGCAGGGACTGCAGCCATGGCTAGGAGATTCTCCAGCCCCAACCCCTTCTATTTTCTCGGCGCCGTAGTAGATGGGATTAGCAAATAAAATGCCGATTCCTAGGCACAATTCGGCCGTTGTTGAAAAAATCCCTGATGATGGGAGGCGCCATTTCCGAGATGTACAGGGGACTGACTGCAAATTAAGGAGTAAGACAATGTCACTGTTAAAGGCATTTCTTCAACAGAACACCATTGGCATAGTTTTTGGCTAGAGAGTGATGGAAGACTTTAAGGCCCTGTCCAAGAATGTCCTTAGAAAGAGTGTAGAAGACAATTACAAGCTTGCCTGTCAAACTGATCTTAAAATTGTTCTATGACATGCTTCAGTTCTAATTTCAAAGACAGAACATGCAACTGTGAATGGAAAGACCTCAAGAAAAACGATGAAAGGAAGGTAGGACAATAATTGGTCAGCAGATCACATTTGGCTTAGTAAAACAGAATTGACTAGTCTTGATGATTGCACTTTAGCACGACAGCATAAGAACCTGGTTTGCAAAGCCGACTCCGATCCCAAGTAGAACACGGCCAAATATCAACATGGCCACGTTGGAAGCTGCACCTCCGAGAGCTGAACCGGCAAGAAAAGCAGCCCCGCCAGCAAGAATGGAAAGCCGGCGTCCAACATATCTCGTGACTGAGGAGGCAAAGAAGGAAGCTACAAGGCCGGCTATGTACAGGGATGAAGTGAATAAGGTCAAGAGTTGGCTGTCAAATTTGCAGTAGTTGCTGATCTTTGTGTCTTCTTTCATCTTATTATACACTTTTGGGAAGAATTTCTTCAAAAATGGATCCATCGATGTAGCTCCACCTTAAGAAAAGACATGTTCTTCTATCAGCACTGATAAGAAAAAGAACGTTTGACGCTAAGCTCAATCTCACAAGCATTAAACAGGGAAGAATTTCTTCAAAAATGGCTAACTCCACCTTCAGAAAAGACATGTTCTTCTATCAGCACTGACAAGAAAAAAATGTTCGACACTCTCTAAACTCATAAGAAGCTCTACCTCATAAGCATCAAACAGTAACCGAATATAAAAAAACACAGGATATCCTGCGAAATGGCCGAACAAAACCTGACGTGCCAATGTCATAGCCGAAAATAATGCCACCGGTGGCGGCCACTGCACAAGCAAAGACAAGAACAAACGGAGTGATTCTTCCATTGTATCTATATGTTCCTCCATATTCTATAGCTTCTCCTACAGCCAGGGCTTCCTCCAACAACGCGCAGTAGGGAGTTGAAATGAAAGATAGACAGATGGCCGGTCCCTCTTGCTATATTAGGGGGCTCAAATCATCTGGGACTATATGGCAGCACAAGGGGTCGAAATAGAAATTGGCGTAATCCCAAACTGTGATGAGACACTAGCTCGTTTGATACCTATAAGAATAATCGGAAGATCCCTATGTGTCTTTAAATCTAATTGTAGAAGAAACTGCTGTTGCAAAAGTTATATCAGAAGACAGGCCTGCAAATTCCAACTTTTTTCTTTGGTCGAATGCAAATTCCAACTTTGGCTAGTGATTCATGAAAATATATCTTTATCCATGTCACTGTCATGATCTTGATCCAGTGCTTTAAGTTTGTCTCTCTTTTTTGAAGATAAATCTGTCAATGTTTTCAAAGAGAACGGTTGAGTCCATCTCACACAGGACCAGCAATCATTATTTTGATGGTCCTTCTCCTTAATTATTGGTAGTTGAAGGTTACTTAAGTTGAAATTACTTAGACTCTTTGCGCGTGGCACGCTATGATTGTGACTATATGAATAAAAAGGGGACAAACTTAAAGCACTCTTTCCCCGCTCCCAACCAAGAGGAGGTTTCCAAATCTAACTTGCATGTTCGGAAGCAAAGGGCTTGCGTGCCTTATCCTTCTCCTATTGCTACTCCTAATCTTCTTCCGCATGTAGAAAAGGAATAAATGAATCAATTGACTTGCTGAAAATGACTGGGTGAAGAACCACGGGACTGTTCTTCTTTGAGTGCAAAAAGGCCAATGAGATGATAAGCTTGAGTTTGGTTATCGTGAAGCTTCCATCAGCTGTTTTCAATTGAATAATTTTCCAAAAATAGTTTTCAGCTTTTTGTTTATTGAAAGTAAGTTAATGTTTTGGGATGATAATTTGGTTGCATAATGGATGAATTTTTCGAGCATGGTCGATTTTATTTTCGCGGCTTTCTATGATAGAATTTGACTAACTAGGAAAAGAAAATCAAAATAAACTAGCGGATGGGCTTGATAGCAACGGTTTTGATTGTCTTAAACAATTACTAGTGAAATGGTTAAAACAGCAACGAGGGCCTCTGTGAAAATCATTATAAGCTTTATGGATACACCACTGAAATAGCATCATCATGCTTCAGTCTTGTTAATATGAACATCCATTGTTCCCACTACGTTCTTCCAAAACCAGTGCTCCCTCCAGACCTTATCCATCTGCTCGATCGGCACATTCTTCGTCTCCGGCAACAGTAGATACACAAAAACGGTCATGATCACCACCCACCCACCAAAAAAGAAGAATATCCCTGACTTGAAGTGGCACAGCATAGATAAAAAAGTTTGAGCAACTAAGAATGTAAAGAGGAATCCAACCGCGACTGTTATACTCTGTCCGGCTGATCGGATCTCTAGTGGGTATATTTCGCTTGGGACCAACCACCCAAGCGGTCCCCATGACCAGGCGAACCCAGAAACATATATGCATATCAAAACAAGTACCGAATAAGCATAAGCTTTGCTAATTCCTCCGTGATCTCCAAGCTTAGCAGCCAGGATTCCTCCGACCATTGCTTGCGGGCAAGCATTTGAACACCCCAATCATGAACAACTTTCTTCGACCGAGCTTATCCACCAAAAGCATGGATATGAATGTTGAGATTGTTCCCACGAGACCCGTTACAACTGCTGATAAAAGAGAAGCACTTTCTCCTAAACCAATTATTCTGAACAAAACCGGCGCATAAAATGAGATAACATTGATTCCTGTTACTTGTTGGAAAAAGGGAATGGCAATGGACATGACCAGTTGAGGTCTATATTCTCTTTGGATTATATTTTGGAACGGGTGATCGACAGTTTTTGAGATGGAGCTTGCTTTGACAAGATCGTTCAATTCTGCTTGGACATCATTGACGCCCCGTATGCGTCGTAACATTGTCTCGGCCTTTTCATGATTGTCACTTCTCTGGATTAGGCTGTTGGGTGTTTCGGGGAGGAAAAGCGCACCGAGTGTGAGAATTGTGCCTGGAACTGCTGCCATGGCTAAGGAGATTCTCCAACCCCAACCACCTTCTATTTTCTCTGTACCATAGTTGATAAGATTAGCTGATAGAACACCAATTCCTACACAGAATTGGAAACCGTTGTTGAACAGTCCTCGGTGTCTTGGAGGTGCCATCTCTGAGATATATAGAGGGACCGACTGCAAATCAAACAGTTAACCGATATATTATAGAGAAACATAATTCCTGTTGAACATGACAGTCCTGAAACTTTAGAAGAAGAACGATCGGAGGTATGCAAGGCTTGTCTAGGACAATGCTTGAAAAAACTACTGACAACGCCGAAAAAATTTAATGTCATAAATTAAATTACTTCTTGATGATTGTCATGACAATACTAAGAAGTGATTCACCTAGAAATAGCTCGTGATAAGTCAAGCAGAATTCTAACTAAAACAAGTTGAAGATAAGTTTTTAAGAACAACAAAGAAGAGCACACTATCAAACAGCAAGTGTGTTAGTACCTGATTTGCAAAGCCGACCCCGACGCCAAGCAGAATGCGGCCGAATATCAGCATGTACACATTAGAAGCCGCACCTCCAAGGGCTGATCCCGCAAGAAAGGAAGCCCCGCCAACAAGAATGGATGGCTTTCGTCCAAAAGCTCTTGTGACTGGGGAGGCGAAGAAGGAAGCCACAAGGCCGGACATGTATAAGGAGGATGTGAATGAGGTCAACAGTTGGCTGTCATATTTACAGTAGTTGCTGATCTTGGCGTCTTCTTTCATGTTATCGTACACACGGCGGAAGAATTTCTTCAGAAATGGTTCCATTGAGGTGACGCCACCTGAAAAGGAATGATCGCGTGGTATTTCCTTTAGCTGATTATCGGGAGATTACTAATGATATCTTGCAGGAGGATCGTATTCATGGTTAGGAAAGAGACTACAGCATCTCTCAGAAAGTTAAGCTCACATACAACGCTCAGCCTACAAAGTTGGAAACTCAATAACTAGCATTAGTAGCTCAATCTATTCACTGGAATGTCGCACTGACCTCCTGCAACTGTCTTGCTATGAGATCACAACAGGCACCCCCAACACATATGAATGTGGCGTAAATTTGTTCTGTCTTTTATCAGCCTTGACAAATCTGTCTGTTCTGTAGTACTGTTATCAGAATAAGTAACATGGTACTGTTTTCATCCGATCATATTAAGTTACTTGTTCATAGAAGCACGACGAAACTGCTAAGTCGGAGCCTGAGCCAATTATCGCTGCAAGAAAATCGAACAAAACATACCCGATATACCGATGTCGTATCCAAAGATGATTCCTCCCGTGGCGGCCACCATGCATGAAATGGCGACAAACGCCGTGATACGACCATTGTACAGCGCAGTAGGTTCATTAGACATAACTACCCCCCACAGCCATGGCTTCCTCCAATGGCAGACTTCACGGGATGAACCAGAACCACTTCTCTGAGTCTTGACAAGTAAAAAGAGCAGCATCAAGAAGAAAGATAATGCTTCTGTATTCTAGTGTGGAAATATCAAAACAGCATCTAGGACTGTAATTTTCCACAGAGCAAGCACGTGGGAGTTGAACTTGAACTTTGGACTCGAACTGGAGAAGGAAAAGTAAGATTTTGTTGCGTGTATGAGGAGCTCCCAACTGGCGGGACAAGACACTAGAAAACAGAGTATCCTCTCCCTTTGGCCTTCTTGTTGCGCTTGACCAGACCAGAGTTTAGCGATCACATTGAAAAAAAAAATAGATGGTCCTCGAATAACCGTGATCTATAAATTGATCTATAACTAGAATCATTGCATTAACCAAACGGAAAATCTATGAGACACTTTGACTTCGTTCATTTCACAAAAAATAGCTTTTAGGAAAAAGTTAATATCATCGAAAGCGGGGAAAATGATTACCTCCTCTTTCTTTCACCCACACTAAGTACGTTTTCTTCTGTGCACTCATTGTAAATATTTTTTTGAGTGCACAGTAGAAAATTTATATCAAATGATGGAAAATACCTTTTAGTTCATTTTTATATTTCAACTAACCGTCGAAAAATATTATTATTTTTTTGAAAATGACTTTTTAAAAAATATCTTCTAAAAATATCATACCTTCCGCAAAACCAACGGAGTCTTTGTTGTCGTTAGTGGGGGGCTCATGGCATGATAGTCAGCTTTAGGTGGCTGGAAAAATTAGCAGAAATGGACAAGGAGAAAACACGGCGCAAAGTCAAATGATAAGATAGAGGCAGGGATGATGAGAAAATTCTCGTCAAAAGAAAGAAGCTCTACATATGTTAATACTTCTATACTTTGAAAAGAAATATTTCTTTCTATTTTTTTATTTTTTTGCATTGAATGTGTAACCTATTTTGTCTAGGAGGTTTGATCGATTTTACATCTTATATCGTCGTATTCGAGAAAAAAAAAACAAAAAAACTTGGTGAAGTGTTCGGGAATGAAATTTAGTAGCATTAATTACAATTGCAACATAATAAGGGTTAATAACAAGAAAAACCCTAAACTGGTACACCTGTGACAAATTTATCTCGAACTAATTTTTTTACTATGAAAAATCTCAAACTGGTACACCCATGACAAATTTACCAAAACCAATTTTTGACCTCCAAAACCCTAAACCGATACACTTGTGACAAATTTGCCCTCCATTAAATTGGATATGAAAAACCACAAATTGATAAACCTGTGATAGACAAAGGAAACCCCAAATTGGTATACCCATCAATTGTCACGTGAAATCCATCTCAACAATTTAATAGTAAAATTTAACGTAAACTAACGAAGAGTAAATTTGTCACTAGTGTACCAATTTGAAATTTTTCGTGGTCAAAAATTAGTTTTGGATAAATTTGTCACAGGTATACCAGTTTAGGGCTTTTCATGGTATTAACGCAAATAATAATGAAAACCTTGAGCATTTTTTTATGCGGGTTCTCCGATCAAAAGTGTTCTAAATTAAAACTATATTTGTACTTAATTACTATAAATAAAAACTCCTTTTTTTTGTAATATCCCAGTTTTGAGGGCACTCTTGTTTTCTTTTTCCTTTCCTTTTTTGGGTTTTTGAAAGGCTTAACATCTCGGGCGCTGCAAGGTGACTTAACCGGTGGCACGTGTGTGATGGCTAGCACGTGTCGCCCCCAGGGTTTACTCCTCGGCTGTCGACCGTCTTGAGGGTTCCCTGGGTTATCAAAAAAAAAAAACATCATTGGGCCTAGGTGGCCAATTTGGAGAAAGAGAGAAAATTATACAAAAAGTCATAAATTTATTGCACTTTTGCCACTTCAGTTCTAAATCTTTTAATTGTGTCGAATGAGTCCATCCAGCCAATTATGATCGGAAATTATTAACGTGGATGGCGACCGTCTTACGTGGCACGATCAGCGCTGACGTGGACAATAGTTGTCGGGCCTTGGTTGGTGGCCAATGGCCCCCTACCAGCCCTTAACAACAAAAAAGAAAAATAAAAAAGTCAAGAAGGAAAAAGAAAACGATAAAATATTCAAATAATATTAAAATATTGTTAAAAATTATTAACGTCGGTGCCAGCTGTACCATATAGGACGGTTGGTATTCATGCTAGTAATTTCAAGCCAAAATTGATCGGATGGACTTAATTGGCAAAACGTTAAAAGGTTTATGATTCAATTAGCACAATTAAAAGGTTTATAACTGAATAGATAAAAATACAATTAAATTTATGATTTTTTGGACAATTTTGCCGAGTTTAACATGTAAGCCTTCTTACCGAAGGATGGGCTTGTTGAAGAAGAAAGAGGCTTCGGATGGCATTAGGCTGGGCCGTTTGCAAAATAGTTATTTGGCAGCTACTTGCAATTGGAATAATGTAATTGTTTTCTATGACTAAAGAAAGGCTAGTTAAGCTGTCACCGCTAGATCATCCTACCGTGGAATGCTACAAATTAAGTTCTTCCACATACGGCTCACTTCTTTCTAGGTGACTTGCTTATGTCATGGTGTGGCAAGAAACTGAACCCCGTCGCTTGATCAGGTACAAAAACAGATATCGTGCTCTTGTTAATACCATATCAGAAATATTGCAATTGCGATGGTTTGGTAGAAGACATTAGAGTTCGTGAAAGTGGTGGGATAGTCATTTACTACGATAATGGAGTGCTATCCAAATAACAAGTAGTGATGTTTTCCACCGAGTGCAGTAAACACATTGAAATAAAATGTTATTTTATACGATACTACATGCTTCTTGACATTGTCCATCTTGTTTCTACTTCGTCAATTATCAGTTAATTAGATGCTATGTCTTCGCTAGCACAATCTCCCTACATTATTTTAATATTTTTTGTTAATTTTTACGATACTCATAAGAGAACTGATAATTTCTGTGTTTCGCAACAAGAATACGTGAATTTTCCAAGTTTTATGAGATGATTATGTGATAATTAACGAGATACTATAAAAAGCATTGTCCATAATAAGAGGGAAATCACAAGCCTGTGAAGCTTTTCGCTTCTGTAAGCTCAGTGGAAAGAGCGCATTGAGAAGATCGATGGCCACGGAATGCGCAGGGCGCAAGGACGGCTGGGTTAAAGAGGCGCTCGCAAGGATCGACACGCTCGAGAACGTTAGGCATGTCGGTGCAACAGCAAGAACTCAGGGGCAATGAGAGACGAAGAGTCCGAATTTGCAGAGGAGTTACGATTGTGAGAGAAATGATGGCAGATGAGCCGGCACTCCGAGCAAAGCTGCAGGGTGCCATGGTGGATTCATAGCAACGCGGGTGACTTTGCTGATGATTTCCAGATAGTTCTGTTTTTGTTCACCCCTTGTTGTTAGCATCAATTGCTTTAGGTACCAAGACGTGCAAATGATCATTCATTGCTCAACTTGCAACCGAGTCTTCTAAGGTCATGTAGATTGCCTGGAAACAAGGGGATGGCCTCAGGAAGAATTCTGACCATGTTTTGCGTACCAATTAAGAGGACGTTTTCCTTTTATGGTGGTATGTCCAGTCGAGCTACTGTTTTGGTATTCATCTTAGCTTCAGGAAGAAAAGGGAAGCTCATGTGCTTGCAGTACCTCGAGATAGCTAGCTGTGTCTGCAGAACTTACTAGGCTCTGTTTGGACGGTGCAAACATTTTTCTTCATTCATTTTCATAAGCGATATAAATCATCATTTTTAGGAAAATATTTTTCAAATCATTCATTTTTCGAGAAACAAACGCACCCAAAATGATCAGTAATTGGCCTTGGTTGTAGTATCATTACGAGTTTATTATGTCCCCCTGTACTGAAATAGCAGAGTCAGGCTTCAATCTTGTTGGTCTTGACATCGATTTCGCCCACAATCTCCTTCCAAAACCAATGCTCCCGCCAGATCTTATCCATTTGCTCGATCGGTACGTTCTTTGTCTCCGGCAATAACAGATGCACGAACACAGTCATGATCGCTGCCCACCCGCCGAAGAAGAAAAACAGCCCCGACCTGAAGTGGCACAGCATGGACAAGAACGTCTGCGCCCCTAGGTATATGAGGAGAAATCCGACTGCAACCGTAATACTCTGCCCTGCCGATCAGATCTCTAAGGGGAATATTTCGCCAGGAACCAACCGCCCGAGAGGTCCCCACGACCAGCAAAACCCGGCGACATATATGCATACTAAGACAATTACCAAATATGCATAGGCCTCGCTGATTTCACCGTGATCTCCAAGCTTAGCTGCCATTATTGCTCCGATCGTTACTTGCGCCGCAAGCATTTGGAGACCCCCAATCATTAACAGCTTCCTTCGACCAAGCTTATCCACTAAAAGCATGCATATGATTATTGAAACAGCTCGAACAACGCCGGTCACGACTGCTGATCAAAGAGAAGCCCTCTCCCCTAATCCGATTGTTCTGAATAGTACTGGGGCGTAGAACGAAATGACATTGATTCCTGTGACTTGCTGAAAAAAGGGAACGGCTATGGACATGACTAGTTGAGGCCTGTACTTCCTTTGGATGATGTTTCTGAATGGATGGTGGACAGTTTTCGAGATCGAGCTCGCTTTGATGAGGTCGTCTAGCTCTGCTTGAACATCATCTGTGCCTCGGATACGCCGCAACATGGATTTGGCCTTTTCTATGTTGCTGCTTCTCTGTATTAAGCTGTTAGGCGTTTCGGGGAGAAGAAATGCACCAAGTGTAAGGATTGATGCTGGAACTGCAGCCATAGCTAGGGAGATTCTCCAGCCCCAACGCCCTCCTATCTTCTCGGTGCCGTAGTTGATGAGAATAGCAAATAAAACACCGCTTCCTAGACGAAGCCGTTGTTGAAAAATCCTCGATGACGTGGAGGCGCCATTTCCGAGATTTACAGGGGGACCGACTGCAAATCAAGAAGTAAGACAATGTCACTAGGCATTTCTTCTTCAATAGAACACCATTGACAAAGTTTTTGGCTAGAAAGTGATGGAAGAATATAAGGCACTGTCCAAAAATGTCATTAGAAAGAGTATAGAAGACAATTACAAGCTTGCCTGTCACACTGATCTTAAAATTGTTCGATGGTATGCTTCAGTTCTAGTTTCAGAGACAGATCACGCAACTGTGAATGGAAAGACCTTTATAAAAACGATGAAACGAAGGTAGACAAAAATTGGTCAGCAGATCACATTTGGCTTAGTAAAATAGAATTGACTAGTCTTGATGATTGCACTCCTAGTACGACTATATACGAACCTGGTTTGCGAAGCCGACTCCAATCCCAAGTAGAACACAGCCAAATATTAACATGGCCACATTGGAAGCTGCACCTCCGAGAGCTGAACCGGTGAGAAAAGCAGTCCCGCCAGCAAGAATGGAAGGCGAGCGTCCAAAATATCTCGTGACTGAGGAGGCAAAGAAGGAAGCTACAAGGCCAGTTATGTACAAGGAGAAGGTGAATAAGGTCAAGAGTTGGCTGTCAAATCTGCAGTAGTTGCTGATCTTTGTGTCTTGTTTCATCTTATTATACACTTCTGGGAAGAATTTCTTCAAAAATGGCTCCATCGACGTAACTCCACCTTAAGAAAAGACGTGTTCTGTCAGCACTGATCAGAAAAAAACGTTTGACGCTAAGCTCCATCTCATAAGCATTAAACAGGGAAGAATTTCTTTAAAAATGGCTCCATCGATGTAACTCCACCTTAAGAAAAGACACGTTCTTCTATCAGCACTGACAAGAAAAAAATGTTCGACACTCTCCAAACTCATATGAAGCTCTACCTCATAAGCATTAAACAGTAACTG
Source organism: Syzygium grande (assembly GCA_024733475.1). Lineage (NCBI taxonomy): Eukaryota > Viridiplantae > Streptophyta > Magnoliopsida > Myrtales > Myrtaceae > Syzygium > Syzygium grande. Next base: position 891,241 of record JAMXDD010000010.1, on the reverse strand, counting down.
AACATAAAAAATCACACGATATCCTGCGAAATGGCCGAACAAACCCAATATGCCAATGTCATAGCCGAAAATAATGCCGCCGGTGGTGGCCACTGCACAAGCAAAGACAACAAACGGAGTGATTCTTCCATTGTATCTATATGTTCCTCCGTTTTCTATAGCTTCTCCTACAGCCATGGCTTCCTCCAATTACACAAGGTAGGGACATGAAATGAAAGATAGCCAAATGGCCGGCAATGGCCGGTCCTTCTTGCTATATTAGCGGGCTCAAATCATCTGGCACCATGTGGCAGCACGAGGAGTTGAAAATGGAAATGAAATTTTGGCTGGCCTAGATCCCAAACTGTGATCAGACACTGGCTTGTTTGATCCCTATGTGTAATTAATTCTAACTGTGGAAAAAACTGCTGATGCTGAAGTTATATCAGAAGACAGGCCTGCAAATTCCAACTTTGGCTAGTGATTCAGCTAAACATTACTTTATCCATGTCACTGTCATGATCATGATCTAGGGCATTAACTTTGTCTCTCTTTGAACACAAAACTGTCAATGTTGTTGAAGAGAACGGTTGAGTCCATCTCACATAGCATCGGCACTCACTGCACCAGCACTCACTACTTTGGTGGTCTTCTCCATAATAATTGGTGGTTAGATAGATTGAGTGGCTAGAAAAGACACAGTGAAGAACAATGGGACTTTTCATCTTTGAGTGCTAGAGGCCAATGAGAGACAAAATTTGCGCAACTGAGAATGTAAAGAGAAATCCAACCGCAACTGTTATACTCTATCCTGTTGATCAGATCTCTAGTAGGTATATTTCGCTTGGGACCAACCACCCAAGAGGTCCCCACGACCAGGCGAACCCGGAAAGATATATGCATATCAAAACAAGTACCAAATAAGCATAAGCTTTGCTAATTCCTCCGTGATCTCCGAGCTTATCAGCCGCAGTTCCTTGGGACCATTGCTTTCGATGCAAGCATTTGAACACCCCCAATCGTTAACAACTTTCTTCGACTGAGCTTATCCACCAAAAGCATGGATATAAATGTCGAGATAGTTCCCACGAGAACCGTTACGACTGCTGATAAAAGAGAAGCACTTCCTCCTAAACCGATTGTTCTGAACGAAACCGGCGCATAAAATGAGAAAACATCGATTCCTGTTGCTTGTTGGAAAACATTGCGATGTTGTCGCCCTTGACCAGAGTTTAGTGATCACATAGAGAAACAAAGAAAAGGATAGTCCCTAAATGACCGTGATCTATAAATGGATTCACCATTCTCAGCTTATCAGTAAAGATTCATTCTTTGAAACCACAATTATTGCATTAACAAAACATGACTCGGGAAATCTGTAAGGCACTTTGCCGTCGTTACTTGGGGGCTCATGGCATGATGACAGTCAGCTTTAGGCGGCTGGAAAAATCAGTAGAGGCAGGGAGGATGGGAAAATCCTCGCCAAGAATGCTTCCTATGTTACTCCACGGGTCCACCCACAGAAAAAAAAAAAAACTTAAGATATGCTAATACTTCTATACTTTGAAAAGGTAATGTTTCTTTTCTTTTCTTTTCTTTTCTGCATGGAATGTCTAACCTATTTTTGTCTAGGAGATTCGATTGATCAAAGACAAACATGTTTTCCGTCTTATAACATTTTATTCGAGAAAGAAACACAACAAACTTGGTGAAGTGTTCGGGAATGAAATTTGGTAGCACAGAAATTGCAATTGTAAAATAACAATGAATCTGGAGCATGTTGCTATTCGGGTTCTCCGATCAAAACTGTTTTAAGAAAGCTCCCCTCTTCTTCTTCTTTTCGTAATAAATCTTGTTATATTTTTTTTTTCTTTGTTGGTATTTCGAAAGGCTTGACATTATTGGGCCTAGCTGCCCAATTTGAAGAAGAAAGAGGCTTTCCTTGGCATTAGGAAAGGCCCATTTGCAAAGGCTTCACGGACGAGCCTTATTGCCAGTACAGTGTGGTTATACATTCTGCTTGCGAGTAAAATGGCCATTTGGTAAATACTTTGTGATTGGAATAATGTAACAGATGCTTTCCACAACGAGAAAGGCTTTTTTAAGTACTTGTAATTGAGTTTTGGTTTATGATCATTTGTTGCAATCCATATCCGGATGCGAGGATCGTGCATGGTGTCGTTCTCTGAACAAAACCAGGGTAATGATACTTTATTTCAAGATATAATCACCGTTCATAAAATCAATGTATATAAGTTCGACACAAGTTCCTCGAACTTTTACTTGCTTGATCTTTCAGTTGTAAACGATAAAAAATAGGAATTGTTTCTTGTTAAATAGTGTGGCAGTTACATGGTACGCTTTTTGTATAGGAAATGATTTCAGGTCGGAAAAAAGGAGTTAATGATTGTAATTTCCTTTTTATCTAGTGATCAAGTAGTATCTAGGTCAATTATCAGGCATCTATACAAATAAACATCTTGGGGTGGTCTTAAAGGTGCACTCCCTCGCATTGGCTTGCGCTCAAAATTTTCACCGCTAAAATGCTCCTAATTTGAACCCAAGACGACAAGGACAAAAACCAACTCGCTTGCCATCTAGCCCAACACCTTTGCCAACGATCACATTCGTAAGAATTCTTATCGGGCAATAATTGCATAGAAAATATGTCATTATCTCTAAATTGCTTTACGTGGAGCTCTCTAGATCACATGCCTTCATCTTCCACATAAAAAAAAAAAAACAAATTTTTACCGTGATTGTCGAACGCATTAAAAAAAAGGGTTAATACCACGAAAAATTCTGAACTGATACACTTGTGACAGATTTACCCTAAACTATTTTTTTTACCATAAAAAACCCTAAACTGGTACATTTGTGACAATTTTACCTCGAACTATTTTTTTGACCACCAAAAACTCCAAACTGGTGCACCCATGACAATTTTACCCCAAACTATTTTTTTGACCACCAAAAACCCCAAACCCAGACACCTTGTGACAATTTTTAATATTTTTTAATATTTTTTTTATTTTTCGAATTTTTTTAGTTTTTCTTTTCTTTTCTTTTTCCTTTCCTTTTCTTTTTTTTTTTCCTTCATCTTCATTGGACCAACAATGGATTGTTATATTGTAATTGATACCACAATAACGTGACACATAACATAAATGCTACATTTTGACCCAAAAAAAAAAAAAAAAATGCTAAATGAAAGACTTTCTTTTATATGCATGAATTTTCATGCCAACCACTTTTTTCTACATTTAAATGTCTCGCGAAAAAGGCATTATATTGTTGTTGTGTCTTTCTTATTTTTGGGTGCAAGTGGATAGGCAAATTGATGGGGTCCAACGCAAGCTTGTTACCTAAGCTTGTAGTACAGCTGATCAACAATTTCTATACGTCTTGCTTGCCAATTTAATTTAAAAGATTAATTTAAAAAATAATATATTTTATATATAAGATGAGAGATATTATATGTGCATGGCGATTCATAAATCAATATGATCACTTGAAATATATAATAAATAAAACGCAAGAAGAATTTTTTGTACTATTTCTATTTTTTTTTTTTATAACCCAGAACCCCCCTGCACTACCGACAAAATAGGAGGGGTAAACCTCATGTGACGCTTAGCGCAGACCCACCACCACGGGCGCCACACTTAAGAATCCCTAACGACTAGGTCGGGGTTCGAACTCCGATCCCTTCGTGGGGGGAAAAGAGCGCAAGCCAACGCGGCCGCTGCGGGCGATGGTATTTCTAATTGATATAGTAAGAAATTATAAAGAAAAAAAATTATAGATACAAACTTACGAATTTAATTTCAATTTAATATGCCTTATCAAATTCACACTTCCTGAATTTTTTTTTTGTTTGAGGTTAAAGATGAAGGAAAAAAAAAAAAAAAGGAAAGGAAAAAGATAAGATAAGAAAAACTAAAAAAAATTCGAAAAAATAAAAAATAATATTAAAAAATTAGTTCGGGGTAAAATTGTCACAGATGTACCAGTTTGGGGTTTTTAGTGGTCAAAAAAATAGTTTGAGGTAAAATTGTCACAGATGTACCAGTTTGGGGTTTTTGGTGGTTAAAAAAATAGTTTATGGTAAAATTGTCACAGATGTACCAGTTTGGGGTTTTTTATGGTCAAAAAAATAGTTTGGGGTAAATCTGTCACAAGTGTACCAGTTTAGGATTTTTCATGATATTAACCCTAAAAAAAATCATTTAGCTCTTCTTGTTTTGGCAAAGGAATCGTGGGTTCAATAGAAGTCCTGCGTAATTATAAGAGTACATGAAGTTACGCCCGACAAATTATGTTAACATCAAAGATATGGTGGTTAAGACTTCATTATCGGTTTGATTTTTCAATTCAAGAACTCGTGGCCCTAAGGCATGCAGTGAAAAAATCCAAAACTATCACCACCAATTTATAATCGTTACGGTCGAATCCACGTCCACTATAATTTTATTTGATTAGAAAGTGCACGTATCGACAATCTCTATTCAAATTTTAATTATCAAGTCAATCAACCCGAACCTTAATTGTGGTTGCTGCTTAAATAAACTCTCGAATCAAATAAATGGGGATGTGTCTAAACGCGTATAACGTCCAATAACCACCAGCAACGGCTGAATTCAAGGATGTCTTTTTTGTTGATGACCAAAGACATTGATTTTGAGAAATCTAGCCGAACATCATCCGGGGCCAAAATGTCTGCCGACGATCTTGCTTTTTTTTTTTTGTGGAGGATCGGCTTGGTTAAAGAATATATATAATCTATTTTTAATTGTCACTGAACAAGTAAGCTTGTTTTTAAAATTGGCTCTATTAACGACCCCCTGCTTTTGGATGCAACTTCTTTTTGTTATTATTCTCAGTTTTCTATGATTATTTGTATATAACTATTGTTACGTACCAACATAGCTTTATAATAGGACCGGCAATTCATATCCCGTCATGGCATTCATATTATTACCTTAACATCTCAAAAATGGTAATTTTATATTTAGTAAAAATCGATAAAAGTGCACCAACACATGCCGTTTTCAAGTCGAACTTGTCGGGTCTTATCATAGTATGAGTTTCTCTCGATAAATTCTTATTGAGTTCTCACACCATGTTGAGAAATGCGACCCCTCGCTAAGAACTTTGGGGGTTCATTTATCCCTTTTCTATATTATTATTAGCAACATCAATCATAGAAAATGCAGTTCTTCCAAATATGTAACCGGCCATAGCATGTATTATATTTATGACGAGACCAGCGTTGCTTGTTGTTGCACTCTTTTGCATTTTTCTTCGACAAAATCTCAAACCAATGTCGATGTCATGATCGAACTTTTTGGAGTCTCTATTATTAGAATATTTAATTGAAAAAGTTGCAACAGGAAAAAATGTCCAAAATATCCTAAACATGTCAATTATGTTAATTTAGTCATGAACCTTTTGACGATTTATTAATTTAGTCATAAACCTTTCAATAGTGTCAATTTAGTCCTAAACTTTTTTTTTTTCCAATTTAGTCATAAACCTTTTGATAATTTGCCAATGCAGTCCTTTCAATTCCAACCAAATATCCAAATAATAGGTTTAGAACTAAATCGGAGAACTTTCAAAATGTTTTGAATCAAATTGACACAAAAAAAGGTTTAGGACTTTATTGGAAAATCGTCAAAAGGTTTAAGTATAAATTGGCACAATTTGAGAGATTTAGAACTGAATTAGCCTCCATACAATAGGTTTAGGACTTTTGGACAATTATTCCACTACCTCTATAAGCTTCATGACGAAATGGAGAAGCCGACAACAAAAACACGAGCAACCAAACCAATGATTCCACTAATGCTTGCTCCTCCTGTGCCTATATATAGTAGAGAGTTTACAGGCATTCAAGTCAATCAAAGCTCTTTCTTACTAGAACGTGCGAAAGTCCTTGTCATAGAGAACACAAAACATGGCCACTCTTCACTCATTTCCATTTCACCCTTCGATCTTCTTGTGTTTGGTAGCCTCGCTTGGCTTCAGCCAGACGTGCATCGGCTTCAAAGCCAAGCACTTGAACTTAACGACATTTGGAACCCGCTGGTCTTGGGCCGGAGCAACCTGGTACGGAAGTCCTGATGGAGCCGGTAGCGATGGTATGTAATGCACGGAGACTTGGTCTGCTTGTTTTCCATCTGATCTATGCGAGAATAACAATGTATGTGGACAATGGACATGTTGTAGGCGGATCTTGTGGATACGGGAAAGCGGTGTCCCAACCTCCATTCTCTTCCATGGTGACCGGAATCGGCCCTTCTCTGTACAAATCAGGCAAAGAGTGTGGAGCTTGCTACAAGGTACACTCCATTTATTTTGCAAACTTCGCAAACATGTTAGAGAGTAGATTCACGTGTGGTGTATGAAAATGCCTGAAAACCTTGCATTATAATCGAAACAAAGTGAGATTCTGTCGGTCCAAAACTTTTTGATTTTGCAAAGCTGTGCTTTCACAACGCACGCCCACCTTCAATGTAGCAGATGGAGGTGAAACTGTCGGGGTTCATATCAGTGTGCATAACCTACTAATATGCAGTTATGGTTCTATCTTTACTTGGTAGATCAAATGTACCAAAAGAATGCATCCATCCTGTTCGGGCAAACCGATGAGGGTGGTCATCACAGACTTTTGCCCCAGAGGTCCCTGTGTGACTGATTCTACCCATTTCGACCTCAGCGGGACTGCATTTGGTGCTATGGCTAAAGCAGGAGAAGAAGTCAAACTCCAGGATGCTGGCATCCTCAAAATCCGATATGCTCGGTAACTTATCTAACATACCCGAAAAAGTTCTGGCTCAGTGAGTGTTTCGATTTGTATTGCCAATTCAGCTGACACCTTCCATGCATTTCTTATATTTCCAGAATTGCGTGCGATTACTCAGGAAGAACCATAGCATTCCATGTTGATTTAGGGTCCAACTCCAACTACTTTGCAGTGTTGGTTGAGTATGAAGAGGGAGATGGCGATCTAGCAGGGGTATCACTAAAGGAAGCTTCAATGGGGTCTGAGGAGTGGAGGTCGATGCAACAGTCATGGGGCGCTGTTTGGAAGCTGAACGCTGCCTCAGAGATGCAACCTCCGTTCTCAATTCAGCTGACATCACAATACTCAAGGGAGACCATAGTGGCCAAGAACGTGATTCCAGAAAACTGGAAGCCTGGTGCAACCTATAGATCTCTAGTCAACTACTTGTAATTGTCTGGCAAACTTCAATGGCCCTTCATGGGCTACTGGCTCATTGTGAAAGAACTACGTAGTATAAGCACAAGAGGCTGGTTAATGTATTGGACACTGTAGTTTTTGGCTATTGTAGTATTTGAGCAGGGCAGGCTTCAGTAACCGTTATATGTTGAGTATTTTATTTAACATGCCCTACCCATTAAAAGACATGAACATTAACTAGTAGCTTGACCAACGTTCCAGCCATAAAATACATTACTCAGAACAGATTAGTGATAATCTGACTTACATGAAGAATGGAGAACCGAAAACAAGATTGAGTAGTAGGTAAAAAGTTATGCCTTATAGTCTAGCATAGACTTTCGGGCAATGGATGGATAACTCTTGGAAGTTGATGCAGCTGGAAAGTGCCTGAGTAAGCTTCACTAGATCATCCTTTCTGTGCGTTGCAGTCAGAGTTACCCTTAGCCTGAGCAAGCAATGAACTTATCTGAGTAACTTAAGAGTAATACAATATATCTAGGAACAAAAGGCAAATGGTTTAATTGGTTTAAACAATTTGTAAAGGTTAATGATATAAAACTTCTCAATATCACCAACCCTGATTCATTTAAAAGGAAACGATAGATGTTCCCCTTAATATATTTCCAGACGGATGAGAATTTAAACAAAAATAAGTCTATGAAAACAAGGGGTGTATGAACCTGCATGAATTTGGAGGAACTGTTGGGGGTCTAATTGCAGTCACATGAAATCCAGACTCCAGCATATGCCTATTCATGGTTAAGAAGCTCAGGAACCATTACAGACATCAAGTGAATGAGTATGAGAGCGAGTATTAGTGTGTGCCTGCATTCATCTGTGCGTGCAAGCAAGAGAGAGAGAGAGAAGAGAGAGAGAGAGAGAGAGAGAGGACCTGCTTGCTTGCAAGGCATTCTCTTCACTACCAACAATGAGAGAGATTATTGGACTTAAGATGGGTATTCCAGTGAGAGCACGGAAGTCCTGTATGCGGTTCCATAATTCCCTTCTACGCCACGTCTCTTTCTTTGCCACAATGACAGCAGCTTTACATAAGATACGCAAGTTCAAAGCCAATGAAAATGTTCAATTTTATCCTTTTATTAATTCAAGTTTAGTGTCTCACCCTTTTATAAACCCATCCAAAAATGGGTTAAGAAAAATTAACATTAAACATTTTCATACAGTCTAGAAACTAACTTGAACATTTATAAAAAATTTAGTGACCACATTAAACAAATTGAAAGTCGAAGGACTACATTGCACATTGGACTAAAATTCAGAGATCATATTAAACAAAATAAAAGTTTATGAACCACATTGCACATAGGGTCAAAGTTCAAAGACTATTTGTGTCATTATCTCCAAAAACAATGATGCAGAATTGAAAGGCTTACATAAATGACACAAGGAACTCTTTTTTATTATATCTTGATATGGCTACTCTTAAGCTTTAGCCGCAGTAGAATAGTTTATAATACTGAGGCAGTCGCTTCCCAAAACCCCGTTCTTATGAATGCAATGCAATTGATGAATATGGCACCAACCCTCTCCAATTCACAAGGAAATCCTTTTTCTATTGGGAGAGGAGGATTGGTTAAGATAATTAGTCTAAGAAAGAAGAGACAGAAGATAACCATGTGCAGCAGCAGCAACTGGGACCGGAGTAGCAGTAGAAAATATGAAAGAGCGACCCCTTGACTGGATGAGTTGCTTCCACCTTTTGCTGTTAGTCAGAAAAATGAGGAAAAGCAACAAGTAATTAGGACTATGCACAGCGAGAATATAAACAGAATAAAGTCGTAATAACTAATATTACAACCAAAGGTCTAAGAATGAAGGTAAATTGGAGCAGGGCAAACTGCAAGGTGGCCTGATTTTCTTGTTCACACACTTTGGAGATTAAGATTATCAACAAAACCAGTCACTGATTGTTTAATAAGTTCTACAGACACCACTAGCTATCTCAAAGTACTACCAACACTTGAGCTTCCCCTTTCTTCCAGAAGCTAAGATCAACAAGAAGATACCGAAACAGTCGCTAGACATATCACAAAAGGAAATTGTCCTTTTAATTGGAATGCAAAATATGATCAATATTCTTCCTGAGGCCATCCACTTGTTTCTAGGCAATCTACACAACCTTAGAAAACTCCATTGCAAGTTGAGAAATGAATAATCATCTACATGTCTTGGTACCAAAAGCCATTGACGCTAACAACAAGGGGTAAAAAACAAAATCATCCACAAAGTCACCTGCATGCGATGAATCCACCATGGCAACCTGCAGCTTTGCTCAGAGTACCGACACATATGTCAACATCTTTTTCACAATCAAACTCCTCTGCAACTCCTCCACCATTTTTTCCACAAACAAATGTTCCATGAGCCTGAACAAATTGGCAACTTCTTATTGAAAGTATAACATGTTATCATTGAAAGCAAGTATTTCTTCAAAGTAGCGACAGAAGTTCTATGAAGATCTCCTTAATTTCACAGAACAAGCTGGTCAATGGCAATAGGAGGATCTTATTCAATTTCCCTTTTTGCATCTTCTTTCTGGTTTAAGCTGCTTTTCCAAGCATAAAATGTCAACCACATTATATATCTCCATGGTTCTTTTTGTAAAAATTTATCATATTGCAAAGCAGGATGTAAAGCACAAGTTTTGCAACTTAAACTACAAAATAATCTACAGAATGAGGGACTGACATCATCAATGACTAAGAGAAAATCATGCTTTCCCCTAAGTCTCACAAGCTCATCCATTGGTGCAAAGTCTCCATCCATGCTAAACAAACTGTAGAGGAAGAAAACAGGGATCACATAGTGGACCAAATCATGGATGTAGAAGCAAACAATAATTTACAGTAAGATGCACATTGAAAATTGAATAAGTATATTTCAAGAAAATGGTATGCACCGTTCACCAACAAGGACAAAGCCAAATCAACTGTATTATGAACGACATCCAACGAAAAGGTGCTTCTCATATGACGCTATTCACATGCATAATATGTTCCAACTATAATAAAGAAACAGAACAGCTGAAAAGAAATGGTGGATGGTTCCTAACCTATCAGTCACAACAACTTTCCTCTCCATCGTGCAGGCAGATCTGTTAAGCAAAAAACCCAGTGCCAATTCATGATCTGTGAGAAAGATGAGGGAAAATTAAATACAAGAAACAAGTACCTACAGCAATTTATTCAGGTGAAACATGTCGCAGTGGCCATAAACGAAAACTTCCACACTTCGTTGTCTTTCAGCAAGACGGATTCCATCAATTATGGATGCATGATTCAAGGCATCAGAAAATATGGCAATCTTCTCATCCTTTTCAGGTTGTACACCTGCGGCAAGCAGTAGGCTGATGCTTCCAATTGCCACCATCACGGCCATATTCGCAGCAAACCCAGTAGGACAAAGAAGACACTCCTAGAGGAGGAATTCAAAATGAGCATACATCAGTCTTCAGCAGGGTGTAACATAAGATCAACCATCAATCAATGAATAGTAAATATAAATTGCACAAATAGAAATCACGAAATAAATTTGCAGATATCATGAGAAAGATCATAATCAAGGATGACCAAATAATATACATTATTGCATCAACAACCTAATCCATTCCATCACTTCAGTCAATTAAGAACTTGAACTAGGCAGGGCATGAGCCTTTGATATCTACTAGACATTGCATTAAAAAGTTTGGATCTGTTTCTTCCCCATGTGCTGGATTGACTTTCCGAGAATCCTGTGAGTCCAACAATTACCTCTTTCTTCTTTAACTCTGCCAAGCAAGATTCCAGACGTCTATGGTAATTGGTATATCCACAGATCAGAGCAGATCCTCTCGGACCCATCCCATGCTCATTTGCTGCCTAACATAAAGTTAAGATCATCATGATTCCAAAAGAGCATACACACAAAGAATACCACCGACACAGGTAATAAGCTCCATAGTTGATTTACAGATCAATCAGACCTTGGCAGCAGCTTTTCCAATTGTGGGATGTGAACTCAACCCGAGGTAGTCATTACTAGAGAATAAAATTAGCTTCTTGAATTGACCGTCGTTTGCTGCTACCGTGCTATCAGCCAATCCATCTTCCCACATAACATCATCTCCTGAGAACCGCCAACGCCAGGACATGCAATGATGTCGAAACATCAGAACAAAGGAAGCAAAAAATTACAACTGAAAAGCAGGCAATCTTTCTGTTACAGTATCAAGGTGGCCATTTGGAAGTTCGAGAATCAAGCAAATACTCAACAAAATTTGAATACGGGCCCCCCAAATTACCAAGCAAGTTCATGTTATTATTCATCCTACCAACAAAAGACCATGCATGCATCATACACATCCAGAATGTCACAATGAAAAGTTCTGCATTGATGGAAATGGGAGCTCCATTTCCGATAGCACATCCAGAAATGAGCGAGGTCCAAAATTCGATTATGGGAAGTAGGTGAATCGTCAAAGAAGAAAAGGGGGTGTTTACCAGAGCTAGGGATGTCATGGAGCCAACTGCGGAACGTGGAATCAGCAACGTCAACCTCGACAGAAGCTCGATCCCACGGTTTCATTTCCTCGAACACCTCATACTCATCATCATTCCCACCGCTCCCTGACTCTGACCCTCGACTCGCATCGCCACCGAGCTCCTGCCGCTGCACCGACAGGCTAATGGGCCTCAGAGACCGAACGATCTTGAGGGACTCGAGCCTCGCGAGTGCCTCTTTGACCCAGCCGTCCCAACGCCCTGAACACTCAGTGGTCATCGATCTTCTCAGCGCGCTCTTTCCCCTGTACTTGCGGCCAAAGGCGAAAAGCCTTCACGGGCTTGTGATTTCCCCTTCTGAGATGAAAGGACGCTGTTTTATCGAAATGCGCGAGGGAAAAATGCGATTTGGCTCCGACCCAAGAACTGGAACGTGCAAATTACGACGACTAAAACCGAGACGACGACCCCGCTGCTGAAAAGCGAAGACGAAGGCGGCGGCGGCGGCGGCGACGGACCACGCTGCAGATGCTAAGACGCTGTTATGGGCAGCCGCATCGTTTGCAGAAATTAAGGAAAAAGAGACAGAAAGCTCGATTCGGGTTGGCTCGTGGGAATCTCCGCCGCCGAGTGGTCGGCCCGCAAGAAGAAAGTTGCGTGGCCGGAGGAGAGACGCAAAGCGAGTAGCTCCGCTAACTTCGGAGAGTGACGTCCGTCGGCGCCGACTGACTTTTTTGTCGTTTTTTCTTTCCAAACTTTTCCCTTGCAAGCTATTATTGGTTTGAGTAAAAAAAGAAAAATGGGTAAAACAAATGATTAACCACACAAACAGTGCTTGAATTTTAACTCAACGTGCAATGTGATCTCTAAATTTTTAATTTGTTCAATATAATCTCCGAACTTTAGCTCAATATTCAATGTGATCCCTAAACTTTTGGTACATTTAATATTCTTTGAGTCCCTACACTTAAATCAATGGAAGGATTATATTGAATATTTATATATAGTTTATGGATTAAATTGAATATGTATTAAAAGTTCAAGAACGACATCAAACAAATTAAAAGTTTGGAAATCACATTGCGTATTGAGTTAAAGTTTAGGGATCACATTGAACGAATTAAAGTTTATTGATCACTTGCCATTTCTGTTAGAGTATTTATTAGTTCATGTGGTACATGTCAGCCCAATTCATCTAAGTAAAAAGTCTCGGCGTTGATGTGTAGAGCTACCAATGCTAAGGGAAAGTTGTATTTTAAAAGAGTGAATAAAACGATTTAAGATGCCCTTGTTATTAGGAACTTAGTTTCCAAAATGACCCTTCAAGATACATATACTGTCCATTTGGATTTGAACTTTATTAAAGTCTATATAATAATCGAGGTTACTTATTCAATATGTGATCATTTTAAACGCGTGACAGTAAGTAGGGATCAACCAATAAACAAATATCTCAACACCAATCGGCATATAAAGATAGATCAATGATAATCTGGGATGAATCGTTGCATTGATCGCGGACTTTTTTTTACCAAGTTCTAAAGTGTGTGAGGTATCTCGTATCTTAGCTTTTTATTTCTACTATCAAAAGATAACAAATCAAGCTGAATTGAAATACTTTAAAGGGATAATTATACAAATAGTTGCTAAACTTTAGCTTAACATATAGTGTAGTCTCTAAACTTTTAATTTGTTCAATGTGATTTCTAAACTTTAGCCTAATGTGCAATATCAACTCTAAACTTTTAATAACTGTTGACACATATTCAATATAGTCCCTGGATTATATCCTTGAACTTAAATTAATTGAATGACAACATTGAATATTTTTATATAATCTATGAATTAAATCGAACATATAACAGAAGTTCATAAACTACATTAAACAAATTAAAAATTCATAAACGATATTACATATTAAGTTAAAGTTCAGAGATTAAAGTTCGGAGATTGCATTGTCAAAGTTTATGAACTATTTACGTCATTTTTACTACTTTAAAACTATTTGAGAGGCAAATTTATAGAAAAAAAGAAGGAAAAGAAAAGAAGGAAGAGATAGAGAGATATCTTCAGGGCCATTTTGATGAAGATCCCGAAATATAGGGGGTCACGGTGATATTTTTCCGGCGAGGTTAATTTAATTCACTAACGTAATTACGTAAGGTAAACCAGAATTTCCCGGGAGGCGAGACCGTTAATCTTCGTCAGAAAATTCCTAACGCCACCACCGCCACCTCCTTCCTCCTTCCTCTCTCACTCTATCTCTCTCGCGACGTTTCCATCACGAAACTTTCTAGGGTTTCGTCTGGTCGTCTTCGCTGCTCGATCGGCCCCCCAAAATCCTCGCCGCCCGATCCCTTCCACGAAACCCCCGGCGAGATGGTCCTCTCGCAGAAGCTCCACGAGGCTTTCAAGGGCACGGTGGAGCGGATCACCAGCCACCGCACCGTCTCCGCCTTCAAGGAGAAGGGCGTCCTGAGCGTCTCCGAGTTCATCGTCGCCGGCGACAACCTCGTCTCCAAGTGCCCCACTTGGTCCTGGTAAAATCCGCCCCCCTTTCCCCCGCCCCCCCTCTTTTTTCGTCGGATTCTTCCCCGACGTCACGATTGCGAGATGTTCGCCGGCGATTCTTTTGGGCAGGGAGTCGGGCGAGCCGAGCAAGAGGAAGCCGTATCTGCCAGCAGAGAAGCAGTTCCTGATAACTAGAAATGGTAATTTTGTATCGGTTCTTTCCTTGCTCTCTCCGTTCCAACGGCAAGATCTTAGCTTTCCTTTTTAGTATTGAGCCTCGTCTTGTTGCTGATGAACTGGTTTCAGTTCCGTGTTTGCGGAGAGCTGCTTCCGTGGAGGAAGAATATGAGGCTGCAGGAGGGGAAGTTTTGCTTGATAACGAAGATAATGACGGTTGGCTAGCCACTCATGGAAAGCCGAGAGGTGGATGACTAAGTTTAGGTTGAATGATGGCTCTTGCGTTTCTTGTTGCCTCATTTTGTGTGTTTTTTGTATCTGGAACCAGAAACTAAGGGGGACGAGGAGGATAATTTGCCTTCTATGGACAGCTTAGAGATCGGCAAGAAAAATCCTATCCAGTCCATCCCTTCGTATTTTGGGGGAGAGGAGGAAGAAGACATTCCGGACATGGCAGAGTACGAGGAACCCGATAACCTCATCGAGACGGATCCTGTTGGTTATTTTTGCTTTTGTTGATCTCTTAAATTTTTTTCATGTTAAGTGCATTAATAATTGGCTGCAGGAGTCTCAAGATAGATTCGTTTTGGTTTTTTGATGCTTCTCAGACTTCAGTACTGTATCTGGTCCCATAAAAAAGCTTGAGCTTTCCCATTTCTTGCTCTAGATGATAATTTAGGAGAATGTGAAGTTATAGGTTAAAATTGCAGGACAAGAAGGATCACCGGTATTTATTTTAATTATTCTGATTTTACCTTAAACGATGTATTGAATTCCGTTTTTGTTTATTTCTTTAGTTTTGGTCAAGGTTGGGAAGGTATCTGTTTTAGTAGTGGACAGGCTTCCCCCCTCTCTTCCTTGAATCTGGCTGAAGCAGAAAAGGAAAGTATGGGTTTGTGTTGATAAAGAGAAATAGGAAGTTGAGCATCCAGAGCATGTGAGCAGTAATGAACAAGTTAGTTGTTCGTAGATGTTTGAGAAGGGACTGCAACATGGAAGACTCGCTCTTATTGAACGAGTTGATTAGCAATTGGTAATCTTAAAGTCCGGTCTGATGTGTTAAAGATGCATAAATGAGATAAAAGTTGATCTATGTTTTGTTGTTTCTAGGATCAGTAGATGATTGTAGGAATTGTACATTTAGCATCTAAATTATAGAAGCCGGTCGAAATCTTATCTTTGAGTTAACATGCATGAGTTGAAAAACAATTCATCCATTGATTTTCAGTGGTTCGTTATGTGAGTTTTGGTTTTTTGTTATGCAGGCAACACTTCAGTCTACTTATCTGGTGGCTCATGAACCTGATGACGACAACATACTGCGGACCCGAACTTACGATGTCAGCATAACGTAAGATAATTCTATCGTTCGAGTTGAAGTTTCAAAATTCTAGAAGTTAGTCTTTTGTTATGCACTTTTAGAGTTCTCAGACCATGACAGTGGTGTATGGATCTTTTAGACTAATTTTAATAAAGCTTTTTATTTCCATAGTTTCACTTACCATACGGAGGGTCAATGAGGCAGTAGTATGATTTTTATGCCACTAAAATGTTACTGGAGAAATCTTTTTTCAAAATTCTTTTGAAAGAAACATCACTTTTCTTTAATTGAGAAAATGTATTGCGTTGAATACGTGGCAATTTTAAATGCTCTCTGGACGATACTTTTGGCAACAAAGAGATTCACAATGTCTCTTGCTTTCTAGAAAGTAAGAGTTACTCAATAACCTATTTGAATTGTGTGCTAGTGAGAGTATTTTAATTTCACTTATAGCAATCAAACACAAATTTACTGTGAAGACAACAGAACAAAGTCACTTATAAAAATATTTTCGGACTTGTTTTTCACCATGGATACTTATTTGCACAATACGCAAATATCAACAAGTAATTGTGAAGGTTGAATCTAGGTGAGAGAGTGCAAGGGAGTTATGGGGTATATCAATTTTCTCTTCGTGGGAGAACAGCTTTTAGAACTGTTTCAGTGTCTGGATTGCTCGATTTATACCTATCTCTTTTGCTTGATGTGCTTCTCCACATCTTTCATGTTCCATTCTAGGTTTCAGCATTGTCTTGTGAGTTGTGACTATGATAGAAACTCCATATTTGATGCGAGTAAAGTAGAAAACCTATCTTCTGCACATTAGCAGTTCCCTAGTTCGGAATAGCAGCTTTCGGGTGTGCTTGTTTTACCGTATGAAGTCAGAAGAAATACCACATCTTACTTTTTCTTGTATGTATGTGTTGCTGAGATGCTAAAATGTGAGTGTGCTAAATTTATATTGACTGGAAGAATGAAGTTTCTTGGATTAGGACATGAAGTAAATGTTATAATCAAGCGCTTTGTAACCGTGGCATGATCTCACATTATTTTTCTTTTCTCTGTGTTATGTAGGTATGATAAGTATTATCAAACTCCTCGGGTTTGGCTTACTGGATATGATGAGGTTTGTCTTGCAACTTAATCTGCCATGCACATCGCACTGGTTCATTCTTTTAGCATGATTTTGTGTCGTATCATATAGCTGTTGGAATATAATGATTTGACAGTTTTCTGTTTTTGGTGATGTTTCTGTTGTACGTGGTAAATTTTTTCCTTCAATAAAGAGAAATGCAATCATAAGCTTCAAAATCACGGGAATTCGATGAATGAATTTTAGCAGCACTGTCTATTGATAATTTCTGAAGCAGAATTATGTTAAACAAGATGCAATCACCGAAGATGTCATTGAGTTTTTCATGCTGTTTTTCAATCAGCTTAAAGAAAAATCTTGTTTTTGTGCCTTTGGCAGTCAAGGATGCTTTTGCGACCAGAGCTTGTGCTTGAAGATGTTAGTCAAGACCATGCACGAAAAACAGTGAGATTTATATTAAATGTTGCCAAGATAATTAATCGCCAATTTTTTTTTCTACGAGGCTGTGTTATTCCTTGTTTATACCAACAAATGGCTGGATGAATGATCTTGCTGCATTCCTTCTCAATCAAGTTGCTTGGTTGTGCTGCCTTTATCTATTCATATGAAGCTTTTAATAGGTCATATTGGAATTAGTCATCATTACCTTTGGCTTAAGAACTATATTGTCATTACTTAACTGTTATTTTATATTCCAACTTGTTGGGTTTCTAGAGATCCTATACTTGATCTGTGACAAGCTTAATCACATAGCAACGCCATCATTTGATGTTAATATCTAGTCCATCACAATTGAGTAGAGAAAATCTAGTTGTGATCGTCGATTTTGGCCATTCTTGTAGTAAATGCTTATTGTTTCATACTATGTGCACAATCTGCAATGTACTTTAGAATCATTTCAGATCTATAAGAGAAGCCAAGTGACTTGTGTTGGTTTTGTCATTGGAAGTTTATCAAGCAAATTTTACTTTTGTTAATGGCCTTCGCAGTTCATTTCCATCAGCCACTGGACATGCACTTATTTGTCATTGTATTGTGTTGTGTCCTTTTTGACCATGCGTAATCTACCAATATAGGTAACAATTGAAGACCATCCTCATTTACCTGGAAAACATGCTTCAGTACATCCGTGTAGACATGGCGCAGTAATGAAGAAGATCATTGACGTATTAATGTCACGTGGAGTTGAACCCGAAGTTGACAAGTAATTTCCTCTCACACTTTATACTTGTTTTTGGTTGAAATTTCTCTGTAATCTCGTTTGAGAAAGTTCTGCAGTCTTAGTAGGAAAACTATCAGGTTGGTGTTTTTTCCTTTTTGGCTGAAACTGTCTAGTAGATTTAAATTGAATTGGTGCTTCACAACTGGTGTTGGTTTCTTTTTGGGTGTACATTGCTATTGCTTTGGGATAATGACACAAACAGTCCCCGAGTTTTGGCCAAATGTTTAATTTGGTCTTTAAACTTTTAATTCGTTCAATGTGGTCTTTGAACTTTTGATACATGTTCAATTTAGTCCATGAACTATATGATAATGTTCAATATAGTCCCTAAAATTAAATTAATAAAGGACTACATTGAACATTTTCATTGTTCAAGGACTAAATGGGATAAAATTCCATAGACTACATTGAACAAATTAAAAGTTCAAGGACCAAATTGGGATAAAATTCAGGGACTACATTGAACAAATTAAAAGTTCAAGGACCAAATTGAACATTTAGCCAAAGTTCAGGGATTGTTTGCGTCATTTTCCCTATTGCTTTTACAACAACTGATCTTGGTGACATGGGATCGTGCCTTTTGCCGTGTTACGTGCATTTTGATACCAGTGTATTTTAAGCTTATTATATTCTGACACTTTCACGTTGTTTTCTTGGCAGGTACCTTTTCTTGTTCCTTAAATTTGTTGCCTCTGTTATTCCAACTATTGAATATGATTACACAATGGACTTCGACCTTGGCAGTTCCAGCCGCTGATCTGAGGTAGATCACATGGTTAATATTGCAATCATGGAATCTGCCTAGAAATGGTTAAGTGTCCTTTTGGCTTGCATCCTCGAATAGTATTTATATATCTTTTCTTTATATTCAAGAACATGCTGATTAGATAGATCCTTTTCATTGAATAGGGAATTCTATAATTTATAAAAAGTTGGAAGTGAGTATAAAGTGCATTTTTATTTTCACGTACATAAGACATGGAAACATGTGAAACCTCCGTTGTTGCATTTTCAAAACGGAATCACGTTTAGCTTATCCAGTGCCTTAGAGCACTCTGACATTTCCTTATATAACGGAAGGGCAATGTCAGATCTGGTAGTTTTAACAGGCTTGTTTTGAAACCACCTTTGCATTTTGAACATTTCAATCACCTTATATATCTCCCTTTTTTTCTAATGGTCATTGAGAAGTCTTTACGAACTTTCTTTGCCACTTAATCATTGCGTTTTGGGTACTTCTCTTCTTTGACTCCAGAATCTATCACTGGATGCTTATTGCTTTATAGTCTGGTGACTGACAAATATTGTGGCAATTGAGGTCAAGTTGTAGTAAACTAGTCCCTAGTCAACTTGGAGATTTCAATGCTTTCGTTTCGCATTAATATCTGTTCATAGTCTCCATTTTTGAGGATGTATGGATTTGTTGAATGCTGCTGCAAAGCACCTAAAGCTATAGTCAAGATCTCACTGCTCTTTTTCCCCTAATATGTTCATTACATCCGCATCTGTTTGGCGGTGAGTCTTTTTATGCACCATATGAAGCTTACGCTTGCTATTTCTTATGATTTTGTATGTAGGTTTTTGAGGATCCAATCTGCAAAATCCACACGAAGAGCAGGAGCTTCCTGTTCATAGTAATCCTTCCCCCCGGGGAATTTGTGTATTTCCATGGGATTACAGAAAGAAAAACAAACCGTGCATGTAAATAGGGGTCTCTGTTGATTGGTCTAGTATGATTTATCTGGACAGCTAAGCATTAATTCGGTGTCATGAACGCATTTATTAGCAAATGCTGATTTGTGGATATGTATATTTTACTTAATGAAAATATTTAAATGTTACTCTGGGCACGGCAAGTTCCTTTGTTGTTTTCAGCTTGAGTCTTCATTAGTCATTTTGCCTGAAGTTTACGAGTTAAGTTGACAGATCTTGAAATAACGGTGAGCTGGTACTTAGAGGAAAACCCTAAAATGCTGGTTGGTTGGCGGTCTCCAATTCAAGCAAGCTCAGATTGGTGAGCTCGTTGGCTGGCGGTCTCCATTTCAAGCAAGCTTAAATTGGTAAGAAGGGAAAGATCCGTTATATAATGAACTGTCGGGATTGATCGGCGAGCTGTGGCTCTCGTGTATCTGCCTCCACTAATCATGCCTGGCTTGGTCAGTGTATATTGCCGATTACTCGTGCCTGTGCTCACTAAAAAATGGCATCTATGCCTATGCAGTGTCATGCCTACGCTCACTAAAAAATGGCATCTATGCCTATGCAGTGTCATGCCTACACATCATGCGCAACCCCACAAAGGATCCTTGTTTTTGCCTTATAAGTCCCCCGCAAACTTCCATTTGATGAAAACATGCGCGTTCGATTAGAGCGCTCCGTTTTGCTCAACTTGATTGATTAGAATATCGGAGCCGAGACTGTTTTTCTTTTTGGAGGGTCTGACAGCTGAGTCTGGTTGAACTGCATCACGAGAGCATGAGTTTAGACTGACTGTTTGAATCCCTTGCCATCGTGAGGTGGTGATTAGAGGAGAAAATGTTTTATGAGAAGAAAGCTGCTTACTGGACACTTGTGCGCACCGTCACAACCGCACAGGTTTTAATCGGTCAACATCGCAAAACGGAAGGCGCGGTTCCAGTTCAATGTTCCAAGTATGATTCCGCAGTGCAAATGAAAACATCCCGACGGACGGTTACATTAGATAGTCATATACCAGGAGGTATGTGTATTCGCTTGCCCATGTGTGGATTTACATGCATTGAAGTGGCTATATAAGTAGAGTCACCTGTTCAGTTCAGCAGCTCAACAAGAATGACGACAATTCGGCGCCTCCTGTTCCTCATTATCTGCTCTGTCTTCCTCTCCGCGGCCGCAGGGGCGACCCCTGTGAGTGTCGACACGAGCCTTCTTTTTACTCGTCCTCTTTCTTCGTCTCATTTGATCTCACACATCTCTATTGTCATGTTCTCGTACATGTACATGTTAGGCTGTTCATGTTCTTGAGCATAATGATTTCCACACTGTGCAGAATAACTGCGTGTACACCATCTACGTGAAGACGGGCTCGTTGATCAAGGCCGGGACCGACTCTAGGATCAGCCTGATATTGGGTGATCTGTCGGGGCGGTCGGTCTGGGTCCCGGATTTGGAGTCGTGGGGCTTGATGGAACCGTCCCACAACTACTATGAGCGCGGCAACCTCGATGTCTTCAGCGGGCTTGGGCCCTGCATCGGCCCGCCACTGTGCTGGCTCAACCTCACCTCCGACGGGTCCGGGGACCACCACGGTTGGTACTGCGATTACGTGGAGGTCACGTCCGCCGGACCTCATAAGCACTGCGGCCAAACCACCTTCCATGTTGACCAGTGGCTGGCCACTGATGTTCCGCCTTTCAGGTTGACCGCCGTGATCAACGGGTGCGAGAAGGACGATGCGCGTTCAGCGCGGCGGAGCAAGGGCGGGGCTCTTGTCACGGGGAATCCAAGGTTGTTTGCTCGAGAATGATTAAGAAAAACTGCCAATCGCAATTTTGGTTTACCTTATTTTTTTTCCGATATCGATTTGTTTTTACTTTACTTCCCTAACACTTCTTCGTCATCAACTTACTCGTTCAATGACCGAGTTCAAATTTTGATGTTTGAGAGAGAATTATTTCGCGAAGCTCGTTTAAGGGGATGGACCTTCACTAATTAGTCCGATGAATCGCTTAATTTCCATATGTAACTTCATATTTTATGCTATCTCGGGTACATGATTAGTTTGATGGTGTGCCATTTAATCTAGTGGTTATTTCTCGACGTTAATGAATCAACGATTCTATATCCCGTTTAATAAAAAAAAAACATCTTTCCGTACAAGTAGATTTCAAAAATTGTTGATAAATGATAAAAAAAAAAATGTTAATATGAAACATTATGGGTTAGCTGATATTTGGTAATTAGCCAACAATTTATGGAAAGCTACTATTTTTTGCCGTTTGCAAATGATCCATTTTAGTTATACTTTACCTCTTTTTTACTAACGTTTTAAATTCATCAATTTTTATATGAATTTACCCATGTTTATTTAAGTTAATTGCAATTTACGTTTAGCTTTTTAAAATTTTTTTTTTTTCAACTTCTCTTCTCTAGCATAGAAAATCTTATCTTATCTTATCTTTTTAATTATTGGAATTACCTCAACATCTATGAAAAGTATTTTCTTGGAAATAAACAAAATGGTTGAAGATCTAAGATCCACAAAAAATACATAAATGAAAATAGAGCCACAATTCAGAAGTTTATTTGTAATCCGATATACTTATCAATTCTTTAGAAATTATCAACTACAATCAAAGTATTTACTAATTCTTTTCGATTAAGTTATCATCTAGTTTTGTGGTTATCATCTCTTATTTGAGTTAATTACAACATTAATTTAGTTTTTTTTATAGTAATTACCAACTTCTCTTGTCTTTGACATGAAAAGAAAAAAATTCTCTTATCTTTTAATTATCGAAATTACCTTAACATCTTTTAAAAGTACTTTCTTGGAAATAAAAAAGATGGTCGGAGATATAAGATCCACCAAATTATATAGACGAAAATAGAGGCAAAATTCAAAAGTTTATCCGTAATAAAAGGGTTTTTTCCTAAACATCGTTACCTAATATTCTCATACACCTATTGTACAAATGTGAGATTTTAATAGTGTTATTGTTGCGACTCAAGCTGATGCAAAAATATTCGAAAAGAAATTAATGTTCTACCGCTTATCTAATGCCATAGTAAGAATTTTTTAAAGAAAACCAAAATAAGAAGTATGGTGATTTCTCATCTATTTGGAAATTTTAAGTGAAATGAAGAAAGTTTTTGGTTTAAATGATAGTGAAGGATTAATGGATAGTATGGAAGTAAATATGTCAATGACTATAAAATTATTCTATGAGTGCCCATGAACCAGGACATATCCATGAAAGCACCTTTTTCAATGGGAGTTTTTTTTTTTTTTTTGATAACCCGAACCCCCGACAATCGATAACCGGAGAAAGAAACCCCGGGGACGATACATCTTAGCCCACCACACACGTGCTACTACTGGTTAAGTCACCTCATGCTGCGCCCGGATTTGAACACTCAATCTTTTACGAGAAAAAGAGAGTGTGACGCTCCAAGAACGCCGCCAAAAGTGATACCTTTTTTCAATGGGAGTTCAAGAGGCTAAATTCTAATAATCACCATCAATAGCTGACTCTCTCTCTTTTTGAACACTATAGTAAAGAATTTCAAGAGGTAATAATCTCACCATTTCCCAAGATATTTTAAACTCCAAATTCAATTCTCGAATCGCCAAATTTATCACCATCAAATTTTATCAATCACCATTGATCACTCTCTATCTTCTTTTTCGGAATTCCAATATACTTGGGATTAAGAAGCTTCAAAAACACTACTTTTCCCCTTAAAATCAGATTTAATTAACAACTATTACGAGTATGAGAACTTGTACAAGCTACATAATACATAATATTTAGATTGGTTAGTAAATTTTTTTTTCTAAAATCAAAATTACTGCTTTGGGCTTTTTAGCTTTAGGCCCAAAACACCAGCACCGGGCCTAAACAGGCCAGGCCCATTTCGATCACCCGAACCGCCTCTGCGTGACCCGAACCCGAGTCCGACATAGACAGTATATGAGACCGAGATTCAGAACTCTGCACGCATATTCAGTTGTCTCCCCCATCAATCGACTCGAAAACCTCCCTCCGCCTCCTTCCTTCCTTCCTTCCTTCCTTCCGTCGTCCTCCGCCACTTCCGCTTCCCGGCGCGGCGAGCGGCGTCGAAATCGCACCCCTCTCCTCCGGTTGATCATGGAGTCCCTGCACGAGAACGCCGCCGCGCACCCCCCTCCTCCTCCGCCGCCGCTCACTCCGTCGGGAACCCTAGACTCCTTCGCCGATTACCCGCCCCCGCCGCCCCCGGAGTCGCAGTCGGTGGATTACTACTACGGCTCCTCGATTCAGGTGGGCGGCCATCGGAATCCAGCTCAGGGCGCCCAGAACCCCAACGGTTCGCTCAGTAACGGCCACTTCCCCGCCTCGGAGAGCTGGAATCCCGGCCTCAGGCCCGAGATCGCGAAGGTTGTTCTGTCCGATGGTGGTGCGATGACGAACACGCACAGCGGGACTGATAAGGACGCCTCCGGGGGCGAGGAGGAGGCCACCAGCCGGAGACGCCGTCGGAGCCGCTGGGACCCGCCTTCCGATTCTAACGAGCAGAGCGGCGGCGGCGGCGGCAGCAGCGGGGTGGGTAATGACTCTGGGAGCGGCACGAGGAAGCGCAAGTCGCGCTGGGCGGACGATGAGCCGAAGCTGCCTGCGATTCAGCTTCCGGATTTCATGAAAGACTTCACTGGAGGTATCGAGTTTGACCCTGAGATTCAAGCCCTTAATGCTAGGCTTTTGGAAATTAGCAGGATGTTGCAGTCGGGTTTGCCGCTAGATGATAGGCCGGAGGGAGCTCGCTCCCCTTCTCCGGAACCCATATATGATAATATGGGTATTAGGATCAATACGAGGGAGTATCGTGCTCGTGAGCGTCTGAACAAGGAGAGACAGGACATTATAACTCAGATTATTAAGCGGAATCCAGCGTTTAAGCCCCCGGCTGATTATAGGCCTCCCAAGCTGCAAAAGAAGTTGTACATTCCGATGAAAGAGTACCCTGGTTACAATTTTATTGGACTCATCATAGGACCTAGAGGGAATACCCAGAAAAGGATGGAACGTGAAACCGGTGCAAAGATTGTCATTCGCGGAAAAGGTTCAGTAAAGGAGGGTAGGTTGCAGCAAAAGAGGGATTTGAAGCCTGATCCAGCAGAGAATGAGGATTTGCATGTTTTGGTGGAAGCGGAGACACAGGAGGCACTAGATGCAGCCGCAGGGATGGTGGAGAAACTGTTGCAGCCTGTTGATGAGGTTCTAAATGAACACAAGAGGCAGCAGCTCAGAGAACTTGCGGCGTTAAATGGGACAATAAGGGATGAGGAATTTTGTAGGTTATGCGGGGAACCGGGACATAGGCAATATGCGTGTCCTTCACGTACTTCTACATTTAAGAGCGATGTGCTTTGCAAAATCTGTGGTGATGGTGGACACCCAACTATTGATTGTCCTGTGAAGGGGACTACAGGCAAGAAAATGGATGACGAGTATCAGAACTTCTTAGCTGAGCTTGGAGGCACCATGCCTGAGTCTGCCACCAAGCAGAGCAGTACTTTGGCAATTGGTGCTGGAACTGCTGGCAACGCTGGAAGCAACCCTCCTTGGGCTAATAGTACTGGTGGCACCGGGACAAGTTCACACCCTGGTTTAGGATCAAACCCTGTTAAGCTTTCTAAAGAGTATGATGATACGAATTTGTACATTGGATACTTACCACCTACGCTTGATGATGATGGTTTGATTCAGTTATTCTCGCAGTTTGGGGAAATTGTGATGGCTAAGGTTATCAAGGACCGTGTTACTGGACTGAGTAAAGGATATGGTTTTGTTAAGTATGCAGATGTTCAGATGGCCAATGCTGCTATTCAAGCCATGAACGGTCATCGGCTTGATGGGCGAACCATTGCTGTCAGAGTTGCAGGGGAAGCCTCCCCAACCTACCGTGCCACCTGGCCCTCCTTCGTCAACGGTGCCCACATACCCTATGCCGGCACAACCAGTTGGTGCATACCCCTCACAGCAATTCACATCAGGTGGTCCTCTACCACCTGCTCCTCCTGCAGGCTATACGGCGGCTCCCGTTCCATGGGGACCACCTCTACCACCACCTCCTTATGGTTATCCTCCTCCGTCGTATATGGCTCCTGTTCCAATCCCAGGCCAACCCATGCCTCCTTATGGCATGTCTTATCCTCCCCCCTCCACCATCAGCACAGCCAGTTCCACCAGGTGCTCCGCCTCAGACTGCTCCTCCTACTGAAGCACCACCGAGCTACCCACCTGGAGTTCAATCTGCAAACACTAGCTCTTCTCATTCTGCTTCTGTTAGTGCTTACGGAACAGCTGCCTCAATGATGCATGCTAGTGCTCAGCCAATATATGCTGCATCTTCTATGGGTTATGCACCATATTATGGTGCTTATCCTCCCCCAGCTCCTGCACCTACTCCGAATGCTGATCCTTCTCAGAGCATTGCAAATGCACCTTGGACATCAAATCCTCCTTCACCACAGCCACCTGCATCTTCCTCAGAGCAGACATCATATGGTGGAGATGCAGAATACGAGAAGTTCATGGCACAGATGAAATGACGTGGGTCCTGTTCTGTGATTCTACCCAAATGAAAGGTATGCTTTAATGCTCAGGTTCCTTGATTTACGGACTGCAGTAGTGTTTTGTTACACATTCTTAGTTTGCAAACAGATCTTGTTTCATATGACTAGCAGGGTAAGACCAGTACCCTGCGCATCACCACTTTTTCCTGGAAGATACTAGTTATGAGTTTATGTTCTTTATTTTCTTGTGCTAACCTGTTTTTCTGACATATGCATAAATGTTCGATGTCTTTGGAGGTTGGGCATGGTCTTGAAAGGGTGTGCAGCTATGTTCTCCCTCCAGATGAAGTGTTCGCTTGTGTTGCCTTTTTTGGCCTAACTTAAATACTTGAACAGACCTTTTTGCAGTTTGCATTCTTTCAAAACTAGCTGTGCATAGGAACTAGATGATAAATGGTGTGGTGTGGTGTGGAATAGTGAGCTGGGTTCATAGAATTCATGGGGTGATGTTTCTCTGGATTGCTGTTTATTCTGTGTTAATGTTGTTTATGGTAGCTATAATGTTAGGGCTGGGCAATCTTTCTCATCATGACTCTACATTGTAGAGAAATTTAACAGCTTTTTGCCTGAAGGGATTTTGCAAAAATTCACTTTTTATGCCACTTAATTTTTGTGCCATTTTTATGACAAAAAAGAAATTTACGTGTCGTTTTTGTGCAGACTTTTTGGCCGCTCATGTTACAGTTCATTTCTCTGTGTTTCAGCTTTGTTCATAGTGCTTATCTAGCATTAATAGGGAAATGATGATATGATTTCGATCGAAAAGAGGTAGAAAAAGAGAACGATGTGGTGGCTGGTTTTGATTTTGTTTGTTTGATACTGCAGCACTGTTTCTGCCAAGAGTTTCTATTTAATTCCTCCTAAGTGGATCACAGATCATTTTTAATCTGTTTTATTTTTGAAAAATGAAGGCGATTTCGTCCAGTGATATGGATGTCTGCCGTAACATACTTGGAATTGTCTTAAGACCTCACGTTGGGTGTTTCTGAAATTAGTTAATTCTCCTACTCATTCTTGCATTTCTTAACCATCCTTTTTTGTCACTATTCTAATATTTGACAGGAGTGATGTTTCTTGGAGCTCTTGTCAACCTGATTTCTTACCTCTTGCGATTATTGGAAGTTTGGGACTCACATCATTAACCTTGCTGTGCTGTTATGACATTGCAGAAACTGGACAGGAAATTCGATCTACGCAGATGTAAAGGCCATATTTGTTTCTTTTAGTAACTGAACATCCTCAGGACTTAAATCTTTTGGCTTGTTGCTGATACTTTTGATTTATGAGTTTGTCAAAATTTAGACATATCCAGTTGATGGGATCTTGCTTATTAAACTGTCTTTGGATTTGTGAACTGCTTTTGTATGACTTGTTTGCCTAGTTTAGCCTGTTTCTGCATTAGGAAAGATGCCTATTCTGTGGTGACCATATCTTATCTCGTGACCTTGCCTTTGAAGACATTGATGTGTGCCCTTTTCACATCTTTCGAGATGGTCATTCTCCGTGGAGGTCGAAGGTATATTCTCTTTTCACATCTTAGTTGCTGATGTCTTGCATCCTTTACATAGCCTATAATAGCATTTGTTCCTGATCTTTTTAACTTGGAGGAATTGAGGTGTCAGGCACATGTTTATTTCTTTGTAGATAATGAACATCGTTACTTAGAAAATTGATTCTTCGCACATATTAGGAAATAGTACACCTTTCGACTCTTACATAAGTTGTCATTTCCATTCTTGTCCTACCACTTTTTCATGTTTGTCTTTCACCAATTGTTCTACTGAATTCCCCATACTTAGTGGCTGCCTTCATTTTGGTCCTTAATCTGGTGCCAGAATTGTAATAAAATGGACTGATCAGATGGCAAAACATTTGGTGGGGAACTAAAGTGAAGAAGTGCATAGTATGGGGATGAAAATTTAAGAACTGGCCTAATCTAAATAGATGGAAAACATAGTTCTTTAAGTCAAGGAAAATAATTGACGTATTTAACCTGCACAAGATACAAAACACTTTCCAAAAAGTATGTCATCAAGATCCAGAAAAACCTCGCATCTTGGCTTTACCCGTATAAGGTTCTGGGATAGATCAAATGGAAAGGATGATTTATACAGCTGGTGGTCTGGTTAATGCTATTCAAGTATGTGGGAATCATCATTTGCTTTTGTTGAAGAGCTCAATGAATGAAAGACTAAGAAAAAGAAGGGGAACTTAAGCAATCTGCCTTGCAGTTGTTTGTTATTATAGAAAATTTTGAGCCATTTGATGTTTCGATATGCTGTTGGAAGTACGAAAATGTCTCACCCTAATAAACTGACTTTCTTGGACAAGGTTTTGTTTTTTCTGGGCGGAGGCAATTATCTCTTGTTGATGTTTCAACATGTTCCAGAATAAAACCTTTCTATTTAAGCCAAAAACCCCCATTTGTCTCACTTTGGCGTTGACTGTTAATGCCCTTATGAACTTATTTTTCTATTTGTAAATCAAAGAGGAAAAAAAGTAAATTTAAGTGAAGGAAATTGAGAAAGTGCAGTTAGTAAAATTACTTCATTGTCCTTATAGTGCAATCAATCTTTGCACTTTATTTGAGGAATTTTGATTGTTTTTCTCATTTTTTAATTTAAATAAATTTTTGTTTTCAGCTATTGAAAAAATAGCAAAATCTTTATCTAATCTTTTCTTTTGAGAAGAGAATCTGTATAGTAGAAAATAACAAATGGGTTATTATTCAGTTTACCATGTGTAAAAAAACCGTATACTTTTGTTGAGCAATTGACATGTGTGTTTGTAGTTAGTTTTTTTTAACCGAATTCTTCTACGTGTCAACCATTCAATGGTGAATGAGTTATGTTAATGGACCTAATAAAGATTCAAAAAGAAAATAATATCGTTTGTTTATTTTTTCGTGCAAATAATGTTATGACTTTATTACCTTACAATGTTGTACAAGAAATGAAACCAATTGCACATGAAAACTAGTTGTGAGAGAAACTAAAAACATCATTATCATGTACAGAGGGAGTTTTTTTATTTTTTAACATGGAGTGTGATACTGGAACGAAGTAGTGGTGCAGATACCTTATGGCACTCCTTGTGTCTATATTTTTTTTTTCAAGAATGTGAATTAGACGACTTGGCTTTTAGTTGACACATGTTTGTAGACATCCAGAATGGATATAACTGTGGGCTCGCATTGTTATGATTTCCCTTGATCCACAACTAGTATTAAGTGGAAAGTTTCTTCTGGTGCCCTGCATTTATAGCATGGTCTCGCTCTTTAGTTTATTATTGAGGTGCTAGTTTTGCTGCTCGTCGGTGTTTGTTATTGTTACATGTGGCATATTGGTAGAGTCAGTTCTGGAGATACTTCTATGCTTTAAACAGTTAATTTTGGTGCTTGGGTCTTAAGATAATTCTGATGAGCCTTTTCCGAATTGTGCCAATGCTCTTCATCTTCTGTGAATTTTAATAGCTTAACTTATGATGTCTCTTAATCTGACGTCTCAATTTTATGTAGATTACAATGGATTGCCAGGTGGTTGGTTATCGATGGGTTGAGCATAGGGTCTTTGAATAGGTGGTGTAGATGGCAGTGATGGTTTGGTATTAGTTGAGTTTTAACTGACTTAACAAGGTCACCGTAATCTTCATTTGTTGGATGAATAGTTCCTTTGTAGATATCACAGATCCAGGATTCCCGCAGATCAATCTCAGGATTTCTCATTCTCCTTAAGGAGAAATCATATCCTTCAGCAGGAGATATGCTAGTCCTAATCCTGATCTCCGACTCATCTCTTGCAGGTTTTATTGTCCAAATTGTATGTCTACTATCGTATTGACATAAAATGGGCTTGTGAGTTGTTTGCTCTGATACAGTATCCGTGGCCCTCGTCAAAGGAGTCTGAGGCTCTGCCGCATAGGGGTGCTCTTTATCTTGTCCGTTGCTCGTTGTGATGCCAATGGATTTACCCATTCGCAGACTATTTGTCAGTTGACTTGCTAAGATTTTGCTCTGAACTTGTTCAGCCTAAGAATTGTACACGCTACTTTGAGAAGTTGGCCGCTTCTGGTCATAGTCGGATCTGGTGTGATCCAACTGATGGATGGATGGTTGACCAGATGCACAGTGTCTATACAATTGTTGAGTGCTTGAACAGTAAATCGACCTTGATTGCGTGAAGCCTAACGCTGGTCGTGTAGCATGCTCTGTCCTAGGGATGTTTGCTTCAAGGCTGACCCTGGTGTTTGGAGCAATGGATTTTTCTGGGCGTGCGGTGGGCAATTTAATGGCCCTCCGAGGAATGGACACTTGTGTCACAATGTATCGCAACTTCTTGCAATTTTCCAAAACTCATATACCATTCGACAGTCATTGAGGAGGGGTTGGGGCTCTGCATCCCGACATTCATTTTCCATTTGAAGCGACAAATGAGCAAATTATAGTATGGTACCTTGCATCTTCTAAACTTATTCAAAATATGACCTTAGATGATTTACCCAATGCAGGTGTCGACGGATCTCAGGAGGTGCATAGCATACGTTGTGCTGAGAAATTGGAGTTCCAAAATTGCTTGAATTATCCTTTTTGGGATGTTAAAATTCTATTAAAAAATTATTGGGGAATGCCTTGTGCGACAATGGCCCTATTTGGTTGAGCATTTGAAAGGGGTTTTTGACCTCAAAAGCCTCTTGGGGAAATGTTGAACTGTTTTGGTTCAGCATTTGGAAGTCCATTGGCTAAATGTTGAACCCAAATTTTTTGTCTCAAAACTACCTTTACTTATTTTGGCTCTTTTCGGTTTTGGCCCTCTTGTTATTGTTCATCTTCTTCGTGAGGCGGCCGGCGACGAAGGCCGGCGAGGGCGGCTAACACTAGATCGAGCTAGCGAGAGGTCGGCGAGGTCGCACGACCTAGGCAACGGCCGCCTAAGGTCGCGCGATTGCGTAGGCGCCACCGGCCTAGGTCACGCGAGGCACTATGCCGCCTGGGCAACGCAATCGCAGGTGGCCATTGCTTGGGTCGCTTGGGTTGCTCAACCTCAGGCGGCAGGTGCTTGGGTCGAGCGACTCAAGTGACGGCTGCTTGGGTCGCGTGACCCTCATTGAGAGTTGCTCGGGCAACAGCTGTCGGCGCTAGATCTAGTTTACTTACGGTTGTAGGCCTTTGTCGATTCCGGCGAAGGGTAGGGTAGGTTTTTTTTTTTTTAATAAAAAAGATAATTTCCAAAGTCCTTTAGTAAACAAAAATTTATCAAATATTACTTGGGTCAAAGTAGTTTTACAAAGAAGTTTTTACCAAAAGCTATTTGCATTTCCCAAAGGGGTTTTAACCTAAAAGTATTTGCATTTCTCCTAGCAGCATTAGAAAAGTTGAACCAAATGGGACCAATGTGGTGGTGCTTGTTTGTTTATCCTCGGGACAATCCATCGAAATTAAAGCTTGTCAAATTGTGTGAAAGTAGGAAGTAAATCTGCCAGGCTTAGTCCCATTTTTACTGGTATTTTTTAGTTTTAATTGAGGCTTGAAGTGAGCAAATGTGCATATGCATCTCTAACGTGATAAGCCGGATACAAGCAAATTAGGTCGATGAGATTTCCTGTAAAGCGTTGATTCCGTTGGGTTCACCAATTTTTCCTTTCAGTATCATATGAAGCTCCTTCAAATTTGCTCCCCTACCGTAAAAGATTTTCTCCGATTGCCTGTGGCGGATCATAATGGAGCTGGGTGCGTGTCGCCGAAGCTAATCAACGAATGAAAAATTGCAGAATTCGTTTGATCTTGATTCAAACAATGAGCATATGCAACTCCAAGAGATAATTGTCTAAAAAGTGCTAAACCTATTGTACGGAGGTCAAGTCAATCCTAAACCTCTTAATTGTATTGGTTTAATCTAAACTTTTTATTGATTTGCTAATGTAGTCTTAAACTTTTCAATTGTGTCAATTAAATCCCAAATCTTTTAAAGATTCGCCAAGTCCTTTCGGCCAAATATCTAAATAATTGGTTTAGGATTAAATTGGTAAATCTTAAAAAGGTTTAGGACTAAATTGGCAAATCATCAAAAGGTTTAGGACTAAATTGGCACAATTGAAAAGTTTAGGACTAAATTGGCAAATTGTCAAAAGGTTTAGGATTAAACCGACACAATTAAAATATTTAGAATTAAATTGACATCCGTACAATAAGTTTATGATTTTTGGGACGATATCTCCTCAACTCCAAGTGTAATACCAAATGAATAATCTTGTGTCTAGTATAAGATTTCCCCGAAAATAAGCGGCTTAATGAATTCCGATTTCAATCACTCAATGCACTGAATAATCATTCCTTTATCTTTTTTTTTTTTATAACTCATGGACTTCGATTAGAACCTGGTTGATAGTCCGAAAAAATACTAACATGATGGACACACGACCACTTTTGCATACATCGTTTGATTGTCGCGAGGATGTCATTTTTTTTCTCTGTTTTGTCAAAACGTATCTATTGTAAAAAAAGGAGGGAAGAAATTCGGTTGGGATTACTAAAGTTTGACGATCATTAATCAAATGCATATATGAGGAGCGTACATGGACTTGGCTCATTTAAGGATCCGTTTGATTCGCGAAAATTGAATAATTTAAAAAATATTTTCTTAAAAAATAATTTATCGTATTACTTAAAATAATTAGTTTCAGTCAACAAAAAAATGTTCTATTTATATTTAGTCAATTCTATGTACGGGGCTTTTAAAGCTATACTTTATATTATAAAATGTTAGGGCATCGCCTTAAAATCGGGCGTTGGCTCAGTGGTTGCTTCAGTACAACAGCGGCGGGGCATCGCAGGATCGAATCCTGCCCTTCTCGTTTTACTCTCTCCGATTAGTTTTTCACTGGAATTCTTCTTCTTCTTCCTCTTCCTCCTCCTCCTCCTCCTCCGGCGAGAGTTGCGCCGGACATTTCTGTTTGCATGGACCAGAACAAGAGCAGAAAGGTACACGTCTCCCCAAGCTCGAGTGTCCTTGGTGGAATTCTTCGTCCTCGATCCTAGGCTCGTCTCGCCGCGATTTCGCTCCCGCTCATCTTCTTTGGTTTCTCGGCGCGCAGGTGAAATTCGCGCCGAAAGCTCCCGCACCTCGCAAGAAGCCCCAGGCCGTCTCGCCCAAAACGTACCTTGCTCTGTCTCCTTTCCCCCCCATGTTTTCTTTCGCATTTCCACTTTTGGGTCTCTCTTTCTTGCTTACTGCGCGTTGCCAAATTCGTCGTCGTCTTCGAATGTGTTGTGTTTAACGAGAGAGCTGATGAAGAATTCTGAATTCTGGGTTTTGGGTTCTTGGGAATGGCAGAGAGGTGAACGGGGAAGATGGAGACGGGGAAGCTGCGGCACAGGCGGAGGCCCAGATGCTGCTACGCCGTTTCAACGTAACGAAACTCCCTTCTCTTTTTCTTTATTCGTCTTTCTTTTACAAAGGGTATTTTTTCTTTCTTTCTTTATACTTGTTTTGGCCGAGTGATGATGGCGAAGGGTGGATGTTTAAATATAATTCCATCTGGAGATTGTTTTTTTTGCTCCGCCATTGATTGAATATTGTGTGGTTTGGAGTAAAGATGCATTTTTTTCTCCAAGAGGGAAATGGGGTTAAGATATTATTTTCTGCAAAGCAAAAAAATTATAACTTTTCAAAAACGACATACATGGATGGAGAGTTGGGACCAAGCCCACTACGGCTTGCCTTGGGCCATAACCCACCCTATGATTGGCTGCTGACCGCTAGCCAACCTGCCAAACTGATATGCATATGCGTTTATAACTTAATTATCTGATATGAATGTTTGTTTTGCCTTCTCAAGAGTTGATGTGTGGTATATCATCATGACTAAAGTAGCTGTTCGGTTTGTAATATAACAGTAACAATCAAGCCGCGTCTAGCTAGATGGCCGTGCACTCGTTTGTTGTATCGCCTACGGCGTTAGAAATAAGATTATGCAACTGCAATTGGTATTGGGTATTTTGGGAACTTACTCGTCAGAGTTTGTTAATGGCTGCCGGCCTGAAGCTAGAACACATTTCTAACCAGTACTCACCTATCGTTAGATTTGAGATTGCCTTTAAATGTTGAATGAGTTAGAAGATCAGGAATCCTCTGTTCTGACAAATGTTGCTTGCCTTTTCCGTCTATGGGAAAATTGAAGTCAGTTTCTGTTCTCTGAATAAGTTGTCTCACTCAGAATTGCTCTAGCCTGAAGGTAGTCACATGTCCTTGGCGATGATATGCTGTTATTTCTCAGATCAAAGTGAGAAATGCCTTTCCAACCAGAAAATGTGCATATGTTGTGATTTGATTCTTAGGGAATTAGCACTTGAGGCTTTCTAATTGCTCTCTCATATGTGTTTACAGGAGAATTTTGGGCGACAAGGAGCCAGAGTTGAAAATAAATGTAATCCTTATTCTTATGTTCTGCATAATATCATCATTGTTTTTTACCTTCTTTTTTGTGGCAAATCTGCTGCTAACGAATAGTTGAGTCACGTTGATTTGTGTGTTGGCTCTCAGATTGAGCATTGTCTCATCGATGGCTTTCTTTCCTCATTTTGTATGGTTCCCATAGTAAGAACTAGTACAAGTGATAGCCGGAGTCACAAATTCATGCTGACCTGTTAACATGCAAGCCATATGCTCTGTTTATGTTTATCCATTTTTACATATTAGGAGTTGCTCCTTTGAACCAAGTGTGTATAGGATAGATGCTAGGATAATAGTAATTGCACAACTGCTGCACCTTGACCATGATGAATCATGTTCTGGCTTGTTATGAATTCACTGCTCATTGTTATTTCCTTTTAAATAGCAAGTAGTTCATGTAGCTCGTCATCTGATGAAGTAACTAACCATGTCCATCAGGTCATTCTACTATTTGGAGATGCGCATTGTAGTTCTGATATTCCAAACTTCATCTATTTGAACTAAAAAAGCATTATACCGGAGATTTACACTCATCTAGGAATTTGAAATTTACAGCTTCAGCGCAAGTGGCGTTCGGACCAGGAGCTCCATCATCTGCCTCAGCCATAAGGACCTATGGTGTTCCCAAGGAAGAGAGAAGTGATCAAAGCAGTGGTCCTAGGCTGAAAAGTTATGCTGCTGCCAAGGGACGAGCTCTCTCTCCGCCTATAGTGGCCAAGACTGATGCAACTGATGCAACTATGGAAGATGCTAGTGCTGAAGTTCGTCAGAAGATGAAGAAAGAATACAAAGAACCATGGGTACGCAAACTATTTTTTATCCCTTTTGAGACCTTTCAATTTGTCATGTTGCTGCATGAATATTTGAAATCAAGCATGATGTGTAACATAAAGTGTCACTCAGAAAAAATGCTTTCACTTTCAACCATGCACTATGTGCTGAGATTATGGTTTTACTTGATGTGTGGCAGGATTTCCACCATTCATACTATCCAACCGCGCTACCTTTGAGAAGGCCTTACTCAGGAAACCCAGGTATGCTTCTAGATGCATGGCAGACTGTGGCAGTAAATACCAAGAACATGCCTCTCCATGGATGTATTGTCTACTAATTCTGATTGTCACGCATATCATCGGTGATGGCCAAAAAAGGAATATGGGTCACTTCAGTCTTCACTTGTATTATACAGTTGGTTTTATGTGTGTTATGGCAAGGTTCTTTTGTGTGGTTTAGTATGAGTGCACAGCTTGGTAATTCATGACAGAGCTATCACT
Source organism: Syzygium grande (assembly GCA_024733475.1). Classification (NCBI taxonomy): domain Eukaryota; kingdom Viridiplantae; phylum Streptophyta; class Magnoliopsida; order Myrtales; family Myrtaceae; genus Syzygium; species Syzygium grande. The sequence goes on along the minus strand of JAMXDD010000010.1, from coordinate 855,149 downwards.
TTTTGGCTGGCTGCAATGACAGACAAATAAGAACCTGACGTTTGTCACCTTATCTGTACTACAATTAGAACTGGGAGCACACACTTCGGTATGCGCTTGTTTCCTTTAATTGAATGTCTGTAGCTTGTTTCTGATGCAGAAATTCTAGATGAGAAGGAATTTGGAGAGGCTACTAGAAACTTTGAGTATGATGAGGGCATCGTCAATGCTGCTTCGGATCTTGGTCTTCTGGTTGGTATTCCGGCTATTGAATGACCACGACCAACTGAATGCCTTTGATACAAAGTTCATTTTGTTAATCATTAAATTTAATTGATTAATGGCAGGAGGGGTGTGGGAGTGGGAAAATGATGTTCTTTCAGCTTCCTCCTAATTTGCCGTCAGTCAAGAGACCAACAAGTGTAAAAGGCAAAGAGAAGGCTGAGAGCTCAGCATCATCGGGTGCAAATACTTCAGAGAGAGGCTGCCGTTTGGAAGATCTATCAGGGGGATATATGGGCAAACTGGTGGTTTACAAAAGCGGAGCTGTCAAGCTGAAGCTAGGAGAAACGCTGTACGATGTGAGTCATAAACACTCGCTTGGCTTGAATTAGTTGTCTCAAACCGTGTCTGTGAATAGTGTGCAGTAGGCATTGCCCATTCTCAGTGGCACGAAGGACAAGTCGCTTATCAAAACGTCGCCTTCCATCTGCCTCCGAAAACTTATTATTTGAAGTGCCTTCATTTAACTTTAATAATTAGTCACCTCTTCTGAAACCGTGTGAAGCTGAACATTAGGAAATTGTGTAGTTTGTGGTAGTGATTATAATCCATCTGCTTGGATGTGTCACTTTTTGGGTGCTGCCGCATAAGAATGTTCCCTTTTTTTATATAAATTTTCTTTGTGCAGGTTTCACCTGGATCAGATTGTATATTTGCTCAGGATGTTGCTGCAATCAACACTGCCAATAAACATTTTTGCTCTCTAGGGGAACTTGGAAAACGGGCTATCATAACTCCTGATATCGACTCTTTGTTAAATTGTACCGACAACGCAGATGCCAGATGATGTGACCACACAACTACACGAAGTGGGAGTGAGTGAAATTGTCTATATCTTGCCGGGTCACAGCATATACAGCCTTGCTCAATCTTCCAAGTAGGATTCTTAGGTTCTTTGGCTTGTAAAGGGTTAGTTGCAGTTGGGAAGTATTATTCCTCGTAGGAACTTCTGAGCATTTTTCATGTAAAGGAAAAGCTAGCAACATCAAAATTTTTTGCATCAACAGTACTTACCTATGAATTAATCTGTAAGGAGAATAGCTCCAACGTGCTCTGCTAACTTTGATCTTTGACCATCTACAGACTGCTTTGTGCAAATTCTTGCGACTTGTCTATGACTGAAACGAAAAGGACCCAAGTAAAAGGACGTATGTAGCCTGTAAGTGACCGAGCAATTTGTGCAATGGTTTTAAAGTCTGCCAACCATTAAGCATGAAAAGCAAATCACCTAATTCCCAAGGTAAGTTTAGAGAAAATGTAAAAGAAACCTCGCATCATTGCTTTACAAGTAAAAGCATGCAGGGATATAGTCCAACTGTACAGAACCATGGTAGTTTCTCGAGTGAACATAAACTCCACAAACATCTCACCATACGGGAAGTAGTCATTACTTTCATACAGAGTCATGTCGGCAAATGATTGATCAGCCTCTGCGGGCTCGAGCGACGACCACAACAACCAGGACCACAATCGATAGGAGAAATGATGTTCTCAGCTTTTCTCCGAAGAGATCTTTTCTCTCTGGGTTACCAGCAGGCAGCTTGAAGATTTTTCCACGTAGGTTTGCCATACTGTCAATCATTCCCATGAGCTTTACCCTTGTACTGTCAAACAACCATCTCACCGCATTCAAGATAGGGTTAGAATAATCTGGCCTCCCTTCCAGACTCTCTTTCGGACTTTCCTCTGGATGGCCATCACTTTCAGCTGCATATACCATAAAATTCCTTCAAAACTACACAACTTTACATCCGTGGTCAAAATAAAAACTCAAGCCTTCATAAGCACAAAATTAAGCAATCTAATTCCTACGATCTATAGTTACATGGCAATGACACCCTACAAGCTGGAAAAAATGTCATGAGGGCATCTGCTGTAAAACTTTTCAAATGTGGAGGGTCCTGTTCAATCAGAATACTCCCTGGTCTCCCCTTCAGATGTTTTCAGGCCTAGATGATTGGAACTGATATTGTCCCAACAAGAGCAGAATTATATTTAAGATTAAAAAGAAGAAGAAGCAAACTGCCAAGTTTTCTGCTCCGACCATTGATTCCATTCTATTTCTCCTTATATTATGTACCTAGTAATATTGCAATGGAGAATATATTCTCCTTCCTGACATCAACAGGATGGTGTTAGGCATTAGGATTCAATGCACAGAGAAGACCAATCCCATAAACCATAACCATGAAATTTCAAACAAACCTGCATGATATGACTCCCTGAGCTCTTTTACCACCTCATTGTTCAATACAGCATTCCAAACAGCACTATCTGAGGATAATGAAATGACCATTCTCTAAAAGAAAAGGAGGGAACGTCAATTATATTGCAGATAACACAAACAAGTAGATAGATACCCATTTTGGTTTACGAAAAGATGCACAGCTAACAGAAAAACACACAGTGGAAAGAAAAAGAATTACATGACGATGATAAGTAATCGCTGGACCTAAGAACTGATGGCATTATCTCTAGAATCTCCATATATCAGCATGCACAACATAATTTCAACTCTAGATTTAAATCAAATGGTCCTCGTTATAAAACAGATAAATCAAATTCTTTTCAACAATGCATGAGAAGGCACATTGGGATGAAGTTGTCAAAAAGGGAGAGGGTAAACACACTAGAACTATCGCCCGGATTGAGAAAACTATAATGGTCCACATTCCAGAATCTTTGCTTAAATGTCCCATAGAATACAATAGGATCTGATTAAACATATGATCCAGAGATTCCAGAAGCATGAGTATATGCACTAATTGCGTCCAATTGCAAACATCTAATTTGTGATCAGAAGATCTACTTAATTCCACACTCCGCGACCTATTCAAGAGATGTTCATTTTTAACATATAATATTGCAATAATAGTATCCTTAAAATCAATTTATTTGTCTGTGATGTGTAAGAGAGAGTAACAATCACCTGAACAGCTGGCTCATTCCGTAACATATCAAAAGCATCATAGACTCTCTCAGGCCCATAAGGATGCAGTGTTCTCATATCAGATGCATTAGCAGTGTCAACTTGGCCAAGCTCTGAGCCAACACCAGAATTCTGGTCCAATAAACCTGATTGGCTTTCAGATATATTTTCTATTTGCTTATCCATCGGAAGACCAAATCTATCCCTGATCTGGGGATAGGGAGTGGAGTCAAAAACCCTGTGACATCAAAACCATTTCATCACCATGATTGGCATTTGGATCAAACCAGAGCTAAACAGGAGAGAGTGAAAGATCTGGATGTCATACGAAGGAATTACAAGCCAATACCGAAAGAAGAACTCACACTAATAAGATCAATCATAGAAACTGACTAGAACTATAAGAGGAAAGCCATGTAAATTTAGCGCTTAATCGACATCTTTCCTCGTCAAGACCATCCGAGCTCAGTAATCTCGATTCATAGAACTCAAGTTTCCGAATAAACAGGTTTGTAGAAAATAGCACAGCCTGGAAGAAGCTGAACTTGTGATGAAGTCACTGGCAACTTGAACGACGGAACAGCAAAAACTGGAAAAAATGCATGCTGATGTAACTTCCTCTTCTACGGGCACCAACATGATTAGGCAATGGAGTACAATGCAATGCCTGAAGATAAAAACCCGTATGAGGAATTTATCTGTTGGAAGTAGTCAGGAGCGCGTCGTGTTAGTCCATTATTCTGTCCAGACACAATGAAATGAATCGATGATGATAATCCTGCTTTCTGTCGACGACCAGAAAGGAGGCACCTTCGACTAAATTAAAAGGAAAAACTAACAGACTCGCCATCATGAGAGAGCGGGATATCTCTAGAAGACAAGTGACCAGAACCTACGGCAACAAATCAGACAGAAGCTACCAACGTTATGCCTGTTCACTTAACGAGAGAGAGAGAGAGGAGGGGCTCACTGTTGAAGAGCAGAGACGGCGTTTTCGACCTCGCACTTGGAAGGAACAGGACCGAGAACGAGGTCATCGATGTACCCAACTGCAATCTCACCATTCCCATCCACGTATACCCATTCACTATCGTCGTGCTGGGGTGCAGAAGGATACGGCCGCCAAGTGGGCAGCATGACGCCAGAGGTAGCAGCAGCAGCAGGAGGAGGCCAGGGGAGATTGTTGAAGGCAGAGGAAGGAGCAGAAGCAGAAGAAGAAGAGAGAGAGAAGTGGCGGTGGTGAGAGGGATCGAGCTTGCGGGGTTTCTTCTGCTTCTTAGAAGAAGGAGAAGCGGCGGATTTCGCCGACGTTGAATTCGGAGCGGCAGGAGCAGAATTGGGGTTAGTGGCGGCAGCAGCAGCAGCAGCAGAGAAGGGCTCGCGAAGCCCGGCGCCGCCGCCGCCGCTCCCGGCGGCCGCTCGGCCTACGGCGGCCCTCAGCATGTTCCCTCCTCCTCCTCCGCCGCCCATCTCTCCGTCTCTCGGTGATTTTGTCTAGCGGAATGTCGAGATTTCGACAGAAGCAGCAGAAGAAGAAGAAGAAGACGGTGTCCAGACCAGGCGGAGACTGGCCGACCGATCTTATCGTCGAATGTTGTTCCCGCGTGACTCGGGACACCTTGGTTTGATGGACTCAGCCTGGCTCAGTCTCAACTCGAACCCGACTCGGTCCATTGGATAATTTTGGATTTTTTACATTCGGCCCAATTCAGATTATTAAGCCCATTTACCCATTATTATTCTAGCCCACTTTCTCTACTCTCTCTTTTTTCTTAAAAATCAGTATTTCTATTTTTCTTTTTCCTTCGCGCTTTTCGCGAACCAGAGCTCTTCCTCAAGCTCTTCGTTTTCCCTCCTGCAATTTTGCGAACGAATTCTCAACTAGCACACCAGATTTCCAGGACCTTGAAGACATCGGCCATAGGGGTGAGCGGTTCCCGGTCCGGTCTTGTCCCACCCAAGAATCGGGAACCGGACCGGGAGGACCGGTTCTCATTTTCTAGGATCGAGGACCGGACCGGCTAGTCCTAGGACCGTGGACCGGACCAAACCAGAATAAATAAATGTATTTATTTTTCTATTTTCAAATGGAACCGATCACGTTCCAATGGAACCAATTCCATTTTCCAATGGAACCAATCTTTCAAAAAATTGGTAAAGGCAAGAGGGAATAGATTAAACTTTTTTTTTTTCAAAAAATTTAAAAAGTAAATATATATTTATCAGTCCGGTCCGGTCCTGTCCGATCTGATTCTCACCCTAGAACCGAAAATCGGACCGCCCGAAAACTCGGTTCCACTTTTAGGAACCGGGAACCGGACCAAACTTGCCGGTCCGGTCCGGTCCGGTTCCGATTTGGGCGGTCCATCATGCTCACCCCTAATCGGCCATGAATCACTATATCAAAAGCTTAAGCCGTAAATCCGTAATATTTGGACTTTTTAGGAAAAAAAAAAAAGAGCTGAAAAGTCAACAAAAAAGCAAACAATGGACACCTTTAGATTAATGATTAATATCACGAAAAAACTTCAAATTAATACACCTGTGACAATTTTATCCCATCACAAATGTATCGGTTTAGGGTTTTTGGTGGTTAAAAAATTATTTCGAGGTAAAATTGTTACCGGTGTACTAGTTTAGAATTTTTCATGGTCAAAAAATTGATTTAGGATAAATTTATCATAGGTATGCAAGTTTGAGATTTTTTGTGGTGTTAACCCTCAGATTAAAAGGGGCCAAGAGTTCCGGCAACCGAGAAACATAAAGGAAAGAGCAGAAAAGAAGAAAAGAAAGAAGGAGACGGAAAGGAAAAGAGAAAGGAAAAAGCTCACGCGTAAACACTTCGTGGACCTCAGCAAGCTAGTTCAACTTCGTATCACAACGCCGGATAAGTACTCGCGCTTCTCGTTCGTCCAATCGGAGTATTTTTCGGAATTAGGGCACACTTTCGAGTTTAGTAAAAATCAAGCCACAAAGTTTGATTTTTGAATCATTGAGCTGTGCATATATATAGATTTAGTAGTTTAGGATGTCGTAGAGTCTTGAAATTTTACGGAACTCGATTTGGACTTACCGTTTGCCCGTAACGAATTTTTGAAGTTGAGCGTGCGTAGTGAATAGTGCGTGACCAGTGATTTTTAGGCAGATTTTTGTTGGTTTTCGACTCGATTTTGGGACGGCCAAGTGGTAGGTCTTCTATTACTTCGAAAGATATTCATTTTAACTATAAGCTCGCTTGGAATGTGATTCGGCGGAGAGAATTATGACGCAATCAAGTTTCGCGTTCAAGTTCCGCGTTGCGGGTGATTTTGGATAATCGTTTTGGATGAGCAATTTGTGGGCTCCTTTGAGTCGTTTGTTAGCGGCTCAACTTAGTTTAGCCAAGTCGTAGTTGAGGTAGCATTTTACTCGATTTTAACATTGCTTCTCGCTTATTTGTTAGGATTGCGAGTTTGGCGGATTGAGTAATCTTTATCATTTGATTGTAGACATTCCTAGAAGAGTGGTTCTATCTCTTCTTTGAGTTTATAAATTCATGTTTTGAAATTAATAAGTATTTGAGTATCGTACGAGTTATTAAAGCATGTTTGTTGCATAAAATCCTAGATCGGGCAATTACTACCTTTTGATATTTGAGAACGATTTAAGAATAGTTGTAAGAAAAATATTGTTAACGGATATATGTGCATTATGTTGCGAATTGATTTATGGAACAAGTTTTAAAATAATTTGAGAACGTTTTATAGAAGATGTTATTAAAGATTATATATATCGATTTGTGAATTATGTTTATGAAATGATATGAGAAATGCTTTACGAAAAGGTATTTCTATCTGATGAATTGAGTTACAAAAGGTTATATGATTAGTTTGGGAAGCGTATTGTGATTTATGAAATAGTTTATGAAATGATCTCTGGATTTGGTTTTGTGGATTGATATTGTCGTGGATAAGCATTTGATGCTCAGTATCTCTGTGAGCCCAACGAGGGGTTGTCGGTATGCACATTGTCGCGACCTCTGTTTCCTCACGGTGCATTACCTAGGGGTTTGGTTAATGGATTATTAAGTCTAAGCCTAACTTAGGCCCTCCCAAATCCTATCAATTTGTGACTTATGATTCAAGTTGTTAACATGCAAATAATTTTTATTTCGGAGTCGCCACTAATCTATTTACGGTGGGTCGATTAGAAACCCAAATAAAGTGTATGGAGATATATTTTATTCCTACGAACCAAAGGATTATAAGTACAAGGACTTGGTTACGTTAGATTACTCTAACGATCTTTCAGTACCTTTTCTTTTATTTGAGCAGGTAATTTGCATCCATTTTATTATTTTCCAACATGTGGGATGATCATGCGGGTGCACAATCCACCAAAGTAACACCCAATAACCAAAGCAGTAAATAAATTGATAGATTAGGAGAATAATGTGCAACAAAGCAACGTAAGCATTTGCATTGTTATATAGAAAATCACATTAATAATCCTAATATGATTTTTAATTATCAAGCAATTCACTCAATGTATTTTTTTTAGGTTTTCTCTTTGATTAAATGAAAATTAACCTGCGTGTCATGACGTGCAAAGTGTGACATGCGATTAATTAAACCTAGCATGTGAACTACATGACATGCTGTTAAATGACCTAACTCTAATGACGGGCGGATGAAGTATTTTTGGTGTTTTTCAATGAAATTCGAAATTTAAAAAATGCCTACATTATGATGCAATCTATTCAAGAAAAGACAATTTAATCTATCCTAAAGTGACTCTTTTTTTGGGTATTTTTTTATGAAAATTCGAAATTAGAAATCACCCTAACTAAACATCAACACTAAAATAATATCTAACCTAAACTAGGAAATAAATTACTTTAAATCCTAATTTAAATTGAAAAATTATTCTATTTGTCTAGCAAATCTAGGTTATCCCATTCTTATTCGAACAAAGTTATTGAAATCTATCCCAAACGTGCATCCTCATCTGAAAAATTGATTCAAATTCTAACTAATCTTTTTCAGATCATATTTAAAAGGAAACGAAATCAAATAAACAGAGAACCACCTATTCCAAACCATGCAATCCAAAGCATTTTTAATTAGGAAAACGATAAAAATCCATGTGATTATGGATATTGATGGAATGCTATTCATTTAAATTTGGGAACAAATAAAATTAATTATTTTGTCCAAGCGGTTTTGGATAGAATAACGATTTTACGTAACGTTGAATATCGTATCTCATAATTGAGATCGGAAGTTTAAGAAAAAGTTTAGTTTGTGTTTTAAAATCTTGCGGATATATCACACATCATTCAAAAGAATCAACTAATCCACCGAAGACATATAAACCAATCAAATTAGGCAATCAAATATTTGAAACAGTATCGGATAGTGTTCTTACCTAATTTGCGGATAACTTTCAAAGTTTGAACTGGGCTCCGGATCGGAATTGCGGATGGATGGCCAACAGTGGCGGCAGATCGGCAGTGATTCACGGCCGTGGATGGCGATGCACGACGGTAGTGCTCGGCCGTAAAGGGGCAACCTACGGCGTGGACTTCTCGGACTGCAGCTCGTGGCGTTGCTCGTGGAGGCAGCAGCTGACGAGAAAGGTGGTCACGGGACTCACGGCTGACTGGAGTTTGTAGATGTTGTCGGTCCTGGACACTTGCCTTCTTCTTATTTGTGAATGATTCGACGTGCACTCCTTCAGAAACTTTCTCGCCACCTCACCCACGAGTCATCACATGCGCATAAAATATTTTTCTCTTTCTACTTTGGCAACATCTTTCCAGCGGACACAGCGTCCACGAATCTCAACCCCAGCAACGCGCAATTGGACTTGTCCCAAAGATCGGTTCAGTGAAGACAAGTGGTCGTCTTGATGGACTTGCAGCGGACTGACTTCTCGGAACACTGCTGGCCTAGGGACGTCGCCGGGGATGCGGGGATCACTCATATGGCTGGTCTGGTCACAGCAAGCACGACTGGAATCGCCGGAAAACCCATCAGAACGTAATGAGATCGCTTGGGAGTTTGCTGCCGCGTTAAGCGAAGCAGTCTTTGCGGTAGTCTTCTCCCTTTGTGTCCGTGACTGTGTGTAGTGCTCCGTGAAGACCTTAAGTGTATGCTCTCCGATGAGCAGAACGTTGATCCCATAGAAGTCCTCCAAGTGCCGCCGCTCAAGACCTCGAAAGCCCCGTTTTTTTTTCTATACTTTCTCTCTATAATTCAATTTTGTGGCCTTTGGGGCAACCAGAGATGCGGCCTGGACTTTAGACTTTTAGGCTTGCAAGCGGTAGCCGCAAAAACCGATGTGATATTCATGTTGGTAGAGAGATTCTGGCCTTGCTGGATGTCGGCGAATCCTGCAACAAAGGGTAAGAACAAAACCACAAGAGCTCGCTGGGTGAGCCGGTGTTGCTGGAACAATCAGAAAACATGTCAGGGCACCGTCGGGCCAGATGGAACTCCGCAGGAGTCCCGCTGGCTCTGAAACATGATGATGGTGGTTCAGGCGACCCCGGGTTGTGCTGGTCACGGCCAAGTTGGGCGGAACAAGGGGGGCAGATGACGGCTGCTGGACACGTGGGTTGGAGCACGTTGTCGGGAGCTTCTCGATCAGCGACGGCACAGCAGCTTCATTGGTCGTCTAGGTGCAGCGATCCGCAAAGCAGCAGTAGCAGAGGAGCTTGGCTGCAAGGGAGGTCGACGTCGGCAGGGAGGCTGGGTCGCGGCTGTGGAGGCACTCGGCCGCACACTCTCTTCTCTCTGTGTTTTTGTATTTCGTGACTTCTCTCAATAATATGGCCGTACTGTGAATCGTGTGGCCCTTCAAATTGCGAAGAGTTAAGGTCTATTTATAGTGCAAATTAGGTTTTTTATTCCCTATTCTTGATTATGGGTTTTTCCGATAAAAGGCTTAATTTTCACGGGCTCTTTTTTAATCACAAACCCTTTTTTTTTTTTAACTCTGACGGGCTAAATCCCACTCAATTGAAGTTTAATTATTCTCATCCTGAGCTTGATTTTCAACCACTATACCTCCCATGGCTTGACCGAATTTCTCATGTAAAGTAAGCTCAATTCACATGATTGATTTAGGTTCATTCACCATTGTCGGTCCAATGCAAAATGTAATTAAACTATATGATTTTAGACTACATGCTATGCAATCTAATTTTAATATTTTTGTTTAGGGGTAAGAGATTAATTCCTAATTTCTTATGCAATGATTATTAAATAATTAGCTAAAATTTAGGTGTCAACACGCATACTAATCTTAGGATATCATTGTGGGCTGGCCCACCGGCCTATAGTAAGTGGAGACCTTGTCAAGGGGGAATCTTGATCACTTTTTCACGGGGCGTTATCCGTGATCATAGTTAGATTTCTAAGCATAAGATTGACCAATTGAATGGCGTGTTTTTTTTTGATGAGATTGGCCAATGGAATGGACTATTAGCGTATATTTTTCGATGAAATTGGCTAATGGAATGGACCATTGAAATGTGTTTTTCGATGATATTGGCCAATGAAATAGACCATTAATTTCTGCTTTGATATTATTGATTGAAATGGGTATTCCTGTTATGAAAATGTTATGTTAAAGTAGTAGATAATGTAATTTGACCTTGACGTTTATTACATATTGGAGTTAGGTTAAATAAGCTTTGATTTGGTCTTACTACTGTGTACATAGTGCTTGCTCGACGTGCTCAGAGGAACCATTCTTCAGCGGCGGCGACGATCGACGATGAAGATGCAGGAAAGGATTCAACAGGTGCTCCTCCTCCAGCGAGCTTCTTCATCTGGCTGTTTGTTCCGAATGAGGGCCGGAGGAGGAGGGGGGCCAGGGGAGGGGGAGGAGAAGTGAATAAGGAGGAGAGAGAGAGAGAGAGAGAGAGAGAGAGAGAGAGAGAGAGAGTTGTGTGAAATTGTGTGTCACGGCGGAGCAGAGTCGTCCATTTCGCCCTCGGGTCTTCGCCGCGCCTCCATCCCTGTTGCGGTTCCTCCTCTTTTGGCCGCGATTTTTTGAATTGTTGGAAAATTGATTCTAGTCTGCTGTTGTCCAGCGCTCTTGAGGTCGTCTCTCTATTCCCCCGGTGAAGATTCGGTCCAAGGCGGAGTTGATTACGGTCCAAGGCATTCGAGGACGACTTCATCGCCGGGCAAATCTCCACAGGAGATCTTCTCTCCCTACTAGGTGCTCACAGCTCCTCCCGAGAGAGCTTCATCACTTGATTTAGAGAGAACGTCCGTGGTTGAAGCCTGATCAAGTTCTGTCAAGATTCGAGCTCTTCCTCGTTCGATGGCCGCCATAGAATCATATAACGTCTTCGCGCACCGAACATACTCTGATCATCTCTGTTCGCGGTCGCAATGGCTAGAGCGCCATACTATAGTCTTTTTGTCAATCATACTATCGCTTTCATGCCCAAAACCGAAACTTGAAAATTCTTGAATCCAACTTTGTGGTTGATTTGTCAAACCTTCATTGTTATATTCGGTTGGTGGGGGCTTGAATAATACAAGAATCCCGCTGTTAGTTAGGCAAATGAAAACGGTATTCCATAACTCATGAATCTCTTCATATAGAGTTTGAGTATTCAAAGGCGTTGCTAATACTTTGAGTCTTATCATTTTCTCTCTCTGTGATTGGTCACATTTTTGCTTTTACATGCTGAATGCTCATTCAATGTTCTCGTTGCATGTGCAATGATGAATGGTGAGTATACGAATCCCATGGTGCTCAATTGCGATCGGCGTTAATTCCCGGTGACAAATCTCAGGGTTCGTTGGTGGAGTCTATATGTTTGTGGCTTCAGATTTTGGTATTTTGATCTTAAACCGTAAGACTTGAAGGTCACGAGTTGGTAAGTCAAGCCTGGTGGGCTCTCAGCGTTACGAGGAAGACGATAGATTAAAGAAGTAAGCTTAGAGTGCTTAGTGTAATACTGTAGTGCTGAATAAAAAGGAAAAACTGGGTTCAATGTTGGTTATCATAGAAAGGAAAATGCCTTAGAATGGTTTTAACGGAAGCAAGTCAAGATTGGTTTTAGTGTATATAGGCTTGACCTAGATTGAAATAGGTTTGGGCTTGACTTGGTTTAAATAGGTTTCGGTCGAACTCTTGTGAATTAGGGGTGTGCAACCTGACCGGGTTTACCTGGAAACCGGACCGGCCCACCAGAAAAACAAGTCCGGGTATCAGTTCTTGTTAGAACCGGTTCGGGAACCGGTTCCATTTTTTTGGAACTGGTTATAATTGGTCCAGTTTCCGGTTTCAAGTAAAAACCAAACCGGACCGGTTTTAGAACCGGTTTTTAAGATAATGTAAAAAAAAAAAAAACCTAAATGAATAGCACATTGCCCTACCTCTCTTCTCTCTTCGCCGCTCCCCTGTATCACTTCTCTCTTCGCCGCTCCTCTGTCTCAGTTCTCTCTTCGCCGCAAGATCACGTTCGCTTCCCTCGTCTGGCTCTCACCGATCCGTGAGTCATCCGTTCCCTCAGTCTCTCTTCTTCGTCTTTGTTGCAAGGTCAGATGGTTTCGAGCTCGAGCTTCAAATCTGTTCTCGTGTTGGGGAAATGTTCGAGTTCGAGTTTGAGGTTTTGCGTTTGAGTTCTAGTTTTTCTGTTGACATGTAATTATGAGTATCTTATTTACTTAGGAATCGTCAATTTCAAGTTCAAGGATTTTGAAGCTACTGTTGCGAACTTATTTGCCTGTGTTAAGCTCGATAAGGAAAACAAATCTGCATATACATATTTGGTTTGTCCTATTTTTGAAATATCCGTATTATTTGATTCTGGGTACGTTGAATTCTGCTAGAGTTACAAAGGTTACATTGTTGAGATATTTGACATATTGTTATGTAGGGTTTGGCATTGTGTTCAGTTGGTGACTATCAAAGGGCTAAAGAAGCACATTTAAAAGCTATCCAGCTTGATCAAAACTTCCTTGAAGCATTGTCTCATCTGACACAGGTTCCATCATAACTGACTTTGTTAATTTTCAGACATGATGATATTTTTTTTTTGCCACCGCAAACATTTTTCTTGGCAAAGTGTGACCGTAGTTTAGTCTCAATGAGACTGATTCCTGGCTAAAAGCTAATTTTGTGAGCGAACTAAAACATATGTTAATGGCTAATGTGAACTTATATCTTCTCTTAATTTGCACTTAGGAGTCTGTACACAGAAAGTGTTGTCTATGTTGCTTTGTTAAGCTTATTATTTAATAGAGACGAGACTTGCATATATACATTAGTTTAATTCATAACTTTGAGAAGGATGGATCCTCTTTATCTACTCAAATTGCGAGAACAAAAGAAAAGAACTTGTGCCTGTTAGCATGCAAATCGCTAACATTTTGTGCTTGCTAGTTGCTGCTTGTAATTTATGAATAGGAAGGGAATAATTCGTCACATATCCTAATCAGTAATCACTAATTTGTATATTCATTACTTTTCAGTTGGAGCATTTTGTCCTCTCGCAAGACAGGGAAGGATGTTGGAGCTTTTTGTCCACTTCTTTTTAATTCTTATGGCGGGGACAATTGTTTATTAGATTCTGATGTGTCGATTTTCAGATTTTTGGAAATAGAAGTGAGGAGTTCTCTCATGATGGCGCAAAATAAAGAGCTAAACATGTTGAATAGATTCCTAGAAATGTGACTCTTAAAGATTTATGCGATTAGACTATGTTTTGCCATATAATTAATTTTGATGGATTGTAATTTCAATTGCCCATTTTGGGGATTGTTACTTTTGATGAATAGTGATTTTTATTATTCATCTTTTATTTTGAATCGTTTCATTACTACATATATTATTTTGCTAGAAAAAAATGAAACCAAAAAAAAGGAAAAAAAAAATAGGTTCTCGGGTAGACCCTAAAACCGGATCGAAAAAAACAGGTCGGTTCCAAAACAGGGTCCAGGGAAAACAGGGTCGGTTTCAGGTTCCAAAAATTGGGAACCGATTATAACAAGGTTGGTTTCAGATTCCAGGTCTGGACCCAACCCACTCTAAAACCGATCGCCCCTATTGTGAACTGGGCTTAATTTGATTGACATGAGCTTATTTTAATGAGTCCATTTGGTGTCCGTAGTCCAGATCCGAGAAATTAGTGACTGCTTATCCATGTTTTCAACTGTTATTTCTACTTCATTGCATGATTTTTCATTTTTACATTGTGCTTATTAATTAGTGAAGCTGTTTCAAAGTTACTTTATTCCTTTGTCACGACACTCTCAAACATGAACAAGGATTTCTGCAGCTTTATTATCTTATCTATGCACAATGAAGCACACGCTGAAATAAGACTTGCATAATGCCCCTGGCCTAATTCTAAGTGGTTGGCGCGTTTACTTGACCAATTTTTTGGCCCATCGAATAGATGCACAACTGTCTATAACTACAGTTGTAGGCCTCTTAGCTTTGTTCCTATCTGTAATTCTGGCTTGTAAAACAAATTACCATAACTAAGGCAATGATGCTTTTCTTTTAGTCAGTTACTGATTATATTTTTTTATGCCTTAAATTGATGATTTAGGTAGACTCTTTTGGCTGATCTTTTACACGAAATCCAGTAAAGTTGCATCCTAGTTGTCTCGTGCCTTCCTTTATTCTTGTTACTCAAACACCATGCTTTGCTGTACTATCATACATTGTTCGACTTGAAGAATGTCTGAACAAGATAGTAATGAGGACCCAGGTTTCATAATATGCTTATCAGGTTCTTCATCAGTTAAAAGTGTCATGGAAAACTACTAATAAGGTTTTAGCTGTTCCAACCCAAAAAAAAAAAAGGTTTTAGCCGTTAAAACTGGTGGCAATATCATGTTTGAATTCTCTCTCTCTCTCTCTCATATTTATCTCTGATTACACGCCTTGTAGGTCTTATATTTATTGCTTTTGGCACAAGTTACTCTTACTCCATGATAAGGTTGTTATACAGTAAAATATGGAGTGATGAAGAATCACCAACAGTCGTCCGCTACTACTGCTGGATGTTTTCTTGGCTATGAATGATTAGTGACGGTTTTTCCTTAAATATGGGTCCAAGATTTGCTGCTATTGCATACATAATCATCATAGTGAAGAGCAAGTGAAATTAACCGATTAGGATAATCTCTTTGTGCTTCTCCTCCTCTCTACTGTCCCTTTAGGCATTTTACTGCTTGTTTGGTTGAATGAGACGTGTTACCAACAAATTTAGAGGAACAATTAATTGACTTTTCTACCAATTAATCATCATACATATGGCATTCTGTGACTCTTTGTATAGGTTGAACTGCTTCATTTTCCTGAACATCTTTGTCAGCTTATATCAGAGCAGAAACGAGAGATCCATCCATATACTGTTTAAATTATATAAGTTACTATAATATGGTGCAAAGTTATTTTTAAATAGAAATAGAAATTTGTCATTTGGTCGGGTGGCGATCTGAAGTTCGTAGAAAAGCAAACTGTCTGACTCTGCCGTCATGGAGATGCTTACATCACATCTCTTCTGATTATGCATCAGGAACTTTGGAGGCATTTCTGCATTCAGTTGCAGATGAAAACCAGCTCAAATGGTCGAATGATTGTGCTCTCATCCACACGTGGTGCCAAATATCATGTTAATAAGATCAGCCGGCGCAGTTGGCTTAATTATGAAAAATTCCTTGAATTTCTAGGTATAACAATGAGTTTGGATCTTTTGTTGTCTTTGGTGGCAAGTTCTATCCTGATCTCAAAAGTGTGATCTGCCGGTTGCACAGGAGTCTTCATCCTTATCATTGCATGGGTGCTTCCCTTCAGGCTCAACAGTTTTGCTGCTTTCACGGTTACCTCAGAGAAAATTTACTTGGACAAGGAAAACTTCTTGCCCTCATGACTTGCTTCTGCACATCAGCCTTTATCGTGTAAGTGATACATACCATTTCTCATGTTCTCTAAGTCAACGAGTTCATGGTTGTTTTGAGTGCTCAATTCAGCGAATGAAAAATTGGAAAGAGTGCTTGTTGTGTTGCAAGAAAGCACATGACAACTAAACATGGGAGTGCTTGCAATGTTCAAGCATTACTTGGGCGACACAACCCACAAGAGGGCATGCACTAGGAAAGTTACTAGCTGAAGTATGAATTTGGCAAGAGAGGAGTAAGATATAGTGGTAGCAAGCAGTGACCTGAAAATGGAACAAATTACTGACTTGTACTTGATGACATGGGGTGATTGCCTCCCTTAAGTCAGACATCAGAGCCATCTATTCCTAGCTTGATCCCGCACTACATTCCCTGATTGTGAAGTAATTTTGAGACAAAATAAACTCCCTGCTACAGGAAGATACGGTGGACCCCCGACTTTTAAGAGACATTGGAATTTAAGTTTGAAGTTTACTATCTGAAGGAATTACTTAAAGAACGGGTAAAGCAGTATTACTCCGTAGCTTGAACTATCACAGCTCTGTAATTGGTTTAACATGATAATCCTCGCTCTCATTGACATATTGAAATCTGCATCTCCTCTCTCAGGTGGGTAGCCTGGAGGCAATGTTTGACAATAAAGAGGGGCACAAGGAATGATTTAGAAGATACCCGCGACGTGCTCAATCGTGCTGGAATCTCGCTGTAAGAGGCCAGCAATAGATTTAATTTGTAATTATGATCTTTGAGAGCTGCAGGTAGAAAAACAGGACAAAGGGATTGATGCTTATTATTAGATTTAGACCAGGCATTCCTCAATCCAAAGTGAATTCAACTTTCTAAAACAGAGTGATTGCTTCTTTAGATTTTGCATTGGATGTAAGATTCTTGAATGCATATTTTCACGGAGGCCTTTTGCTTCAAAATGCAGAAGGCAGAACCTGATGTCAGGATAGGGTAGAGTATCATGGATTTTATTAGACTCGCTGACTGAAGAAATTTGATTGCAGCAGAGTGGCTCTCAAATGCTTGTAGTCCAGTTCTTAAACATTCCTTCTTTTCAGGAAAATTTTCACAGGATTTAAGAAGTTGACTATTATTCTGTAATTGATGAATGTATCTTTTGTCAAATATCTTGTGCATCTCCCGTCAAGAAAATTATCCAATCAGTCCTAAAATTATTATATGGATACCAATTCGGTTATAAAATTTTAAAGTTTGCCAAGTCCTAAGTCTTTGCATAAAACTCAAATATAGTCTTTTTTGTTAATTTTCGCCGAAAATCGTTGGTGTGGCAATTTAGTAATTGTCGGATGCAGTATACTACCATGTTAGCAATTGTCGACGAAAATTGAGCAGAATGATTATATTAAAATTTTGTGTAAAGATTTAAGACTAAATTGATAAAATTAAAAAATTTTGAACTGAATTAATATCCGTATAATAAATTAAACCTGATTAGATAATTTTTTTCACTCGTATCAGTATGGGCTCACAAAATGAGCGGGCGGTGCTCTCCCATTAATTGTCACGTTAAAGCATCTTTTTCTTTTTTCATTAGCCACACCAAATGATGGGTGATGGCATGCAATGATGACATGGGACCGTCATTAAGATCCTTTATTATCTTCTTGTGTTTCCCTTATCTTGTCTTGACCCAAAAAAGAGTCGAGATTTCAAATGAGATAATCATTGTAATTTGCTCTCTGGTCACTTGGATAATTTCTACAGCAAATCTTCATTCCTGCGCATTTGTCAAAGACAAAAATTATTACCCTACCCAATATGTCATGATAAAAGGAAAGGAATCATGGGCATTGGCCAGTTCTACTTTAGCATAATGGTTGTTTGGTGTATCCACGATGAAAACATTCAGATAGAGCTGTTCAATTGTGATGTCCCGTCTGACCAAAAAAAAACAAAATTGTGATGTCCCGGATCAGACAATTTGTTTATCTGCTCATTCATTCAGTTATTTATTTCGGAAAGAATATGAAATGGAGGGAAAGAGTGAAAGAGAGGTGAGCTAAGAGTTAATCTGTTATGTTTTGCTGATAAATATCGGATAGGTTTTATCCTAACATGGATATATGGGGTCTTTCAGTTTGAAGGTAAGAAATGGTCTTACCATTTAGCCTACTAAACAAGAACATTCATTTGATTGGTTATTAGATGTTGGCGTTTTATCTATGATATTAAACTTATAAACGTTACATGTAGATGTGGTTTATTCAAGGCTGAAAATTTACCCTCAAATGTATAACAAGTAAATCTCTAATTTTGGTTTTGTGGGATGCTATCTCGACTTAAAGGCAAGCCATCACATGCCTAGTTCCACCCACCTTCAATCCTAATCATTTTGTTCTCCACTTTTGCGGATGATGTGTTGCATGAGAGAGAGAGAGAGAGAGAGAGAGGGAGGGGGGGGGGAGGTCAAACGTGGTTACACTGTGGGTGAGCCAGTGCAGGTCCCAGTCACTAGCAACCCTTTGCCTTCGCACACTTGACATTATTGAGAATGTTTCAATTCTTTCATCATTCTCTTTTGTCGTTCCCACAATTATGGAGCAATTTCTCTTAGATCTCACTTCTGGTTTCACCTCCATTTTTCACCCTTTTCTTAGTCCCATTTTGATTGTGTAACAGTACGCATACACTGCATGTGCACGGTGAAAAATAGTAGTAATATAAGGAGCTATGCAAATTTTAATGACTTTGCTATCAAGTCTCAGCATTTCTATCAACATAGGATTCTTCTAGTTATGCAGTAAACTAACGTCATTGCTGCCTGTTGTTTTGATGGGCTGCTGGAGGTTTTTCCCCTTTCCACAATTCTACAGTGAAAATCCTTTTGTTTTTCACAGAAAAATCGACCTCGCTTGCGTGTGCTGCGGGGACCCAATCTATTTACAGGACATGCCCGCCTTTTATGATGCACCATGTGAAGTTTTCTGTTGCTGCATCTTATGAAGATTGATAAGCATGTGTTGTATAATGTGCAGCACCACTCTTGTGCAGATTGCATATGAGTTACCGGTGTCTCGGCTTCTGGTGAGAATGGTTGGATCTTTAAGAACCCTAGTTTTCAAAAGAGTTTCTAGGAAACAAGACACAAACACTCACAATTTGAGTAAAAGCTGTATATAACTACAAGTGCCTAGATTTCTCTTCCTCCCAAGAGTTAAGTTGGCAGCTTTCACTATCTCTCCACCTTCAACTGTCTTTGTAAGAGTTTGCTTTGGCCCCTCATTATTTTTCCCCCAGGAACGCGAAATCCTCTAGAAATCGACTTCTCACGGCGTGCCTTGGAATCAGAACATGAGGTGTGGTCTTAGGTCCCTCTAATTTCATGCGTCAATGCAGATGAATAGCAGCTCATTTACTGAAGGAAAACGAAAGGTTCATGCATGAAAGGGCGTAGAATTTATGTTGGCGGTAACAAATGAAACATTGGAGCTGAGACCCAAAAGAGAAGAAAAAAAAAATCACGCGTGGCCTGAGACGAAGCACGCCTCACTCCCACCCACCATCCTCTGAAATGGAAAAGCAAAGTTGCAAATGCTCCTTTGCCTTTTGAAGTAGGGCCATGCAAGCAAGCTGATGGGAGACAGAAAGTCTTTTTAAATTACTACTGATATGAGCCACGATTTATGTTGTCAATTCCTCAGGAATGCCTTTATTTATTTATATGAGGATTAACAATTAAAATCAAAATTACCAAACGAAGGCGGATACTATAAGCTCAATAAACAAGTAGCGTGAAATAAATTTTAACGTTGGCTGTCACGGAAGAAACATGAAGGGACGAGATTGTTGTGCATATAGAATAGAACTGAAATTGGATTATGTTAGGTCTCGCGCAAAATGAAGGACTGATAATTTGATAGGATATCATGGAAGCAAATTTTTCAGTTTGGTTAGCATTTGGACTTGGTTATGCAATAGGTTTCGAGACAAGTTACATGAGGGGTGCGTTTGGTAATCATTCTGTTCCTAGAAATAATTTCTGCTTAGAAATGATTTTTTTTATTCCATTCTCGGAAATAATTTCCAAGTATTTAAAAGCATTTGGTAACTGCCCAAAATTTTTATTCTTGGAATAGAAAAAAAACATAAATGCGTTTGGTAATTGCACAAAATTTCTTTTTATTAATAATATTTTAATACTATTTTGATTTTTTAAATATTTTTTTCTTTCTTTATTCCATTTTTTTTTCTTCTTCTCCTTCCTTGGCCTATTGCCGTGTCGGTTTTTTGCGGCGACCGCCACAGCCAAGGCCCTCGCCAGATTTGACGAGGGCGCCAACCCTGTCTCATCATCCGGGGAGGGTCGCTATGGGGTGAAAGCTGCCCTTGTGGCTTGGGCGAGGGTCGCACTTGCCAAATTTGGCGAGGGCGGCCTTTGCTTAGGCCATGAGCTGCCCTCGCTGGACCCTCGCTAGGTCTAGCTTGGGCGGCTCGCGGCTTGGGCAAGGGCAGCCCTCGCCGCTCGCAGCTTGGGCAAGGGTCAAGCGAGAGCGACCCTCGCCCAAGCCGTGAAGGTCTAGCCCTCGCCCTCACTGGCCTTGGCCTGTGGCCGATCGCTGGCCACATGTTAGGAAAGAAGGAGAAGAAGAAAAAAGAATTTCTTTTCCATTTCTAATTCTTGTTCCTAGAATTAAGAATCAACTTTTTTTTAGTTTTGATTTTATTCCAAACTGATTATGGGAACAAATTTGTGCCCGAGAACAAAAAATTTACCAAACGAATTTCTATTTTTTTTCGTTCTCGAA
Organism: Syzygium grande; assembly: GCA_024733475.1. Taxonomy (NCBI): domain Eukaryota; kingdom Viridiplantae; phylum Streptophyta; class Magnoliopsida; order Myrtales; family Myrtaceae; genus Syzygium; species Syzygium grande. The sequence continues at coordinate 834,267 of JAMXDD010000010.1, read as the reverse complement.
AACAAAAAGAATAAAATCAGGCACTGTTTAGTCCGTTACCAAACAGGCCCTAAACTATCAGGTTTCCGTGTGTATAATATAAGTTCCAAAGAGAGAGATCATATAGCAACCTTGCCCTCCATGATCTATGTATTTGTTGAACTTTAGAGAAATTAGAAATGATTGTTTTATTCAGTATACTAGATCCAACCAAATTGAGATACCCTTGCCAAGAAAATTTACAATTCTATTAATATATGTATGAAATGGGATTGTACTAGTTATGCATTTTCTCTTTTTGTATATATAGTTTTAAAGTTGGGGAAGGCTATTGCCGAAAAGTGCAAAAAAAAAAAAAAGAAATGAAAAGGAAAAAATTTGGGGAAGGCTGGGGGGAGTGAAGGGTATGAAGGAGACAAAGTTAGCAATTGGGGGTCCAATCAGCACATCACACCTTACAACTCCTTGGGCCCACTGACCAACTAATTTTTAATTTCATTCCTTTCTTCTTCTTCTTTTTCCCCCTTTTCTGTCCCTGCCGCAAAGAAAGCAAAGCTTAATGAGAACGCTCCAGTCCCAATTGCAGCTTTTGTGCTGTGTTGTGTTTTCTTCTACAGTTCCTTCATGGGATCGCCCTTCCCATGTTGATGTGAATTGGCTTCACCATCCTCTCATAGGAATGAAATTAGTCTTTGATTATATATGGAAGTGTGATTATGTGTTAGTAAATTCCCGTGGTAATAGGTTATCAGGGGATTAGTTTTTGAAATCATAAGACAAAATCGTAAGTGAAGATTCAAGTAAATTGGTGATACCATCCATCGCATTGATTGCCAACTTTGTAAGTCGATGGATTTTAGGGTACATAGTACTATTCTTCTTTCTTTTTTACTTTTCTCTTTTGTCCTTTTCATGCCTATTTCCTTTTCTTAATCTTTGTAAGTTGTGCCAAGTTACCAATTGGGTTCAAAAAGAGATTAAGTAAAAGAACAGAGAAATCACACCGCTGCAAATTTCGACAATGAAAGCTTAATAACATGATGTCCTGCTCAGTGAAAATTGAGAGATAAGTATCTTGGAACTCATTGAATTATGGAAGGAATATCCCAAATGAGAAAAAGCTTAACCTTCCCAACTCAAGATTTAAGTAAACTGAATCTTGTATGTTGATTGTTGTCATGAACAAATCCCACATGTTCTTGAGAGTTTGGGGGCAACAAAGGCAATAAAAGAGAATTAGATCTTCTGCTGAAATGTCAGCTTAATCTTGCGAATATGAATTTTGTTTGGCTCAACATATTCATTTGACAATACTTTCTTCATAAACTGAGTGGTTTGTATATTCTTCTTAACAATTTGATCTTGATTCTATTGAATTTCTATTTTTGAGGTAGTCCATCCCATTTTGCTTTCTTAAAACAATTCAATGTTTCTTGGTTGAAAGATTAAGGGAACCCTCCAACTGCAAAAGAAGATGTAGAATTTCATATGGGGATAAGTGCATTAGAAGTTCTAAAACTTGTTACGCAAATGCAATTGAGTCCTAAAACTTTTTAAAAAGTGCAATCGAGTCCTAAAACTTATTGCGAAAGTGTAATTAAGTCCCAAAACTTTTAAAAAATGCAATCAAAAGAAGAATTTAATTGGACTAACTTGATAAGTTTTAGGACTCAATTGCACTTTGTGACTAGTTTTAGGACTTAATTGCACTTTTTGAAAATTTTAAGGACTCAATTGGACTTTGACGACAAGTTTTAGGACTTTCAATACACTTATCCTTTCATATGTTAAGTATTACATATTATACTCCAACAATTCGAATGATAGAACTGTTACTATCACATGCTAGGGTCCATGCACTAACAAACAGATTAGGTACATAAACATATATGCTCACGGTAAATGGAGAAAAAGGTCTTAGATGGAAGCATGCATGACAGTCTTGGTTTATGTGGAGTTATAAAATGAGTGAAAATGATTGCAGTTGAAGCTTTATTGTTCATACCCAGATGATACTTTTAACGACATCCATGATACAAAGTAGACAATGGGCATGATGGATCATCAGCTTTACTCAAGTCAAACTGGCTGGACTGCAACCAGAAGATTTTGGTATATTCTTTGAGTCTGCTGACACTCTCTCACTCACGTCCCATTAATTTGGGGGCCTACCATTTAGCCTTGGCATGTATAGGCAAAAATTAATTTACATGGACATATTTTTCTGGGGTAAAATTTGAATTATTTGAGCAATAAACGGTATGTGGATGGAGCTTCTAAAGTAAGAAAGAAGATCACTTCTTTGGTTGCCGATAGATCAAATTTAATTGATACAAGGGACAGGTAACTAGATCAACTTGCTCGTCGCATCAATGTTATGCATAAAATATAGCGAGTTCATCATTCAAATTGATATTGGCGGTTAGATAATTGCTATAGAACAAATGATACTCCGCAAATCAGATGGTTATCAGCCCAATCAATCAGGTGCCTTCTGGTTTAAGCCTCTTGATATCATGCACTTCCATACTTTTATCTAGTACCACTTTCAATGATTTGATCATTAAAAGCACTAGCCGCTAATTAATTGATTGTAGTCCATACATGGAGCAGCAGAACAGGTCGCCTCTTAAGGTAGCTCCATATTTTTTAATTGGGAGAGAATGGAAAAAAGAAAAAAAGGAGACACAGACAGAACATAAAGGAAAGCACAAAATTGTTCAAACATCAGCTCTGAGATATGGTGGGAAAATTGAATTCTCTACTTTCTTGGATCAAGTGAGAAACAACGCTCACTGAATATATGTATTCATGGGGATCAATAAATCTGTAAGCCCAAAGAAAAAGCAAGCAAGGAATGATTAAAAAGTTAGGAGCAAAAGAAAAGTGAAAGAAATCCAAGGAAAACCCTAAAGTATAGGATGGACATCAGACAAAAGTAAAAACTGAGGTGAGAGAAAGGAAGAGGTATGAACATGAGAGAAGAGAGGAGAGAGAGAGAATACAAGAAAGTGAGCAATACAAATTTGTAGGAGCTGAACGCACTCATATTAAAGAGATAAGTAGAAGAAAAACTGGTGCAGAATCCTTCATGCTCTCTTGAAGAAAGCAATCATGAATCGCCAATCTCAGAAAGCACTAGCTCTCGAGATCAAAGCCTCAATGACCTTGATTTTACCTCTCTCAACTCCACCAAAACTTGCCTGACAAAATCCTAGAAACCATGAAACTTCCTCTTCTCTTCCTTCTCACATTCTCCTATTGCTTCCTCACGCCATCATCCCTAACACTATCCGTTTCCCTTCCTCTCCAGCTCGTCTCTCTCCTCTCCTTGAAATCATCCCTCAAAGACCCTCTCTCAACATTCCGTGATTGGGATCCTACTCCGTTATTCTCCAACGTGAATCTTCAGGACCCTATCTGGTGCTCGTGGTCCGGCGTGAAGTGCAATGCCGAGAGATCTCTAGTCATGTCCCTCGACCTCTCTCGCTGCAACCTCTCCGGCATGATCCCAGCTGAAATCCGGTATCTGTCAGGCTTAGTCCACTTGAATTTGAGTGGAAATGCCTTTGAGGGGCCTCTTCAAGCAGCCATTTTTGAGCTGATAGAGCTCAGGACACTGGACATCAGCCACAACTCCTTCAACTCAAGCCTCCCACCAGAAATATCAAAGCTCAAGTCCCTGAAGATCTTCAACGCTTACAGCAACAACTTCACTGGCCCGCTTCCCCGGGAGATTATCGGACTCCGATTCCTAGAGTACCTCAACCTTGGGGGAAGCTACTTCGATGGCGAGATTCCGCCAGGCTATGGCAGTTTTCTGAGGCTGAAGTCTCTTTACCTGCAAGGAAATCTCCTAGGTGGACAAATTCCACCTCAATTAGGATTCTTGCTTCAATTAGAGCACCTAGAAATCGGGTACAACCACTACAACAGTGGCGTCCCCTCGGAATTTGCACTTCTATCAAATCTCAAGTACTTGGACATCTCAGTTGCCAATCTTTCAGGTCCACTGAGGCCAGAGCTCGGAAACTTGACTAAGTTGGAGACGATATTATTATTCAAGAATCACTTGACCAACGAGATCCCGCCAAGTTTTGCTCAACTGAAAGCGCTACAGGCTCTCGATTTATCAAATAATCAGCTCTCGGGGATGATACCGGAAGGCTTGGCCATGCTAAAGGAGCTGACCAATTTGAGATTAATGATCAACAACCTTAGTGGCGAAATACCGGCCGGGATCGGCGAGCTCCCAAACCTGGAAACCTTGGAGCTCTGGAACAACTCTCTTACTGGAATCCTCCCGCAGAAGCTTGGCTCGAGTTCGAATTTGACTTGGCTTGACGTGTCGTCCAATTCGCTCAGAGGAAGAATCCCGCCGAATCTTTGCCAAGGAAAAAAGTTAGTGAAGCTGGTCCTCTTCTCCAACAGGTTTGAAAATGAGCTTCCTGCATCTCTGGCAAACTGCACCGCTTTATATAGGTTAAGGATCCATAACAACATGCTAAACGGGTCGATCCCTCGAGGTTTCGGGCTCTTACCGAATCTAACGTTCATGGAATTGAGCAAGAACGACTTCAGTGGCCAAATTCCCGACGATCTTGGTAATGCAGCAGCTCTGCAGTACCTAGACATATCGGAGAATTCCTTCAAGACCAACTTGCCTGGTAACATATGGGGCACGCCTAAATTGCAAGTTCTCTTGGCAAGTTCGTCAAAAATCTCTGGCAAGATTCCCAACTTCATTGGGTGCAAAAGTTTGTACAAGATTGAATTAGGAGGGAATTCGCTAAATGGTAGCATTCCTTGGGACATTGATCACTGCGAAAAGCTTCTCTCTCTCAACTTAAGTAGGAACATGCTGACAGGCATTATCCCTTGGGAGATATCCACGCTTCCTTCAATCACCAATGTCGACCTCTCCCATAACCTCCTGAACGGAAGCATCCCTTCAAATTTCGACAATTGCAGGACGTTAGAAAGCTTCAACGTGTCATTCAATCAGCTCACAGGGCCGATACCGTCTTCCAGCACAATCTTCAGGAACTTGCACCCCTCATCATTTTCGGGCAACCGGGACCTATGTGGGGGCGTCCTGGAAAAGCCATGCGCCGGTGACATGCTCGGCGCTGGTGAAGTGGAGGTGCGGCGACGGCAGCAGCCAAGGCAGACTGCGGGCACGATTGTGTGGATCACTGTGGCAGCCTTTGGCATTGGCCTATTCGTTCTCATTGCTGGCACTAGGTGCTTCCATGCCAGCTATAGCACTAGATTCGCTAATCATCAAGAACGGGAGGTTGGCCCATGGAAGCTGACAGCCTTCCAGAGGCTGAACTTTACTGCGGATGACGTGGTGGAGTGCCTGTCAATGACCGAAAAGATCATAGGGATGGGGTCTGCAGGCACAGTGTACAAGGCTGAAATGCTGGGTGGCGAGATCATAGCGGTGAAGAAGCTATGGGGGAAGCAGAAGGAGCACATGAGGAGGAGGAGAGGGGTCTTGGCTGAGGTCGAAGTGTTGGGGAATGTGAGGCACAGGAATATCGTGAGATTATTGGGGTGTTGCAGCAACAGAGAGTGCACAATGCTGCTTTATGAGTATATGCCTAATGGCAATTTAGATGATCTGTTGCATGGGAAGAACAAGGATCAGAATTTGGGGGCTGATTGGGTGATTAGGTACAAGATTGCACTTGGCGTGGCTCAGGGGATATGTTATCTGCATCACGACTGTAATCCCCTGATCGTGCACCGTGACCTCAAACCGAGCAACATATTGTTGGATGCGGAGATGGAAGCCCGAGTGGCAGATTTTGGGGTGGCGAAGTTGATTCAGAGCGATGAGTCCATGTCCGTGATCGCAGGGTCTTATGGCTACATTGCCCCAGGTGCATTTTCTCTCTAAACGTTCTTTGTTGTAGCATATTTTAGGCTATAGATGCAGATACAAGTCTTATGACTGCATTAGACTCACCAACACCATGGAATAGTTTATATATGGGTATTTAGTACACAATCTGTAATAAACCGGCCTGCTTTTCCACAAACAAGATGACCCTATTTGTATGCGTTCCTTTTCTTTCCTGTCAGTCGGCTATTTAATAGTTCAAAAACATGTCTAAAGCCTCTAATATTAGTTATGTCTGTAGTGTATCTGAAAAGCAAAAGAGGGCACTTTTTAGGGACAAATCTTGCCACTTTAAGCATCAACAGATATGGTGAAGAATTTGTTTGCTACCTTTTAATTCATGGAAAAAGAGAGTAAAACATGTTCAAATATCAAGTTACAGTGTCAATGGCCTGTCAATAGTCTATAGTTACTTATGCTGGTTAGGCTCGACCATTTTCACAATCTGACAAATTTCTCCAAAACGTTCGACTTAAATCCATGCAGAATACGCTTACACGCTACAGGTCGATGAGAAAAGCGACATCTACAGCTACGGGGTGGTGCTGATGGAGTTGCTGAGCGGCAAAAGATCAGTTGATCCTGAGTTCGGTGAAGGCAATAGCATCGTAGATTGGGTCAGGTCGAAAATGAAAAACAAGGATGGCATCCTCGACATTTTGGACGGGAACGCGGGTGCGACATGCGTGTCGGTGAGGGAGGAAATGATCCAGCTGCTGAGGATTGCACTGCTTTGCACTAGCAAGAACCCAGCAGATAGACCTTCCATGAGGGACGTGGTGTTGATGTTGCATGAGGCGAGGCCCAACAGAAAATTGCCCGGGAATTTAACCATTAATGTTGAAGAAATTGGTGGTGATGGAGGTCCACAGAAGCCAGCATTGGTTTGTTAATATGGCGTTGGTGTATTGTTACTGGGATTTCCTTTTTTCTTTTCCCCCTTTTCCTTTTTTTTGATTTTTCACATTGGGTTGGGATTGGTATAGGAGAAGTGGTTTTCTTTTTACACTTAAAATAGCATTTCCGAGCGTGTTTTTAACTTGTTCGGCTAGGCCATGTTGCTTTTTTATCGAGTGATGTGTGAGACCTTGTGCAAAATTTCACCTTCACTGTTTAATCGACCATGTCCAAGGCCGAAAACCCGCAACACATGCATATGGATGCTGTACATGAAAATCAGTCGAAACTCGTGTGCACAATTAGTCGGAACAAAACGAGTTTCTTCAAGTCCATATCATAATCAGACTGGACAGAACTCAAAACACAGTGGTCGTTTTGTCTCGTGGTCGTTTTGTCTCAGGGTAGCCTGCTCCATTCCCCTTATGAAACTTACGTTATCTTTGTTTAGTCATGAGTAGATGCATTGACAAAGTGTTCCATGTCGGAGGAAAAACACAATTTTCTTCTTCCTCGTGCTTTGACTTTAGTGCAATTCAATCCTTCCTTTCTTGCCGAAAGCACCGAATCTTGGCCGTTCTTACAACCCGCTACCGACATTGTGTGCGGATCATGCAGTAAGTTTCAGAAATAATTGGAGGAAGATCGACTGTGTTTGGTTAATTATGTCGTGCCAGAAATTAAAAAAAAAAAAAAAAAACGTGTACGGCGCGAGAGGTTGACTGTTGAAGAATCTGGCAGGCATCATGTGTGTTTAGTGTTAGATACAATCTAAATATTAAGTTTATCCTGGAAAAATGCAACTTTCTATTGAACAATCTGTGTTAAATACTAAATAGTTTTGTATTGATAAAGTATAAGGAGTTCAGAATCACATTGAATTATGATACACAAAGTTTACTGGGGTGCTTGAACATTGCATGGGTTCGTTTCTGTATAGCTTTTGGAGGACATTTGCTAAGTTTTCGCCTCTTCCCTCGGCGAAATTTTTGCTGCCATAGCTTTAGATTTGACAAAGACTGATTCGTGTATGTAACAATGGTAAGACTGATATGAAGTATGGTTGATTCTTGCTTGGATGATGTGAGCTCTCAAGCTTTTCTCCCTTGCCTGCACGTCGTAAGAGGTTGAAAGAGTTGTCAACGCCCAAAGAAGACATCAGCTCTGTTCTACGTTTGACGATCGACACGAACTTAAAATGCTGGGTTTTGTTGATTAATAGATCTTGAATCCTTCTGGGGAACATGCGGAAGATGGAGCCCATTGGAAATCGAGAAAATTCAAAAAAATTCTTAAACACATTATATTTATATCAATTCATTTATAAATCTTTCAATTTAGTTAATTTAATCATAAACCTTTTTACTATTTGCCAATTTAATCCTTTCGGCCATTTTTTATTTGAAATTGCTAATATAGACACCAGCAATGCCATCTAAGACTGCCGGCGCTGAGCTGGACAAATTTATAATTTTACTATTTTTTAAAAATTTTCTGATTTTTGTAATTTTATTTTATTTTATATTTTATATTATTTATTTTCCTTTTTGTTGTTACAAATTTTGATGGGGCTCTTGGCCCTTGCCGAGCTTAGAAGAAAAAAAAGGAAAGAAAGAAAAAAAAATAAATAAATAAATAAAATTAAAAATGTAAAAATTATTTTAAAAATTGTCTACGTTGACACCGGCCATGCCATATAGAATAGCTGGCATCTATGTCAATTTTTTCCTCTCAAAATTGGCTGAAAGGAACTACATTGGCTTAATTGAAAGGTTTAAAACTGAATTGACACAACTACAATAGGTTTACGACTTTTTTGGCAATTTTCTCCAACATTCAAAATATGGAATTACACGAATGATCCTTGACCTTTGACTCAATATGCAATATTGTCCCTAAACTCTTTATATGTTCAATGTAATCTGTAAACTTTAACTCAATGTGCAATGTCATCCTTGAACTTTTAATATGTTCAATTCAATACGGGCCCTAAACTTTTGGTAAATGTTGATTTAGTCCCTAGACTATAGAAAATATCTAATATTATCATTCCATTGATTCAGTTAAGGGATAATATCAAACATTTTCATATATAGTCCAGAAACTAAATTGAATGTGTACCAAAAGTTCAAGGATCACATTAAACAAATTAAAAGTTCAAGGATGATATTTCACATTGGGCTAAAGTTCAGGGACCACGTTGAACATATTAAAAATCTAGGGATGACATTACTGATTTAACCAAAGTTCAAGGACCATTTATGGCATTTCCCCTACAAAATAAGACCACTCGTCCCCTTTGCTTTGTCTTTTTGGCGATATTGCAAACACATTGCTTGAGCCAAACCAAGAAAACAACTAAAGAATTCAGAAATGAAAGTAACAGATTAATGTTGTGTTGAGGCTCACCAACAAGGCACTGAAGATGGGTATAAGCTTCTCAAGTTCCTGAAGACACTGCGTTTCTCTATCGAGGGTGCTTATAAGCTCTGTTATCAAGTGATACATTTCCTCAGCCTGCTCAAATCAACGTATAAACAGCATTGAATTTGCAAGTTAGATTTTCCATATTCTTTGTGAGATGCATACCTTATTTTCATGATAGGAATAAAATGCTAAAAAAACAAAAACTACGAACCTGCAAGAAAAAATGGAGATTTCTCGAGTTCATATTGTCCAATGCTTCCATTGCCGTGTTCATAGCTCCAGCAACGGACACCATATCATCGGCCTGTAATATGTAATGGATTTCCCTTAGTCGCTCACCCTGTTTAATCGAGATCCTGACGAATGCGTCATGAATTCACCGAAGAATGAAATGAAATGAGAAGCGCAACAAATCACAGTCACCTTCGCGCTTTCGAGAGGAAGAACGTGGGAAAGAGCCACCAGCTTTCTGGACAACCTGCCAAGCCCTTCACCGTGTTTTCCCTCCAGCTTTGCTGAGTATTCTTGCAGCATATGAACCTGAGGGATTATGATCTCGTACAACCTTATATGATGTCTCAGTCTTTGCATTTCAATAATCTTTTCCATCACTGACCATCTCATCTTTGATATCCTGAGCCACACCAGGAGCAATTTCTCCTATGATCACCAGTGTGCGAGCAATCTTAATGCCAATGATAAAGATAATAATGCAGAAATGATCAAACAAACCCAAAGGTTTATGGAAGTTTAGTTCGAGTACATATACAGAGTTCTTGAAGAACTTGACTTGTTTTTTGTTATACTTCAGAGTGACGTCTTTCCTGAAATCGTTGAGAACTAATTAAGAAGATATCAGAATATGTACCAGATGAATTCCCACATAGTTTTTGGTACATTATCATGGTGATACGAGTTAACAGATTGGCTAATTATCAAAATCAAACTTGATAGAAAAAACGTACCTCGGCGTTTCTTTTCGCGTTATCCGTGGCTGCTCGAGCACGAGCACTAGCGAACCTCCATTGCAATAATGAGTTATGCAAGATGCGTAACTTGTGAATCTCCTCTTCTTGCAGAGGCGACGCCTTCCTCTTTTGCTTGAAGTACTTCAAAACCTTACTAACTGCACCGCCATTACCACCACCTCCATTGATTTTGCTCTCCGATTTCTTATTACTAGCCCTCGGCACATTGAACCCGGAAGAAACTTCGGTCGCTAATGATCCCGCCCCTGATGAACTTCGACCGGGAGATAGGGCCCAGGTGGATGGCGAATGTGGGGCGGACTGTGTCTTTCTTGGTACTACCAGCCCGGAGGAATTACTCTGCTGGCGTTTCTTTAGCTTGGCCGATCTTACATTGCCGTTACTGTTGTCGGTGTGGTCATCTCGGTCGTGACTTGACGATCTGGCCCTCGATTTAGAAGTTGAATTGGAGCGGATGATGGCGGTGAATCTTTGGCTATGGGCACGGGTTTCGGGGAGCGACATGGCGGTTGGAGCTCCGCTCTTGCTTCGGGCCAGGTGTGGTGGAGGTGGCTGTATTGTCGGCATCGGCGGCCGATGGCAGTGGCGACGGGAAGGGTTGTTGGTGTCCATATCGACTCAGTACCAAGTTTTGCCTATATCAATCTTAATGGTATGATATAGTAATGCAAATGCGACTCAACGTCCACGTTTGTAAGTAGTGGAAAAACAAAAATTGAGTTGAGAGCACGTTCGAGTCTTCCTCTTCAAACCTCTCACGATCGCAGAGAAACTACGAGGCTTTCACGTTGAACGACGTCGGTGCAAATGTAGACTGAACCTTTCAATTGGTCAAATAAAATTCAAGAAAGGTCGCTCGTATAAAATCAAAAGTCAACCATCGAACCTCGATGTGTATTTGGGCCCTTTGGAAATGCCCAGCACAAGTCGGCTTTAAAAGCCCACTAATTTTCTCCAATTTCCTCGCGCCCAAAGCCTGGCCAAACGCCATTGGGCCACGTGCCCACTGACAAGAGAATTGGATGGGGTGAGAACACGTTTAGGGCACGAATGAAATCATTTCTCCTTTCCAGCTCTATTTCTGACTAAAAATAGAAAAATATATTTCTCTTTTCTGAATAAATTTCTGAGCAAAAGATAGCGTTTGATAACGACATAAAATTTTCGTTCCCGAAATAGAATTTCGTTTGATTACGACACAAACTTTCTATTCCTACCGGTCGGCAGGCGGCCAGCAGCGAGTGGGCGGCGGTGCGTGGCAAGGGTGAGCAATAAAAAAGAGTTGTTATTTTTGTTTCTATTTTAGAAATAACAAGTAAAGAAAAATGAACTTCTCATTTTTATTCCAAATCTATTTCTGAGTCAAAATTTGTCCCAAAACTAAAAAAATGAAATTATTTTACCAAACGGATTTTTGTTCCAAACCTGCTCCGGAGAACAAAAAAATAGAAAAATAAAATGGTTATCATTCGTGCCCTTAATTTCGTATGTGGGGTCAACTCTCATGCTTTGTAAAGAAACGGAACAAAAGTCTGAGAGTAAAAAGAGAGTAAAAGTAGGACCGTCAAAAAATAAAAAAAGGCTTGTCAAACATTTCTCAAACGAATCTTTAATAGGATCCTTAAAGAGAATAAAAAATTTCGAGTTCAAACATCTATGTGTCACGCTAGTGAACAAACGGTTCAAATTATTCCCTCAAAGGTTGAAATCTACAACTTATATTTTTAAAAATTGGGTCCATATTTAATGGGTTGAAAATGTAAGAGCTATTGTATCTAAATGAGTTAAGATAACTTATCAGATATGGTTATACCTACCAAAATGGGTCCAACTCATTTTGTAACCCATATTTAATGGGTTGGGTTGTTATATGAGTTACTTATTAGGAGTGTGCAAAATAACCAGAAACTACTTGGAACTAGACCGGACTAGTCCGAAACTGGCAGTTCCTATGGGGCTGGTTTGATTCCCAATTCCAATTTACTAGAATCAGTGAGTAACAATCCGGTTCTCAGTTCTAGGCGTGGAACCGCCCACCTGCCCACCTGGATCGGACTAATAATAAATATAATTTTTAAGAAAAATTACCGACCAAAAAAAAAAAAAAAAACATTCTAAGAGAAATGAAAACCCTAAAATCCCTAATCTAAAGCTTAACACTCGTCAACTAAGTGCTTGCCTCGTCTCGTCTCGTCTTGTCTCACTCTTACTTTGTCTGAATCGTCTCTCTGTTTCTCATCCATGGTCTCAACTATTAAGCTCATCACCTATCAACTCACGGCCTTGATTCTCAACTCCTATCAATTCACGGCAGCACCTCCGGCCGTTCATCGCCTCCCTCTCTTACTCTTAGTCACTTCCATTTCCGTAAAATTTGGAGGGACCAATTCCATGGACCCACCCGGGAATTGGATTGGACCGGCGGTCCAGTTCTCGGGTCAATCCATGGAACCAACGGGCGCTTCTCGATTCCAATTTTTTAGAACTGGTGAGAACTGCCCATCCAAACCATATTCATCTCTATTATTTATATTCAGTAAATGAATCATATATGAGTTTACACTCAACTATATGGGTCATAAATGGGTTAAGCACGGATATTAAGTGGATTTACAACTTACTTAAACCCAACCCCCTCTTATGACTCTCTATCGCTCATCCTGTGCTTTCACTTTAGTTTATGCATGAGTTTTTCTAGATTTAGTTACAGGTCGAGTCGGGTATGGATCACTAGAGGTTTTTTTTTTTTTTGGTCAAAGGATCACTAGAGTTGTATTGCATAGAAATGAGTCAATTTAGGTCGAACCTTTTTTTTTTATCGGATCCCGACCCCATCCATTTGATAGTTCTAAATATGGAAAAAAAAAAAATTTTGGAGTGCGGTCAATAATCAGACTCTCCCTATACTAGAGACAAGAAGGAAAGATGCCGTGCACATATCACGTAGACCTGTTGGCCAACTGTACAGAAGCAAACAATGCTAAGACCCAACAAAATGAACAGGTCGACGGTGCTTTTCCGGATTTCCGTATCCAAACAAACTCTCTCCTCTCTCTCTCTCTCTCTCTCTCTCTCTCTCTCTCTCTCTCTCTCTCTCGACTCCGTAGCGGGGGGGAGTGAAGGAAACGGTTAGCTAGAAAACAGCTGGACACAGTACCATGCAATTGCATTGCTATAGCCCAAACGCTGCTTCCCCCTTAAATCAAATTCATTAATCCCCGTGGATCAGCAACCAAATCGTTCCATAACTTCCGCGCAGTGAGCACCATCAGCAGCACAATTGACACCTCATTCAAATCCCCAAATTAATGCTCGAATCACTTAATTCCACCGAGGGTAACCCCCCACCCCCCCACATCAATGCCGTCCTTCTCTCTGTCCTTTTCCCCTTAATCTTTGATCCTTCTGTTGTGTGGTGGGGTGTTGACGATACAGCGCCAGAGCCCCCCACCCATAACGCCTCAAAGCCATTGACATCACGAGTCAAATTGCCGAAAAACGGCAAGCAAATGCAGCACACAGGAAATTTGATGCCTTACATTTATCCTACAAAACAACGTTAAAAGAAGAAAAGAAGAAAAAGTTAACCTTTAGAAACTTTCATGTGTTTCAGCCTTATCTCGACGCTCGAACAAGCTCCGGCATTCGGAAGATCATGTACAAACGCAAAGCAAACTGTATTATTTACCTCTACAGAGGACTGTTGAATCCCAATACTGGAAATCATAGTTGATTCACACCGTACTACTGTCCCTAGTCTAGACCTGGAGGAAGCCCTCCTTGATTGGATAAAGCGTTTCTTCGTTGGAGACTGAAGAAATCCCCACCAAACTCGCTGTCGTTTCTTCTTCGCCGTTCTCTTCTGGTGCTGGTAGGTTAAGATCTATTGAGCTCTCGCCACAGTCCTTGCTCTTCTTAGCAGTGACGGTGATGGCTTCATTGTGAACCTTTTTGTGCCCACCCAAAGCTTGGCCGGAATCAAACACCTTGTGACAATAAGGACACTCGAAAGCGAGTCTTTTGTGATTACGGCTTTCGTCACTCATCTTCTTGTGACTCGCCCTGTGCCCACCGAGAGCTTGATACGATCCGAACCCTCTGTTGCATGTCTCGCACTGGTACTTGGGCCGGCTCGACCCGGCCCGGCTGTCCACCTGAGTCACGGAGACCGAGTCGTCCCCGTCGTCCTCGTGCTCGTCCGCTTCTGTTCTCGCTCGTTTCGGCCACTTGTCCCTGGAGAGCATTATCAGGCACAGAGCAACGTCTGCCTCGGACAGAGTCTCGGTCTCCGAGACCGAGCTCATCGTCTGCTCGACGCCGGCATTCGAGAAAGCATCGGCCCGCGCCGCCCACCCGTCACGACGACGCCGCCGCCGCCGCCGCCGCCTGCTGGACCGGTCCCGCTTCCCGCGTCGCCGCGACGACGACTCGGTGTCGCTCCCTCTGTCGTGGACGGTCGCGGCACGATCCCGGGCGGCCGGCGGCGGGACCGAAGTCCGAGGCTTCCCTCGATGCTGCTGCTGCTGGGTGGATAGAGAGAGCGAAGAAGACGGGGCGGCGAGGGCGGCCGGAGGGAGGCGCGGGGGGAGCTTGGCGAAGTGAGATCTCATGTGACCACCCATGGCTTTGCCATTAGAGAAACGCCTGCTGCAGATCTCGCACACCCTGTTCCTCTCCATTGCTGTCTCTGTCCGTCTGTCTCTCTCTCTCGCTCGCTCACGCAATACACACAAGCACACAGGAATCGGAGAGAAAGAGAGGGGGAGAAATGGTGCGTGTGTGTGTGTGTGTGTGTGGGTGTGTGGGTGGGTGTGTGAGGAGGAGGCTCAAGAGGGAGTAGGTGACGAGCGTTTGTTCAACAGGAAATGCTCAGAAGCAAAGAAAATCCAGGAATTCGTGATAATTATCCCCGGCCCTTTTCGGGGTGGGAGGAGGAGCACGGTCCAACTGTAGCCGCTATGCAGCTCGCAAATCTCCTGCACTGCGACATGTGTAGTACAGCTAGTTTTAGGGTCAACCGTTTCATGGCCCTTTTGCCCCTCTCAGTCTCCTTTTCCCCTTTCCTTTGTCCTTCATTTGTTAAATGCCAAAAGACAGAGGCGCATTTATTTCGGGAAAAATAAATTGATTTAGAAAAAATAATCGTTTGTATTATTTTCGAAAGTGTTTAGACATGATGGGCATTACTCGATCCTTTGATATTGTTTACGAGGTTAGCCGTTTCGTCTCTTGTATTTCGGAGAATCCCAATCGAATGACTTGAATAAATCCTCCGGAAATGATGTAGAAATGCCCCGTCTATATCATATTTTCCATTAATGTGTATTTATTTTTCGGAAGAAAGAGTGGCGGAGTGATGACTATCGAAACGACGCCGTCGATTCTGTTTCGGAAAAGTCCAATCGAACGTCTAGAGGAGCTCCTTTAAAAATGACGTGGGAATCCTATAAATTTCACGCTTTTTATTGTATTTTTTTACGGTAGAGTGATGTAACGATGACGGTTAAAATAATATATTAGATCTAATAATAGATATATTCGCGTGTTGAAATGTAAAAATATATAGAAACAAGAATCAATCACTTGAAGGATCAGTTGTTGATGTAAATCATGGCAGTTCTCCCCAGCTAAGAGTTGATTGTAAGACAAAATCGTTCATTAATCATGGTCGTCAACAAAATCTAATTATTGAAAACTCAAATAAAAGTAGATTAAAATATCCGCTTGGTCTAGCTATGATTATGTGTGAAGTACTAATTTTTTGTATTTGACTATATAATTCGAAATTGCAACAGTTCGAATTTTCGAAAAATTTATTGTTGTAAGCTGCTTCAATTGCGAAAGGATTAATTACCGCTACAAGGTTAATTGTCAAATGCGTCATAAAAGCCGCAGCTCTCTCTTTCACGACTAAAATTGCTGTGGAAAAATTTCAAAACAACCTCAATCCACTGTTGATTAAGGCAAACTAAACCAAATAAGATAAATCTATAATCAATCTGCATTTTCTTGAAAGGATAATGAAACAAACAGTCCTTAAACTTTGGCCTAATATACAATATAATTCCCAAACTTTTAATTTGTTCAATGTGGTCCATAAACTTTTTGGTTTCTGATTTAATCTCTGAACTATATGAAAATTTTCAATATTATCCCTAAACTCGAATTAATGGAATGACAACATTGAATATTTTCATAAAATTTAGGAACTAAATTGAACCAATTTAAAATTCAGAGACAATATTACAAATGGGGCTAAAGTTCAAAGACCACATCGAATAAATTAAAAATTACCCATTAGGTCAAAATTCGTGAATAATTTGTATCATGCTCTTCCCAAAATATGCATTTGTGTACTTTGTGATCGTGTTTATATTTCTTTGTTTTTTTTTCTAGATGTATTATTAGTGCAATAAAAGAACCATACACCTCTCCTGGCTTTTTGGCTAGAGCGAGAAACAGATTTCACATGATCGATTCTTCCGCCAAAATGCCCAACAAATTTTCATATTAAAAATGAAAAATTTATAGATGAGAGAGCAGGTTTGAAAATTGAAATGCTCAACTCAAATATTTTTCACGAAAAATTAGTGGTAACATAACAACGGACAAATCTCGCTAGTGACTCTTCTAAAATGTTATGCTTTTTCTAAAACTTTTACTAAAGCCATCTTATTCATGTTAAGCAGGTGATAAGATGTGCCAAAGTAAAATGGGGAGAGTTTATAGAGAAAATTGTATCACAAGTCCAGAATTAATCCTATGTACCAAATGCAGTCAAGTCTCAAACTTTTCAATTGATTCAACCAAATCTTGAACCTTTTACCCAAAAATGTAATCAAGTCCATTTTCAATTGGTTTATTACGTCATCAAATTTTATTTAAATTTGTAATTAATTCCTAAAATAGTAACATGTACGTTGAAAAATGCAATTTAGGGACTTCACGTAGGCAACACTCAAGTGACACATGGGCAATCTTAGAAATTATACACTAAAAGAACCTGACTATCCTTTTTTTTTAATTTAAAAGATTCAGAATTTAATTGAAATAGTTCGAAATTTTAAGATTTAATCGCATTTCGTATATGATGCGTAAGATTTTGGGTACTATTCTTCTCAAAATTCGTAATTAGTGACGAAAGACTCAACGCACTCTGTTGATTTGATGCGATCTCCGCTCAATGGCTAAAGTACCCAAAAAGTAAAAGCCACAATTAATCGCATTTAAGTCGTATTTATGAGCTGCTGATGATACTTCTAATGGAAAGCTTTCGTGGTTTCCGGGACAAAAAGTCGTGCTTCTTCCTTCAAGATGCTATGGATATGGAAGTGGAACCTTCGAGGACACCACACAGTGTCAACAATTATGATTTTGCATGCTAGCACAAGATCATCGAGCAATGATGGCCCACGATCTCCAAACAACCTCAAGAATCAAACAAGGGATGAGTTGTGAAAGTTTCTAATCTTCTCTATGATCTACGAGGATGTGGTTTTGTTGGGAGAGCTTCTAAAACCTTGAGGATAGTTTTAGCAAACTTTAGTTTATTTAGTGACGGACGAGCAAGGTAATTAATTTTCACATCCGACATGTAACGAATGATACGTGGTAAATGTTTTTTTCTTTTGTGAAAATTTATAATTAACATGTGGGTATGCATCCATTACATTCAAAACCAACATAAACTAGTTGTTTAGCCTGCGCTAGTGAGGTGTTGTCTATATGCTTAATTTTTTAATCATTACTAATACGTTAAGATGGAAGGAAATATAAGAAAATAGTCCGTGATTACGTAATATTTGTTTTATATTTTGTAGAAGAGCATCGTATTCTATGAAGGCCTATCATTAATACGTGGAAGAAGAACCTTGTAATATTAAGTTTTCAGAGCAAATAGAATACAAATACAAATTAATGATGTTTTACGGTACTATGAGGAAATTAGCTATACGTGAAATATGTTTGTTCAAAAAAGTAAAAAAGAAAATATAGTATGAATATAGATGATCTTTCGTTTAACTTAATTGCAATTGTGATCTTTTTTTGCTTATATACTTTATTGCAAGTTTCAAATGAATATTAAAGTAACGGGAGTTATTTGTTTCATTTAATTATCCTCGCAATTATTTAATGGATAGTGTTATGTATTAAAATTATTTTATTTTTCAACCAAAGTGAATTTTTTTTTTATTCAGTGTAATTTTTCCACGTCCAGCAGTGATTATGTTACCTAGAACTGGAACTTGAGAAGGCGATGGTCTATCGAAAGCGACAGAGGGAGAGAGGTTCCTGCGTCCTCTGCGTACCCTTCCATCATCCATTACCAAATTGCCCCAGATCACTGATGATACCATATTGAATTCATGATAGTGAAGGCACTCGGGCAATCAGATTTTCGTTCAGCTGATGATCTCTTGCTTATATTTTAGATTTAGGCAACCCGTCATTTATTGAGCTTTCTTCTATTAATCTCATACTGACCTATATATATTAGATTTAGGTGATAAAACAATGGGCACATGACCCATGTTTTGCCACCTCTAGTCTTCCTCTAAGAGGACACTTTGCAAAGCAATAGCGTTGATTGGCATCGCTTTGGCTCAGTCACCACATCTTATTGGTTATGACGTTCAGAATGTACATGGACCCTGAACGACAGTGGTATGTATCAAATATAGTTATACTATTCGGGATAAAGTAAAGGGTACGTAGTTTTGTTGCTTGGTACGGTGTTATCAATGGCAAGTTGATTGGACCATTAAGGAGGTTTTCACGGTCCACCTGATTTCGATTGTGGCGGTGATGTACATGCAGACTTTTGATTAGCAAGTATCTAGTGCTGCTATGTAACCCCGACCTGTTCCCAGGACTTATATAATGTGTATCTTCCGTTTGATGTTTGGATCAATATAATTGAGGATGACCAACATTAATCAAATTAGTTTGATTTCTTGCGTTGCATATGTGTGGATATTTTGTTATGTTTCCGCATGTTTAAAAGAATAGTATGAAAAATAAATGAATGAATAAGTATAAAAAGAACACATGTTACGTGTAATGTTCTGGAGTGTCAAATTAATGTCATGCATGTTGTCAATGACAATGGTCCATATGTTCAACACGTGAGGATATGAGGGGTGGTCACGTAGCAATGGCCATAATGTCGTTGCAAAGAGACTGATCAAACCTCCTGAGGCCCACCCAGATTCCAAGAACCATCCATACGTCCAAGTAAAGCTCACGATACACTACAACTTGCATAAACAACAGTCGGGAAGTCATGAACAAAGACTTGTCTAATTTCGGTCTAAAAATCTGAAGGAAAAACACTAAACAAACACGCACACAAACTAAAGCATGATACAGTTGCTAATGAGACACGTCCTTAGACCCCAAATCCAGCTGAAGCCCCCCTGCTCGGATCCGCCGCTGCTGGCGCCGCCGCCGCCCGCCGCCGGAGAAGCAAACATTAGATTGTCATAGAGGAGACCCGCCACCACGGCTCCGATCAGAGGCCCGACCCAGTACACCGCCTGGTTCTTGAAGGTGCCTGCCACGAGAGCAGACCCAAATGAGCATGCTGGATTCATAGAGCCACCCGAGAACGGACCCGAGGCTAGGACTCCGGCTCCCGCGGCGAAGCCGATCATGATGGGTCCGATTGCTCCTAATTGACCATGCCTTGGGTCTCCAGCGGCATAAATAGTGTACACCAGAGCAAATGTCAGGAATGCTTCAAGCACTGATGCTCCAAATCCTGTCATTTCTCCTGCGATTCTGAATGTTGGCACTGCCTGATATTACCAAAAGCTTGATACTATTAATTACCAACTGAATAATCTTCCCCGTATATTTCTGTACTTTGACATTCTGCTTAATGTCTTCAAAATGGTCAACCGTTGCAACATTCTATTACCTGACCAGCCGTGGCGGCTTTCAAGAGGACAGAGGCCATGACAGAAGCCAGCATTTGGGCAATCCAGTAAAACAGGGCCGTTGGAACGCTGATGTGGCCTCCCACCGCCTTCCCGAACGTCACCGCCGGATTCACATGCCCTCCCGATATGCTCGCTGATATGTACACTGCCGTCGCCAATGCCAATGTGTTGCACAGTGCCACCACCACCAGACTCGACGGTTCGGTCGCCGCATCCGGCAACATCTTCCCTGTGAACGTAATTTTGTTACCTTTTTGGGTCACTATCACCATGCACAATCTGTCTAATTAGTGCAGAAAAAAAGTCTAGAAAGAGTAACTAGTATTCTGTATTCACCAATCTGTCCGGTTACTTGTACACTACTTTTAACTAAACTATTGCATCGTCATCTTCACTACTTACCAACTGATTACAGCGGATGCCTTCAGCAAAACTTCATAACTTCTTCTCTCGTGTGTACGTTTCAAATTGCGATTTATACGAGAGTAAAGATGATCATTGTAATCATAATCATGTTTAAATTCGACCCATTTACATGAAAATAAATCGTGTCTATTGCATTCGACAATACGGAGTTAGAGACTCACGGGAAGACATGGCGGATCCGACGACAGCGAGCACATAAAAGAAAGTGGAGATGAACTCGGCGAGATAAGATCTGAAAGCATTTGCAGTGACCGATTCCCCGAAGCGCGTTGCGAGTGCAGTCGGCGCCATTCCCCTCATAGATTGATCAATCAACAGCCGGACTCGCTCGAAAGTTCTAATAAGTCGAATTTCAGATGGAAAAATAAACGAGTAGTCTTCTTGTCCGCTTGTAACAGAGGCTGGACCATCAAAGATGAGTAAACTCTCGATGTCTTTCAAGCCTTGGAATGTCGATTGAGGAAAGGGAGAATGATTCTTTGGTATAAGTGCAGTTTGGGTTGCAACTGCTGGCGGCAATGAAATTTTGAAAAAATGATAACTGCCGTGGACGTGGCGCAATGAGGGAGGGACACGTGGATGGTGTTCTTTGAATATGTACCAGTCATGCCCCTCGGATTTAAGCGGCCTCTTTTTTCACATGCATGTTTCCTTCGGCCAACTTTGACCGGTGCGAAGGCCGGCGAGCGCTGAGATCTTTTCATTACTATGCAAAAATCTGTTCATGTTGTTTGCGGCGATTTGATCCGGATAATCCAGTCCATCTACCACAAACAAGCATCTACGATCTGACCAACCCCACTAGTACTATAACCTTACTACTGGTTATCATCAAAGTACGTTCGCTCCTAATCGACGCATCCGGGCGCCTACCGGCATCCGCCATTTGGGTGGACTTGACATTTCATGCAAATCCTGTTAAGCAAACTCGAATTGGGTTCCAATCCTTGCCGTGATTCCTTGTTATTTATGGTACGAACATCTACTTCCTCATGAGAAATTCAGAAAGATCAAATGTTCCGTAGCATTTACTCTCTGACATTAGATTTCCTTAGCCCAAATAGGTTGACCTAGTTAATTAGGTGCTTTGGCCACCCACCCTCAAGAGCCATGAACCTGTACGAGGGATTGAGGTCGAGAAAAGGGAACTGCCATACGCATTGGGGATTAATCGGTTGCTGATTAGCGCCGAACACTTCAAAGATATAATACATAAGATACGGAATTTTCTTACTTGTACTACTTCCATCGTGAAAGAACAAGAAGAAAATCGATCTCCGTAGCAATCACTTTTCTACTAAAAGAAGCGAAGAAAAGTAGAAGACAAAGAAAACCTACGGCAGAATACTGTGTAAAATAATGTAGGTTACCGTCTCCAACCAAAAAAGGACTTCAGAAAATCAAAGCAACCCGTGTTGAAACAGAAAGCACGTCTCTTTCTGTCAGCCTTCCTCCTTAAGGATACGAAGGCCTCCCTCTTCATGGTCACCGCCACATCGTCGTTGCACGTTACGTGTCCCAAACCATCGTCGCTCCCGTAGAATATATCCCTGGCATCGCGAGACGAGGCGCGACGGACAGCACTCGTTGGGTCTCCGTGCGGGGGCGGCAACGCCCACGACGACGAGCCAACAGATCCGCTGCTTTCGCATTGCTCTTTCCCTCCCCTCGCGCTGCAATAGACTGGAGCAAGCATTTTGGCCGTGTTGGACTGAGTATGTGCCAATGGCAGTGAGATATGAGAATAGCGAACGAGAAACGAAACATTCACTTTGACTTTGTTGGTTTCTTTCAAATTTAGGGTCAGTTATGTGTACGGATGTGTCCTTATCTGGTAGTGGTTTATGGTTATCTAGAGGAAATCTACTGTTGAACGCATCAGTTGCATTTGAAATCCTCCTTTCCTTTGGATAATCTCTCCCTTTCATTTTCCCTTTTCTTTGGCTAGTTCATGGAGAGTAAGAGAAACAGAAATTCTAGAAAAGGATTAGACAAAGCACTAAACCAAACCCATATCTCGCGGCTCTAGATTTGATTGTATATGCTTGGAAATGGGTGTTTTGCTAGGAGTGAGAATATGCTAGGAATAAAGCACAAAACGGCTTAAGCTATTTACATAACAACACAGTTTTAATAGCTTCCTATTTGAAAAGGAGAGAAGAAGAAAGAGCGTACGAAGATGCCACGGTCGTTGAAATCCTCGTACTTACTTTCGAGTCTTGACGAGACTCGGTAGAAGACTATAGGGCAGCGAAAACAGAGGAGAACGTCATCTACGTTGTAATTATACAAATTATCGAACCTTGGATACTACTGATCACAAATTAGAGCCGCTTGCTCGATAAATTTCCATGTACTCACGGGAAGTCAAGTACAAGAGAAGATAAATCACAGATTGGTCCACACGCGAATGGCATGGAGAGAGCAGGGTGCTGTATATGCGTGTTGAAACTCATATAATTTTATACAAGACTTGATAGTCGAATCCCAGGTTACTGGGATTCTATTTCTTTCCTGGTACTTAAGGAGACACTCCGA
This sequence comes from Syzygium grande, assembly GCA_024733475.1. Classification (NCBI taxonomy): domain Eukaryota; kingdom Viridiplantae; phylum Streptophyta; class Magnoliopsida; order Myrtales; family Myrtaceae; genus Syzygium; species Syzygium grande. The sequence goes on along the minus strand of JAMXDD010000010.1, from coordinate 811,162 downwards.
TACTTGTACATGTAAGCTCTAGGTTCTGCCTCCGATTGATTGGGCAGAGAGTTCTCTTACATGAATCTAGATGTGCAACGAAGTTTCAAAATGAATTAATCTGTGTATAGATGTATAAATGGTCCCATTTGCACCATAAGGTCACATAGAATCCTAAATCAAAGTCATCAAAATCTTAAACAAACACAAAGAAGATCACGAACAGATATACCACCAAATTGACGACCGCCGGTGATTATTCACATTCTCTCCATATGTAGAGATTTAAGTGGCTATAAAGCCTGCATTTCCAACTTTGTGTGCTCGCCGTTGTCTGCGGAAGGCGGTGCAGAATCCTGGGCTTCACTCGCAGAGTTCATCTCTTGAACAGGGGGAGGATTTATGAGAGTCATTGGCATGACAACATTTTCTGAGAGTCGACCTTTCATCTCCCTGTGCTCCTGACACAGAGCACACCAGTGCATGCAGCAATGCACCAGGCATGGATCACACGGGGAATTCTGCAGTCGTTAGTACCGAGGAGGAAATGGTAAGAGTCAGACAAGAGGATTAGAACTTGCACATTTAAGTAAAAAAGTGGAAAAATAATCCAAATGTACTAATAAAAATGGTCAACTACTTTACTAGTCAAGCTTGTTTAGCCTGCGCAATAGAAATTAGGTCATGATAAGGCTCTTGACATCATTCAAGAAAGAAACCTTGCTTAACAAGCAAACTATCTAATAGCATATCTTTTAAAGACTCCCACAAGCCCTTTCTAAAAGTAAATAAAGTAGCAACTTTTTTTTACACGTCCAATGCACAAGACATCACACACCTCTCACATTACGTATTTGTCATTCACAGTAAATCAAGATTCTGCATCCCCAGGAAAATGAGATTTTCCTCCAGAGAGCAAACGGCAATGTTACAGAATATATATGCCGACAGGTATTTGTGATCAGTGCACAGTAAAACAACTCCAGTCATAGCTGCAAATATTTGCCACTATGCAATTAAATGTACACTGGCAGATGGTTATAGAGTCAATGTTGTTCACTGAACAAAGCGAGATAGAAGCACATGGAAAAAGCTTGAAGTACCTTCAAATGATAATTCTTCTGCAGTGATTGGCGAACAAGGCCAGTGTATATGCCACACATCCACCAAGCAAATAGTAAGCCCTCCCCAATGAGAAATGACGTATGAGGGTCAATGCCATTAAAGGCCGCTGTAGCTGCTGCTAGTGCAATGCCACCTTCCACGAAAATGGCATGACAGATGCATGGAGTAGTCCAAGGAGTATCCTCTCTCAAGCTCTCAACATTGCGACCAAACAGCACACAAGGGCAAAATAGTCCAGTCCAGCCTGCATTGGTACTCATACAATAAGCTTTTCCTTAACCAGCCCAAAATGTGATATGAGACAATCTGAAGAATAATCTAAGGCAAGGCACAATTGAATAAGCAAAGTACAGCTAAAAGCCAGAGCGGCCCAGCAGTATGTTGTGACCTATCTGACTGTAAACTATCCAACATTAATGGTGACTTCACAGTTCACAGGCTTACTCTGCTGCTCATTTTATTCAACTGCTCAAACACAAGCCAATTTCTGGCGGATCTTTATTGAAATTCGACAACCTTTTCCCACATTTCCTCGATTTGTTCATCAAGCCAAAAGGAAATCCCATTAATGATACCAGCTCAGTTTCAAAAGTAATTCAAGTGTTTCGACAATGGGCTCATGCATTTTGTGCCATTGTCGGATATTTGTAAAACATACACAGCAAAGGGAAAAGGCAATTTTGGGATCAAGACTATGAGAACACCATCTATTCCTGCTTACAAATTGTTTTAAATCTTAACCTCAAATCTACAGAAGGCTAGCATGTTTGGAAAGAGAGAGACAACAAGATTCTCCATTATCCCCTCACTAGACAACATAATGCAAAAGTTCAGTTGTCCTGAAACTTACAACTTTGGCTGTCTTCAGCACAACCAAAAATTCCAGTTGTCCAATTTTCATCTGCAGGAGGCTCAAAGCTTTCAGGAAGAGGTTGCCCACACTCATGGCATTTGCGAACATCCAACTGTACCAGTGCAACGAGTTTAGCATACGTGTAACTAGCCATTTATTCCTTGATCTATCTAAGGCTTAAGGAAAGATTGCCAACATCGGCATCACATAAGCATCCATAAATGCCAGCATGCACCTTCCATATCCAACCCCCCAATCAGAATAACAAAGAAGGCAACTCAATATTCAAGACAATAAATTTAATATTTTAGAAATTCCTCAACAATTAGTTAGTTCAACAATGGGATTCACCTCCCCACATGTTAATCCTCCCGAAACAAGAAGACAACTTGACAGACAGGAAAGCTCAAACTTTGAAACTCAATGGCGCAGTATAACTCAAGAACTCAAACATCATTTCAATATCCACTCAAAACATGCGCAACATAGAAAATCCAAAAGTCGCTCGATTCTAATCCTCAAATAAATCTTTAAATTTATTTGAGTCTGCTGATAGCAAGTCCCTCTGACTGCAGCTTCAGACAACAGCCAAAGTCACAAGCTTTTTCCCAAAATGTAACCAGTCAGATTTATAGAAACGTTCTCTAGAGAATGTATGTTTGGTTTTACTTCATTGCTGAGACAAGCAGAAAATGAAGCATGGACAGATAATTGCTCCCGGAATAGGTTTACATCACAGCAACAGAAATTAGGTTCATTGTCCTTAGTTTAAAACCCAAGAATAGTTTCATACAAGATGAGCAAATGATTACCCATCACCAGATTCTAGTTTTCTATGGATGCTACCCTTAATTCTAATTGATACAATCAAATTATCGCATGCATAGCATAATCCCAGAGAAGAAGACAGACTAGAGAAAAAAGTCACAAACCATGGAAAACAGGAAGTTAGTGAGGTAAAGACCTCCGGATGTTCTGAAGGAACAGACACGAACGATTCAATCTTAAAATCCGTTATATAATGGTTGGACAGCCCCCACTAATGAGAATCAAACAATTGATCTGGTAGTATTTGTTAAATGCTTGCTATAAAGTACATTCACATATTCCAGTATGATCAAATTAGCCGCAAATGTTCATGGACCTCAAAGTCAATACTCAGTACATGAGCCATTACTTATAGAGCCCATAATTATTTTTCTATGAAACTCATAAAATAGTCATCTGAAAAATCCACAAATCACTTAAAGTCAGCATGGTCAAACAATTTATGTAAATGTTTAACTGCAAACATGCAACCAACTAAAACACATTCGGAGCAATTCTTTTCCATCCCTAGTATACCCAAAAGTTCATAACTATATATACAATTCACTAAATGATGAATGAAAAAAAAAGGATATCTATTTCTAAGAAAAAGGAACAAAGAAATTCTGTTTTAACGAATCGCACGTAGAGATGTTGATAACACACAGAGATTAATGGTATTTCATAACTAATCAGTTGAGCACCGGTTCGTAGACCACCTAAAAGGGATATTCATTAGTCGGTCCATATCCTTGCATAAGAAGTCCAAAGGGATTCCATATATAAAAAAGAAGCTGATATTGAGAACAGATGGAACAAGGTCATAACTAAGAGGATTTACTAAAGAACTTAGTAAAATTGATACATCACCAACTGAACCTCATTCGCGGTAACTTTCTATTCCACAGCCAGGTTACTTAAGCCACATCCTTCAGAAACATATCTACACCATTTACACACTATTCTCGGGGGACAAAGAACGGGCATAACAACGACACTCAGGACCGAAGAGCACAAACCTGCGGAACCTCGATAGGCTGGTTAAGCTCTCCAGGCTTTATATCCTCCAAAGGAGCTTGGTCCTTCTTTAGCTTCACGTAATGCGATTGCCTCGATCCCTCCGCCATCGCATCAACAAAACTCGATCTATCGCCTCGGGAATGCCTCGGACAAGCTGCAAAGAGGGGGGCAAATCACGAGATCGGGTAGCCGGCAATATCAGACAGGAATCGCACGACACGGCGACGAAACGAAACGAACCAAGCACACGACATGCTTCACACCAGTGTGGCGGCACAAACGACATGCAATTTTGACCATATTCAGAACCTCATCTACACGGATCACGGATCAGCGTCCCGCGAAGAACTCAGATCCTCATTTTAGACCGAAGAATCTCAGAACACAAAACCTAAACCCAAGCTTCGGAAACCAAAACCACACGAACACGAACTGATGACTCAAAAATCTGATTCGCTTAAGAATTCGCTCCGTTTCACCGCGATTTCTTGGCGACCGAACAGGGGGGAAATCAAACGGAAAGCAAGGAATCTCACTTGTCGGAACGATCTGCGACTGCTTGGAGAGGAGGATGATCACTGACCTTCGACGACGACGACGACTTCGAGAAAATGTGAAACCTCGGCAGTTACGTCGCACCCGAAACAGCTCGGTTTCGATTCAGAGAGTCAACGGAGCACTTTTAACACTTTGAGCGGCTTGCCGGCTTTGAGACCAAAAATGAATGAAAAGATGATCGCTCAAGACGGGCCTCATCCTGGGCCTGGTTATGGGCCTGGAGTGCGCTATGTCCAGTGGCTGTGGGCCACAACCTGTTCAAAGTTCAACTAGGCCCACGTGCAAAAACTAGGGGCAAAAACTAACAACCGAGATAGAGTAATAATTCTTGACCAAAAACAAAAGAGAAAGTAAGATTTGGATTGTGTAGAAAAGAAGTTGAGTTGTTATGGATGGAAGATATTTAAATTTGAATATAGGATTTATGAGATATGTGAGGGATATACGTGATTATTCAATTGGTTATTGCTTATCTCATTTCAATCGCGAATATTATCAGGTTGTTTTGGAATCTTTTTAAATGAATTTTGAGGTAACTAGATTTGAGTTGGAATCATAACATGAGGAGACATTATCCAATCCCTCTACTGTCAAAGTACCTACTACTCAATCATGCGATTTCAAAATAAAAAAAACTTGCACTTTGAAACCCATATTTTCCGTAGTTCCTTTACTCAATAAATTGCATGATTTTCTCTAAAAAGTGGAGGATGCGAGCCCTAAATCTTACTAGCGTTCAATTAATTTAAGAGAGTGCGAGATTTTGTGAGAGTGTTTGGGAAAGATTTGAACTCAGATTTTACGGAATCATTATCAACAAATGATGTGATCAATCCGTTTTCCTTTAATATTTAAATTTTTTAACGCTCTCCTTTACAATATTAGATGAATATGTAATTTAATATTAATTTAAATATTTCAATAGAGATGATAATCAAAATAAACGACAACCCGTTTACGTTGCACAAAAACTAACTTTATTTCGAGAGTCAACTCAGGGGAACTATCCGAACAGGAAAAAAAAATATTAGTCGAACAATTGACCACAGGTTTGACTTTTGACCCGCTTGCAGCTTTGACTTGGGTGGAGATGAGCAACATTGGCGGACGACTGCTGAGGATGGGGCCTGGCCACAGCCTGTTCATGTTAGACCACTAAGGTGAGATATGTGAGGGATGATGCGATCACTCAGTTGTAAATTCTAAATTGTAACATTGAAATTGCTAGTATTGCCATGTGCTTATCATTCATCTCATATCAATCATGAACCCTATCGGATTCCTTTTCGGAATTTTGCGAAATTAAATTTCGAGGTTGAGCTGGAATTGAGTTTGATTTATAATATGAGGAGATACTAACCGTTCCCCTTTGATTTCAAAGTCTTTACGACCCAATCGCGAGGTTTCACAGAAAAAGATAAAGAAAGAAAAAACTTGCACTTTGCAATCTAATGTTCCACAGTTTCCTGACTCAACAAAGTGCATGATTCATTCTCAAAAGTGAAGGATGCGAGTCACAAATCTTGTGCCTGTATAAGAACATTCAAAAGGAGATGTGTACAATCGGTCGGATTGAATATCAGTTGGGAAACATTGAGAGATTTATCCGATCTGATACAGGTGATCATCCACGAAACTAAATATCTAACAAAAGCAAAAAAAAAAAATACCCATGGAAAATATCAAGCTAGAACCCTACTCAAGTCGCGAATCGGGTCGGATTGTCGGTGCGACCCGAACCGTCGCATGGCAAATTGGGCATCGCCTATGGTCCAAGAGCCAGAGATTCACACAAGCCCTATGGTAAGCATGCTCGCAACATGTCAGCCACAAGCACGCATCTCCATCCCGAAAATCCTCTAGGCAAACCCCACAGTCGGTGCGCTCGTTTTCGCCTCCGTCGCTCCTGTACACATCGACCCTCATCAGCGCTCGCTCTTCGGCGGAGGATCACGGCAGGGTCGCACCGGTCCCCCGTGGCGCCTCCCGAGGAGCGGCAACCTTCCGGCCTCCAGGTCGTCAAATTGAGGCCCGGAGTCATCGACAACGTCGTAGAGACATATGTAGCAAACTACGTACACGAACAATGCGAAGACGACGACTGGTATCGCGCAACATAGGGCGTCGAGGATGGACTGGATCGGTGGAGAATCAATGGAAGAGGCAAAGTCGAAAAGGGCTGGAAAGAAAGTACCGGGGACGAGAGAAAAGGCAGGATTGGCCATGCTTGGTTCCTTCGATTTCCTTTGATTAGATAACGTGACTGAATATTTGCTGAAGGATGTATGTAGTTTCCCACTCAAAGATTCAAAGCGATGATGATCTTCATACGCAAGGAGCTCTTGCATGAGATACTCAGGTGATCTTTGGGGATCATCTCTATCTTTATCTTCACTGGATAGAAATCAAACTAAAAAGAGTCATTTCAACTTCAAATACTTTACTTTCCACCATTATTTTTTAAATGAAAAAGTTACTAAAAAAAGTCTTAAATGTATTACAATAGTACAAATTCAATTTTAAACTTTTTTTTTCAATTGAGTCATAAACCTGTTGCGCCAATTGAATCCATCGGCCAAAATTGCTGACGTGGACTCGCCATTCTACAAGGCACGACAGGTGCTAACGTGGACATTTTTAAGTAATATTTTAATATTATTTTGAATTTATTTATTTATTTTCTTTTGCCGTTCTTTTCTTTTCACTCCTTTCTTCTTCTTTTTTCCCAACTTCCAATTGTGAGCCGGCAAGGGCATCATAGCCCTCGCTCAGACCTCGCTAGGGCCGTAACATCCTCGTCCGGGGCCAAATCTGGCAAGGACGTCGCGGCCCTCGCCAAATCTAGTCGAGGGGCCACATGCCCTCACCTTGTGTGGTGACCCTTGCTGGTCCATAGTTGGGAGTTGCAAAAAAAAAAAAAAAAAAAACGGATAAAAAAATAAAAAAAATATTTAAAAAAATACTAAAATATTATTTCAAAATGTCTATGTCAGGGTCGGCCATACCATGTAAGACAGTCAACATCCACATCGGCAATTTTCAATCAAAATGAATGGATTCAATTGGCACAAATGCAAAAGGTTTATGACTCAATTGCGCAGCTATCATCCACGTCAGTGATTTCTGGCTAAAATTAGCTGGATGGACTTAATTGGTACAAATGCAAAAGGTTTAGGACTCAATTGACAAAAAAACAAAGGTTTATAATTAAATTGGCACAATTACAATAAGTTTAAGACTTTTTTTTGCAATCATCCCTTGTTAAATTATAGAATCGTGGCTATCCTGCACTAATTTGCACTTCTAAACATTTATCTATTTTCACACACATTTAGAACTTTTTTCCTTGGCGCATAGTGTGCTTTGCTAGTATTTTGTAAGATAAATTTAAAACATTTTTCAACCATAACTTTTACCCAAGTATTTCGAGAACCCTTTCCAAAGACGAGATATATAATTCACAATAATAGTTTGAATCTACCATGATAACATGGTAATTTGAAATGGTCAATACAACTCTCATCTCATCTCATAAATGTCTGATAGATTTTGAATTAGATGCAATGAGAAAACTATGATAAATAATCTAAAATGGTTGATTTTCATGTTTTGTAAGGAGTGCTTTTTGCTTGGCAAAATGACACAAACAGTCTTTGAACTTTGGCCCAATGTGTAATTTGATCCCTGAACTTTTAATTTGTTCAATGTAATTCATGGACTTTAACCTAATATACAATATGATCCATGAACTTTTCATCTGTTTAATGTTATCCCTAAACTTTTGGTACATGTTCAATTCAGTCCCCGAACTATATGAAAATATTCAATGCAGTCCCTGAACTTGAATTGCATTGACTATTTTCATATAGTTTGTGAACTGAATTGAATATGTATCAAAAGTTCAGGATGATATTGGACAAATTAAAAGTTCATGGACCACATTGAACATTAGCCTAAATTTTAGGGACTACATTGAATAAATTAAAAGTTCATGGACCAAATTGCACATTGGGTTAAAGTTCAGGGATTGTTTGTATCATTATCCCTTTTTTCTTTTCGAACAATGATTTACCGAGATAAAACACTTGTTAAATATTTGCAAAATCAAGCTATCGTCCGAATCAAGTGAACGTTGTCCAAATAAAATTGTAACATATGATAGCAGAAATAACGTCATAACATTGTAACGAATTATTAATGTGTAATTTATATATATTATGGGGTATTTATGTAATTATGTTTCTATCTATACCATTTCTGTAATTAATCACTCCTATAAATACATATCATAGAACTCTAATTAGGGTTGAGCCACCATAAACATTTTATCGTTGTTTTCTCTCTGTCTCCAAACATCAACATGGCATCAGAGCAGGAAAACGAATTGAATTCTTCAACATCTTTACCCCAAATCAACACTTCCTTTGCTTCAATTACTATCTCAATAATGTCCAATACATCTCTAAATTTTTCTTCTTCTCTACCATCTCTTAACCCACCATTTTCTTTTTATCTGTTAATCCCAATTTCCCATCGCCTCCCGATAATGGTGCGACCACTTTCCCCTCTTCTTCCCTCTTCACTGCTGCTCCGATCTCTGCTGCTGCTCAAATTACGGCTGTGCAATCATCCTCGCCGTCTCTTGTTCTTCCCAACATCACAAGTCTTGTCTCCATCAAACTCGATGCAGACAATTATCTTTTGTGGAAATCTCACTTTGAATCTATTTTAATCTGTAACGATCTGCTATGGGCTATGTGGATGGTTCTTTTCGATGTCCGCGCAAAAGCTTATCAATGATCAGACTAGCACTATAGTGGTCAATACTTCCTATTCCACCTGGGTAAAGACAGATCAATGCGTTCGTAGTTTGATCAATTCGATCCTCACAGTCGAAATTTTCCGTGAAGTTCACGACCTTCGAACATCTCGGGAGATTTGGCTTGCTCTAGGACAATGTGTTGCCAATCGCTGTGCGGCTAAGGAAATTGGACTAAAATTGGATTTTCAGAATACTGTGAAGAAACCCGATCAGTCAATGTCTAATTATCTCTAGCATCTGAAGCCAATTACGGACTCTCTCACTGCAATCAATTGCCTTATCTCTAACAAGGACTTGGTGATTCAAGCCCTCAATGGGCTCTCATCTGAGTATGATCCTTTTGTCACTATGGTCACAAACGGCCCTACAATTCTCTCGTTTGGTGATCTGCGGTCACGCCTTCTCATCCAAGAAGAACGATTTCTCATAAAATCCAATGCATCATCTTCATCTGATATTGATCATGCTTTGCTCAGTCATACCGCTTCACCAAGTCCACCGTTTCGAGGATCTCGAGGTGGACATAATTCTAGAGGTTGTAGATCTGATCGGGGACAAGGTGGACGATTCTCGCATGATAAATCGAATTGGCAATCTTCCCATGATCAGTTCGGTTAGCAATTATAATCGACTCGCTATGCCTCCTCCACCTCCTCTGGTTGGTCTCGTGGTGGTTCAAAGCCCTATGTTCCACCTTCACACAGGGAGGTATTCTCGGATCTAGGCCTTATCTTACTTATCAGATATGTAACGGAGTTGGGCACACCACACTACAAATGTTGACAACGATTCAACCATGCTTTTATCGCTACTAATCTGTCGGACTCATTCTCAGCTCTCTCGGTTGGTGATACCTCTAATTCAACTTGGTATCTTGACAGTGGAGCGTCGGCACACATGACCAGTGATATTGGTAACATCCTAAATCCTAGGCCTTTTTACGATTTGACAGAAGTCTCGGTTGGTGATGGTCGTTTATTGCTTGTTAAGCAAGTCGGTAAAGCCTTTTTACATATTGGTTCTCGATCTTTACTATTATTTCCCGTCTATCATGTTCCTAATCTTGCTCGCAATCTTCTCTCAGTTGCTCAACTTTGTCATAAAAATTCTTGTGCCATTGATTTTGATGGTTCATCCTTTTCTTTGAAGGACAAATAAATCAGGAAAGTTCTCCTCCAAGCTGATTCTTCTCATGGTATTTATCCAATTTCCAACTCAATGGTGTCATTTCATTCGCATCCTATCCAAATAAACAAGTTTTGAGGCTTCCTCTTCTTCACTCACTCATCAATTGCCTTTTGAGCATGCATGCGTCATCTTGGCCATCCAAATATACAAGTTTTGAGTCGTGTTTGCAATTCTAGTTCTAAGTCGATATCATGTGAGTCATGTCTTGTAGGCAAATCTCATCAATTGCCTTTTGAGTCTATCAGTCATCGTGCATCTTTTCCTTTAGTTGTAATTCATTCTGATATATGGACGAGTCCAATTTTATCTAATTCTGGTTTCAAATATTTTGTGTTATTCATTGATGATTATTCTCGGTTCACTTGGGTATTTCTCATAAAAAATAAATTTGAAGTACCTACACACTTTCATCGCTTTTGTTGTTTTATTGAAAATCTGTGCAATGCCAAAATTAATTTTTACAAACTGATGGGGGAGGTGAATATACCAGCAATGTGTTCCAAACATACTTACGTGAAAATGGTATTATTCAACATTTTTCTTGTCCACAGACCCTATCTCAAAATGGTGTATCCGAACGCAAAATTAGATACTTAGTTGAAATGTCTCTAACCTTATTAATCCATGCTCATATGCCTTCTTCATATTGGGTCGATGCTCTTCTCATTGCTGTTTACATCATTAATCGACTTCCTACTCCTGTCATATCAAATATTTCTCCTTTCTACTGTTTATTTGGATTCAAGTTTGAATTGATCACTTTTTATTTCGTATGGGAGGAGAAAAAGCTCGAACACGCTACAAAGAATCATCCACCACAAGTGCAATATTGCCATGAGCAAAACCAGAAACCAAGTGCACCACATGCCAAAGAGAGTCATTTACATTGCCCATTCAACTTTTTTTTTTTTTATGTTTTTTGGTTGCAGTGTGCAATGGTAACTCTTAACAATCCTTCATTTACGACGGCCAGTTCCGATACCAACCGGCCCATGCAGACACAAGTCCGCTAATACCGAGCGTGACAGCATGGTTGCAGAACGGGTTCGGCTCTATATCCGCCACCGCAATCACCAGATCCGCCACATTCGCCGCCACCGCCATCAGCCGCATCACTCTATCCGCTCTTATCTTCGCGACCCTCTCTTTCGCTTCAACATCTTCCTTCGCTTCCTTCTCCTTCTCCTTCCTGAGCTTCCTCTCCAACTTCAACCCTTCCTTGAGCATGATGAAGTCCATCACGATGAAGAATATGTACCCGAACGCCTCCCCGAACGCCGACACGAAGCTCATCCTCCGCGCGAGCCCTGCGTCGAGCGTCCCGATCCTCGACAGCCACAGGAAGTGGTCGAAGAAGAAGTAGACCATCTCTCCTGCGTTGGCCAGCACCCCGAGGAGCCGGACCGCCGGGGTCGCGCCGGGGGATCTGCGGAGGCTGTTGAACCCCGTGAGGAACCGGCCCGTGCGGAAGGCCTTGCGGCTCAGGCCGGAGGCGACCTCCCAGTTCTTGGCGCGCCGGGCGACGTCAGGGCGCGCGGCCTCAGCATGCCAGTGAACAAGCTTCGAGACGTATTGGAAGGTCTTGACAAGCTTGTCGATGCCATCTCGCTTGGCCAGGAAGATGACAAGCTTGTCCACCGAGTCGTTCATGGTGCGGGAGGCTTGCCTGAGATGGCTGAGGTGATGTCGAAGCGGGACCGTGCGAGAGTTAACATTACCGTGTGCTTGCTAGATGATGGTCGCGCGAAGAGGGTAATATAAAAGCACAGGGAGAGCCACAGGTTTTGGCTCTTCTTCGGATAACATTTCCGAGAACGAGGTGTTGTTCTGGTTGGACCTGATTGTTTTGCACCTTCGAGCCAATAATTTCTCTTTTGGTGGTCTCTCTTTTTTTTTTTTTATTTATTTCCAATTTTTTCTCGAATGTCAGGCTTCCCTGTACAATCACGAAGACAGGGCAGCCAAAACCAGAGAAACGTAGTGGGGCCGTTTGCATTGACTTTTTCATGGGCCTATCAACCGGACCACCCATTTTGGTAGGATGGTTTTGGAGTATAATTGAGAACCGATGAAAACTAGTTCGAGTTTAGTTTAAGGGTACGTAAGGTAGATTTCAGATTTCAAAAATTGAAGAATTGATTCCGATAAGGTAGGTTCTACCTAGAATTTGGAATGAGTCTCTGTGTTTTTCATGTTTTATGTTTCCGTGCAATCTTGCGGTATTCCATAACCTCTAATGATGAGCATATAATCTAAAACCACTATTCTTAGCTTTCATTTTCCAGCGATATCCATGATTGAGACTTTTACTTTGTTAATATTTTATATTTTTCGTGTTCTTTATGTGTCTAAATATAAGTCATGGCCTGTAAATTATAGCAGCAAATGATAATCATTAAATATAATGATTCATTGCAATAGTTCAATTAAGACTACGTGTAGAACCGGGGTAAATTTTTAAACCGATCTTGGAACTTTTGACAAGGTAGGTTTTGAATTCTAGAGTATGCGGGATAGGTACCGGGTGGAACCTGGATCGACCCTGGAACCGCTCCCCCGTTACTAAAATCTCGTGGCGATCACAATTGTGGTTGTCGGAAAGTCTCATGGGCCAAGCCTACCAGGGGGCAGGCCCAACCCGTCCCCAAACTCGACAATCTCGCTACCAATTTCTCATGCCACGGGCCAGCCCAGACGAGACTCTTTCAGCCCGGATTCCATGTCGGGCTTGGCCCATCACCGAAAGCTCAATCCAAATCCGAATCCGGATCCGAATCATGACCCGGACCCGGCTTGCTCTTCTCCTCCGTTAATAGGGATTTTCTTTTTCGTTCTTTCTCAGCGCAGCGTATAATCACTTTCCAAATAAATCCCCTCTCTCTCTCTCTCTCTCTCTCTCTGGGAAGAAGAAACGCCAGTCCATAGCCACACCGTCGCAGTCCAGCGCATCCTCTTCTTCGCCTCCTCCTCCGGTCCGTCGCAATTCCCCCGACGATGGACGCGCAGCGAGCCTTGCTGGACGAGCTCATGGGCTCAGGTACTCCTCCCTCCGCTTCCGGTACGGTCGCTCGATCGGGGTCGAGTTGGACGTGAAACCATCGTCGCCGCCGCCCATTGCCGATTCAGCTCTCGCGTCTGATGTTTCGTTTCATCGCCTGGTTTGTCGTCGCGTGCGGGGTGCGATGTGTCGAGAGTCGGTTTTCGGATTAGCCGCCGGTCGGTTCGATAGGGCCCCGAGACTTGTTGGCTGAATTTCGGGTTCGATTTAGGTTTATCAATGCGGTTCCCTTACCGCGCCCTTGTTTTTTTCCCCCCCGTCGTGCTGTATGGGGACTGGTCGATCGGGCGCTTGTGCGTTTGCGTTTGTCGTTGATATTGTTGATTGAGCCCTAAAATCTTTATTTGGGTGGATTTTTCCAGCTCGGAATTTGACTGAGGAAGAGAGGAGGGGTTACCGGGAGATCAAATGGGACGATAAGGAGGTTTGTGCGTTTTACATGGTGCGGTTCTGCCCTCACGATCTCTTCGTCAACACTCGAAGCGACCTCGGTGTGTTACCATCCGAATTTGCTCTCTGTTTTCGTGTCTTTCCTAGTCTTAGCTTTGATGCTGATGCGTGATTAGTTTGTTTCTCGAAAGTTCTCTTTGACCAACTCCGGAAGACGATTTTAACTTCCTTGCTGCTTTCGTTTTCGAAGAGTCCGTGCTTTTGTTGTTATATAAGCCCTGTCCCTTCACGAGTCATTGACTGTCTGTTTAGGATAAGCAGTATACAAGTTTTTGGCGGGAGAGTGATAAGGAAACACGATATGGTCAACATTTGCTGTAGCCACAGTGGTGTAATCTTTTGCATGTACTTCTCAGGCCTGAATGGCATGAGAAGTGGGGAAATTCATATCCAAAATAATGGGTGTGTGGTTGTGTATTGTGATTTCTGGAGACAACGCACACCTTAGTTTCAGTTATGTTTACCCTTTTGATGCTTGTTTCGTGATTCTCAGCTTCAGGCGGTGATAAGAGAAATTGCAAATTAGTAATTTCTTCTGCTACAATCTGTTTCAGCAACAAATCACGGTTGACATGTGTGTCGAGTGCCATTATTTTACCCACTCATGACCTCCATTTTTATCTCCTTCAGGACCATGCCCGAGAATTCATGATTTGAAGTTGAAAGAGAGGTGCGGGTTTGAGTAGAACAAATTCTTCTGTTTTACTTTCCGCAGATTTACTTATGACATTGCAGCAAATGCTACGAGAAAAGAGGAATCCGTGGTGATTGCCTTTGTTGAGATTGTTTAGAGGCTATGCTTTTATTTCTCATGTGATTGCTTTTCTCCAAAGATCCTCAGTGCTGGGGTTATTGATTCACATCCAATAGGTCGATGCATAATTGTTGAGGGTTACGAAAGTTTCTAAATGTGGACTGATTTACTTAAGTTATTGCTTGGCAACGGAAGCATGGTCTAAAACTTATTTTATGATAGAGGGACAAGCCATGCTAGGTTTGGGTTTTCCCCCTCTTGAGGCTCTTGCTTTGGGAAAAGTAAGGCATGATTGCATTCAGTCAGTATTACTTACGTTTTTGAAAAGCTACTACCTACACCTGGACTCGGGGTGCCAAATTCGGTCAAACTTAGCCCAGTTCTTTTGGGGTATTTATAGGGTGTACTCCCTTGCTTTGGTGGTTGCACTTTTTGCCTCACAAGCCAATTTTAGGATAGAATAACAAGTTCAAACATGTCCCTACCCTGAAGTGGCTCGTGCACGAAATTAAGCAAGGACATAGGGGATATAAATCTGAAAGCATTTGCTCTACTGGGAAAGCAACTAATACCACTAGAACCTTGTATCCGCATGTTTATGTTGTTACTGTAACAGAACAATAAAGCATGTGGTCCTGAACTTCTACATATGCTATTGTAATCTGACCATTTTTGTGATTGTCACTTATTAGCTACTACTTGTGATTTAGTGTCACGCTTTATTGTAATCATCTTTTGTTTGAGCCTCAGCTTTGAGAAGTCTCCTAGACATGACACCTTTGTCGCCAAGTTTGAAGCAGAACTTTGCCAGTTCTGTGAGAAATTGGTAAGTCACCTGTTGTTTTCAATTGAGCATTCTCAAATCTGTAATGCCTACATATAATTAGTCTTATGCAGGTTTCTGATTTAGATAGAAGAGTTAGACGTGGGCGGGAACGCCTTGCTCAGGAGGTTGAACCTGCCCCCCCTGCTGCGCTGTCAGCTGAAAAATCTGAACAACTCTCTGTGCTGGAGGAGAAAATTAAGAACCTGCTTGAACAAGTAGAATCCCTTGGTGAAGCTGGAAAAGTTGATGAAGCTGAAGCACTCATGAGAAAGGTATCTTGTCATCCCTTGTTTCCATTGTTGCATGAAATTTTCTGGTGTATGCCAAGAAAAGGTCCTTTTTTCTGTGTGGAAATAATGTTAAATTTCCAACCGAGACATTTCAAACAGTGGACACCCCTTCTCAGCAGTAGTTCTTCATGGAAAGGTATCATTTGATGTATATATCATCTAGATCCACGGTATTAAACTCGACAGAATTGGTGAAACCCTTTCACAGGTGGAGTTGCTTAATGCTGAAAAGACATCCTTGACGCAGCAACCTCAGAACGAGAAGCTATTGATGCTTACGCAGGAGAAAAAGATGGCTCTTTGTGAGATATGTGGTTCTTTCCTAGTGGCAAATGACGCAGCTGAAAGGATTCAATCTCATGTCACAGGGAAACAGCATGTGGGTTATGGTATGGTTCGGGATTTCATCACAGAGTATAAGGTATGATGTCTATTAAGAAGGCTTCTGATGCAAGCAGAGCTTTCTTTCACTGACTAATTAAAGTTTGTTGCTCTTCCAGACTGCTAAGGAGAAGAAGAGGGAAGAGGAAAGGCTGGCTAGGGAGAAAGAAGCTGAAGAGAGGAAGAAGCAAAGGGAAAAGGAGCACGAGAGTAAAAGAAGAAGTGGATCGAGAGACGGGATAGATATCGTGATCAGGAGCGGGACAGGGATCGGGGCAGAGACAGAGAAAGGGAGCGCGATCGCTACCGGGAACGTGGTCGAGATCGTGAGAGGTCACGAGAGAGGAATGGTAGAGGTAGTTATGATGGAGGTAGAGGAATGGATTGGAGATCCAGGAAAGGTAGAGATGGTGCCAGGGATCGGTACCAAGACAGAAGTAGGTCTCGCTCCCCTGTCAGGCATGGTTACAGGGGTTCATCTAGAAGTCCCGATCACTGAAATTTGGAATATATAGCTGAATGAAGCTCTAAACTTATTAAGGTAGATTTTTATCTCAGAGAGTATCACCCTTGCTTAACTCTCCAGTGATTTCTTGCGGTGTGTAAAACTCCTTTTTCCTATATCACAGCTTTGTTGAGAGTATTACGATCCCCCTCTGATCAGTGTAGTTAAAGGAGAACAGGGTTGAGGTAGGTAGCGTTTTGTTGTTGTAACTCCCATGATTCTGTTTTTAGACTTTTGTTTGAACCAGATTTCTTTCTTCTGATTACCTCTGAAAGGTTGATTCGGAGTACCTGCCCTTTCCTTCTAATTAAAGCAATTGACTGGTTGGGGTTACTCTTTTTTCCAAGTTTTTAAGAGGACAGGCTCCAAAAATGTATGAATGCGAATGGTGCAAGGGATTTTGATTATTCCCTTGATCTTAAGGTAACCTTAAGCTTTCTTCTCACCAGTGCAGCATTTGGTTTATTCCCTTGTGTATAGCTCGACTGTTTTCTTTTTTCCTTCTCTACATTATTTATCATGTGATTCAGCCATTTGCTTAACTTATATATCCTTTTGATTTATTTGAGGTTGATGTGAGCTTCTTGAAGATGATTTCGAACTTAGGTTTCATCTCCTTCTGATCATTTCGAATAAAGGCAGGTATATTTTACTCATAATCCTCCCATTGCCTTTAAGTGCCTTAAGCTTCTGTATGGGGGAGTTCAAATGGCAGAAAGATGTACGCGTGTGAGCCTTCGTATAGCTACGCCACGTTGTACAGAAGGTAACCTTTTTACAAATAGTTACAGTCTCTGGGATCTGGTCGGTTTCACCTTGAACTTTTACAGAGTGATTTTGTAGCTTCTTTGCGGTCGCCCGTTATGCAACTTTCTTAGGCAAGTGATGTTTGTTATGGATGGAAGCTGGTCACTGGGCCACAGAATTTGCAAACTACGTAGTGCTAGACCAGAGGTAAACTCATTATCATAACAGCCAAAATAGCATGTTTTAATTGTAGTCTGCAGGAAAGGCAGGTTATCAGTTATCCATCTCGCTTCAGGGTACATGTTTCTCGTTGTGTTAGTAGTGTTTTTGTGTTATAATGGACGGTTCCATACAGAGGAACATCATTCGATTACTCCCTGTCAAAATGTGTATTGATAAAATATTTGAAATAAAGGACCAGTTTATCATATCCGTAGGATTGGCTGTGTAAACTACTTGAAAATAAAATTGCACCCTGAGAAAGGGAATATTGGTGGAACTATCCGATTATTTTGCTCCTTTATTGTTGCTGGTCTTCCCGTCGTTCCACCCAAGATTACAATGCTCCTTGGGTCGAATTCAGAGCTGGCATATTTTGAGGACGAGGTTTATCCTGTTGGTGATGAAGTTCTGTTGGCATATGTGAATATTTCCTGGTCTTTTCGTCATGTTAAGATCCTAGCGCCCTCCATGTGAAGTATTAGCTTTTGAAACGATTTGTAAACGCTGTTGGTCATCTATACTCTGTAGGCATGTGTTTGTGTGGAAAAAGAGAGTGTGCAGTCGAAGCAGGCGGTACCTGCGTAGGCTTCTTGGAATGCTCGCTTGCTGTGCGCTTTTAGCACAAAGTACCGAGCTGCATATCTATTTTCTAAAATAAAATCTCCGAAGCTGTGCTTTTGTATGTCACGCGAAAAGTGTATTGACAATTATCTTTCCATAGCTTGGATATGTTGTTATTTGAGGCGGTGAAGCAGCGACAAGAATTACGCTTTTACTCGATCAAGTTAAATTGCCCGGCTTGCTTACCTATTGCCATAGGTCTAATCTGGACAAATTCAAAAAATCCTATTCTTGTCCGTTTCGTTAGCTTCATTTACGTTGGCTGTCCATTGGGACATTTTCAGACACTTAATAGTGGGAATGTTCAATGTTTGGGACTCGATGGGTTGGGCACTTTATTGGAGTAGTTATATAGATAATCGAATGTACCATGCACAAACTGCCGAGCAAAACAAAACCAAATGTACGACTTTACACATGACCGTAGTACATCTGAAGTGTCAAACTATGCTTGGATTGCCCAAAAGTGGTTACTCCTCAAATCACTTTTCCCTTTCGTACCTATTAATCTGCATTGTTGTAATGTAGCTGTTTTCGGAAAATCAACTCTGCATCCACGGTGTTTTGTTTGTACGTAAACAATTTCTCTGCAATAACACATTGATTTTCGCAAGGAATAATGAGGAGGTGCTTGGGCTTGGGTGCCTACGGTTCTTTGGGCTTCTTATGGGCATAGCACAGGCCCGCCCAATTCTCAGCCTGATGGCGTCTCCTTTTTATTAGCAACGCAGAGACTTTTTAGGCGCCTCTCCCAACAATAATTCTTCTTCTCAATGACAGAGAGAGATGAAGATCACAACCCTTTGTTCTGAAGGTGTGCAAAAGAATCGGGAAGCATCCGAAATCGGATTAGATTGGCCCAGAATTGGCGATTCCCATGAGGACAGGTCCGGTTCCCGATTTCAGGGATGGAATCACCGGCCCACCTGGACCAGTACATATATATAATTTTGTTTTAAATTTTTATGTTTTTAGATCAAAAGCCTAGTATCCTCTTCTTCTCTCTCCGTCTCTTGCCTCATTCATCGCGCAGCCTCGCCCCCCTCTCTCCCTCTCGCTCTCGGTGGCCTCTGACCCCGTCGATCCCTCTGTCGCTCTTGCTCTCAATCACCTCCATCCTTGTCGCTTCCTCTGTCACTCTCGCCCGATCGCTAGAGAAAATAGGGCATTGACTCTGAACCCACCCACGGCCGCACTAGTCAGTTTGGCAGTAAGAGCGAGGAAACCTGGAGAGTGAAGACTACTAAGTTTTGACCAAGAAATAGATAGCAAAGATCACATGCAGCGAGTAGCGGCAAGTGAACTCCAATTGTGAAGGGAAAATCGACAGGGAACAAGGACCAACAGGATCATCTAGCAGGGGATCATAGATTTGTGGCTGAATCGAAGTCGTTATGGAGGGCGGTGGTGTGGGCAACGAGAGATAGCAAGTACAGTTGAAGAATTAGCAGCTTCGTCGATGGAGATCTCGGCAAAGTTTTGGCACGAGGCTATTACTTCATGGGTCGGCAAAGCTCACTGGCTTGAAGTCATCACGGCAAAAGGCTGGCATCATCGATGAGGCGACAGCGGTGTAGTGCTAAACCGCATGTGGTCTCGGCAAAGCTGGAGCTCATCTAGGGCAGGAAGGTGCGGTGGTGCAAGGGTCATGGAGAACAATGAATGGATTTACTGGGAACGTTTCGACCAGTTCTGTGGACTCACTCAGGAATTGGACCGCATAGTTCTCGATCCAAAGTTTTTGAAACCGGTCTTTAACGGGTGGTTCCTAGTTTCAGAGCGGAAACCAATCACCCCTACTTGTTCCCCAGTAGACTAGAAATAGCCACACGAGAAGTGGGCGCAACCGTTTCGAAACAAAAAATGAAGCGATTTCACGACACCTGACAAGCGATGATCAACTCACATCCCTTTTCCGCACCCCGCTTTTGCGATCGATTGCTTCCGAGCACTCGTCAGGGGGGATGGAACGAAGCCCAGTTCGTACCATCCATAAGCTTCTCTCGTTTCGTTGTTGCCCATCGATCGGACCGTGACGGCTTTCGAATTAGGATCGTGTCCGAAAGGCAGAGGTGTCCCCCGCCACCATAACTGCGATAATCCAAAGATCTCCCTTCGATGCGTTCCGTTCATTCAAACCGCAAGATCGCTTGGGAAAAACGACGCCGACTCACGAAATTTCCGGCGCTCTTTCCCTGCCCTCGCTGACGAAGTGACGTATCGAACTGGGGCTCTCCCCCCCCACAAGAGCACGTGCAGTCCACGCGCCCTCTCTGATCGCTCGCGCCGTCGCATCCACCAAAAGCGAGAAACTCCCGCTCGTTCGTCCACGTCACCAAATCTCCGTACGCCCGCCCCCCACGTCCGACGATTCGTGGGGGCCTCCTTTTATTTTTTTTTTTTCTCAACAGGTTTTATTAAACAATTCGGGCGAAAAACAGGAAAAAAAAATAATTTACCAACCAAATGAATTTGAGCCAAAAATAACTCCAATCGATACGAAATTACGATCTTCAATAGACTATTTCTTTCTTCCCGTCCGTATTTCCATTTTTCCTTTAAATTTGAGAAATTGTGTCATCAAGTGAGCCGCCAGAAGAAGGAAAAAAATCGGCATCGAAATGGCGATGTGTTGGGTCCAATCGGATTTTTTAGGTGAGGTCGGTGAATAAATATTGTATTATCATTATTATGCATCAAATTCCATTCAATTATTTAACCAAAAGTCATCAGAAGGTACACGTCAGGAATATACTTTGCGGAGATTCCAATATGCTATTGCGCCATTTCGCCACGCCCCCCCACGTACCTTTCTCCCCTATCATTCATCGAGCGGGGCCCGACTCGCGCAATGACTATTCTGCCCCTACACATTTTTGCCTCGGTGAAAAACTTCCCCCACCTTCTATTTTTTTTTTTTCCTTTCCCCTCGAGAGGCGCCTCGCTTTTGCTTCTATAATTTTTCAACGATCGATTGAAACGTAACAAGCCTTAGCCGTTCGACGGATCCTAACCCGGAAAAGTCTTTCCGATTCAACCGGCGAAAAAGGGTCCTGTAATCGCGATGCCCCTTTCGAGAACGGTAGGCGGCGCCCTCGAATTGCCGTCTCTAATTAGCGATTGCTAGGGATTTCTCTTCTCGAGGCGGGTCGATGCTCGACCATCTCGTTATCGAGAAGCTCTTTCTTTTCTTTCTGGCCAAAAACTGACGTTGCTCTGATCGATTCGTTTCGTTTTCTTCCCCGAGAAGAGTAAAAAGATTGACGCGAGGGGAGCACCGTGGATGGATTTCGTCAGATCGTTGTCTCGGTTCCACTTCGCACCTTAACATCGCAACTCGCGTTTACTTCCGAGCTTAGCAATGGCTAAGCACTTTTGACGCGACTCGTGTTTGGTCGAATTTTGGTCTTTAATTGAGTGATTCTGAAAGCAGCGAACCATTATAGAGTGTGTGTCGCCACGTCTTTTAGTGTGCAAAATTCGATAAAATTCAACGAGCATTGATAAGGGGGCCCCCCCAAATCATGGAGGAGTTCCGTCTCGAATTGGGTGAAAGTAAGAGTCCGCTTCCAGGACGCATTGTCCGACAAAGACGTAAGAGCATCTCGAGAAGGACAGTGAAGAACGTGGACATCGGCCCAACTGAGCGCTGTCCCATTTCCCTATTCAATTTTTTTCTTGTATAATCTTAGCTCAGCCGTGGTGATTGAGGGGTCTTTTCACCTCCGGAGAAGGGGCATACCAGACGAGCATAGATTATAGAATGTTAACCCGTCCTTCCATCGGTCCGACCGATTAGTAACGTTCCATTGCTTTAATAGCCACACTCAATAACAAGCTCCGGTCACCGAGCTTGACACCCCGCTTCCCTTTTGTCGACCTACTCACATTTAACCTTTTAATTTGCAAAAAGGAAGCTTGCCCTTTCGAAGAGTCGACGAAAAAAAAAAAAATTGTAGATTTTGTAGACATCTTTCTATACGAATCTGATTCGGGCAAGTTAAAATTATACACGTGTATCATTCTATCAAATCAATCGTGCGCGAATCCACCTGCATTGAGCTGCATTCCCGTTACCTAAAACGATAACATATTTTGAAGCTTTGTGTAATTATACCATGTTCGTAAGCATTCCGCATTCCCGTTTTCTTTATGTAGAAGTTGTTAATAAGGTTTTGTCTCGAGGTCTGAGGAAAGGGTAGTGTTGTGCGTGTGTAAAACCAAAAGCAGGATGAAGCAGAGAGGGCGAGAGAAGAGTTGACAATTCTATTGGACTCGAATGTCAGATGGTAAGTGATAAAAGTTATGTCATTAGTTGCTTGTTACGAGAGTTTCTCAATGATCCCCTACTGAAGTCATTAAATCTCAAAATGCTAAGGTCAATAGAAATACTGAATTCCAGATGTTTAGAAGATTTGAAGGGCCAACAACCAAAGCTCAAAAAGTAAATTACTTGGCGCGTATATATCGTAAGGGGATGAAGACGATTCATGGATAAAGATTATGCAATGTGGCAACCTTGATATAGAGAATCGAGGCTGGTAACGCTACCGAATGTCAAGGGATATAGGTCAAACGTGGAGGCCTTTGGCCTATGCTGGTGGCCATGATATAGAGTAGTTTGTATGCAGTTAATGGGATTCAAGTAGATGACATCTAGCTCCCGAGTGAAGGTCTCCCAATGCGCCAACCCCAAGAGAATTCTTTTGTCATTTACTAATGTTTGTTTGTAATTGTGACAGAGACATTGCTTAAACTACCATAATGTCACTACAAAGACACAAGGCCAATAAATTGACAATCTAATAAAGCATGTGCAAGTGAGATGTGCAACTCGATATTCATTGTAAAAAGGGAGGGTGGTAATTATAAACTTTAAAAATACGACGAGGATGTTTGATACATGGATTAAAACAGAAGATTATTTTTGCAAATGTCCCAACGAGTTTTTTGAAAATTATTAAGAAGGCTAGATCCAAGCGTTAAATATGGCAATCACGTTTTGAACATCAAAAAAGTAAAAAAAAAAAAATTTTCCATGTACAAAGCCGTACTCACCAAGTCATACAACATTTTTCAAACAAACGGACTTGTAATCTTCCCTTTTCCAACACCCTCATTTTGAAACGGAATAAGCAATCAAGACTAGCATGCTAGAGAGCACCACCAAAGATTGGACCATTCAAAGACACTTTTAAGCCCTTTATTTCTTGATTCCTTCCCTTTTAAAAAAATATCCGTTCCATAAAACCATCTCATTAAACTGCTAGGGTGTAATTGAGACTTGTTTGAACTTTAGAAAAGTAGGTCCTTATTGAAAGGTTCCATCTTTTTCTTAAAAAGCCTTATTGTTTTGAATCCAAAAAAACTTTTCCAAAAACATCGATATCCCTCTTTTCGGGAAGAGAAAACAAACGGACTTGTAATCTTCTGTTTTCCTCGTAAACATTTTGATCGGAATAAGCAATCAAGATTAGCATGCTAGAGAGCACCACCAAAGATCGGACCTTTCTTTTTCACTTATGCCCTCTTCTTGATTCCTTCCCTTTTATTTTTGTCCGTCCTATACCATCTCATTAAAGTTCTAATTTCTTGAGACCGATTTGAACTTGAACGAACACAAAAAAATCCAAAAGAAAAACCGACTTGTGATTATAAAACTGTATCGATCTCGTTAAACTGCTGATAGGGTGAGACCAATTATATAGGGGGAATAGAGCGAACGTGCGGAGAAATAAAAAAGGACCAATCAAGTCTGTGCGCTAGATGGGGAAAGGTCAGGAAGGACCAAAGAGGGGACGAACTAAGAAGAAAAACCGAAGATGTTGACAAGATGTGTCCTTGGCTTTCCTAAACCATGCTCACGGTTATAAATTACTCCTAGCAAAGAGAGAGAGGGGGGACGGAGGGAGAGAGAGAAAGGGCAGAGTTGGTATTTCACATCCGTAGAAATATTTCTGTCTTGGCTTGGGTTGGGGGGGTGACAATTTTCTCAATTTTATAGTCACCATTCCCTCCTACACTCTGACAAGCTCTCTCTGACCTCGCTTCCATCGCAACTAAACAGCGGAGAGCTTTCTTCTTCGGAACGCCTTTCCTCCTCCTCTTCTTCTTCTTCTTCTTCTTCGTTACGCCACTGAGGATAAAAAAGACGGGGGTGAAAACAGAGGAGGAAGTCCAGAACAGAGAGGTTCAAGAGGAGGGAGGCAAGAAAAGCAAACATTGTTCGAGCAAAGAGGTACTGATTTGCTCCTCCGGACAGGCCCGTTCTCTTGACTTTTGTGTTCCGCCCTTGACTTTTGTGTCCCTCCCTTGAGTGATGTTGTGGATTTCTTGGTGGGGAGTGGTTATCACTGAGATCTGGATCAGAGCCGTCGGTGGTTCTTTTCGAGCTCAGACATCGGTCGAAAGGAGTTGCTTTGCTTGTGCGTTCTTTGATTCTTGGAAACTCTTATTCAGCGTGATCGTTTTTCTATTTGCATTTTCAGTTTCTGGGTGCTCTTATATCTGTTTGCAGTGAGCTGGTGTTTGAAATGG
Source organism: Syzygium grande (assembly GCA_024733475.1). Taxonomy (NCBI): domain Eukaryota; kingdom Viridiplantae; phylum Streptophyta; class Magnoliopsida; order Myrtales; family Myrtaceae; genus Syzygium; species Syzygium grande. The sequence continues at coordinate 786,419 of JAMXDD010000010.1, read as the reverse complement.
TCAAAGGTGTCTATCGGATTTCTTGGTTCTTATTTTTCTGAATTCTGGTGTTCGTATGTGGGCTCGCCCTGAATTTTACTGCAACCACCATTAGATGATGTTTGACTTCTGTGTTCCAAAGAACAAAAGTTCAGAGCTGTATGTAAGCAAAGCAATGGATCATCTTGAGTCTCCTCCATTGTAATAAATAACTTCTTGTTGTTCTGCTTTTTGGACTTGTCCTCCGTGATAAATGTGAATAAGAAATCAGCAAGTACTTGGAAACGGTATGTACAGCTATTCAAGAAGCTCGAGCCAGAAACTTTGTTTCCCGGAAGCGCATTCAATTATTTAAACGCAGTAATCGGCTTTGCTCGTGTAACTGTTGCGCTTTATGACCTTACAGCGTGCAATTAACTGATGAACAATGCCGGATATTTGTTGTCGTGGCATTCGTCGAGCATTAATTAGCTTAATCTTGTTGCATATTTTCGTTTGCTTTATAATGGGACGTTCTCTTTCTTTTCAGCTTCAGGTGGGAGGCTATCGAAGTTAGCATACTGGTTCGGGTTCCTATTGAGCGTCTGTGTCCAGTAACGGAGCAATCCTTAGCTTCTACATGAGTCCATTGTCAGAGACTTCAATGACAGATGGTTACAGCAAGCCGCTAGGAATTCGGTTCGTCGAGTACATAAAGAGAAGCCCTGTTTCCTTCAGAGCGCACCAAAGTATTGTCTTGATAGTCACATTCCTTGCGTACGCATGCTATCATGCTAATCGGAAAACCACGAGCGTCGTTAAGAGCACTCTCGATCCTGCATCATCTGAAGTAGGCTTGAAGTTTCGTCCATGGAGGAGGGCCTATTTCCTTAGTCCACATGAAGGCAGAAATTATTCCGCACTACTGGGTAGTGACAGTGGTTGGGCCCCGTTCAACGGATCAGACGGATCGGAATTGCTCGCTGACCTCGATGTGGCTTTCCTGTCCATGTATGCTGCGGGAATGTACTGCTCTGGCCAGTTGGGTGATAGAACGAATTTGAGGTTTTTCCTAACGGTAGGGATGATTGGAACTGGTGTGTTTACTTCACTCTTTGGTGTTGGTTATTGGGCAAACATACATAATTTCTACTACTTTCTCGTTATGCAAATGGTTGCTGGTTTGTTCCAATCAACCGGGTGGCCTTCAGTTGTGGCTGTAGTCGGTAACTGGTTTGGCAAGAGTAAGAGAGGGCTTATCATGGGTATATGGAATGCTCACACTTCTGTTGGCAATATTGTGGGTTCTTTGATTGCTTCTGCTATGTTGAGCTATGGATGGGGTTGGTCCTTTGTTGTTCCCGGTCTCATAATTGCATTTATGGGTTTAGTGGTCTTCTTATTTCTACCCATCAGTCCTGAATCTGTTGGAGCTGATAAGGACGATAACCTGAACTCACCCAAGAAAAATGGAGAGCAAGTGAGAGAACCTTTGTTAAGCTCAGATTCGGAGAACAAGGAGCAAGCAGTGGGGTTCATTGAAGCATGGAAGATTCCGGGGGTGGCGCCTTTTGCTTTTTGCCTCTTCTTTGTTAAATTGGTTGCGTACACATTCCTATATTGGCTGCCTTACTACATAAGCCACACAGGTACTTCTGATTGTACGGATTCAATCCGCTTGCAAAGCACTTTTAAGAGTAATTTCGTCATGGATTGTGCTTTCTGAAATATGTTTAGTCTAAAATGCATCATAAGACCATCAAAAGCTTTTTTTTTTCACGTACTTATTTACCATCCAAGAACTGTGTTATGCTGTTATTCACATATTTATTGTCATTTTGCAGCTATAGATGGAGAGTACTTGTCCAGCGAAGCAGCAGGAGACTTGTCTACACTGTTTGATATTGGAGGAGTTGTTGGGGGGATCCTGGCGGGTCACATATCCGATCGCCTAGACGCTAGGGCCATAACAGCAGCGAGCTTCACGTACTGCGCTATTCCGGCACTTTATCTTTACAGAAGCTATGGATCCATTTCCTTGTCTGTAAACATCGCACTCATGTTCATCGCTGGCATTTTTGTTAATGGGCCTTATGCTCTAATAACGACGGCCGTCTCCGCGGACTTGGGGACGCACAGTTCACTGAAAGGGAATTCGCGAGCACTTGCCACAGTGACGGCAATCATAGATGGAACGGGCTCCATCGGGGCTGCCATCGGGCCGTTGTTAACGGGTTACATCTCTACAGTGAGCTGGGGCGCAGTTTTCATTATGCTCATGGCGGCTGCATTAATTGCAGGGCTGCTTCTCACCAGGCTCATTGTTGCTGAGGTGGCTGAAAAGATTGAGGAGTCGAGGGCGAGAAGGGGTTCCGCATCAAGGCCTCCCGCGGTCGAAGTGTAATTGCGAAAGGAGTTCAATATGTGCATCGTTACTTACAATTCTTGGGGTTCGATTGTTCAGGCGCATTGCAAGCAGTTATCGGTACCTCTGTTTATGAAGTGATTTGAGGGGGGAGGGCATCCGTGGTTTTCGCGAGCGGGAAAAGGAAGGAGTATGAACGTGGAAAGACGGGAACTTTGAAAAGAACGGACTCGCGGGGAGGGATGGCGATTGTTCTGGTTATTTGTATGTTCTTTTTCTTGTACATTTCTGGTGGATCATGTTCCCTGCGGGCTGTGATTATGCCCATTTGGGAGGTGGATTACTTGAAAGGAAAGATCATTGCTGATTTTCTTCGTAAAGAGTTTGTAAAGCGGACATGGAAAACAGAGTCCCGCCTATTAAGGAAACGATTTGGTTTAAATATTATAAATGTTGTCGGACTCTCAATTGGACATTGCGCATTATATAGACATGATTTTATTAAATCCTTTTGAGTACTTGGGGCATTTTGGGCTTTATGTCTCAAGAAACTTGTCTGTTTAATCTTGAAGACTTTCCAATGCAAAAGACCAAAACCGTTTGGCTTTTGGAGTTTGCCACAACAAAGGTAGTCCCGTGGAGATGTCCAACAGGTGCAGCTTCTTTTCAGGACCATTCTCAAAGCAGAAAGAGGTCTCCTCCATCGTCCTGTGGGCACTGGCTTCAACTGCTTGGTTGAAGAATGAATGAAATTTTGTATTGTCAAACATGATGCAGAAGGGGAAAAAAATTGCAAAAAGCTGAAGATCTTTTACCTTCCTTTTAGTGAGATCATGAGAAATATATGTGAAAATAGAATCTCGTATGAGGAACTTTCGGTTTTAAGCAATGATATGGTAGCTGGTGACTACAGGAAGTGATCTTCTTTTGACAATCCGACGTTGGTGGCTTGTGAGCATGTTACACGTGATAATTGGTCAGTCAACTGGCGTTCGTAGCAATAGTTGCCTAACCTACTCATCATTCATCCTCCAACGCTCGTGTATATGGGCACATTCTATTCTGAACAAACCAAAGAAAGATATCTAAGGCCATAAACGTAGTCTATTGTGAGGGGTCTTCACATAATGTTGTTATTAATGAAGCTAGCTAACTGCATATCCTATAATAGAAGGTATATAAACAGTTGTAGTTATTCCCATCGAAAATAGGAATAGGAAACGAAGATGAGGCAGCGTTGGCCATGGATTTGGTGTCAGAAAATTTGGATTAGTGATTTTAGTAGAGGATGGTTAGGACAAACGCCCAATACCAATCGAATGAGGCTCTCATACCACTGTTAGATTGCGGAAGCTAAATGTTGGACGTGTGTGCATGGGGATTACATGGGAGGAAGGGACAGGCTCGGCACTTCAAGGAAGGGAGATAGCAAAAATAATGACAATGGGACAGTAAGGTAAAAAGGGAGCAAGATGGAAAAATATATTGGATATCTTATTACGAGTTGAGGAGGTTTGGGTGTGTCTTCTGCTTGTACTTCGTGAACAGTCACCACTACAGCCTATATATAGGCCTTCTGCGACCGACTTTCCTTATCTAATATCTCTGAACACTGCATGCTGTCCATGCATTGTCCACTAATTCTACCTCTCACGGTGTCTATCCGCCACTTATTCTGGTTCGTACAACACATGCTAGAATTGTGTGGACTGATCTGCAAAGTTCAGGAAATGGATCAACATTCAACAGCTTTCTTCTTCGTGTCGCCGCTGAGAAGGAAAGAGAGGAGGAAAAACGGGGGGGTGGGGGGGTGGGGGGGGGGTTGAGGAAGGAGGGAGGAGAGGGTGGCGAGAACAGAGAAGAAAGACCAAAACAGAGGTTTATGAGGAGGAAGACAAGAAAAGATAACATTGTTCGGGCAAAGGGGTATTAATTAATTGCTCCTCTGGACGATGCCACCTCTTACCTTCTGTGTACACGTTGACTTTTTCAGCTTCTCCACCGTAATGTCATATTCTGTCGATGAATTTTTCGGTTGTTTCCTGAGTGATGATGGTGTGGATTTCTTGATGGAGAGTGCTTAATCACTAAGAGCTGGATTAGAGCCATGTGTGGTTTTTCTGGAGGTCAAACATCAGTCAAAAGGAGTTGCTTTGCTCGTACGCTCTTTGATTTTTGAATGCTTTTATTCAGCACGATCGTTTTTTCTCTTTGCATTTTCAGTTTTTGGGTACTCGTTCTTTCTGTTTGCAATTGAGCTGGTGTTTTCCAGTGAATAAAAAAAAGTGAGCTCGTGTTTCAAAGTCAATCGTTTTCGTCAGATTTCTTGGTTTTTGTTTGTCTGAATTCTGGTGTTCATGCTTAAGAACGAAGGTTCAGAGTTCTGTGGAAGCAATGGATCATCTAGGATCTCCTCCATTGATAATTAACTTGTTGCTGTTCTGTTTTTTGGACTTGTCCTCCAAGATAGACGTGAATAAAAAGCCCATCATGTACTTGGAAACAGTATGTACAGCTACTGAATGAAGATCGAAACTGTCCGGCATTTTTTTGAGAATCTCAAGCCAGAAACTTTGTTTCCAAGAAGCATATTCAGTTATTCAGTTGTAGTAATGGGCTTTGCTCGTGTAGCTATTGCGCTTTATGACCTTACAGCGTGCAATTAACCAATCAATTATGCGGGATTTTTGTTGTCGCCTTCAATCTTGTTGCATCAGTTTCACTGTTTTCAGTTGGTTTATGATGGGACGTTCTCTTTCTGTTCAGCTTCCCTGGGAGGCCATCGAAGTTACATACTGGTTCTGTTCTGATAGAGCATCGGTATCCAGTAACAGAGCAATCCTTTTTTCCTACATGAATTCATTGTCAGAGACTTCAGCAACAGATAGTTACAGCAAGCCGCTAGGTATTCAATTCGTTGAGTACATAAAGAGAAGCCCCCTTTCCTTCGGAACGCACCAAAGTATTGTCTTTATAGTCACATTCCTTGCCTATACATGCTACCTTGCTAATAGGAAAACCACGGTCGTTGTTAAGAGCACTCTGGATCCTGCATCATCCGAGGTAGGCTTGAAGTTTCAGCCATGGAGGAGAGGCTATTTCCTTAGCCCTCCTGAAGTCACAAATGTTTCCGGACTACTGGGTAGCGATAGTGGTTGGGCCCCATTTAATGGATCAGACGGCACGGAATTGCTCGGTGACCTCGACGTGGCTTTCCTCTCTGTGTATGCTGTGGGAATGTACTGCTCTGGCCAGTTGGGTGATAGAACGAATTTGACGATTTTCCTAACGGTAGGGATGATTGGAACTGGTTCGTTTACTTCACTCTTTGGTGTTGGTTACTGGGCAAACATACATAATTTCTACTATTTTCTCCTTGTGCAAACGGTTGCTGGTGTGTTCCAATCAACTGGGCGGCCTCCAGTTGTCTCTGCAGTTGGTAACTGGTTTGGCAAGAGTTAGAGAGGGCTTTTCATGGGTATATGGAATGTTCACACATCTGTTGGTAGTATTATGGGTTCTTTGGTTGCTTCTGCTATGTTGAGCTATGGATGGGGTTCGTCCTTTGTTGTTCCCTGTCCCATAATTGCATTTATGGGTTTAATGGTCGTCGTATTTCTACCCGTCAGTCCTGAATCTGTTGGAGCTGATAGAGACCATCACCTGAACCCTCCCAAGGAAAAATGGAGAGGAAGTGAGAGAAACTTTGTTAAGCTCAGATCCGGAGAACAGGGAGCAAGCTGTGGGGTTCATTGAAGCATGGAAGATTTCGGGGTGGCGCCTTTTGCTTTTTGCCTCTTCTTTGTTAAATTGGTTGCGTACACATTCCTATATTGGCTGCCTTACTACATCAGCCAGACAGGTAAATTGATTATGATGGTTTCAATCTGCTTGCAAAGCAACTTTAAGAGTAATTTCGTCATGGATTGTGCTTTCTGGAATATGTTTAGTCTAAAATGCATCATAAGACCATCAAAAGTTTTTTTTTTTAACGTCTGTTATTTACCATCCAAGAACTGTGTTATGCTGTTTTCACATATTTATTGTCATTTTGCAGCTATAGATGGAAAGTCCTTGTCCAGCGAAACAGCAGGAGACTTGTCTACACTGTTTGATATTGGAGGAGTTGTTGGGGGGATCCTGGCGGGTCACATATCCGATCGCCTAGACGCTAGGGCCATAACAGCAGCGAGCTTCACGTACTGCGCTATTCCGGCACTTTATCTTTACAGAAGCTATGGATCCATTTCCTTGTCTGTAAACATCGCACTCATGTTCATCGCTGGCATTTTTGTTAATGGGCCTTTTGCTCTAATAACGACAGCCATCTCCGCGGACTTGGGGACGCACAGTTCACTGAAAGGGAATTCGCGAGCACTTGCCACAGTGACGGCAATCATAGATGGAACGGGCTCCATCGGGGCTGCCATCGGGCCGTTGTTAACGGGTTACATCTCTACAGTGAGCTGGGGCGCAGTTTTCATTATGCTCATGGCGGCTGCATTAATTGCAGGGCTGCTTCTCACCAGGCTCATTGTTGCTGAGGTGGCTGAAAAGATTGAGGAGTCGAGGGCGAGAAGGGGTTCCGCATCAAGGCCTCCCGCGGTCGAAGTGTAATTGCGAAAGGAGTTCAATATGTGCATCGTTACTTACAATTCTTGGGGTTCGATTGTTCAGGCGCATTGCAAGCAGTTATCGGTACCTCTGTTTATGAAGTGATTTGAGGGGGGAGGGCATCCGTGGTTTTCGCGAGCGGGAAAAGGAAGGAGTATGAACGTGGAAAGACGGGAACTTTGAAAAGAACGGACTCGCGGGGAGGGATGGCGATTGTTCTGGTTATTTGTATGTTCTTTTTCTTGTACATTTCTGGTGGATCATGTTCCCTGTGGGCTGTGATTGTGCCCATTTGGGAGGTGGATTACTTGAAAGGAAAGATCATTGCTGATTTTCTTCGTAAAGAGTTTGTAAAGCGGACATGGAAAACAGAGTCCCGCCTATTAAGGAAACGATTTGGTTTAAATATTATAAATGTTGTCGGACTCTCAATTGGACATTGCGCATTATATAGACATGATTTTATTAAATCCTTTTGAGTACTTGGGGCATTTTGGGCTTTATGTCTCAAGAAACTTGTCTGTTTAATCTTGAAGACTTTCCAATGCAAAAGACCAAAACCGTTTGGCTTTTGGAGTTTGCCACAACAAAGGTAGTCCCGTGGAGATGTCCAACAGGTGCAGCTTCTTTTCAGGACCATTCTCAAAGCAGAAAGAGGTCTCCTCCATCGTCCTGTGGGCACTGGCTTCAACTGCTTGGTTGAAGAATGAATGAAATTTTGTATTGTCAAACATGATGCAGAAGGGGAAAAAAATTGCAAAAAGCTGAAGATCTTTTACCTTCCTTTTAGTGAGATCATGAGAAATATATGTGAAAATAGAATCTCGTATGAGGAACTTTCGGTTTTAAGCAATGATATGGTAGCTGGTGACTACAGGGAAGTGATCTTCTTTTTGACAATCCGACGTTGGTGGCTCGTGAGCATGTTACACGTGATAATTGGTCAGTCAACTGGCGTTCGTAGCAATAGTTGCCTAACCTACTCATCATTCATCCTCCAACGCTCGTGTATATGGGCACATTCTATTCTGAACAAACCAAAGAAAGATATCTAAGGCCATAAACGTAGTCTATTGTGAGGGGTCTTCACATAATGTTGTTATTAATGAAGCTAGCTAACTGCATATCCTATAATAGAAGGTATATAAACAGTTGTAGTTATTCTCATCGAAAATAGGAATAGGAAACGAAGATGAGGCAGCGTTGGCCATGGATTTGGTGTCAGAAAATTTGGATTAGAGATTTTAGTAGAGGATGGTTAGGACAAACGCCCAATACCAATCGAATGAGGCTCTCATACCACTGTTAGATTGCGGAAGCTAAATGTTGGACGTGTGTGCATGGGGATTACATGGGAGGAAGGGACAGGCTCGGCACTTCAAGGAAGGGAGATAGCAAAAATAATGACAATGGGACAGTAAGGTAAAAAGGGAGCAAGATGGAAAAATATATTGGATATCTTATTACGAGTTGAGGAGGTTTGGGTGTGTCTTCTGCTTGTACTTCGTGAACAGTCACCACTACAGCCTATATATAGGCCTTCTGCGATCGACTTTCCTTATCTAATATCTCTGAACACTGCATGCTGTCCATGCATTGTCCACTAATTCTACCTCTCACGGTGTCTATCCGCCACTTATTCTGGTTCGTACAACACATGCTAGAATTGTGTGGACTGATCTGCAAAGTTCAGGAAATGGATCAACATTCAACAGCTTTCTTCTTCGTGTCGCCGCTGAGAAGGAAAGAGAGGAGGAAAAACGGGGGATGGGGGGGTGTTGGTGGGGTTGAGGAAGGAGGGAGGAGAGGGTGGCGAGAACAGAGAAGAAAGACCAAAACAGAGGTTTATGAGGAGGAAGACAAGAAAAGATAACATTGTTCGGGCAAAGGGGTATTAATTAATTGCTCCTCTGGACGATGCCACCTCTTACCTTCTGTGTACACGTTGACTTTTTTCAGCTTCTCCACCGTAATGTCATATTCTGTCGATGAATTTTTCGGTTGTTTCCTGAGTGATGATGGTGTGGATTTCTTGATGGAGAGTGCTTAATCACTAAGAGCTGGATTAGAGCCATGTGTGGTTTTTCTGGAGGTCAAACATCAGTCAAAAGGAGTTGCTTTGCTCGTACGCTCTTTGATTTTTGAATGCTTTTATTCAGCACGATCGTTTTTTCTCTTTGCATTTTCAGTTTTTGGGTACTCGTTCTTTCTGTTTGCAATTGAGCTGGTGTTTTCCAATGAATAAAAAAAAAAAGTGAGCTCGTGTTTCAAAGTCAATCGTTTTCGTCAGATTTCTTGGTTTTTGTTTGTCTGAATTCTGGTGTTCATGCTTAAGAACGAAGGTTCAGAGTTCTGTGGAAGCAATGGATCATCTAGGATCTCCTCCATTGATAATTAACTTGTTGCTGTTCTGTTTTTTGGACTTGTCCTCCAAGATAGACGTGAATAAAAAGCCCATCATGTACTTGGAAACAGTATGTACAGCTACTGAATGAAGATCGAAACTGTCCGGCATTTTTTGAGAATCTCAAGCCAGAAACTTTGTTTCAAGAAGCATATTCAGTTATTCAGTTGTAGTAATGGGCTTTGCTCGTGTAGCTATTGCGCTTTATGACCTTACAGCGTGCAATTAACCAATCAATTATGCAGGATTTTTGTTGTCGCCTTCAATCTTGTTGCATCAGTTTCACTGTTTTCAGTTGGTTTATGATGGGACGTTCTCTTTCTGTTCAGCTTCCCTGGGAGGCCATCGAAGTTACATACTGGTTCTGTTCTGATAGAGCATCGGTATCCAGTAACAGAGCAATCCTTTTTTCCTACATGAATTCATTGTCAGAGACTTCAGCAACAGATAGTTACAGCAAGCCGCTAGGTATTCAATTCGTTGAGTACATAAAGAGAAGCCCCCTTTCCTTCGGAACGCACCAAAGTATTGTCTTTATAGTCACATTCCTTGCCTATACATGCTACCTTGCTAATAGGAAAACCACGGTCGTTGTTAAGAGCACTCTGGATCCTGCATCATCCGAGGTAGGCTTGAAGTTTCAGCCATGGAGGAGAGGCTATTTCCTTAGCCCTCCTGAAGTCACAAATGTTTCCGGACTACTGGGTAGCGATAGTGGTTGGGCCCCATTTAATGGATCAGACGGCACGGAATTGCTCGGTGACCTCGACGTGGCTTTCCTCTCTGTGTATGCTGTGGGAATGTACTGCTCTGGCCAGTTGGGTGATAGAACGAATTTGACGATTTTCCTAACGGTAGGGATGATTGGAACTGGTTCGTTTACTTCACTCTTTGGTGTTGGTTACTGGGCAAACATACATAATTTCTACTATTTTCTCCTTGTGCAAACGGTTGCTGGTGTGTTCCAATCAACTGGGCAGCCTCCGGTTGTCTCTGCAGTTGGTAACTGGTTTGGCAAGAGTTAGAGAGGGCTTTTCATGGGTATATGGAATGTTCACACATCTGTTGGTAGTATTATGGGTTCTTTGGTTGCTTCTGCCATGTTGAGCTATGGATGGGGTTCGTCCTTTGTTGTGCCCTGTCTCATAATTGCATTTATGGGTTTAATGGTCGTCGTATTTCTACCCGTCAGTCCTGAATCTGTTGGAGCTGATAGAGACCATCACCTGAACCCTCCCAAGGAAAATGGAGAGGAAGTGAGAGAAACATTGTTAAGCTCTGATCCGGAGAATAAGGAGCGAGCTGTGGGGTTCATAGAAGCGTGGAAGATTTCGGGGGTGGCGCCTTTTGCTTTTTGACTCGTCTTCGCCAAATTGGTTGCGTACACATTCCTAAATTGGCTGCCTTTCTACATCAGCCAGACAGGTAAATTCCGATTATGATGGTTTAATCTGCTTGCGGGGCAACTTTTAAGAGTGATTTCTTCATGGATTGTGCTATATGGAATTTGTTTAGTCTAAAATGCATCATAATACCATTAAAAGCTCTTTGTTTCGCCTTTTTATATAACTCTGTTCATTTACCATCGAAGAACTGTGTTATGCTGTTTTTCACGTGCTCATTGTCATTTTGCAGCTATAGATGGAAAGTCCTTGTCCAGTGAAACAGCGGGAGACTTGTCTACACTGTCTGATGTTGGAGGAGTCATTGGGGGGATCCTGGCCGGTTACATATCCGATCGCCTAGACGCTAGGGCCATAACAGCAGCGAGCTTCGTGTACTGCGCTATTCCGGCACTCTTTCCTTACAGAAGCTATGGATCCGTTTCCTTGTCAGTAAACATCACACTCATGTTCATCACCGGCATCTTTGTTAATGGGCCTTTTGCTCTAATAACGACAGCCATCTCCGCGGACTTGGGGGCACACAGTTCTCTAAAAGGGAATTCGCGAGCACTTGTCACAGTGACGGCAATCACAAATGGAACAGGCTCCATCGGGGCTGCCATCGGGCCGTTGTTAACGGGTTACATCTCTACAACGAGCTGGGGCGGCACAGTTTTCACGATGCTCATGGGGCTGCTTCTCACCCGGCTCATTGTTGCCGAGGTGGCTGAAAAGATTGAGGAGTCGAGGGCACGGAGGAGTTCCGCGTCAAGGTCTCGCAGTCGAAGTGTAATTGTGAAAGGAGTTCGATATGTGTATCATTCCGCACGAATTCTTTGGGTTCGATTGTTCCAGCGCATTGCAAATAGTTATCGATACCTCTGTTTATGAATTGATTTGAGGGGAGGGCATCCTCGGTTTTCGCAAGCAGGCAAAGGAAGGAGTATGAACGCGGAAAGACAGGAACTTTGAATAAGAACGGACTCGCGGGGAGGGCCGGCGGTTGTTCTGCTTCTTAGTATGTTCTTTTTCTTGTACATGTCTGGTGAATAATATCATGTGGATTACTTAAAGGAAAGATCATTGCTGATTTTTTACCTTTGTAAAGTGGACATGGAAAAAGAGTCCCGCCTACTAAGGAAACTATTTGGTTTAAATATGAGGGCATATTTGTATATGTTGTCGGATTCTCAACCATGACATTGCGCATTAGATAGACCTGATTTTATTTAGTCCCTTGAGTACTTGGGGCATTTTGGGCTTTTTGTCTCAAAAACTTATCTGTTTAATCTTGAAACTTTCCAGTGCAAAAGACCAAATTCTTATTTGACTTTTGGAGTTGGCAACAAGAAAGGTAGTCCTGTGGAGATGACCAACTGGTGCAACTTCTTTTCAGGACCATTCTCAAAGCAGAAAGGTCTCCATCATCTTGTGGGCACCGGCTTCGACTGCTTGGTTGAAGAATGAATGAAATTTTGTACTTTCAAACGTGATGCAGAAGGGGAAAAACTACAAAAAGCTGAGGATGTTTTACCTTCTTTCTGTTGAGATCATGAGAAATGTATGTGAAAATAGGACCTTCGTGTGATGAACTTTTCGGTTTTAAGCAATGAATATGGTAGCTGGTAACTACCGAGAAGCGATCTTCTTTTTGACAATATGACGTTGGTGACTCGTGAGCATGTTACACGTGATGATCGGTCAGTCAACTGGCGTTCGTAGCAACAGTTGCATTCATGATCATAGCAGATGAATGATTCATCTGCCAAACGCTGGTGTATATGAGCATAGTGTATTGTGAACAAACCAAATAAACATGTCTAAGGCCATAAACATAGTCTACTGTGTTGGGCAGAACCGGGCAACAATTCACCAAGAACCAACTCAATCCAGGATCAACATTTTCTCCAAAACTAAATCGACCAAAATCGACTTAATCCCAGGAATAACTAGCAATATTCCAGCAATACAATTTCGTAATATGAAAATATAATGCCGAAATGATAAAGACACAAAGATAACAATAACAACAAGATTTTACGTGAAAAATCCAACATAGAAAAACCACACAAATGACCCGAAAACTTCCGCTAATCACAAAAAATAGTAGGATACACAATTTTTTTTTTTTTTAGTTACATACTAGTGACTCAATATCAACAATACAATAACATTTCTATAATCACGAAGGTGGATTAACATAAATGGAACAAGAAACCCTATCCGCAATTGGAGAATTTGGATAAGGTTCTGAACGAACTAAACTGATCCACTCGTACCCCTTGGTCTTAATATACTGAAAATTTGAGCCAATTCTGACAACTTTTAGCCGTGAAATTGTTGCCGGAAGACGTTGCCCTCTTTTTTCTTCTTCTACGTGCGCTCTCTCGGTGAATACCAATTCGGATGGAAAATAAAATATTATACTGGATATTAGAAATTTTCAAGAATATTTATGGCAATTTTTAAGCATATAATTTAAGAGACTATTTAGTTAAGCTTTTTAAAAACCAAAAGGTAATTTTTTTGCTTTCCCATTGTCAAATTTTGAAATATTACTGAAATTTCAAAAATTTATAGAAAAGATTATATTTGAATTTAAGGATCAATATTTGTATATTGTGTAAATTTTGCATGTCTAGATTAAGAAAAGATGAGAGTGAATTCATCGCGAAATTTAGATGATTAGATGAAGTAAAGAGGAAAAAAGTAAATGTCTATTCAAGTGATTCTAATTTTTACTACATGATATCCTTGTCCGAAAGAACAGAACCAAATCCATGTTGTGCAGACGAAGCAGCCGCGGTACACAGTGCTCGATATCTCAGGGTGATTGAACATAGAAACGGAAGGTATAGACTGGAGCTACGCAATTTCGAAGCATGCAAGGCCAACACGGTATCATGACCTTGTCCTCGATGATCTTCACAGACAAACATAACGGATTGCGAAAGGTCCTATAGCCTCTTTTGCTTAAGCAACAGAAAAACAAAAGCATAGACCTTTTAATCAAAACTTGCACCCCAACTTGTGATGAATTCCTGCAAACAACTCAGACAATAGTAAAGTGAATAAATCACTTCTCCAATCCAAGACTAACATGTGAATCGCAGGCAGAAACAGAATCAGATGAAGAGACGAATCCATCGTGAGCAAACACATAACAATCGTACAATTAGAAAGACGTGAGGATAATCTAGAATGACCAATCTCCTGCTAACAGAATACAGATGGTAACAGAAGGATCTCATCAAAGCATGAGTAGAAAAACACCTTGACCATGAAAGTCTACATATTCAACATATCGAAAAGTAATTCTGAAGTTGCACAACCGTAGGAGTAGCCAAAAAACCATGGCATGAAACAGGAGTAAGCCACAGATTCAACGCGAAATTTCGAGCTGAGGTGAAGGATAAATGCATTCGAGTTCCTTAAATTCTACGCCGCAATACATGGGAAAGATCTACCACATCAAGCTGCACCATCACATTGCATACTGTTTCATTTGCCCAAAAACAGAGGCCAGTAAAAGTGAGACCAGCTCTCTCAATGACTCTTAAAGAGCAAGAGCAGCCTCTAGCAGAATCACTCGTTCCTTAGAACCAATTGCCCCAGTCGAATTGAGAACACAAAAGAGGACTAATTAAGTAGAAAGCGAAACTCTATTTATCCAACATTTACCCATTGAACTACACCAGTACCTGTATCCACTCAAAATGTTTATGAACATATTGGAATGAAGAAGAAAGGAAAATCTCCACCTTTGCGTTACTAATGCCAAAGAAAACCCAATATATCAAGCTACAAACTTGCATTTAGGATATAAACGAAAAGCCCCCAAAGAATCCTCAGTTAAAGAGAGGTTCATGAAACAGAGATCGCCCCCCCAAAACAGAAACTTCAGTACCCACAAAAAGAATGTGTTGAAGGAGCTAAACATGGCGGTGACCATCGTCTCCGGACTTGGAGCTGGGTTTGCGATATCTCTCTTCGATCTGCTTGGCCCTGCGAACGGCGTCGTTAGCGAGGGCCTTGATGTTGGGCACGTCGTAGTTTTGAGCTATGTAGATCCCGCACACCGTCCCCGCTATGAAGGAGAAGCTGCTTCTGATCATCCCCATCCGTCAATTCCTCTTCTTCGACGATCGAGAACATCGAAGAAGAAGAAGACGAAGAAGGCGACCCCGAACACAAGACATTTCTGGTTTCGGGTTTGCAGCATTCTGGTACCTTCTTCAACCTTCGAATACATTATTTTTCTATTTTTTGCTAAAAGGCAGAAATCGATTGTTTTAAATGAAAAATATCTATATCTTCATATTTTTTCTAAAACATTATTTACGACTACATGTATCAATATTTGAATTGATAGTTTGAGAATTTTCAATTTCTTTAAGTTAGATTTTTCTTTTGAGTTCATCAAATTCACTAAAAGATTGAAAATAAAAAGTAAAAATTACTCAAATCCCGTCAATTTTTTTTTACAATAATTTTCTTTGTGATTTAAGCTTTACATAATAGGAATTTAGGGAAATTCCAATTAAGGACCTGAAGTACTCTCATTTTCTTAAAGGATAATGACACAAATAGTCCTGAATTTTGACTCAATGTGCGATTTGATCCATAAACTTTTAATTTATTCAATATAGTCCATGAACTTTAGGTTAATATTCAATGTGATCCATGAACTTCTATTTTGTTAAATGTCACCCTTGAACTTTTGATACATATTCAATTCAGTTTCTGAACTATATGAACATATTTAATGTTGTCTTTGAACTTGAATTAATGAAAAGAAATACATTGAATATTTTCATATAGTTCAGGAATTGAATTGAACACGTACTAAAAGTTCAAGGATGACATCGAACAAATTAAATGTTTAGGAACCACACTGCGCATTGGGTTAAAGTTCGGAGACTACATTGAATAAATTAAATGTGCATGGATCAAATTGTATATTAATTAAAAGTTCAAAAACTGTTTGTGTCATTTTGCCTTTTCTCAAATAATGGCTTGAAATGAACCATGTGTCAAATAAGGACCCGAAGTGCCATCATTTTATCAAATAAGAGCTTGAAGTGAACCTTATCTCAAATAAGGATCTAAAGTGACCATTTCAATCAAAAAAAAGGCTTGACCTCACCGAAGTCAAGGTCATTTTCATCTTTTAGTTTTTTGATTTTTATATTTTTTTTCCATAAAAAACAAACTCAAAAACAAAAAAAAGAAGAAGCTAAATTTAAAAAAAAACAACAACAACAAGGGGAGGGCCTTTCCCGTCGGTGGCTGCGCCCCATAGTCGACGGGGCGGCGGCGATGGCCGACGGGGTCACCGACGCCTCAGCAAGGGCCAACCGGGAGAGGGTCGCCACCCTCTCCCGTCCGAGGCGAGGGCCAGCCTCTAGCCAGTGAGGGTCGCTGGCCATCGTCGCCACCCCACTGGCAATGTGGTGGTGGCCACCAGAGGGAAGGGCTGGCTACCAGCCCCTATTATTTTCTTTTTAAAAAAAAATTTAAATTTAATTTAACTAAAATTTATGTTAAAATTATTTTTAGACGAAAATGCCCTTAGTAGATCAAAAATTTGATCGACCAGCGAGCCGGTAGGCTGAGGCCTTTATTTCAAACTGTTATAGCTACTTCAAATCCTTATTTGAAAATAAAGGTATTTCATGCCTTTATTTGATACAAAGTCCAATTCATACCCTTATTTGAGAAAATGAAAGCACTTCAAGTCCTTATTTGAAATTTTCCTGAGAATTTATGTGTGAATTTCATCATCAATCAAACAAATTATTTTAATTGACCAGAATTATGATGTCGTTTAGTTATGGTCAACCATAAAACGATTATATATTTATATTAGCTCAAACGATCTTGGATTTTGGAATAACTACCGATTAAGAAGTTTATTCATTGTATGTAAACTATCCCATGCTGGCCATTTTTTTTATATTGAGCTGTAAAATGAAAAGGAGATATCACAACAAGATCATTTCGATTTTTTAAATAAAGACAATCCTAATCACTATACATATTACATAGACACAATGGATTGCTTTGGTAATGAAATTGACTAATTAGTTATCTATTATCTAGCTAGGCACGAAATGAATCGTGTCAAAGCTCAAACCTCCAGTAATATTCTTTCTTTCGATAAATTTTAATCACGTCAAAGTATAATAAAATAAATACGAAACATTTATGATTTTTTTTTTCCAAAACGTGAAATATTACGATTAAACTATTACGGATCTATTATGTTAAGGTTTTTTTTTTTGGGGGGTCGAATATCTATTATGTCAAGTCAAAAGTGCACTTCGTCCCACTTTTAATGCATTATTCAAATTGCCCCTACGATAAATAATACAAAGGATATGACAATTTTCAATTTGTTCTTACTTTCGGACACATTTTCACATAATTACCCATTTTCTCTTTATTCATAATTATGAAGCAAAGCATCAGCGCAAACACTAATATATATATATATTACGTTATTTTGGTAGCTGATGAAATCATCCCATGTAGTAGTTGCAACTTGCATGTACCATTTGACGAATCTAGGAGGAAAATATATAAATAGAGAAATTTTGTCTTTTCCTTTCGCTTTCCCGCAAAATCTACCTTTCTTCTCCCCGATCCCTTGCTCCCAATTCCGTCGCTCCGCGGAAAATCAGATTCCTCCGGCGGCGAAATCGGGCCGGCGCCGATCGTCCCCCTCGCCTCCTCCGATTCGATCAGGTTCTCGATCTTCGCTACCGCCGCTTGTTTTTCGTCTCTCGTTGGAACCTTCGCGCGATGGGTACATCGGATGTTGGTCGGTTCTTGAATTCTCTGCAATTCCTGTTCGGAAATGAGGGGGCAAAATGGGAGAAGGTCTCGTTCCGCTTGTCTGTTTCTTGACCAGGCGGTCGTGCCCAATTCGATGCGTGGGGTTTTGTAGTTGCTGATTTCTGGCGATTTGCCAGGGTTTAATTCCGACGTTTTCTTTCGATTCCGTGTCAAATTTTGATCTGTTTGAATTGGTGAACAGCGTCGTCAGGATCGTAGAAATTGACGGTTCTGAAGCAGCTCGCAGCTTCATTTTGGTCGTTTTTTTCATTTAGTTTGAGTTAACTCTATGGAGCATAATAGCATGCTTTCCTCGGTCATGTCTTAGGTGATTGAATTAGTATTTGTTACGACAGGTTAATTATGTGTAATCTGTGCTTTAGCAAAGCAATTCGGATATCATTCATCTGGATGTTTTGTGCAGCATTTACATGTTTATCAGCTATGCCTTTTCTTGGTGCTTTTTATACAAGACATGCTAATGACTTGACCCTGTGTCTTCCCACAGGTTTTTGTACCGAGTGTTGAGAATTGTGTGCGGGACACGGGGTTAGAGAATCTCGTTATTTCATCGTAGCACTTGCTGGAGGATCTACTGGAATTTTTATATAGTTGGCTATGGATTTCTGAAATTAGAGCGACTAGTCATGTACCAGCCATTGTGATGAAAGTCTGGGACTTCCGCCTGAAGGAAGTTGCAGTAACTGTCAGTAATGGGTGTCCAATACTTATCTATCTCCGGTGTCTGCACGGTCCTAAGCTTTTTGGGCCTTCAATGGTGGGCACAAAATTTAATAGAGAAATTTAAATCGGATGGGCTGATTGGAGAGAGTATTGGCGAATCGGATAATGCCAATCACGTGCTTGATCTCTTATTGAGTTCTTCGGCCACTGTTGCCCTGTTGGGAACTTTTATTCTCAGTGCGTTCACTCTACTTGTTTTGTCCTTGAAGGTAAATTATCATTTCAATTAGTTATTGTACAGACTTGAACCCACACTATTGTGAATTTCTTATATAGAAAAAGAGGAACCCATCATGATTATACGTTAGGGCATCTGATTCTGTGAATTCAATTTCAAAAAATCCAATACTCCCCTTATGCATGTAAACCTGTGCTTAAGTCAGAAATGATGGTGTAGTTGTAAGAACTAAACGAATACGGAGCGAATCCTTTTTGTAAACAATGCTTGGCTCATGAATTAACTACTAAGTTGTTGATAGTGTATTGTCTGTTTTTTACGATAATTGAGTAGTTCATGTAGTTCCAAGGAGCTGGACTAGAAAGTTCTTTTTTACCCAGCTTTACAGCTGAAACGTTCTGATTTTTCTTTTGCCTCTCAAAGAGAAATGGTAAAGATGGTTCATTATTTAGTGATTTAAATTTGATGGTCTCATTTTGCTTTCTCATTTGCAGTCTATATTCTTCTCAGAGCTGTCATCCTCTGAAACTCGAAAACTTTTGGAACGATTGGGAAACTACCTTATTTACAAGGTAGAGTTCCATCTCTGCTCTTAAAATTTGATTGAAGGAGGTGGTGATTGGCATGGATATTTAATGACATGAGACTGGAATCATTGAAAGTCTTGAATTTCCCTCTTATTCTGGAATTTTTTGCTCTTAAGCTGATTATATGGTAGGAAAGAAATTAATGATTAAATTTAATTGTAGCATATGCAGGTTTAAATTTACGAGGATAGTTGCTTGGTACTTCTTGTATGTAGTTTAATTTGTGAGGGAAGCCAAGGTTTTACTTCACCATAACCATATATATGTATATATATATATATATGACCAACTGATTATGAAAGTGCATTGATAGTCTCTATTCGTGTCTTAGCTCGTATGAGAGCTTGATTTTGCCTCTATTGTTTGTCTCTTGCCTTTAGCTTTCATTAAGTTAGCTTCCTTTGGATCACTGGTAGGGCAAACTATGTCTTGAACAGTCTTCTCACCGTAGCCTGGATTGCTGCACCTTTGGTGAGAGGTCATGGCCAATCATCATGTTACTCCTTGATAGGGTTCCTTTTGTACTTGTGCACAAGAACACGCTAACTTTTGTGGATATGTGAACTTCAATTAGTTATGTTGTCATGGAATATACGCTAAGAGAAGCAGGAGGTACAGTTTTTGGGTAAATTAGTGTTGATATAGGTATGCGGTTGAGCTTTTTGATGAAATACTGTGACTAGGTAGACAAACTAACAAATGGAAATTGGAATTTGAATGAACTTTCTGAAAAGCAGTTGGGCATTTCATTATTTTGTCATTGTTGTTTTGAGTGATTGTTGATGGTCTATCAAAGCTTCTCTTCTCTGTGTAGGATGGGTTTTCCATTGACTAAAGCTTGAAAGATGCTTTGGTATTGGAAAGTCCTTGCTGATGTGACTAGTAAGCAAGCAATTGTATGTTAGGTTTAAATGGTACAGAATTTAAACTTATTGGGCGAATGATGCGGCACATGATTATGTAGTCACAGGGTTGTGGCTTTGTAAAATTGTCAGTTATTATATTGTGGAGGGTCCTTGTTATTTTTCTTGTAATGTTTGCAGTTGCACATGGGAGAGTTGAGAATCAGCTAGAACTAGAAGCAATTTTCATCTCAGGCCTTATGTGTGATACTGATGGTTCCATGTCTACTTGAACATATTTTGACTTTTATCTGGGTGATGCTGGACAGGGAACATTTCTACCTTTAGTACTTCCTCCAACATTGTTTCATTTTTGCCTATGGTCAACCTGGTTGACTGTTCTATGTTCTCTAAAGGTATGTGGAGTTGAATGTTCTTTCTTTTTCTCTGGCTGATGCTTTGATAGTAATGGTAAATATCAAATATTGATAATTTTGAACAGATGTTTCAAGCTTTGGCTAGAGATCGCCTGGAAAGATTGAATGCGTCTCCTTCTACAACACCGTGGGCATATTTTCGTGTGTATTCGGTGTTATTGGTGGTTCTGACTGTTGACATGTTCTGGTATATATAATCCTATTCTTATGCATTTTAGTAGAAGTACTGTGTAATACAGATGTGCTGGATATCCAGTTGATTTCATTTTACCAGTATAGAGTTTCTCAAATAGTCAAGTGGTATACACATGGATAATAAGAAGTAGGACAGATACGTGTTCTTTGGTAATTGTTATTGCTGAGTGTAGCTAGATAGCACTAGTAATTGGTTTCCCATATAACATGTGTCTAACACTGCACGTGTTTCTCTTAGTTTTATTGTGATTTATGAATAGTTAGAATCTTTTACGAGAAATGTGATTTGGAATCGAGTCTCTTTTGGTATAATTTTTTACTTAGTTCCGGTGCGGTAGATGAAAGTCCATTAGAGATGGTTAAAAATGATTAGTAATGCCCATGCCGCCTGGTTGAACATACTGGATTTGTAGCCAACCATTTGAAATTGCTGATAGGTAGAATTCTGCATTGTGTGTGTAACAGACTACATACATTTGCCAATCAATCATGTTAGTACCACAGACACATGTATGCTGTTCCTCAGTATGTTTTTCAACTAAGTAGGATCTCTCAATCTCACTGCCAGTGGTTGCAAGAATCAAGTAGGATGTGGTTTGTAGGCATTTACTGCTTTGAGCTTTCTTCCTTTAGAAACTGGTGTGTTTACTCTAAAAATTGCTATAAATTACTTAATTTTGTCAAGTTTGTCTATATCATTGTGATGTTACCTTCTGTGTGCTTGCAGGATTAGACTTTCTTTAATGATTCACAAAACATTGGGGTCTTCGATGTTCTTGTTGCTACTTTTTGAGCTCTTCTGTGTTATTTTTGAAACACTTCAGGTATTTTAAGAAGCACTTCCCTTCAAGCTTCTCATTGTTTTTTTATGTAACATAATTTCTTATGACTATGATTGAATGGTGGCAATTGACTGAGTCGCTTGCCTTTGACAATACTCTCCTTTTAGGCCATTGTGGTTCATGGATTCCAGCTTCTTGACATCTGGGTAAATCATTCAGCAGGAAACAGCAGTAGTAGCCGAATGTTTAAGTTTATAGATACATCTGCAGCAGGTACTGCTTGGTCTCTTGTACATGCATCTGTGGGAGGTACTTTGGGCCATTTGTAGGCCATCTTGGCTTCAAATGGTGCTGTTTTTCTCAATTTTTCTGGACGTTGGGCATTAGGTTTGCTTTGGTTAGTGAATAAATAATTGTGTTGGTCAATATGCTAAGAATTGACATCCTCAAAGCTATTGTTTCTTTGCTGTTATGATGCATGTATCAATTCATCTATATATACTGACGATAGTGGATTGGCCATCTGTCGTGGTTGATTTTTCCCTTTTTTGTTTCTATACTGTTCTGTTTGCTTTGTTAGTGTCTAATTTTTTTAATCTGGTATGATCTAGTGGTTTTGACATCTGTTTTTTAGATGATCACTAACTGCATAGATTTGAGCATGCTTTTTGGCATATATAATCACTATGTTGTTTCTTTTGGATTATGTAGGTTCATTATGGGAATGGAAGAGCTTTCTGATTAGAAATCTCGGTTTTATCCTTGACATGGCAACTTTATTGACTGCTGTGGGGCATTATGTGCTTATCTGGTTGCTTCGTGGCATGCCACTACATATAGTGGATGTGGTTCTGTTCTTAAATATACGTGTAAATATCTGGCCAACTGATTTAATTCCTATTCAATTTGTGCTTGAAATTAGGGTTGACCTTCAGTTTATTAATTGTACAACATTAAATGATTTGCAGGCCTTGCTAAGTGCGATCATCAAACGTGTGAAAGGGTTTATTAAACTGAGAACTGCACTGGGTACTCTTCATGCTGCTCTTCCTGATGCAACATCCGAAGAGCTCCGTGCATACGATGATGAATGTGCCATCTGCAGGGTATGCTCACCCCCTCCGCTCTCTCTCTCTCTCTCTCTCTCTCTCTCTCTCTCTCTCTCTCTCTCTCATTGTCAAATTGCAGCTGGCTTTTAATGACATGATAAAATTCTGAGTTGATAGGAACCCATGGCCAAGGCTAAAAGGCTTCACTGCCGGCACCTCTTCCATCTTGGTTGCTTGAGATCTTGGTATGAGAATGTGCATTATTATTTGTATTTGCAATTGAAATGAAGCATTTTTTGAAAGTTGCTTATAATGCTAGGTTGGATCAAGGTCTTAATGACGCTTATTCGTGCCCCACTTGTCGAAAGCCGCTTTTTGTTTCCAGATCAGAGAATGAAGCAAACCCTAGCAGTGAAGTTTTGAGCGATGAGCAGCTCGCTCGCCAGTTAAGTTTAGGTCTTGACGGACAAAATTCTTCTGGGAATGTGCTACCACCTGGACTATTTCCTACTCAGACCCAGAATCCTATGGATGAAGGAACTTGGAGGTTACATTATTGTCAGATTTATGCAATTTCATTTTAACGGTTTAATATAATTGGAGAAACAGGACACCATTTTTGCAACTTCCATTGCTTAAAACACTGCTCAGTTAAGTGGTAATCATGGGACATTTTTTTTAAACTTTTGGATTGATTTGTTTGTTTAAGAGACGGATTGGCTAACTTGATTTTCAGCTGGTGATTGATCACTGTAGCGCTCGTATTTCTTACATCTTTCGCAAATGACTATTATTTTCTGGGGAAATATTTGAATATAAATTTGCTCTTGGGGTGGACTTAATGATGCCCTGGATCCTGCTTTCCTCAGATGCTAGATATTTCTATAGGAAAGGGACAAAAGGCGAACCAAAGAGAAAGAGAGAACACCACATGGGGATTCATGGATTTACCTTCTTCCCACGTCTTTATCTAAATATTCATTGTTGATTCTGTTCAAAATTGGTCATTTTGACACTTTTCTTTTGTTTATGTCCACATGACTGAGGAGAAGCCTCTACTTGTCTAAGTGCGAGCTTTACAACACTGAAAATCAAGCAATATCTTTAGGCTGCCAACTAAATCTTATCGATGCATTCTTGTTCCTTCTAAACATGAATTAGATTATTCTGTCCACAGAAATGCCGGACTGAACTCAAGTTGGCTGAATACTTGGCCAAGCCATGGTGTTGATGGTGCTGGCCCCTCCTCCACTGCCATGAGATCAGTCAGACTGGGGAGGGTTCAGCAGATGATGAGGCATCTTGCTTCCATTGGAGATACATACAGCCAGTCTGCTCTTGACGACGCTAGCTGGGGTATTTGGCCTACTAATCTCTCTCATACTGGTGCCTCTGGTTCCCTTGCTTCTGGTGCTTCCACTGTTGGGAGACATCCCGGAGCCACTGGTGGTTTACATTTGAGAACTGCCTCACGTTCTGCAAATGATGACATTGCAAACATACTAACAATGGCCGAAACAGTTCGAGAGGTTTTACCCCATATTCCAGAAGAGATGATTTTTCAGGTAGAGTATTTCCTGTGCTGCCTGAAAGTAAGTGTTTCAGCATGGCTAACCTGTAGCTTGAAATGAATTATGCCTCCTGTTTTTATCTGCCTGATTGATAATCAGTTCTTGGTAGGCTTACAGAGTTGTTGCCAAATGAACGACTATATTGTTTCACAGTTAAATGTTGAGGTCCTCTCTGATTCTTTTGCATTGCTAAGTTTGGATGTGATGCATCTAAACTGTATTGGACTCATTTTGGGATTCTTATTGATCACATAACAATTTCCTTGGCTTTTGTGTGGTATCACTGGTCGATTTCAAAACTACGTTGTGAATACTTAATTCTACCGGTACTGGAACATTCTGCCATTCTTTGTGAGAAGACAAGGATCAGAATTCTTGCATCAGATTGTTTGGATTGACTCATAATTTTATGCTCTGTTTTGTTAATTTTTTGCATAGTGACGTTGTCTGATGTCAATCATGCAGGATTTGCAGCGAACAAATTCTGTGACTGTCACTGTGAATAATCTTCTCCAAATCTAAATGCATTGTATCATAGTCAATATGCTACAGCTTGTCAAAACACAAATTCGGAGATTTCGTTGTATGCATTCATCCAAGTTCGAGCATAAATTTCCGAGTTTGTTCTCCTCCAAATGTTCAATAAGCCTCAGTCTTTGTATATAGAGAGAGCTTGATGTTGTGCTTCGCAGGAGTAAAGTAGTTCAAGTATTCTTTTTCCTATGTATGTCTGAGAGTGGAGTGCTACTAAGCTAGTAGCACGCAATGTACTAGTTGACTACAATGAAGTATGCCGTATCCATTCCATCGCAAAGGGTGCAATCTGGTTTCACGGGTGCAGCATCCTTGTAAATCTCAATAAATTGGGTATGTGTACCAATCTCGATGTCAAAGGACATTCATTCAAGTGGAAGTCAGTTGAGCAAATTCTCCAATACTTCTTAATGTTTTGCAAACAAGGTCTCTCTCTCTCTCCCTTTCTCCATGCGAAGTGGTTTCCAGTGGGATTGTGGAGCTTGTGCGCGTCTTTCATCTACTGACGACAGTAATGAAAGGAGTTCGGCGGGATGATCTATCGACAATAATATGCTGAACGAATTACTATGCCTTTGTGGACAACGTGACAGGATAATGTTTAAATAAAACTAGTATTTTCATGCGTACTTGTAGAAGAGAGCTTACTAACGGCATTTAAAGAGAAGGTCGAACTTCGAAGTGCGGTGGGGTTTGCTTGTGGGGGTGCGGTCGGTAGCGACAAACCCGGAGCCACCACCTTCTCGAAATCAAACAGACATGGCACCGAAGGTTATGGACAGAGACCAAGACAGAGTGTGTGTTGGTTTTGTAGTCTTCATGCTTGTCTTATTTACACGACTTCCCACTTCTATGGCTTCCATGTCCGACCTTCCATAAACAATGTTTTTCTTCTTCTTTTATCCTTTTCCGATTGACCCAGGAGAGCGTTTTAGACATTCTCTTGTGCTTTGCGATGTTCCCCATGTGTGCCCTAACCATTCCTCGTCTTGCATTTCGCAATGCTTTTTAATAAGTGCGACGTTGAAGGTGATAAATATTACCTTCAAAATAAGCATAAACCGACAGGAAGACGATAAACATAGTCTACTTAAAATGACAGATTTAGCTGGTAAATCTATCCTCCTCCTTATTTTAACCTGCTCATCTCACAGAGGTATGCATGTAAGGAACATGTCGCCATGTCGGGCCAACCTCTCTCTAGACATATACCCATCAAGACGGCCTTCACTCCTTAAATTACTTTCCACTAATTATGTTGGTTAATTAGTCAACACAAAATGTGTTCAAAACAAAGCCTAGCTATTCCCAATCGCACATGCGAGGAAGAAAATCTTTCACTCTTCCCACCGTCAGCATCCACCTTTTCCACAATATAAAAGAGCATCGTGACTACTAGAAGGCAGGACGCTTTTCTGTCTTGTCTTTTACTATAATTGAATTAAGAGGCATTGATGTGTAGGGTGGACTATTTTATGGTCAACAAAACCTATTTCTCACGGGAAAGAAAGTGCCCTCATCTGAAAGTTATTTGTCGCGTGTATATATATAGGAATTTAAGTGACGGTTAGGAGGAGAAAAGAGACACGCATGCTTTGTCTTCCTCACAAAGCCTGTATTTTGCAGTTGCAGAAAGCTTCAAGCGAACCCATCGTCTTCCTACTTGTATCTATCATTAGTTGATTGCTCTCTTTTCATAGCTTCCTCTCACACGAAGTCGATCATGCCCGCCATTGGTTTGCTCTTCCTACTTCTTTTATGTCCTCGAATGCATGCATCTAATGCTCGCCTTCTAGAAGCCGATGCCGGTGGGAAAAAGAGCCCTCATTCTTTAGCAAGGTAAAGTATACGATTTATACGTGTAATTTCGAGTGTTAGCTAGTACAAACTACTTGTATGATAAACCATGTCGCTGTCCACCACATCGAGCCTCAAACTTAGATGATACTTCCACACACTTTGTGTGTGATCAGTAATCAAATTATGTAACCTTTGTCTTGATCATGTTTGGCGAGTCAAAAATTTATCAGCGCTGTACAAGCAAGAACGTCTCATTTCTTGGCTTTTATCTTTCATTTGTACGCATGCGTAATGCATTGTAAGAGCAGTGCTGATGCTTGTGTAATTCAAACATGCAGCTAGCAGAGAAGGTTAAACTGATGATTCACATTGAAACATATCAGGAAGGAGTAACAAAAGTGAACGAGAAGTATCGCAAGACATTGAGCGATAAAGACACTGTAGCAATAGATGTCGTGAACCACATGGCCACGGGAGTGAAGCACGGAAAGAGAACCGTTTCGGGCGCCGTCCCGATGACATTGGGACACCGTTTCAGTACTGCTCCCGGTCTCTTCTCCGATTATTCCCAGCCCAAGATGCGACCTCCTTCTCACAATTGATTAGTTGATGGTTTTTGCTCCACTAATCACTCTAGCATAGTTGCACTGTAGTCCAGAAGCTACATTAACCTTCATTAATCTGAAAATATACTTATTAGGTAGGTCTTTTGTCCCTTTTTTTTTTTTCCATTGTCTGTAGATATGCCGTTTTGAGAGAGAGACAAGAGGTGGCTTGCGGCTTTCGGATACTAATTGTTTGATAATGCATGAACACAGTTTTTCCCGCGACTTCTTTTTATCGAAAACCCTTGTTCTAAGTACAGTCGTTTGTTATTGTGATCATACATGATAGCCATCGTATGTCGAAGGTTGTCCTCATCTCATGCCAAAGATTCAGGGATAAAATAAGTAATTGATGACTTATAATCAATACTTATGATTATGACTGACTCGACATAACTTGTAGTCACATAATTAACTTAGAAATGAATTAGCACCTTTGTTAAGAGATCCAGCACGCACGAAGAAGGAACGACGATGGAATATGAGATCCGTTATTTCAAATCACAACGGCAACACAACAAGTTCTAACTATAGATGTTCGCGTCATGAAATGTATGTACATCCGTCAACATCAACAGAGCTTATCATCTAGCCGATCTAAGATACTTTTCGATTCCGGAATACGGAAAGGGAATTTCGGGATTTTCTCAACGAGGGAAAAAGTGGGCATAACATAGAATCGATCCACGTTTTTTCCTAAACATAGACAGTCAAACAAAGACGCAAGAAGCACCCGCGCCGAGAACGATGTCCCCGAAGCTACCAACAGCTTTTGACCACATTCCTGCAACAAAAAGCAGCAATTCACGCACCGTCTCCGTCGTGTCGCGAATGCCCATGATCCAATCAATGAAACTTCTAAGGTGGACTTGTACGTGTCAACGACGAACAGTGTTGCGCGAAAAAAGGGCAAAAGCCAACAAGAAAAAAATAATTTTAAACTGTGCACACCGTGATACATTTACAATAAATTTTTTTATATGGCACAAAAAATTTCAAACTTGTACTTGTGTGAGCCATTCACCATCTGTTGAAATTCTGTCAATGAGAACCGTAAAAAATCTGTTTATATAAACACCAGAAAACAAACAACGTTAACATGGTGCCTAGGTAAAAACGACATTGTTTTGACTGAAAAATCATCAAACTGAACTTTGACGGAGGGTAGAGATACATAAGTACAAGTTTGAGGGTTTTTATGTCATAAGAAAAAATTTAACCTAAATGTGTTACGGTGGTTATATTTTGATATTTTTTGTAGCTTTTTCCCGGGAGTAATGACAAATTTACTCATGCCAGGCTCAAAGTCACGATATTGGGCTGGGCTTGAATCTCGAGGAGAATCATACGAGGTCCCAAAAGGCTTCTAGAAAGCTGGCCCAGGAGAATCATACGAGGGCCCAAAAGGCTTCTAGAAAGCGGGCCCACGGCCCAGCTCGCCTACCCGTTAACCGTCGTGTATCCCGAATTCGTAACCTCCCCCACCACGTAACCTTCGTCTCCCGCCTAAAAAACCTTCAAAAGTTACAAACGGCATGCAGATGTCGCACGCTGCAAACCCTCGCGGAAACGAACGAACCGAGACAACCCAGAGACATGACGAAGCGATACTTCATGTTGCAGAGAAAGCTCGAAGACACCGAATCCGAACTCCGATCCGTCTTCTCTCTCCCGGCCTCGGCCACCCCGTCCCGCCAGTTCCTGTCTCAGTGCATCCGGCAGCGGCTCCTCTTCCTCAACAACTTGTTGTCCGCCGAGTTCGCCTCCGACCCCAAGCAGCCCCAGCACCTGCGCCACGTCGCCCGGCGGCTAGCCAATCTCGAGGCCGCTTTCCATGCATGGGACCAGGACGAGGCCGAGGCCGGCCGCGAGGACGAGGCTGACTGCGCCGAGGATGCCTCCGTGTGCTCATGCACCGAATCATGCCTCCGCGACAATGATGACGACGGAGGAGAAGATACGAAGGAGGATCTGGCGGTTGATGAGTGGAACGATTTGCTGGTCACCGAGGAAGGCGATGGGTTAGTGAAGGGATCGGAGGGTGAGGAGAGAGAAAAGGAGGGGAAAGAGAAAGTAGGGGAGAGAGGGAAGTCACGGAGGGTCGTTAACATGATCGGCGGCATGGTGGTGGTCGGCGTGGCGGTTATGGCGATGTTCTCCGGCTGTGTACTTCGTCATCTCGATAATGGAGACGCTGTCGTGGTTACCCCCACTTAGAAATGTAAGCATATATACTAAATTGACGTGTGCGTGTATGTGAACGGATTGCTCGAGGATTATCGTTGTAAATTTTGCTTGCATGTAGTTTGACATCGCTGAATCTATGAACAATGACTACGACTTATATACATGCACATGCACATGCACATGCCGATCCCTTTCAGTTCTAAATCAAACATGATGTCATCGGTCACGATGGAAGAGTTATCATGGATCCATCGCGCTGCGCAAGTAACATCACATTATCGACATTGAATCCGATCGGGAAACAATTACTTAGAAATTCTTCACTTGGTCCAACAACCATCGTTATTCTGACTAGAAAAAGGTCCCTCATGTGTCACTAGCTTTTGAAATACTCGCCATATACAGTCATCCTGGTTAGACAGTAGGCACTGACAGGAGCTGCTACTGCTACTGCTTTCTTCCCTCAACTTGGGACTGCTTGAAGCTCCGAGTTGAATCACGGAATGAATCGAGCCCGAAAGAGGAGCAACCAAGTCCATTTCTGGGCTTCTTTAGTTGTGGGCCTGTGTTGCTTTCGACAAATGATTTGGTATTTAGATAAGACGAGCGATTAGAGATCGATCATGGGATGTGCGCCCCCCCAATAGAAAAGAATCTGGCAAGAGATTCGGTCAAGTCTTGAGATTGGTGTCGAAGCTTGAGGGGAGATTTTCTTAATGGGAGCACTAGCTGCTTTGATTTCAGACAAAAGTAAAGAAGTATTTCATGAGTTCTCGCGCCCTTTGACTTCTTTCTTTGGCCCTGTTTTGACCGACAAAGTGGAGCAGCTCCGCCTCTGGATCCGGCTGGTTGCCAGATGCTCCTTATTCATATCGAGAAGCTATCGAGAGGGTGGTGCCAATTGCAAGTTTTTAATTGGATACTATAAGGCCGAGGCTCTAGTTGTAAGTGAAACGATGGTTTAACTTGAACAGATGAGGAAAAGCAAAATGCGAAGATAGCGTATTGATTTCGTCCTGAGCAAGACGTTAAACTGTGTCCATTCGGGGTCTCGTTCAGATCTCATAATCCCATGGTTGTAAAGCAAAAAGAGGTTATTCCCTCCTCCTTGAGGAAGACAAAGATACAGAGAAGAATAAGGGATTGTGAGACATACGGACCCGACATGTTGAAATAAGGTATGCATCTGTAGAGTTTGTCACCTCTTGCTAAGTGGACAGGCCGCTGAGGCCCTCATAGGTCCTTGTAGAAGTGAAAACTCCCTTCCTTTGGTGAGGTTAACTCTAACCAAACACCAAAAATCCAAGAGAAGCCCCTTGGTTAGTGGTGACCTTCTTTAACTCTAGAACAATGATCTACTGAGTTTACTTGAAGAGATACAATTAGTAATTAGGGAACGTCATGAAATATAGTTTAGAACTTCAGAAGCATGTTATATTGAAGGTTTAGTTTGTCATTTGCATGCGGATTAACTTTTCGGCGTAGCGGTGAATGTTTCCCATAAATTCTTCACGCTCACGAACGAGAAATTTGGGTGAGAATACTCGAGCAAAAGGCTCCGTAATTAAGTTTGCAATATTTTTTTTAAGGGACCCATGTTGACCTCAAAGTTAAGAGGGTGGATTAATTAAATCCATGCTGACTCATGTTTTGTCCGGCAATAACTAAGATTCGGCATTGCACAGGAAAATTGTTAAAACAGTCCTAAACTTATTGTACTTTTATCAATTCAATCCTAAACCTTTTCACTTCTTTCCAATTCAATTGATACGCCTAGATTCAACAAATCTATCTTGAAAGACATAACCTCTATTTCAAGATGCTTGGTTTTACGAAAGAGTCTCCTTGAATCTGAAAAATCCTTTTGCTAAACAACCATCGTTATTCTGACTAGAAAAGGTCCCTTATGTGTCACTAGCCCATCCTGGTTTAGACAGGAGCTGCTATTAACTGCTTTCTTCCCTCAACTTGGGACTGCTTGAAGCTCTGAGTTGAATCACGGAATGAATCGAGCCCGAAAGGAAACCCAGGCCATTTCTGGGCTATAACTTAGCAATTTTAAAATATTTTTTTTCCCATAGATTTTTAAATTTTTTTTTCTCAATGTCTTTGTTTTCATTTTTCCTCGCGCCCTTTGACTTCTTTCTTTGGCCCTTTTTGGCAACTAGCGACCTATCGAGAGAATGGTGCCAATTGCAAGTTTTTAATTGGATACTATAAGGCTGAACAGATGAGGAAAAGCAAAATGGGAAGATAGCGTATTGATTTCGGCAAGATGTTAAACTGTGTCCATTGGGGTCTCATTTGGATCTCATAATCCCATGATTGTAAAGCCACAAAGATAGAGAGAAGAAAAAGGGTTGTGAGACATCTACGGACCCCGACATGTTGAAATAAGGCCCCTCATAGGTGCCAGAAGCCCTTGTTGTGGGGTTCACTTGAAGAGATTTAGTAATTAGGAAAGAAAGGCGGCGAGGTCAACCTCGCCCGGATCGATCGCCGATCGCTAGTCACCGGACCAACAGGGAAAAAAAAAAAATATTAAAAAATTCGAAAAAAAAAGTATTTAAAATTATCACGTTAGCGCCCGGCCGATCAAATAAACCAAGTGGCAAGAAGTGAAAAGATTTAGGACTGAATTGACAAACTTAAAAGGTTTAGGACTAAATTGACAAAAGTACAATAGATTTAAGACTGTTTTGATAATTTTCCCGACATTGGACCGTAGGGCGTGCATGAATTCGCAGTTTCCATCTAATGGGAAAACACACATGTTGACTTACTACTTATTCTATGGAAAAAAGAAATTTCAATTTGACGTGATTAATGCAGCCAATTGCTGCTTGACTAAGGAAGCACCGGGTCTTTGGCTTCCCGCAAAGCACGTGAAATCCGAAAACTTAATCTTAATTTTGGACAGCTTGTCGTGTTGCAAACCAAACAATATTTTTGCATGCATTGTTTTTGTTTATTGATTATTATCTCCTTGGTTGTAGAGCAAAATGACTCACGATCGATTGTTGCTTCGTTTACAAGCCAGTCAATCCAATGTCACATGCGTCCAATCATGCACAATTGGAAGACCAAGTCGTGAATATTAATTAATTGACGTGATTATTTTGATAGGTTTCTGGTGAGCTGGAAGAAAAGGAGTAAAAAATGTGGACACTTCAGCAACTTGGAGTTTGCATATTCCTAACAATCTCAATTATTCAGAGAAATTACAAAAAAAAAGTCTTAAATCTATTAGTACTTGTGTCAATTCAGTTCTAGACCTTTTAACAATTTGTCAATTTAGTCCTAAAACTTTCAATTATGTCAATTTAGTCTTCAGCCTTATGACGATTTGCCAATTTAGTCATTCCGGCCAACTTTGGTTGGAAATCGCTGATGTAGCAATCTAGTCAGCGCTGATTGTCCTGCATATCATGGCCGGCACTGACATGAAAAATTTTCAAAAATTTTAATTTTTTATTATTTTTTATCAAACCTTGGCCCGACGAGTACGCCGGCCAACCCTCACTTGATATGGGCAAGGGTGTCATGGTCCTTGTGGGCCTTAGGCGAGGCAGACCCTCGCCCAAATCCGGCGAGGGTCGGCCGACGACCTTGCTTTGGTCCAAGGTTGGAAAAAAAAAAGAGAAAAGAAAAAATCATAAAAATTGTCCACGTTAGCGCTTGGCTGTGCTAATCACCATGTTTGCGATTTTTGGCTAAAATTGATCAAAATGACTAAATTGGCAAATCGTCAAAAGATTTAAAATTAAATCGACAAATCGTCATTAGGGTTGAGAACTAAATTGCTAAAAGGTCTAAAATTGAATTGGCACAAAAACATTAAGTTTATGGCATTTTTGGTAATTTTCTCTTATTATTCTCTCGGTCCAACCCGCAAAGTTCCCACAAATCACTATCGGCCTTGGAAAGTCTCTCCCCCGCGCGTCGGGTTTGGGTCTTGAATTGAATTTCGAGACTCCTTGTCAAGTCGTAGCTACTTCATCTTCGGTTTTTTTTTTTTTAAAACTAGCAAAATAAGTAAGCCGTAAATGCTCGACGGTCTAATTGGTTCAATAATGTCATTACGAGATGTTGTGATTTTGGGGTTAAGTTAATAGGCGGTACGTTGGCATTTGCTCCTGTCCGTCTATGCTCCATCGTCGCCTACTCCACGTGCACCTTTCGATCCCGTTAGGCCATTAGCATCCGACAATATGTTCCTTATCTTTTCCAGCCTTAGGGTTTGACACGCTTTGTTATCTTGTTGTCATGCAACACAATGCATGCACTTCTACGGCATTTCATTTAATTAAACATGTCAAAACTTGTACGTCTCGGCTGGGGACGAATGGGGGGCTGTACTCCCTCGAGAGCAACGTGCTCGCGCGCGCGCGGACATGTTCATACAACAGAGCGAAAGTGACGTCTCGTGAAGATGTTATTAACAAACATTGAAAGGCCGAAAGAGAAGGGACAATTGATTGACCGTGTTTGCCTGAAGATTTCATTCGATCAATAAATTAGAAAAAATTTACGATTCGCGTGATAATATATTTTTATTCTAAACTATTGTAAGAGGAAACCTTTGAACTATGCGTTTACCAGGCTATATAAACCATCACATATGCCCCTCCGTGCCCTTTAGTGTTTAGTAAGATATAACTCGAGTTTTCGTGTTCGAAATATTGTTCGATTGATGGAACGGATCCTTAATGTCGAAACACGAAGTCAAAAACACATTCTTACATTTTAAGGATGGAGGGTGCAAAACATGCGTGCATACATCAAGGCCTATATGAAATTCGATTAGAGAATAAACGTTTAGCTTCAAAGCGCAACCATAACCATATGAAGCAAACCAGGCAAGACCTATCGATTATTTCCAGTCGTTCAAGAGTGACTCGATCCATTTTTTTCCCAAGCTCATCGATGTCGATCAACGGAACTCCTCAAAATCGAGCTTTAAAAGACGGGCGTGTTCATCAATGCCGCGATACAATGAGTGGAAGTAAGTAAGACAATCATTGACACGGGGCAAAGAAATGATAGATATCGCACGTCAAATTTATGTCGCCTAACCAAAGCTGTACCGTACTTTCATGCGGGGAATCAAAAAAGGCCTATCCTCGATTTTTTTTTTTGATCTGGATTCCTGGCAGGAATCCCCCTATCCCCTGGTGTGGGGGCCCCCTCCCCTCCCCCCCGTGCGCAGAAGGAAAAATGTGATCACCCGCCGTCCATACGGGGATCGGTCCCCGAAGCATCGACGGCCGTCGATCGCGCGGTTCCCGAGTGGGGCGGGGCACAGGGGATGACTGCCTCCCTCGGTGGGGCCCCGGGCGGCACGCGACCGTTTTTGCGGGGAAAATATGAACGTTGGGGAAAAAAACAAATTCCAGAAAGTGCGATACGGCGAAACCGGAGCGCTTTTTGTTTCTGTTTCGCGGGCTTGACTATTGGCTGTCCCCGTCACCTCCTCTCTCTCTCTCTCTCTCTCCTCCTTCTCCACTTCCGAAGTTGACCTGTAACAGCCGGTAACAATATACAAGAAGGCAGAAAAACTCATGGAATCCTCCTATCCATGCTCATTGTTTTTCTCTTTTTTTATCGCTATATAAGATTATAATAACCGCTAGGGCCGGACCACCGCTCTCCCCGAGAAAGAGAGCAGAAGTGGGCGCCGAGGAGTTCATATCCTGTTTGAGGCTCCGTTTATTTTGCGAGAAATGAATTATTCTAAAAATATTTTTTTTTGAAAAATAATCGCCGCATTGCTCATAAAAATGAATATAAATGAAAAATGATGTTCTTTGTCCGCGAAAATATTTAGTCATAAATTGCTGTTGACAAATAAAAGTATTTTTCATCGGCTAATAATTTCGAGCGATGCAGGCGATCATTTTAAGGAAAATGATATTCGAATCATTTATCTTTCGCGAAGCAAATAAAGTCTAAAAGAAACTAACCGTAGGAATGCACTTAGAATTTACTAGAAAAGGTACAGTCAAAAAGTTAATATTGCCATTTTGAAGTTGTAGGAAACTTGGTGCAATTAATATCGAAAACTTTTTGAATATATTGTTATGTAAAAGACCGATCTTTGGCACCTGTCAATAAGGAGTAACTCCTTCAAGAGTCTTCGTTTCTTGTCCGTGTGGCAATACCACATTTATGGCAATTCGATAAAGGGAAGTGTATTTAAGATAATTAAAGAAGAGGTAGCAGTATCTTGATTTACAGGATAGCAAAGTCCAGTTTCCACCTCCTTTATTTGTCTAACAATAATGATAGCTAGAGATTGAGCCCAACAATCATGTTCATGTGGGGGAGGTGGACTTCCAATGGCATGATTGAGTATATGAGTGACCGATGATTCCCCTTTCATCGCGTAATGAACCAATCAAAATTTAAGCAAATCCCACTTTGGTCCAAATAATTGAGATTTAAAAAAGAAAGAAAGAAGAAGAACGAGGCCAAGCTGTCTAGATATTCCTCCTCGTCACTGGCAAAAAGTGTCAAGTTCATTCTCAGAAGGGAGCTTCCAAATAATTGCTCAATCATTAAAACATTATCATCCGCCCACAAAATTTAAAAAAAGAAAGAAAGGGAGAAGAGGGCCTTGCCGCAGCGAAACGGGCGTAGCCGGTAGCCGGTCGACGGGTCCGCAAATTTTCCCAGCACGGAGCCGTTTTAGGGCAACCGCGTGAGACTGTTTTTTCCACCCCTTCTTCAGTGTGCACACGCAGAAAGCGAGAGAAATTTCCTACGCGCACTCTCTCTTTCTCTCTCTCTCTCTCTGCAGATTTCGCTCTCATTTTGATCATGTAAGATCGCGCCATTCGAGCTTCTTCTTCTTCTTCTTCTTCTTCGTCGATTTCGACATTGCAGGCGCAGGCGCAAGCTTCGCCATGGCTCTGCTCCGGCTCTCCCTGCTCCGCTCGATCCTCGTTGCTCTGCTCTGGAGCGCGTGCCTGGCCGCCGATCCTTACGCCTCCTACGATTTGAAGCTCACGTACCAGACCGCGTCGCCGCTCGGCGTCCCTCAACAGGTCGGTTCGCGTGTCCCCCGGTCTCGCTCTCGGGCGGCACTGTGCATCTGTAACCCCTCCCCTTCCGTTTTTCGATTTTTGAAAAACTCGTTTGAGTGTCGTCTCCGTTGGCGCTCCAATGCGAATCTCTTGCCCGAGCGGGGATGACATTACAGGCGCAAAGGAAATGTCGCCTCGATACTGCTTCTGTGGTGATTGATGTTTGTTCGATGCATTTTGCCTGCAAAAATATTTCCTTTTGTCGTCACGGAGGTTGCTGACGAGCTAGGATTACGGCGTATGTCAATCGTGGTTGTATAAGGTAAGAAATCATATAAAAAAACGCGGTAAAATGGGAAAAAGGAAAAAGGAAAGGGGAAACTCGTGAAATAGCGACGCGGTCTTGTTTCTCTGTTCCTTGTTTTTCAGCTTTTTTTCTTTCTTTTTTTCTGTTTGCTTCGCACATGGACCACGAGTAATAGTATCTCTGCATGTTTAGCTGGACTGATGGATGCGGTGAAAAATTGTTGGAAATCAGTGCTGAGAGGATACGTGGTCGAATCTTGAAGAGAGAAGAAATTAGAGGGGAGTGAGGGCGATTCTCTCTCCCTTGTGGAGTTTGCGTTGCTTAAAACTGGAAGGGATTGGAGGAAACTGGACATAATGACTGCCGTGGGAATTCTCACGACTCCATGGTTCTTCAATAATATCCTCTACCTTGACCCCAGTATTTGTCTACCAGCTAAGCAGCCAAAGTTTATGTTTGTTTGTTCTCCCTTTTCTCTTTGGCAATCGCACCGATTGTTTCTCTATATGCTGCTCTTGTTTTACTAACCAAATACTTTTGTACAATTCCATGGTTATTGTGTTCATTTGTTATTAATCTATGTTGATGGTGTTTTCGGACTCTAGCGCACGCCGTGTACCTTTTCCCTTTGTTTAAGTACTCTCTTCTCTGTCGTTGAATGTGCCGGGATGGGTCAATGGTTATCTACTTGATTTGGATTTTGATTTTCCAGTCAGGATCCCGGTTGGGTTACGATTTTGCCATCATCATCCTATCATTAATGTGGTTTCTCGAGTCATGTGCTAATTAGTCACATATGGAGTTCTACTACTAGCTTTGAACTTAGCTACATTTGAGCAACTTTATAGATCTCATCGCGGTTGATTGCAGGTTATAGCAGTTAATGGGAAGTTTCCCGGCCCCCTTATCAATGTTACCACTAATTACAATGTCATTGTAAATGTCAATAACGAGTTGGATGAGGAGCTTCTCGTGACATGGTAGGTTTTCACCTAGTTTTTTTTGTCCCTCTGTTTTCATTTGGTCCGAGTCATTTCTTTAGAGAGAATATATGAGGCTGTTTGACTCAATCATATGACAGGCCTGGAATTGAAATGCGACATAATTCATGGCAAGATGGTGTCCTTGGGACAAACTGTCCAATCCCTCAAACATGGAACTGGACCTATCAGTTTCAAGTGAAGGATCAGGTTGGCAGCTACTTTTACTACCCATCTCTTAATTTGCAAAGAGCATCAGGTGGCTTTGGTCCAATCATCATCAACAATAGGGATATTATTCCTATTCCTTTTGCCCAACCTGATGGGGACATCATATTGATGATTGGTGATTGGTATACACGAAACCATACGGTTAGTTTCATATGTTCTTCCTTTTGTATTTGCACGTGGTGTGAACTTATGTACTTACTCCATAGTATATGTTCATTTCCTTTTCTGTTGGCTAAGAGCTGGCCATTGAGAATTAGAAACGATGATGTTTCTCAGGCACTAAGGGCAGCCCTTGATGCTGGAAAAGACCTCGGGATGCCAGACGGGGTTCTTATAAACGGAAAGGGGCCCTTTAGATATAATAGCACACTAGTACCTGATGGCCTAGCATACGAAACTGTTACTGTTGATCCAGGTAATCTTCTCTTGGTACCTACTATATGGTATATCGTCATGTGTGCCATCTGTTTTTGTTTCCCCTCTCTGCTCCAAACCAAATCCAACTTCTTAGCAAAATCAGTTGTCCCCTTCTTCATTGTTGGTAAAATACGTTTTGACGCAGGCATCTATTCCCTATGAGGGTCCTCCGCAAGTTGAACTCGAAATAATTGGTGTCGGTTGTTCATCTATGATAATGATTGTGTATCTTGCCCAAACATACTGACGGCTAAATGTTGAGACAGATTTTGCCGGAGTTGAAATGTCAACTAGATAGCATGCCACTTTGGGTTTGGATTTCATCTTTTGTCAGAACTTGCATATGCCAAGACTTGTCCTCCATTTACATTTTTAAAAATGAACTGAAATAGATTTCGTGGATATTATTCATATTCACGAAAACGTTAAAAGAAAAGAATAGAAGAAACACCAGCATAGGGGATTGTTAGGGATCATATGTTACTTTATGGTTTGAATCTTCTAATTGTGTATCCGGTTTGTTAAATTGGTCGCAGGTCGTCTTTGATCTTTTTTCTACTGGATAATCTGAGATATCGAAGCATTAATGATCCTTGACATGATTTGGCCAAAAACACTTAGCCTTGATATATTTTTTTTTCAGGAAAAACATATCGCATCCGAGTGCACAATGTTGGGACGTCGACTAGCTTGAACTTTAGGATCCAGAATCATAATCTGCTTTTAGTGGAGGCGGAAGGCCATTACACAGCGCAGCAAAATTATACGAGCTTAGATATCCATGTTGGGCAATCCTACTCTTTCTTAGTAACCATGGATCAGAATGCCAGCGCTGACTACTACATTGTGGCAAGTGCTAGATTTGTGAATGAATCACTCTGGCAGAGAGTCACAGGTGTGGCCATCTTGCACTATACTAACTCAAAAGGACCAGCAACTGGCCCTCTACCTGACCCACCTAACGATATCTTTGACAAGTCCATGTCTATGAATCAGGCAAAATCAATCAGGTGCTTTTTCATCCGTCTTTGATCTAGGATTGACTTTTATTCTAGATGATTAGTTATTGATACAATAAATATTGAAACTGCAACATGCATCTTTGATAAATTCAAGTCTGATTCCATGTGATGCTGAAACTTTTGCATTGAGTCAGTCTAGACTTCTTGTTACGTTAATGGAGTTGTTGAGGCAGTTAGCATGACATGTTCAGTTTCAGTTTTTTGAT
This sequence comes from Syzygium grande, assembly GCA_024733475.1. Classification (NCBI taxonomy): domain Eukaryota; kingdom Viridiplantae; phylum Streptophyta; class Magnoliopsida; order Myrtales; family Myrtaceae; genus Syzygium; species Syzygium grande. The sequence goes on along the minus strand of JAMXDD010000010.1, from coordinate 747,157 downwards.
CGCTGAAATTTATGCAAATCTGCTTACTCAAATATGAATGAGCAGACAAACACTATGTGACAGGCTTCTGGTCATGGCTACGCATTAAGATGTGACAGGCTTCTTGTGCATGGTGCATAAAAATCATTGCAGGAATTTCAAGTTGTTTCTTTTTTGAGCAGGCAGAATGTTACTGCAAGCGGAGCTCGCCCTAATCCGCAAGGGTCTTTCCATTACGGTTCAATCAATGTGACTGATGTATACGTGTTGGAGAGTGTTCCACCAGTAACAGTCAACGGGAAGCTTAGAGCCACATTGAATGGTATCTCATTTATCAACCCAGGAACGCCTGTAAGGCTTGCTGACCGTTATAATGTGAAGGGAGATTATAAACTTGATTTTCCAAGTCAGCCCCTGGATCGACCACCACAGATAGATACGTCTCTGTTAAATGCCACCTATAAAGGATATATAGAGATAATATTGCAGAACAATGATACCGTAATGCAGAGCTTTCATGTGAGTGGTTATTCATTTTTTGTGGTTGGGTAAGCTTTCCTCTATACCTTTTACATACGATTCTCTTTTTGTATGCTGAACAGCGGATCAAATCTGTTAATGTTTTTTCCTGAATGTACTATGACTAGTACCAATGAAATAATGTGAAAGCTTTGATTTACATTTTCATGAACTTTAGTGAATGCACATTCCTCGTATGCTATTCAAAAAGCTATGAAGTGAAGGCGTAGTAGTATTTTGACCACTAGTGAAGATAACTGTTTTTAAATTGCTTCGGGTCATGGAACTGCATGTTCATACACAAAGAGAAGTTCTTTCTTAATTTATGTAGCCATATTTCTAATTTATTAGAGGTGCAGTTCAAGTTAATTTCTCAAGGACATATATGTGCTTTTTCTATTGAGGTTTTAAGTTCATTTATAACGGTAATCGATCATATGATTGCAGTATGGATTATGGTGAATGGACGGAGAATAGCAGAGGCCAATACAATCGTTGGGATGCAATTTTCCGATCCACAACGCAGGTTTGTCTGGACTCTAGTTTCATTAACATAGATTAACAATATCTCAAAGACTGGGCCGGACAATACTGTGGCTGTGGTAGTTTTTTTAATTAACCTTGCGAAAAGATGCCTCCAGATATGTTTCTTCAACTTAGTGGAAAACGGTCCTTGTCATTGTTTAGTCACTGTTTTGAATTGGGTGATTGTGATTACCTAATGTTCAAGGACTTTTTTTTCGCTTCCATCCCTAAAGCTACTGTGTGGGTTCTGAGTTGGTTATGAATTCGAATTGCTTAAAAGTCTATTTTGAAATATTTACTTGAGGCTTTTACAAGAATGTAATTAATATGCAGACTTAGATAAGTTTTGGAACTGGAAGTTTAGGTTGGTTGATTGTCGTCATAGTTTAAGTCACCTGCCTTGAATTTTTCCATGAGATGCATCTTCAAGTAAGTTTATATTTTCATTTGTATCAAATGAAGGTTTTCCCTGGTGCTTGGACAGCAATCCAGATATCTCTTGACAATCCTGGAGTCTGGAACATTAGAGCTGAAAATCTCGATAGATGGTATCTTGGTCAAGAAACTTACATGAAAATTGTGAACCCTGAAGAAAATGGTCAAACGGAGTTGGCAGCACCAGACAATGTGCTATTTTGTGGTGCACTTAAGAACATGCAGAAGTATATTTTTAGAAGAATCTCTCTCTCTCTCTCTCTCTCCCTCTCTCTCTCTCACGCGCATGCACGCACGCACGCCCCCACGTGCATACACACAAGTGCGCACGTACTCATTTTGTACTATTTTGTTGAGACCTTTTTCTCTCACTGTCTTCAGGCAACAAAGTCACTCATCTTCAACCTCCAACACACCTGGAAAATTGCGACTGCTCTTTACATTCATGCTGGCACTTTATGTGGCGATTTTCTCTTTCAGCTGACCTTTCGTCTAATATAAAGAATTCCACAATGCTGTTCTGGAGGTGGCTTAGCTTACTATGCTGGTGGAAGAAGAATCTGAGGCCAATTTTTTTGTGTAACTGTTTTTGGATTGACAAATCACATGTTAAGGAGTTTAATTGAATCTTTAGGTGGGCATGCTCTCTCTCTCTGCGGGGTGTATTTTAGGGGTGATTTTGGGAATCCATCATTCTTATGTATCTTAAAGTTACATAGTGATGATGACTAACCCATTCTGAATACAATTGATTTTATACAAAATTGTCTATGTTCTTTCTGCAGTCAAGGTGCTCAACATGCTTTGATGTAATCTGTTCTTGTCGTGGTTATTATCCTCTATATGTTTGATTTCACCAGGAAAAATGCAGAATACAACATCAGAATTGCCTCTCAAGATGCGCAATTTATATGTATGTGCTCCATGCTATTTCTACTCTATATGGCTGCAAAATAGAACCCTGTTAAATTGGAAGTCCTACTGTAGGCAATTTTACAACTAGAGTTATATACGGAGAGAAAAACAGATGCATGGTTCCTTTGTTTTGCATTTGGGCAGACTGCAAATCAGATTCCATTTCATCCATGTTTCCGGTTTTTTCTTTTCTGTCAGTCGCAGCGAATGCTCTTTATCTGTTGGAATGCCTATACACCTACGAATCATATCAAGTTCCATTGACGAAAAAGTAGCTATGATTATACCTGTCAAATAGGTGAGTCGGTTAGGTTTTGGGCCAGATCATAAATGGTCTAAACCAAATTGACTCATTTAACCCGTATATGACCCATTTAATGCAACGCAAATTTTTCGACTCATATCTGACCCGTATTGATAAAACACTTTTATATTTAATCAAATATAAAGAAACTTATTTCTTACGACTCTTTCAAAAATTGCACTACTAAAACAATTTCATGTTAGTTGACAATTTTTATAATTTTTTTTTGAGTTTTCGAATTTTTTTATATTTATTTTTTCTTTTTCTTTCTTTTTCTTCTAAATTTGGCAAGGGCCGCAAAGACCGGAGATAGCAATGACCGGTAGTGGCCAAGACAGAAGACAGGCGATGGCAACGACTGACGACCTAAGACTACGGTGACCAGTGACCGGGACGACCGACGGCGGATACCGGCGATGGCGAAGACCAGAGATGGTGGCAACCAGTGGTTCAAGTTAATAAATTATATTTTTCCCAAAAAGGAAGTTAGTAAGTTGAATGAGTATATATGAATTTGTTAAATGGGTTGAATATGGGTTTGCAACAAACCCACAGAGACTCATATAAACTTAGGCTTTAATGTTTCAAATCCATTTTGACCCACATTAAAATTTTAAATGACCCATATTCAACTTGGGCTCACTAAATCTGAGTTAATAAATGGATTTGTGATCAATATTGCCACTTCTAGCACTGATGCATGAGTTTTTTATTTTATTTATGTTGAGATATTAATGCAAGAGTGTCAGAAGGGAGTAAACTTGCGGATTGTTGCATGATATGATTGTGCGGCAACACCTGTAGTGCCTTCATTTCAACGTGAAGGATCCGAAACATACGCTAAGGAAACAGAGCAAGGAGGAGACTCTCTTCTTTCTTTTGCTTCTTGTAAAAAATGTCAGGAATTTGAAAGTAGGAGAAGTCCAGGAGCTTTTTAACTAATGCAACAGAACCCACAAATGGATAATAATTTGCAAAAAAAAAAATTCTAAAAGACACAGCACGATATACAATCAAGAACCAATGATCACGTAATCATAAATACAGAGACATAGTCACAATCCAGAAGTGAATGGCACACCGGTCGCCGGTAACCATGATCCACCGGCTATGAAACTGCCCACGGTGAAACTCGAAGCAGTGGCAGCACTTGTGATTACATGATAACCTGGCCATGTAACTCTGTTTCTGGTCGAACTTCCGGGTCCAGAGTTCGCATACTCGCCATAGTACAATGTGTTCCAAACAGAATTACTACCTGCCCATGTAGTCCAACCTGCAGGACTAACTAAAGAGCCGAGATACGTTTTCATGTATACTGTCCTTGAGTATTGCATCCATGGCCGTCCGAGGTATGTTTGGACGGCGTTTGTCGACTGCAATAGGTCGGATGTGGCTAGGACTCGCGAATTGTGGATTGAAATTCCCGTGTTCTGAAAGGGATCATTGCGCCCTTGAGCAGTTATTACATTGGATTGGCCAAGCAATGGCTTCCTAGCGTAGATCAAGCAATTTTGGAAGACGACCGCTGCATTTCCAAAGATGAAGTCTATGGTGCCAAAAATGTAGCAGGACTTGTAAAATTGACGCTGTGAAAGCACCCACAGGGTGTCTTGGTATCCCTGGAAAGCGCAGCGGTAGAACACCGAGAGGTCGGATGCGGATCGCAGTGCAACTGCTTGCCCATTTTGCGGACCTGCAGTGTTGACAAACGTAATGCCACGAGCTATAAAGCCAACGCCATCAATACCTGCAACCACAAGAGAGCAACTTTTATCAAGTCAACTTCATTGAAGATTACAAAGAAAGCATTCTGGAATTCGAATCTTTACCAGCCGTTGCGGAACTATACGTAGTGTAACCTCCTCCAACACTTCGACTGCCCGTGATAATGGTGCTCTTTATGCCATCACCTATCATCAGGATATTGTTATTGTTATTGGCTACCTCTATGTATTCCCCGTAGACTCCTTTTTTCACATAGATGATGAATCTTGCAGTTGTGGAGCGAGTTTTTGCAGCCTCATCTAGAGCTGCTTGTATAGTTCGGAAATGCCCCGAGCCGTCTTTGGCCACCACGAGATTAGCCTTTATTGTGGAGGATTGCAGTAGTTTCCTATCATGACTAGACAACCAACTAGGAAATCCTTCTTCATAACTCTCTTGTTTTTCATTCTGTAGCAAAACCCCGTTCACCGCCAAACTATTGCTGATCAGCTGCGATAAATTAGTCGACAGGGCTGGAGATATGAAGTCGGAAACATTCAGGTCTTGAAATCCCAATTGGCACGCTTGAATGTTCGTGAGAGCCGTGCTGAGCCATGTTTGAGCGTCAAAGTTGCTGCTGTTTTTATGCGGCCCTCCTAGGCCTTCCAGGGTTCGGTTGAGCTGCCAAACCGTGTTATAATAAAGTTTTGTGCAAACGGACCATACCTGCCGTTGCCTATCGGTCGTGCAATTCTTGCCGAGTTGCGATACATGCCACTGCGCATCGAGGGCTCGGTCCATGGTCACATCAATCATAATTTGGCGGAACTCCGATCGGTCCTGCGGTGGTGAGCGGTCACGGCGCCGATGACCAACAAAATAGTTGCATGGCGGCGGGTGTGGCGTGTCGCCGCACCACCAGCTTATGTCATCATTGTTATTGTTCCTAGAGATTGCTGAAGAAGGGAAGAAGAGTATGCATATCAGGAACACTCTGATGATCATATCCATCATAGTGCTCTGGTATGTGTTTCTTGTGGTCAATGAGTAAAGCCCGTATCAATATGAAGATATCTTCAATTAGGAGAACGAAGCTGCAATGATGAGTTGGCAAATGGGGAAGATTGCTTGACAAAGGAGAGCGTGTTTATAGTAGAGAGGGAGCAAATTTGACTTACAACTCTTTTGAGTAGCAATTCAGGCAATAGCTTTCTTTGTGACTAATGAATCAAATCCCAGATGTTAAAATAATGGTTACGAGATGACTTTTTATGCGGGCTGAGTGCAAGGAGAGGAACACTTGCAAAATATCTGCTGTATCGAAATTGCCAACTCAATGCATAAAAAAATGCAATGTTTAAGAAGCAAGTCATTCTACATATTTACGTTACAAGGAGCACATCATTATTGATCGTTAGCTTGTGCCTAAAGAAAAGAAGGCAAAAAAGAGAGAAGGAATATCTGCGCGGTAAATCTCATTTTATACCGATCGAGAGAAAGATGGGCTCGTAGCTGCTCTGTCCGGAAGGCATTAATGGAAGATGTGGTTTCACAACTACATTTGATCTCAAGATCACGCGTGCAGGTGCCATCCAGTTTTAAGAAAACAAAAAACAGAAACGGGTAGAGATTCATGTAGACTTTGGGCACATTAATGTACGAGCAAACTTTGGGACACATTAACTCGCAACATGTTCCTTACGTTACTGATTTACTCAATATCGTTTGCTCAGAAGAAGGGATTAGTTTAAGGGTCTGTATATCCTTCTGGCAATGGACGAAGTGTGTATATTGCTTCATATGTATATTGGAAGCAAGAGTTGTTTGAAGGGGTTTAAGGCACTTCCATGTTACTCCAGAGCCGACGGCCAAATCCATCAACAAACTAGGGCTGCCCATGTGCTCTTTCATTGGTCAACCACGCGTATCACTTCCTCAGGATAGTTATACAGCCAAAATATGTAATGCAATGCAAGCAACATCATCTCTCTTCTCATTAGACTTTTCTTGGATACACTGAAATCAAGGAAATCTCTTCAACAGACTAAGTACAATACCATGTTCATATACACCTGTTTTCGTCTAAATTCAGTTCAAAACATGTATGTGGTTCTTCATAGATGTTTGTGTGGCGTCTTTCACGGATGAAGTTCTTGACACAAGTCTTTTTTCATTCCCCCCAAGATAGGACATATTGAATTTGATAGGGTAACTGGTAAGGTAAGATGCAGATCAATGCAACTACTACAGTTGGGTGATGGTATTAAAATCAAGGAACATCATTCATGTATGTGGTTCCTCAGAATAGTTATACAAGCAACATCATCTTTGTTCTCATTAGCCTTTTCTTGGATACACTGAAATCAAGGAAATCTCTTCGACAGACAAAATACAATACCATGTTCACACACACCTGTTTTCCTCTGGAAATAGTTCAAAACATATATGTGGTTCTTCATTGATGTTTGTGTGGAGAGTCTTTCACGGATGATGTTCTTGATACAAGTCCTTTTTCAGTCACCCCAAGATAGGACATCTTGAATTTAATAGGGTAAGGTAAGATGCAGATCAATGCAACTCTACAATTGGGTGGTTTTAATACAGTCAGTGGTCAACTTTCTTTTGAATCTTCATTTCACCTCGAGATTCTTCAACCTATTAATTAGCTATACGGTTAGATCTCACAGTAATAGAAAGCGCACATATCAGGAGGTGCAACATCATTCCTTGTGAAGGATATCAATATTCAGCGGCTGCGATACCAGTTAAACAATGTTGGTTCGGGTGAAGAATATTAAACTAATCTGCTATCTGACGTGAATTAATTCGCATCGAAACATCATCTGCATTTCCCCTTTCTTTATCAATTGTTGGATCAATCGAGAAGCGGTCGAGTTACTGCTACATCGATGTTGGTGCGGGTGTGGCAGATCCTAAACAAGTTGTTTAAGCGAAATGGGATCTCAAGAAGTTGTGCCAAATCGCTCGGTGATCAATGTTCTGTATACTTTTGCCTGGAGATGATGAGCTCAGAGGGCTTCTTGCTAGCAGTAGAGTTACCCCCATAAAGCCCGTCGACCTTCTTTTGCATAAGCAAGGGCCAATTGGGCCCAAGGGTACACTAGAATTGGAGTAGTATATTTGGATCACTGAGAGCGCACATGATAACCATTTTATTTCTTGTCAGACCTATTTTTCTATTTCCAAGAACATGTTTATAACAGAAATTCATTAGGTAACGCAATTTCATTTTTCTATTTCCAGAATAAATTTTTTTAGTCCAAAAATAGGTTTGGAACATAAATGAAAAGTAAAAATTTTCTATTTTTCTGTTTTTGGAACAAAAAGGAGAATAAAAACTCTTCTCATCATTTGCCCTCACCTTTTGCCGATATATGATTTCTTGCTTTGCCGCCGGTCACCCACCCCCCGTCGACCACTGCCACTGCCTTCCGCCACCTATTGATGAATGGAAAAGAGCGTAAGAGGAGAAATTTAAGAAGGCCTATCAAAGAGAAATTTTGTGTTGTTATCAAACACGTTTTTCTGTTCAGAAACTTGTCCAGGGAATATAAATAGAAAAATCTATTTTTGGCCAATAATCTATTCCAATAATAGAAAGGTTATCATTCGCATCCTAAATCACTAGTCTTTTGGGAAATTGTCTAAAAAGTCATAAACGTAATGTATGACGGCCAATTCAGTCCTAAACCTTTCAATTGTGTCAATTTAGTCCAAAGCCTATTGTACGGCAACCAATTTAGTCCTAGACCTTTCCACTATGCAACTTAATCCTATATCTTTTGACAATTTGCTAATTTAGTCCGAAAACATTTAACGACTTGATAATGTAGTCCTTCTGAGTAATTATGGCCGAAAATCATCGAAGGGCTACATTGGCAAATCATCAAAAGGTTTATGATTAAATTAGCAAATCGTCAAAAGGTTTAGAACTAAATTCGCACAATTAAAAGGTTTAGGATTGAATTGGCCATTGTACAATAGGTTTATAACTTTTTGGACAATTTTCTCCTCTTTTGGGTCTTTTTTCTTGTTGGAAATACTCGACCGAGACCAACCTAGCCTGGCCCAACCTGACGTCAAATTTTTGGGCATTTTCAATTCGGGTATTAAGTAAAGAAACTTGGGCATTTCTCCGGTTCGGGTCAGGTTTCAGTTTTTTCTGCTCTCTTTTTTCCCCTTCGCACTTGCATTCCCAAAAATTCTAAAAAAAGCACCATATACAGCGTATTCTTTCCAAAGCATGCGCAATGCATGCGGTATTGTTTATAAATAACTCGTTTATTCACAAGTCTCGAGCAAAAAAGAATATTAATTACCACAACCCGCCTGGGTGGCGCTACTGGAGCGTGCACTCTTCCTCTCGCAAAAGGTTGAGTGTTTGAATCCCGGGCGTCGCAGGGTGACTTAACCGGTGGCACGTGTGTGGTGGCTAGTACATGTCGCCCTCAGGGTTTACTCTCCAGCTGTCAGCCGTGCGAGGATTCCCTGAATTATCAAAAAAAAAAAAGAATATTAATTACCTTGTAAAAAATGATCGAGAGACTCGTGTTTTATGCCATTAATGACGAGCAAAGAGAAGTGTGATTTTAGATATATCAGTTCATCCATGAAATCAATACAGCCAATGATGCGACCTACTAAAAGACGAATCATTTTCGACATAAATGAAAGTTGGACAAATCATCTAAAACAAGAACTTTAACGAATTAAAAGCAGAACAACAGCCTCGTTTGCTGCGGTGTAGAAATGACATTCATCCTTATTGGCTGAAAGTCTTTTTTAATTTGAAAATGAAGCTAAAAAAAAATAGGCCCATAAAGCCACCAAACCCTAGCGAGTGGGATCGAACTCGAAGTGCTTCTCTCACAATCTCTCCCTCCATGATATTTATACAATTTATTTGAGTTCTGTGTGTGTAAGCGTGCTCTTTGATTGTCTTCATACTATTTAAATTCTGTATGCGTGTCTATGTATGTGTTTGTGTGTGTCAGGTTGAGCTGTTTTTGGGGAATTGCAGATTTCTAGACCATCATCATGGATAACCCTTTTCATTCATGAGTTGATCACCATGTTGATTTTAGTTTTCGACGTTCGAGTTCTCAATAAGTACAGCTATTGGGATTTTATTTGATAGCAATAACACAGAGCAACAGAGATAAGTTATGTAAAAAATAAAAGAACAAACAAACAAACACCCACTCGAAACCCAAACCCGGTTCGACCCGACCGACAACTTGGGATATATGTGGTTCAGGTATCGGGTTGGGTTGAGCACGGTCCCATGCCAGTTCGGATCAGGTCGGGTATCCAGGACCCTTAGTTGGAATGACTAACCATACTCGACCAGCCGCTTTTTGTTCAGCCCCAAATGAACTTCTTCAGTGATTTAACTGCACAGGTCATTTGCCAAGCCTATTTTGGTTGGGTTCCATTCATTTTTTTCTGTCCTATGTTTCGGGTTTTTATTAGGATGCGGAAGTCCGCCTTCCATTGGTAACTTTAGGCTTACAAAATATCTTGCTAATGTCATGAAGTAGAGTAGGCGCAAGCGAAATTCTCAGAGGATAAAACCTACCAAATGGTCGAGCTAGAGCAAGCTTAGTAGTTTGACGAATCATCTCGCCATCAGTCGGCGATGGCATATGTTGTGTAAGCTATGTACATGTGGCCATCAGGAGCTATTGATGGATGTACAACATATTCTCAATGGTTGTATAATTATATCTTTCATTTTCACGTCACCAAACGTATATAGCATTCCTGGTCGATGCATTGAACTTTATACCTACATATTGTCATTTAACCTTTTCTAACATAAACCCGATAAAATATTTATTTTTTAAATCACGCATTCATCTAACAGTTTAACTATTTAAAACAATTGGCAGAGATCTCGCAAAATCTCACATGGTATCAGAGCTGGGTTAAATATGCTAACAAAGCCTAAAGATAGGTGATAACTACATGTCCAAATAAACAGTTGCTCACTGCCAAAAATAGGACTTCATGCGTAGGAAGGATTACCAAAAAAAGTCTCAAACTTATTGCACTTGTGTCAATACAGTCCTAAACGTTTCAATAGTGCCAATTCAATTCTAAATATTTTGACAACTTGACAATTTAGTCCTAAATATTTTGATAATTTGCTATTTTAGTCCTAAACCTTTTAAGAATTTGCTAATTTTGGCCGAAATCGTTGATGTGATGGTCCTGTTAGCGCTGTCCATCCTACGCGGCACAACCAGTGCTATCGTGGATAAGTTTTGCAATTTAAAAAAATTCTCAATTTTTATAATTTTTTTTCTCTTTTTTTTTCTTCCTTTCCTTCTTCCTCTAGCCGGTCGCTGGGTCTCGACGATAGCCAGCAAGGTTGACCTTGCCGACCTCAAGTAAAGCTTGCCCTGGCCAACCAGTAGTGAGGGTGAGCCTCACTTAGCCACTGGCGAGGCTCGCCATCACCGGGCTGGCAAGGCTAACCTCACCAATGGTCGGCGAGGGTGACCCTCGCCAAATCTAGTGAGGTCAACCTTGCCAGCCATTGCCAAGACCCAGCAACCAGCTAGAGGAAGAAGGGATTGAAAAAAAAAAAGGGAAAGAAAAAAATTATAAAAAACTTACAAAATTTATTTAAAAAATTGCAAAAATTATCTATGTCAGTATCGACCATGTTACGTAGGACGAATGGTGTTGACTAGACTATCACGTCAGTGACTCGGGCCAAAATTGACTGGAAGGACTAAATTTGTAAATTGTTTATAAGTTTAGAACTAAATTGATAATTGTCAAAAGGTTTATAACTAAATTGATACAATTGAAAGGTTTAGAACTGAATTAGCACAAGTATAATAGGTTTAGGACTTTTTAAGTAATTTTCTTGGCTTGCGCACAGCTGTGCATCAAACGGGGAAAAATCGAATATTTGGAACTTCCAAAGAACTAAAAGTCCAGCAAACAATAGCTCCATTAGAATTCAATTCGATCACTAGATACAAGTCTACATATATGTGCACAAATTAACTTAAGCGCACCCGGAGGAAACAAACTTAACCTCATTCATGTATCTTATCGCTACCTTAACCACCGCCATCAACTCATTAATCTGGCGGCTCCGTCGAGATCTTATAGATCAACGATATAGCACCTAGAGTTTCACAATCATATAATGTATATCCCAAGCGATTATATACCTTCTCTATGTATCTAGGTAGGTATGATTGACAAGTAACAATTATGGTCATGGTTCTGTAGCGCTGGGCATTAGCCATGTAGCGAGGCGTAACGATTGATCAAGGCCAAAGCATTACTGGTGAGATGCGCGATGGTCAGTATCTCATTCCTCACAACCGTCTTCACATTGCCGTTCATCATTCTCCCGGCAAAGCCGTCAGAGCACGTGTCCTCATCGGTGAGGGCAGCGCTCACCCACGTCTGCACGTCATTCATGATCAGCCCGAAGTTGGAGGACCTCTTCATCTGGCCCATCTCATCGATGGACCGCCTCAGCTCGTCCACCGAGTCACTCAGCTCTTCAACGCAGTCCTGCATCGCCCCAACCTCCCTCGGCTTCATCCCCCGGGCCTTTGACAGCCTCGCCATCATGGCCGAGGTCAAGCGCGCCTTGTCGAGGGTCACGGTGAGGGCGGCGCTGGCGAGGAGCTTAGGGCTCGTCTGGATGAGGCTGGCGTGGCCGGAGAGGGAGGTGTAGCACAGGTCTGGATAGGTGGTTTTGCCACATGATGTTCTTATGAACTCGGTGTTGGTCGATGTTTGGGCTGAGCTAATTAGGGTGGTGTAGGGACATATGGCAAGGCAAAAGAGGACCGTCGTTGCTAAATTTGCGAGAGCACTCGATGTTTCCATCTCTCTCTTTGTGACTGTGTTTGTGTTCGTGTGTGAGTGAGTGAGTGAGTTGAGTTGTTGAGTTGGGCGATGAAAGTGGGTAAGGAAGATCCCCTATTTATAGGGAAAGAAAGCAAACCCGAGTTGTAAAGCGAACGAGAGCTGATAGGATATGCACGGGTCGATGGCTCCGTGAAGATGAGGGTCGGGAGGAAGATGGAGACTTGAAGCTGAATGATCTTTTGAGCATACAATCGTAAAGATCTTTCGGTCGGTAATATCATGTGAGTATAATATTGAGATTCTGTTTATTTCACAAAAAATAAATAATTTATATTTTTTTAAAATAATTATTTATATTGTTTTAAATAATTAATTAATAAAAAATACTTTTATTATTGAGAATAATTTATACTTATAAATTTTCGCTCATTTATTTTTATAAAAAATATAAGCGATAATTTTTATGAATATTTTTTTTTAGATTATTTATTTTTCTCTCTACAAACGGAATCTGACGTTGATATTCTTGGGCACCTCGGAGGGGCCTAATGATACTGTAGCATTTCACGTCCGACTTGATTAGGTGAAATGGAAGCAGGTACTGCGTAGTTCCCACAACTTGCATGTACCGGGTCCCATGGGTTTCCAGCTGGCTTCATGGTCACCTTTTTAGTGACCAAGTTCGCAGACTGCGCAGCATAATTTGCCCTCTTGTAGCTCTGAGAGTCCACTTGCAGAAGAGGGAGACGAAGGCATGGGTCAGTGGGCCCTCGCCTGAACACGTGATGAGCATCGAATGGAGTGCCTGACCCGTCCGCATGACAAGAATGACCTACCTAATTTTTTCTCCTAAGTATCTTCTCTCCAACGTGTTCGGTCTTCTCTCTCTTTTTATCGTGTGCTTTTGCCTAGGTCGGATATCTTTTTTAACTCTTTTGCGGCTAAGGACTGACACGTCGAGTTCTTATCTAGAGGAGACCAAAGGGATCGGGCATCACTGGGATTTTCGTGTCCCTTTCTTTGGCTTTAGTAATCAACCGCTAATATAAGAACCTAAGTTGAGAGAGAGAAAGGAAACCAAAAAAAAAAAAAGATGCATGAACCGAAAACTGACGCCCCTGTATAGAGAGCTTGAACATGAAGCCATATTGCCTAATCACCGACGCATGAAAAGTATTCCATTCGAGCTATCCCAAGATGAGATCATTCTTGATGAGTCTGCATACCAAGGATCGAAAATCTTATAACGCGCTTGACCATTTATGCCAATTTCTATGGATCGATTTTGAGGAAGCGGAATTAAAAACATGAAGTACGAGCCTCAATTTTTTGCCTCTGGAGACGTTGATTTAAGCGGTGTTTAAAAAGATAAGGGTGAATACCCCGAAAAATCTCAAACTAATACACATATAATAAATTTAACTAAAATTAATTTTTTGACCATCAAAACCTCTAAACTGATACACCTATAACAAATTTACCCTTCATTAGTTAGATGACACGTGACAGTTGACGGATATACCAATTTGAGGTTTTACTCTCCATTTGTCACAAGTAAACCAATTAGTGATTTTTTTATGGTATTCATCTAATTTAACGAAAATTAACGAATGATAAATTTATTACAAATGTACCAGTTTGGAATTTTTCGTGATTAAAAAATTAGTTTGGGGTAAATTAATCACATGTGTACTAGTTTTGAGTTTTTCGTGGTATGAAAAGCTGTAGGAGACAATTCTGTCGAAATATCTCTCCCTTGGCGAATCATAGTGCTATTGTGGCCCAACATTTATCCATCTACTAGAGGTGAGCATGATCCAAGTGGGCATTTCTCACCATGGAACCAAAATCGCCCACTAATGACCGTTTTCGAAAAATTGACTGTTGGTTCCATGGATCCACCTTGGATTGGAACCATCGATCCAGTCCGATTTCTGGATGGGTCCATGGAACTGGTCCCATCAAGCTTCACGCAAGTGGAGGTAACCGAGAGTAAGAGAAAGAGGCAATGAAGGGCTGAAGGTACAACCGTGAGTCGATGAGCGTTGAGCTTGAGAGTCGAGATTATGAGTGAGAGATAAAAATACGACCCAGACAAAGTGAGAGTGAGACGGAACGAGCACTCAGTTGATGGACATTGAACTTCATATTATGGATTTTAGGGTTTTCATTTTTCTTAAAATGTTTTATTTTTTTCGTTGGAAATTTTTCTTAAAATATATATATTACTGATCCTATCTAGGTAGATGGTTCCACCCCTATAACTAAAAATCAAACCAGTACTCATCAATTTTAGTACATTAAAATCGAAAATCGAATTGATCCTCATGAAAATCGCGAGTTCTAAATCGATCTGGTCTGATTTCGGGTAATTTAGGCGATTTCTAATTTCTTTGCACACCCTTACCATTTACTGCCTCGTGTGGGCAAAATATTCCCATTTAGGAACCATGAAAAACGTACGAATTGACAAGCTTTTTAACATACAAATGGATAAACGCAGAAAAAGCGCAGGCGCTTTACCTTCAATGCATGTGGGCGTGGGGCCTTGGATAGGGCCCACCTTTACGAACACTACAAACCATCATGGAGTCCGGCGGCCGACGTCACACAAATAATTCACGGGATAAGTCATAACTTTTGTACTGCACTTAATCGAGAGTCATAACTTTTTTTCGACTATTTAAACATAGTAACTTTTAAAATACATCCACTTGAGTGGCATAATTTTTAATATATTATTTAAGTACCAATTTTTTAAAATATTCATCCAAGTATCGAAAATCCAATGTGATTATGATGAACGTTTATAAAAAATTTATGACAATCAAGTAATCGATTAAAAAATTATATGACATTTAGGTGATCAGAAAAAAACCTATCGATGTACATAAGTTAATTATAGCACTCAAGTGAGTACCGTACAAAAGTTATTAAACTCATGGTGTTCTTTTCACATAATTCATGAGTTTACTATGGCCCGAAGATCATTCTTTATTCATTCACCATGTTTGCATGATCATAATCGTATTGTTATGTGGAGTGTCCCAATTTCTAATTACACCAGATTTCTTTCTCTTGCCCAAACTGATTAATTTGATTCTGAAAAGATTTATAGGTTTTTTTTTTCGTCCAGTATGATTTACAATTTCTAACTATGCAACAGTAATGAATTTTGGGATTTGAGTCATTGAGTACAAATTTCGAAAGATATTGATCCGTTCCGTGTGAGTTTCACAGGTCATAATTAGATTTAGTCTATAAACGAGTGGGGCAACTTTCCACTCGATTGACAGGTTTATAAAAATGAATGTTGACAGATTTGAAAAGGAAACTGATATAATGTAAATCGATTTTTCTCATAATGTTAATACTTTGCGATGACATCAATAGATAAAAGGTTTATAATCAAAATTTAGCCTGTGATCATTAACCCACATCCAAATTAGTAGATTCGGAAATATAAGGGAAGTGGCTCGTTTCACTAGAAATAGAAATCGGCTTCAATAGCGATTTAGACAGGAATTGAATTTGTGTAATGAGGACGAAGAACAATAAATTTAAAGGTAAAGAAATGCAAATATTGGAAACCAAAAATACATAAAGAATTTTTGTTAATGATCGTGAATCCTTTTACAATAGTTACACATCGCCTTTTATAAATTACAAAACATAACTGTTTAATAGTCTAATGACAATTACAACCATATCTCCATAACTTTAGGTCCAATGATCAATGTCAACATCATCAACAAGTAAGCGGTTACAACTCCTTCAGTGTCACTGAGTTCAACCGTCAATCTATATCTTTGTCTTCAATCAGCAACTTCACTTCATCTCCACCCTTTATTTCCCTACATCCTTAGCGAAATTCATTGTAACATTGGCCATGTGTTGGTTTTATCATCCAATCGATATGTTCGTCGACAATTCATCATCATTTATAAATAGCTATATTTTATGATTACTGATAAGTGTTTTCATTATCAATAACTTACTGATAATCAAATTGAACTTAGCACTAAGCTTTATACTCGTTCAAATTGGTGTCATGTCGATTCAACAATTCGTATATTTTTTTTTTTTGTGTAAATAGATGTCCCTTTGAAAGAATTAAAGATTTTTAATCCTTTTCAATATTTAAAAAGGCACAAAAATTACTTCTGACTGTTTGATTGGACGTGCATTATTGCCTGTGGCGTTTCAAAATTCATGAAGTAGTAACAATTACTTCTCGTCCTCAACCCGTAGAATTTTGACACATCACCACGTTCGGCGCATCCCCCGAACCATTACCACTATGAACCGTTGGCATTTGAACCGTCCCACTTCGTCGTACAATATAAATACCCAGTGAGATTTTTTATTTTATGTGGTTCTCACTTCATCTTCAACCTCTTGCCCATACGTTCTGCACTCCTGTTTCCATTTCAGCACATTTCAAGCTCGTTTCCTTAACAAGTCTGGGGCAATATTGAACAGGTAACCCTGGATATTGAGGAAAATCTGCCCATTCGCAAGACCTCCATAATATAGTACGTGTGGTCCACTTAGGTTTGGTCGATTTATGGCTTTTCCAGCAAACAATAGGTCCATTAGAATCATTCGATCACCAGATACATGTCTAACATAAATGTATGCACGAATTAACTGCAGCGCACACGGTAGAAACAAAATTAATCTCATGCATCTTATCGCTACGTGAACCGCCACCATCAACTCTTTTAATCCGGTGGCTCCGTCAAGATCTTATAGATAAACGACATGACACCTAGAGTTTCACAATCATATAGTGCAGGTCCCAATCGATTATATACCTTCTCTATGTATCTAGCTGGCATGATTGACAAGTAACAATTACGGTCATGGCTATGTAGCTCTAGGCATTAGCCATGAAGCGAGGCGTAGCGATTGATCAAGGCCAACGCATTACTGGTGAGATGAGCGATGGTCAGTATCTCATTCCTCACGACCGTCTTCACATTGCCGTTCATCATGCTCCCGGCAAAACCGTCGGAGCACGTGTTCTCGTCCGTGAGGGCAGCGCTCACCCACGTCTGCACGTCGTTCATGATCAGCCCGAAGTTGGAGGACCTCTTCAGCTGGCCCATCTCGTCGATGGACCGCCTCAGCTCGTCCACCGAGCTGCTCAGCTCCTCGATGCAGTCCTGCATCGCCCCGACCTCCCTTGGCTTCATCCCGCGGGCCCGGGACAGCCTCGCCATCATGGCTGAGGTCGAGCGCGCCTTGTCAAGGGTCACAGTGAGGGCGGCGCCGGCGAGGAGCTTGGGGCTCGTCTGGACGAGGCTGGCGTGGCTGGAGAGGGAGGTGTAGCACAGGCGTGGGTAGGTGGTTTTACTGCACGATGTTCTTATGAACCGGGTGTCGGTCGGTGTTTGGGCTGAGCTAATTGAGATGGTGTAGGAACATATGGCAAGGCAAAAGAGGAGCGTCGTTGCTAAATTTGCTAAAGCACTCGATCTTCCCATCTCTCTCTTTGTGACTGTGTGTGTGTTTGTGAGGGAGCGAGGAAGTTGAGTAGTGGAGTTTGGCTATGAAAATGGGAAAGAAATGTCTCCTATTTATAGGGACAGAAAAGCAAACCCCAGTTGTAAACTGAATGAGAAATAGGTTGAAGGATGGCTAATGGGATATACATGGGCCGGTCGATGGCCCCACGAAGGCAAGGTTTTGGAATGATATTTTGAGCGTCTGAGTTTAATAATCATAAAGATCTTTGGGTTGATAAATATCATGCGAGTACATTATTACAATTGATATTTTTCGGCACCTCGAAGGGACCTAATGACATTTAGCATTTCACGTTCGACTTGATAGGTGAAATGGAAGGAGGTCGTACCTAGTACCTACAACTTGCATGGACAAGGTCCCATGGGCTTCAACCAGTTTTCTCGATGGTCACCTTTAGCGACCAAGTTCGCAGCGTACTGCGACTGCGCATCATCAACTTGCCCTCTTGTGGCTTCGAGAGTCCACTTGCCCGACTATAAGCACCTTCTCTCCAACATGTTTGGACCTTCGCTCTTTTTATGTACTTTTTTTGCTCTTGGGTCAGATTCCTCTCAGTCTTTTGGGCTGAGGATTGACACGTCGAGTTCTTATCTGGAGGAGAGCCAAGGGATCGAGCGTCGCTAGGATTTTCGTGTCCCGTTCTTTGGCTTAACTACTTGACCACTGGATAAGAAACTAAGTTAAAAGAGGAAACGGAAAAAAGAAAGAAGATGCATGAGCCGAAATCTTACGCCTTTCTTTATATGGAGAGCTTGAACATGAACCCACATAGCCTAATCGCCAAACACGCGAAAAACATCCGGATAGAACTATTCCAAGATCTGATCATTCTCGATGATTTTGCATACCAAGGATCGAAAATCTTATGATGCGCACGCGATTGTAAATGCCAATGGCCATGGATCTACTTTGAGGAAGCAGTAGAATTATGAAACATGAAGTGCGTGCCTTATTTTTTTATTCCGAATTATCACTACATATGAAATTGTTGAATTTAAGCAAAATCTACTTTCCCATGACCCAATGTTTCATACTATCCTACCTTTAACTACGAGATTTTTGTAACTTGATTAGTCCATTATCACATTAAACCTATATCGATTCCTATATGTGTACCCATTTGTCCAATAATTCTTCTTCTTTTGGAAGGGCCTTGATTGTGACTTTGATTGAGACCTTGATTTAGAGTGTATTTGTTTCGCAAAAAATCAATGACCTAGAAAATATTTTCTTAAATACGATCGCTTGTATCGCTTACAAAATTGAACGAACTATAATAATTTTCGTTAGTCAAGAAGATGTTTGGACATAATTTATTACTAGTAATGAAATATTTTTAATTGAGTAATCATTTTAAGCGATTATTTTTTAAAAAATATTTTTAAAATTATCTCTTTTTTGAGAATCAAACGGAATCTTTGCTCCTCTTTAAAAAATAACGACGTGCGAACGAATGCTCTACAAGACAATCCGTCGAAATACCTTTCCTTGGGAATCATAATGCTGATGTGGCCCAACACCAACCTATGTGTCGCCACATGTGGGCACATTTAACGTGGAAAAAATCCGAATTGATAGACTTTAACGAAGAAAGCGAAAGCGCTTTTGCTTTACCTTCGATGCATGTGGGCGTGGGCCAGTCGGCCTCGGGTAGGGCCCACTTTTGTGAACGCTCCCAACCATCACGGAGTCCGGCCGCCGACAATCTCGCAAATAATTCATGAAAAAATCATTCTTCCTTCGTCCACTGGATTTGCATGAAAAATTGTATGGTTACGTGGAAACACGAAAAAATGACATTATAAGTGTCATAACTTTCGAACGAATTCATTTTAGTATCAAAATTTTTTGTCCAGATCACTTTAGTATTATATCGAAGAAAAAACGGGTCCCGACCATGAAAAATCCTACGTGACCTTTTTAATAATATGTTAATGGCTATGTAGTGGCTTTTTTATAAAAAAGAAGAAGAAAAGAAAGTGCACCGTGGACAATGAGGTGACCCTCCGTGACAAAACCGTCTCTTCAAGCAAAACGCAAGCTCTCTCTCCTTCGCAACTTCACTGATCATCAGGCAAAGCAGAAGCTTCCCAGCGCAGTTTTGATTACGTAAGTCGAAGGTGCAATGGCTCGCTACAATTGGGCAATAACGATGTTCTCGGACGGCCACTTGTTTTAGGCGTTTGCCGTTTGCCGTTTGCAAGGCCATTTGGCGGCTCCGACGCTGTGGTCCTCAGCGCAGAGAAAAAATCCACTGCTTTGCTCCGGGACTACAATTTTATATAGCATTTTTCACCTTCGTCTTGGCTTTGTTGACACGAACTTGAGCACTTCTGCTTAGTCTTCTCTTAATCGCAAGATTTAGTTTTTAATTTTGCCCCAAAATCGCCAGTTTGAATTAGGGTTTCAAAGAGATGTGAATTTTGGAACAAATCTGCAAGCACAATTTTTAGGGTTTGAAGAAGAGAGGAAATTTGGGGCTTTCCATGCGTAATGACGTTGTTTAAAGGCTTTTTCATTGAATTTTACCATTTCGAATTTTCGGCAAGCTACATCGACAAAGAAAAAACTGTTTAAAATATTATCATGTCGGATTTTTGACATTCCAAATTGAAATTGACACTTAAGCGACGTAACGAAAAATCTTAATACTAAAGTGAGCACCACTTGCCATCTTAAAATTATGGCACCTTTTGTATCTCTTTTCCATGGAGTTCTGATTACCGGTTATGCCAGATTTCTTTTTCTTGCCCAAACTAATTAATCTTCATCCGACAAGATCTATCGGCTTTTTCCATCCGCTATGATTCCGCACTGTGCACCAGAAATGAATATTGGGATTGAATGCAAATCTCGAAAGATATCGATCCGTACTCTACTTTGAGCTTTCATGTCCATCATAAAAGAAGACATAATAATAGTTTCACAGGCCATAACCAAACTTAGCTCATAAGCGAGAGGGGTGACTTTTTCGCTCGATTGATTGACGCGTTTATGAATTTTAATGTCGACAGATTTGCAAAGGAAATGCATATTATGTAAAGGGTCATGCTTTTTTCACTTTTAATTTCACTAAAATACTCCCTAATAAAATATTGTGATCATTTTACTCGTCGTGAGTCTCATTTTTCAGCATCCTCTGTATTTTCTTAATATCCTTTTTCTTGAAATTTCTTTTATGGGTCTCACTTTCCTTTACCATCACCCTTTCTGCTATCTCTTTGATGTTTGAGATGATTTTTGCGTCGTTTTTCATGGTGCGTGTTGGATAAGTTGATTAAATGCAAATTGTTGGTTAATGTTGAGTAATGTTGTAATTTTCCTTGTGATGGATTTAGATTAATAAAATCTGAAGGTGTTTTTTTTTCTTTTTCTTCTTTCATCTCTTTTTTTTTTTTATGTTTGGGAAAAGTAGGTATTGATTCATTTCTCGTTTACTGTTGAATCTGATTAAAGATTATGCTTTTAAAGATGATCTTTAGTGAGGCCTTTTGGCATTGCTGAGTTTCTCTCGTTTTGGGGATTCTATTAGTTGAAGTTTTTGAAATTTAATGGGGAAGAGTGGAAAAAGAAAAACAGGTCTTTTCCGATCCTAAAGAGTTTTTGCTTTCACCAAGTGAAAAAAGGTTTATCATCCCATTAACTTATAATGATAAAACTTGGTGATTTCTTTGACTCTGTGCAGATAGAGCATGCATTTAATTTTTTAAGTGAATTTTGAGTATTCTTTTCATTGAAAATTTCTCTAGATTGGTTTGCATTGGCCTTTTTCTTTTCTGTAATCTGTTTGGCAAAATGATTTCAAGATGCACATATTGGTTTAGTTATGGTTTAGACTCAATAAAGGATGAAGGGTTTTTATCCAATAAATTTCAATTTTCTTTTTATTTCAATAGGTTTATTGAAAATTTTTACCATTTTGTTTGCGGTTCTTGATAAAAACAAGCGGGCACGCCAAGCATTTTCACATATTAGCTAATAAAGTCTATTGGTGGCGGTACAAAGTCTAGTTGAGTCCCTGTGTTATATTGGGTTGGTTTTGAATAAAGAAGGCTTCCAAATGTTGCACAACCACCAATTAGACCTAGTAAATATCATTCAACTGAGTTACGTGCTTTTATGGAGGTGATTATTGCGGCATTTTCTCTACAAAAGAGAGAAAGAGAGAAAGATACAAAAAGGTGGAATGAAAAGGAAGGAAAATGGGACCCGCAAAAAAAAAAAAAAAAAACAAGACACAGAGGAAGGTTTAAGATATTAAAATGTGGAACCCACGATGGGTGAAATAGTCCACAACACTTTGGTGGGGAGTGTTTTAACTAAATTATAAGTGAAAAAAGCACAATCATCATGTAAATCGGTTTTTTTTAGATTGTTAAGACATTGGGATGACATGAATAGACACGAATTCATAATCCAAATGAAGCTCACGACCGTAAATTGACGTCCTTATTGGTAGTTTATATATATTGATGTGGGGCACTTTAAGATTGATTTTTTGTTTTGTTATTTCATAGATTTAGGATTTTATTAATCAATGTTTCTTTCTTTGTTTAACTAATTTTACGATTTTTAGAATTTTTTCTGATATCTTAGATGATTTAATTTTCAGTTTTAGTAATAATCCCATTAGGTTTTAGATTTATATCTAAGATTTAGTAGGATAGACTTTCTTATTAATTTATCTATTTCCTATTCCAAAATTAAAATTTAATTAGATGTTTTTACATATAAATGTCGCATTATGTTTTTTTTGTAAGGTAGCTAATTTCTTGATGAATTATTGAAAAATCGAGATTTTTCGTTGTTGTGCTTGGCGCATGTGCGCTGTCATATTTGTTACGATTTTCTCGTGTTTAGGATTTGTCATTCATGTTATCATCAGTTTTTGTTGCATCATAAAAAAAAGGGAAAATAACACAAATGACCCTTAAACTTTGGTTAAATGTGTAATGTTGTCCCTAAATTTTTAATTTATTCAATGTGACTCATGAACTATAGCCTAATTTGCAAAGCAATCTCTGAACTTTTAACGTGTTCAATATGATTTCTGGACTTTTGGTAAATGTTCAACTCAGTTCCTAAACTATTTAAAAATATTCAATGTAGTCCCTGAATTTAAATTAATGGAAGAAAAATATTAAACATTTTCATATAATTCAGGTCCTAAGTTAAACATGTACCAATAAATAAATTAAAAGTTCAGGGATTATGTTGAACACATTAAAAATTTAGGGGATGTATTGTATATTAGATTAAAGTTTAGGGATCATTTATATCAATATTCAGAGAAACATATATATGTGTGTGTGCGTAGGCGCACGATGTGCCCTTTTGGTCCTTACATAAGCTCTCTTTTTCTTTCTTCTCTAATCCCTTTCTCTCTCTTTTTCCTCTTTTGGCTTAAAGAGTGGAGTGGAGTAGTCATGGCCCGCGCCGGGCCCGATCGGTTCCAGTTCGCGGCCAAGTATGAACTGAACCGGTTCCAAGCGGTTCATAATTTTCTTTTTCTTTTTTTCTTCTCCTTCTCATTTTCTTTTTTTTTTTTTTTTCCTCCTCCCGGGTTATAGCCGAGGCAGTGGAGGTCGTCGGCTTTAGGAGAGGGCTGCCTTTACTTGGGGGGCGAGGCCGGCCCTCGCCCGGTCGGGCGGGGCTCGACCTCGCCCGGAATGGCGGGCCGGCCTCCCCGAGGCCAACGAGGTCGAACCCTCGCGGATCTAGCGAGGCTTGACCTCCCGGCGTCGGCGATGCCGACCTTGCTCAAGAATCGCGAGGCCGGCCTCGCCCGACAACCCGGCGTAGGCTCAACCTTGCCTACAACTGGCGAGGCCAGCCTCGACCTCGCCGGCCTCGCCCGATTGCCGGTTAGGTGAGCCCTCGCCCGATTTGGCGAGGTCGGCCTCGTCCAACCCAGCCGGGGCGGCCTCGCTCGGTCAAGCGACCTCCGCTACCACAGCTATGGCCGAAGGAGGAAGAAAAGAAAAAAAAAAGAAAAGGAAAAGGAAAAGAAAAAAACAGATAAAGGAAAAACAGAAAAGAAAATAATTAAAAAATTACTGTTCCGATGCCGGAACATTATTCACATATCCGGTATGAGAAACAAGAGTTCCCGAAACAAGGGTTCCCTAAGCTCACGGGGCGTACCAGGAGATGAGAAACAAGGGTTCCCCAAATATTTAACTCCAATAGTTCTTTTACCAATCGTCACTACTCATTCCAATCTTTGGTACCGGTATCGGTAGTGGTAGTATCTCCGTCGTTAAAGAATTCGGATTCATTATTCCGAACTATCTCTTGTTGCGGTATTGAGCCTTCGTCCAATCAGCAATACAAGCTTGAATCTCCAAATTCTGAGCTAATCTTGAACGATGTTTGTCCAAAATATTACCTCCGCCTTTGAATGCTTGTTCGATCGCAAATTGTGGAACAAGGGTTGAAAAATCTATTTTGCAATAAGAGAAAGGATTGGGTATTGGCTTGCGTGTCTCTTCCACCAATCCAAAATTAAAAAATCTGTACCACCTTCATTCATGAAACTCAAATGAAACGATTAAATAAATCTCTAATTCAGAAATATTTCCTATTATTCCCTCGAAAAACAGAAAAGAAAATAATAAAAAATTAAAAATTACTGTTCCGATGCGGAACATTATTCACGTATCCGGTATGAGAAACAAGAGTTCCCGAAACAAGGGTTCCCTAAGCTCACATGGGCATACCCGGTATGAGAAACAAGGGTTCCCGAAATATTTGCCAACTCCAATAGTTCTTTTACCCTTAATCGTCACTACTCGTTCCAGTACCGGTATCGGTAGTGGTAGTATCTCCGTCGTTAAAGAATTCGGATTCATTATTCCGAACTATCTCTTGTTGCCAGTATTGGGCCTTCGTCCAATCAGCAACACAGGCTTGAATCTCCACTGATTCTGGAGCTAATCTTGAACGATGTTTGTCCAAAATATTACCTCCGTGATTTGAATGCTTGTTCGATTGCAAATCGGGAACAAGGGGTTGAAAAAATCTATTTTGCAATAAGAGAAAGGATTGGGTATTGGCTTGCGTGTCTCTTCCACCAATCCAAAATTAAAAAATCTGTACCACCTTGATTCAAAAACTCAAATGAAACGATTAAATAAATCTCTAATTCAGAAATATTTCCTATTACTCCCTTTTTTTTTTTGTCTATGTAATAAAAGTTGGTACCCTCTACTAATTTTACCTATACTGTCATTTTGTATCTCCGTAGATTGAGAAGATCCAATATCACCTAAATTATATTTAGTATAAAATTCATTATATAATTCTATTACTACGTTTTTAACCCATGTACTATGATTATAACATTTATCGCATCCTAATGTAAACATTGATAATACGTACGCAAAAAATCATTTAAGCTATCCAATTTGCAACGCAGATAAAAAACACAAGCAACTAAATAAATAATGGGAATTTCGCTATAATAATGTAGCCACTTCATTTTCATTGCAACTATAGTATGTTGTAATTCAACATCATTTTCATATTTATCAAAAATTCTGACAATATTAGTACACTCTACAAAAAAAATAAATGTGTAGTAGGATAATAAACACCAGACAAAGTATAAGTTGTATCATTAAAAATCTTTAAAACACCTAAAATTTTTTGGCAAATATCCCACTCTTGTGGGTATAAATAAATCTGAGGTATATTATTAGAAATGAATGCACATAATAAATCTTTATATGCTAAAGATTCATTAAGCAAGTGGAAAGTAGAATTCCAACGAGTTGGAACATCTCTTGGAAATCTTTTTGGCTTTTTGCCATTTTCTCTACAAAATCTACTCCATTCTTTCATTTTTTGGGGATGTTTCTATAAAAATTGAATCGCCATTTTTATTGGTTGAAGAAAAATATCAAGAGTTTTCAAACCATCTTGTACACATAATGTAGCGCCCCGACCTCGGAGTCATATACGTGACGTCCCATTCATTATTATCTTTCTTTAAACACAAGCGGAAACATATCTCGGGACAATCACATTAAAAATAACAGCGAGATTAAGACAACAGCATCATGAGCAAACCTTGTATTT
The DNA here is from genome assembly GCA_024733475.1 of Syzygium grande. Classification (NCBI taxonomy): domain Eukaryota; kingdom Viridiplantae; phylum Streptophyta; class Magnoliopsida; order Myrtales; family Myrtaceae; genus Syzygium; species Syzygium grande. Next base: position 721,296 of record JAMXDD010000010.1, on the reverse strand, counting down.
ACAGGACACGCAAACATATTTTACAAGCCAACTTAGTCGATTTTAGACATTTACACATAACAAACGTTATGGCTTGGGTGTCCTAAGCCCACTACTTCGATTCAACGCTCCTAGCTTTCCTCGAACTCTAACATGGCTCAAGCTCCCCCTGTCGTCGCCGTCTGTTCAACCATCCTATGGACCTGAGGGTGGGAAAAATGGAGGATGAGTCGGGGAGACTCAACAAGTGAAAACACTAATATCAAGCGAGAATATATTGATCTCCGTTAACATAAGTCGGCCTTACCGCACCCGCATCGATAGCAGATCAATAGCAAAGTTCAAACAAGAGAACATCACGCATGGCCACATAGTGCACAATTTACAAATCAAGGCTCGATTCTATCTCAAAACAACATCAAACATGAAACATGATCAAATCGAGAAATCAACCAACCACGACCAACCAAATGACCAAGAAACGGTCCAAACAAACCACGTCACAACGCATCTCAATATCCTTTTCCGGTATTAGAGAATTCACTTACACTAACTAAAACAAGAACTAGAGAGTGGAAAATGGACGGGAAAGACGACGGTCTCGGGATCTCGGCAACTCACGGTGTCGACCCCGTTCTTTTCTTTCCCTCAGCTTTCTCTCTCTCGGTTTTCTCTCTTTCTTTTTCTATTTCGACTCTCTCTTGGCGGTTTGTGTGGGTGAGAGTGGGTGTGTCATTTTCTTCGTAATGGCTTCTATTTATAGGGGAGTAAGGCTAGGGTTTTGATGAGGTGTGCGCATATGTCATGGGGGAGTATGAGGTATGCGTACGTGTCATCGGGGCGATGAGGTAAGCGCACGCATCATCCACTCATTAATGGCCTAAGTTTAATAGTCAAGAGTAATGATGAAATGGCCAATTATTCTTCCTTTCTCTCTCCTCACCCATTGGCCATGACTCCTCTCTCTCTCTTGGGTCAAAACTTGATGGCCAAGACTTCAATTAATGGCTTGTTGAAAAAGAAGACCAAGCATTAATTACAAGCAATAATCAAGGAGATAAGGTTTGACTTTATCAACTTTCTAGGATTTTCTACCAATTTACAGACCGTGGACTCCCTAAAGTCTTTTGGATTTACTGAATTCTCACGCAAATGACTCGGGCCAATCGGGTCACACGAAATATACCAATTGGCACAAAAATCACAACTCGTGCCATACTTAATCACAATATTTTTTGAAGGTTTTCCGCGATAAACACGCATAATAATTCAATTCAACCCGAGGTTCGGCGTAGATATATCCTCAAATATCACCAAAAGACATCAAGTCGAGATTCTAACGTTTTTCATGTAGAAAATGCTGAATCTTTGAAATCTGACAAAACCGGGCAGTTTTGTACTATTTACGAAATCGGACTTCAAAATATAGTAAATGGATTCTGAAAATTCTTAAATTTGGATATGTCATAAACAAAGCTTTAACAAACATTTCTCGTGAAGAACACAAAATCGGAATCTCTCCATAAACACCATTTTTAGTAGCTCAAATATAGACTAAAAACAGTTCGCTAGAGCAGAATTCTTGTTTCTTAAAGTAAGCTCTGTCCAGAATCCAAATCATCTCAGAAAATTCCCAAATTTATACACGTTATAGAAAAGGAAGTTCTCAACAACTTTTGTAAAGGAAACTTTTCCAAAATCGGCCCAAAAAAGCTTGTAAAAAATAAAAACGGTGTGAACATCACCGAAATATCCATTCTGGGCAGTTTTAAATGGTCCGAAAATCAGGCCATCGTACCACTCATATCAAGTCCAAAAATTTTGAAATTAAAGTATGTAAAACTTCATGATATTTGGAACAACTTTTAAGAAGAAAGTATTTGGAAATTCGGAGCACAAAAATCTCCCTAAAACGAAGAGGTACAAAGGATCCAAGATTGAGTTTTCCAAAACAAGATAAAACAATTTAGTTCTGATTGGAAAACCACCAAACTTAACCCATAGCCATTTCCCAGGGACTGAAATTGAGGATATTATAATTTACCTGCGGCTTCCCAGGCTCAAAAAATTGGGATGTGACACATAAATTTAAAACATGACAAGCACATCTAACGCGAAAAAATTTTCCGCCAAAAGCGAGTTTATAAATATTTTCTAAATCAACAATTGAAGCGGTATTTGCTGCGGCATTATCAAAACCAATTGAAAAAAATTTTGTTAAGCAAATAATATTCTTCTAAAATTGCCTAAATATTCTATAAATATTATTTGTCGTATGCTTATCATCGAAAACTCTAAATGCAATAACTCTTTTTGAATACTCCACTCGCCATCTATCCAATGATATATTATGCTCATGTAAGAATGATTTTACCAATGATCACTCCAAATATCACTACCTATATGCACGCATCCATTAAATTGCATAAAAAGTTTTGTAAATCTATTTTTTTTCATTTTTGTAAAGATCTTTAATTACTCGTTTAATTGAATTTCTAAGAACACGTTTTGCTTGTGGAGCACATGCTTTTGTACAAATTCATTAACACCAAATCTTTTTCCAAAATTAAATGCTAAATGCTCAATGGAAATAAATTTACCTAATTCTTCCTTATAAGTTTTTTCATTAAAACGAAATAAATGGGAAGTGTTAGGATTGACGTACCCGAAAATTTGTTGTTGCCCGATATCGATTCCCGTTTCGATTGGATGTTTGCTCCTAAGATGTCGTTTAAATGTTCCATATCCCTATCCACCTATATATTTATATATTTTCCAACAATATTTACAAATTATATCATACCTTTTTTGATCAATATCAAACCTTTCCATTTTCGTGAAGTGATTCCAAATGTTAGATGTAAATTCTCGTTCCGCTTCCTTTGTTGTAGATATTTCGGTAGGAGGATAAAAACTTTCTTGCGTCGGGACGAGCTCTACATCAGGAAAAATGTTGATTTCATCATCTTGAAAATCTGCATATTCACGAGGATCAAAAGAATGATGGGATTCCGTCGTGATATTCTTACCTTTGCCAGTTGGCACTCGACTTTCACTTGCCATTTTTTGAGTGGATTGAGAGAATTGAGCGGATTAATTGGGAGAATTAAGAAAGAATTGCGTGGATTGAGAAAATTGAGATAATTTAAGAGAATTTGAGAGAATTTCGAGTATTGAGAAAATTTGAGACTTGAGAGAAGAGAATTTGAGAGAATTGTGAGTATTGAGAGAATTTGAGAGAATTTATAAGAAAAAAATGAGAAGAAAATTTAGGATTAAAAAAAAAGAAAAGATAACCGTTGCAATTTTGCAACGGTTATCTTTTTTTTTTTTTAAATTTTTTGCCCGTTTGGGCGTTGGCCATTGCTAGGGTAGCCTAAAGGGCCGCAAGCCCGCTGCCCGCAGCAGGGCCTGCAGACGTAGGCCCTGCTGTGGGGGTTTTTTTTTTTTTTTTTTGCCAGCAGCAAGGTCTGCAGACGTGCAAGCCCTATTGCGGGGTTTTTTTTTAACAAATTTTGCCCGTAGCCAAGGGCTTCCTGGCAACGGGCAGTAATAACAACAAAGATGGCTGCACCTGTAGGGTCTGTGCTGCAGCTTTTTTTTTTTTTGGGGAAACCAGGCCCGTAGGGCATGGTCTGGTTCAGAATCAAACCGCGGGCCCAGTCAACGGGCTGGGCTCGGGTTTGATTAGGCAGTTCCGGGCGAAAACCGCCCGTGGCCATGACTAGAGTGGAGGAACAAGAGGGGAACAAGAGGGGACGCGACCAATAATGTTATATAAGGCCATAATGATTGAAGGGATTTGCAGTTTTCTTAATATTATATTTGAACAATAAAGTTAAAAGTCAAAAGTAGAGTCGTAAAGTGATGATTAGGATGATTGAGGTTAATTGAAGTTAATAGCGCCTGGTGTAACAGAATTATCAAAATCATGAGATTATTCCATCTTGGACTATTATATTTTTGGGTTAATATTACGAAAAATTCTAAATTGATACACTTGTGATAGATTTATCCCAAATTATTTATTTGACCATAAAAAACCCTAAACTGGTACATCTGTGATAATTTTACGCCGAACTATTTTTTTTTTGACCACTAAAAACCCTAAACCCATGTACACTTGTGACAATTTTACCTAGAACTAATTTTTTAATATTATTTTTTCAAATTTTTTAAAATTTTTCTTTTCTTTTCCTTTTCCTTTTCTTTCCTTTTTTTTTTTTTTTTTTTTTTTTTTAGTTTGAAAGCAAAGCCAGGCGGAGGAGGAGCCGTTGTCGTCCCAAATGGTAAATAAACGCTCGCAATGTCCACCATTCCTGCTCTTCCCCTTCCTACTACTCACCCCGTCGCGACGTCCTCTTCCGTCGTCCCACCGCGCTACCACCCTTCCCACGTCTCTCCTCCGCCGATACCCGGCAACACCTTCCCCATCACCACCTCCTCTGGTCTTCCTCCTCTCCTCCTCTGCAACCTTTGCTTCCCACCCCTCCTCGCTCTTCATGGATCAAATCCCTTCGCTCCCTAGCCAGGTCGAACCTTTTCCGGGATGCCGTTTCCACCTACGCAGACATGATGGCTCTCGCCGGTATCCCTCCCGACCAGTTTGCTTTCCCTGTCCTCCTCAAGGCTGCTGCGGGCCTCCGGGACCTCAATCTTAAGAGGCAGATTCACGCCCAGGCTGTTAAACTTGGGTATGAGCAATCTTCCATTACCGTGGCCAATACCACTGACCATGCATGACAAGTGCGGGGGACATCGGGGCGCGTTTTAAGCTGTTCGACGGAATACCTGAGAGAAATCAAGTTTCTTGGAACTCTATGCTTGCGACCTTTGTGTTGGGATGAGGAGTGGGTTCTTGTGTTGGATTGCTTCCGTTCGATGGTGGCGGAAAATTTGGAGCCCAAGTCTTTCACTTTGGTGAGTGTGGCGCTCGATGCTCAAACATGCTACGAGGCGATGATGGCTTAAAGCTCGGGAAGCAGGTTCATGCTTATAGTTTGAGGAAAGGGGACCGGCGTTTACCAACAACTCTTTGATGGCTATGTATTCAAAGTTGGGAAGGGCAAGCGACTCAAGGGCTTTGTTTGCATCGTTTGAAGACCGTAATCTGATTTCATGGAACACCATCATAAGCTCGTTAGGCCAAAATGAATGCTTCTTGAAAGCTTTGATACTCTTAGTTCGCATGGTTCGTGACGGAATTAGTCCCGATGGAGTAACAATAGCCATCCCGTCTCCGGGCTGATCGCGGGACCAGCCGAGGGTTGAAGATGAAGGAAAAGAAAAGAAAAGGAAAGGAAAAAGAAAAGAAAAGAAAAACTAAAAAAATTCGAAAAAATAAAAAAAATTAATATTAAAAAATTAGTTCGGGGTAAAATTGTCATAGGTGTACAAGTTTAGGGTTTTTGGTGGTCAAAAAAAAATAGTTTGGGGTAAATCTGTCACAAGTCTATCAATTTAGGATTTTTCGTGATATTAACCCTATATTTTTTTTGAAAGACAGCCCGGATGAACATTTCCGAGACCTGCAGAATCTGAATTCTTTTCAATGGCACGGACGATAAACACAAATAGATATGTTCGATTTGTGAGGCTAGGAGAGATTTGCCCATACTCTGCAAGTAATTATTCAAATGCAAACAGATTTATTAGATTTGAAAACTTAGGAATGAAAGGCTGCATGCCTGATTCTATTGCCTCAACGCTGAAAAGAAATGTTATAGGTACTGGACCTTTGTTACTAAATTCCGTTCCTCAAATGGTTTAAGTCGTTGTGTGTTCAAACAAAATGATCGATTTTTTTAAACATTTAATCCAAGGTTGTCACGGCGATGTTGGGTTTGGTATGTCTGGTGAAGTTAAGCCCCACAAGTGCGTTGTAATAGTCGGGTCCGATGTACAGTGATATAGCCAGTCTTGCATTTGCTAATAAAATCAATGCTTTCGTAGGTATGAACTATGAATGGCAAGGGCCAGCAACACGAGCTACATATTGCTCTACCATGTTCGAAACCTTTTCACATTCTTGACCCAATTTGTCCTCCTCCATGTTCCGATGCACGTGGATCAACCCCACCTTATCTCTCGCTTTTGGCAGTGCATCCGCTCTTCTTCATCACCGTTCAATCATTTTTTGAGGGCCTGAAGAGCCCTCCAAGGAGCCCCTCACATTGTCCCAAACTCCCAGTTTCATGCTACCCCTCTATAAGAAGGGCTTCTAGGCCTTACCATTTGAACCCTGACCAAAAATACGCACGTATTTTCTGTTGTTTCAGTTCAGCAATTAATGATCTCTCCCTCCATGGAATCTTTTACGTGTAAAAGCCAGCCCTCTTCCTCTCCTTCCAACATCCCAAGGCTTGCACTTGCAATTTCAACCACCACCATCATCTTCATTCTATTCTCAATCGCGCAGCCATGCTTGGCCTCATCAAGGCTGGACCGCTTGTCATCCAACACCGAGTTCATCAAGAACTCGTGTGGGTTCACCATCTATCCGGACGTGTGTTACCAAACGCTCTCCTCCTACGCGAGCACCATCCAGACGAGCCCTGAGGAGATGGCCAATGCGGCCCTGTTGGTGACCCTCCAGGGTGCGCAGTCCGCTTCCGACATGGTGTACAAGTTGTCGAAGGCCGGTGGCCTTAGCCAGAGAGCAGAGGGGGCGGTGATCGACTGCGTTGAGACCATGAGCAACTCGGTCGACGAGATCCGCCAGTCATTGGTTGCGATGAAGGGTCTTGATGGCCCTGAATTTGAGACCAACATGAGCAACATACAGACTTGGGTGAGTGCTGCTTTGACCGACGAGGACACTTGCATGGATGGATTTCAAGAGGGCGGGCTTAGAGACAATAAGAAAGTTAAAGGGCCAATAAGAAACAGCATTGTGAGGGTTGCTCAGTTAACTAGCAATGCTTTGGCTCTTATTAATAGACTCCAATAGTCTAATCGCCACTTTCTCTAGTCGCAAGTTAAAATCAGTCGCCATGTTCCCTAGTGTGTTGTTACATATCATCCATGTAGAGATTTGTGATATTGCTTTTGTTGGCCCAAACGATACGGCCTTATGAAGATAGTAAATTGTAAATAATGCAGGAGGGATACATATTTACTAGACACGCTCCAAATATGAAATTTCTATTAGATACTCTTGATGGGGACATGGATGCTCTTGTGGTATGCCGAGATGAGTCGTGCTCGATACCTTTTCGTTGAATCAACCATTAGTTGGGGTACCTATTAATCCAGGGGAAGAGACATGCAAAGCCAGTATGGATGATTCGGGGTCTTGGCCCATCCGCCACCGCCGATATAATCCACTACTGACATTCCATTACTTTAATGCCACACTTGGTTACAAGCTCAAATTGCTTGCCATGGCATGTTCAATACCTTTTTGCAGTAAAGGTAGTAGTTGATATTAGGAAATCGATCGATTTTGTATCCGAAAATTGACAAACACCATTGCCAGAAATTTTGATCGAGTGAGACTGCCGCTTCTCAAGTCTATGCCCGATAATGAATCATTTTGAATGCCCATGAAAACTCATAGTTAAAAATTCAGGGAGCGAGAATGCCCCTTAACAGCTTATTATGTTGTGGATTTCATAGGTTAATTAGTTAGGCAAATCTTAGTTATCAATAATGATGACTATGACGGGCGAGGTTGGCTTCGACATAGCCAATCCTTTGTCCAAATCAGTGCAATTACGAAAGCGACTATTCCTTAAATCTACTCGTCACATGCGAGTCTAGCTTTGAATAAATCCAACAAATTCGCTGTAATCTTTCTATATCAAAAATACAAAACGTCAAGGTCAAGAGAACTCTAGATTTCGAACCATTGTTGTCACACGCGAACAGAACTCAATAATCGAAGAAGTAAATATATGACGGAAAATGTGAAGAACCTAGATGCACGAGGAAACTCGAGCGAAACCACATTTCGTCCGTTGAAACAAAGATTTTTGCAAATTATAACTCAAGAGACAAACAAGCAATGATATGCGGACACATATGAAATGCATGGCGCATGTTTAAGCACGAGTCAACAACTATTTATCAAAGCTCTGATTTTTTGTGTCAACTAAAAATTGACGGGATAATTACCAAAAAAAGTCATAAACTTATTGCACGGATACCAATTTAGTCCTAAACTTTTCAATTTGGCCAATTTAATTCTAAACCTTTTAATGATTTGTCAATGTAGTTTTAAACCTTTCAATTATGCCAATTTAGTCCTAAACGTTATAATAATTTGTCAATTTGGTCATAAACATTTTGATGATTTGTCAATTTACTTTTCGGTCAATTTTGATCGAAAATAGATGACATGGCGGTCTAGTAGTGCTGGCTATTCTACGTGGCACAATTAGCTCTGGCATGAAAAATTTTTACATTTTTTTTTAACTTTTCTAGATTTTTTTGTAAAATTTTTGAGTTTTTTTTTCTTTTTCTTTTTCTCTTTTTTTGTCCTTCTTCCTCTTAGAGGCGAGGCCTCACTTCGCCTGTGGCCTAGCAAGGGTCAAGCCTCACTAGCCATTGGTGATGTCAACCTCACCAACCCAACGAGGGCGAGCCCAGGCTTGTCCCCAGCAAGGTTGGCCTTTCCAACCTCGGGCAAGGGTCAAGTCTCGCTAGCCTTGCCCTTGTCAAATATGGTGAGAGAGTTGAGCCTCACCCAACAATAGCAAGTTCGAGCCTTGCTAGATCCGGTGAAAGCGATCATCACCGAGGCCTGGTGACTAGCCAAAGCAAGAATGAAAGAAAAAAAGAAAAAAAGATGGAAATCACTAATGTGGAGCTGCACTGTGTGGAACGGCCGACGATTACTTAACCACGACATCAACCATTTCCAATGAAAATTGACCAAACTTATTACATTAGAATTTTGCTAAAAAGTTTATGACTAAGTTGATAAAATTGAAAAGTTTGGGGATGAATCGACATCCGTAAAAGAAGTTTTAGGATTAATTAGATAATATTCCCTACTAACTTTGATGCCCATTGAAGATCCCCCCGAAACATTTAAAGCATGGAACGTTGGATTGCAAGTACTCGATGCGATGGTGTCTTTCGTGGACCGAGTCCAATAGCGACAAGCAATTAGCAGGCCCAATGGTCGGCGATTCATATCATAGGCTTGAAATTTCGTTGCAAAAACCCGCTTCGTCGCGAAAGGTTGGTGGCCAAAGCCTCGTTGCTTCAGAGGCCTTCGCAACGAAATCTAGAATGCGTTCTATTCCGTCCTCTGATTTTCTTCTATTTGGGCAAAAAGCTTCCAATAATACACATCTTACTCATTCATTGTCATTTATTTTTTCAATACAACTGAAAAGCTTATGACATGGAAAACCTATTGAGATAAACGTTCGGTTTGTTTTGTTCACTAATTTCGCTAGACGCTTGTTCTAAACTGATCTTCAACTGGTTCACCCTCCATAACTTTGGCTTTGTATCTAAGTTTGTGGCGCATACTTCTCCTCCCAAATTTATATGGGAGGTCACTTCTGGGGACCTTCTACAAGACACTTTTTTTCTTTACTTTAACATCGTGAGAATTACCAAAAACATCCTCAACCTTTTGCAATCGTAACAATTCAGTCCTAAATTTTTTTTTGGAGCCAATTAAGTCATAAATCTTTTGCATTATGTGAATTCAATCCATCTAGTCAATTTTGGCTATCTGGCGCTGACGTGGATGCTGGCCATCCTACATGCTGCAGCCGGTATTATCATGAACATTTTTAATAATATTTTTTATTATTTTTATTTATTTAATGTATTTTTTTTCCTTTTTTCTTCTTCTTTCCTTCATCTTCTTCTTCTTCTGACTGGTCACCGTCAGCGAGGTTAGCCTCGCCATGATTGGGGAGGGCTCACCCAACCAGGCAAGGTAGACCTCGCCAGATCTGTCGAGACTTGGCCTCACCCAGCCATGGCGAGGTCAAGCTCGTCGTCGCTAGGCGAGGCCAAGCCTCGCTTTTGTGGTGAACAAGATCCAAACAACCACCACCACCACCAGCTTCATCAACCTAAAAAATGCCCCAAATCCTGCAGCGCTAAAACCCTAATCTCACTCACCTCTATCGACCACCACCACTTTGACAATGGCTGATCTTCCCTTGCGGTGGTGCCTCACTAGCCCGATCCCTCATCCCTCCCCCCGGTCATCATCCTCAATTTCATTGAGGATCAAGCAGTCCTGCCTCGTTGGCGTCGCCTCTGTCGAGATCGTCCCCCTTAGCCGCCTTGCCTCCTCTGACCGCACCATTGACTCCACCTTTGCCTCCACTATGTCCTCCTCCGCCTTCGCCGTTCTCCTCCACTCCCTTGCCATCGCTAGGCGAGGCGTGACCTCACCAGTGGCTGGTTGTCAAGGTCCGGTGACTAGCTAGAGGAAAAAGGAAGGCAAGAAGAAAAAAAAAAAGAAAAAAAAAAAATAAATAAAGAAAAATAAATACAATTGAAAATAGTAAAATTTTATTTAAATATCCATATCAGTGCCGATTGTGCCATGTCAACACCGGTTATGCCACGTTAGCGCTAGTCGGCCAAAATTAGCCGGATGGACAAAAATTGACACAAACATAAAATGTTTTTTTTTTTGGGTAAAGCACAAACATAAAATGTTTATGACTTAATTGGTAAAAAAAAGTTTATGAGTAAATTAACACAGTTGCAATACGTTTAATACTTTTTGGTAATTCTCCCCTTGAAAATCTAATGATGTAATTCGAAATTGAATTTCCAGAAAATGAAACGTCTATAGTGAATATAACACAGCCTTATGAACCATATATCATGGAAATCTAACTCGTGATGAAAGGAAATATCATAGCATAGCAATGTCAACCTCAGATCAAAATACTTCACTCGGTGATGGAACTCCATTCCATCATAAAATTCGCAAAAAAAAGGACCATCCTAAGTGCAATAACAACGCACTTTCTTCTAAAAATTTTCTTTCATCAATTTGTCTTCTCATAATTCACCCTATGGTTAAAACAATGTGTAGGTGTGGGCATGGAGTGGAGCACATGCTCGATTTTCTACATGACCAAGTACAAAACGATGTCATTTTCGAACTAGCTATAGGCTAATCCTATCGAGCTTTGACTTGTGTCTCGTCTCGTACATAAAACAAACTGGGCGTTTCTTGGGTTTGAGACTCATCTATTCAAGTGGGTTTCTTGTGAGAAAAATTACATGTGTTATTGTGTTAGGATATTGCACGAAACATATGACCAATGTCGTTTTTGTAAATGTTTTTCCTCATGCTTGGCACAATTCTTCTAGTTTACTAGATAAAGCTGAGCAGTCTCTCCAAATAACTAATCATATAAACAGTTTAGTATTTTTGCATTTCAATTTCACTTAATTTCATAATATTGCGAAAATTATATTCCATCGCAACTCCGCGCATATGTTCTCGACACGTGCCTCTATAGTCATTTTTTCCTTTTTTTTAAAAAAGGAAAAAAAAATTCACATGCTGGTCTAGATATAGATGCCTGTCTTCTTTTTTTCTTTTAATCTTATGAAGAGAATAAGGAAGCAAGGGAGCTAGTCCTATTTGTCATCAATAAGACGATCCCAAAGGACATCTTATTGTCGAACCATTCAAGCCCCTCGAGAATGAAGTCAAAAAGGCTAAAAAGCCTTTTTCCTTCCTCCCATTACACTTCACTTCACACCCCCCAATCAAAACCCAACTCTCTTTATCTTTGATTTAGTTTAAGGGAAGCCACTTGCTGAGTCGCTCGTTCCAAATCCGATCATTGCTAGCTTTGATTTAGCAATGTGCTTGCGTCGTCGGAAAGGTGAGTTTATGCCTTTGCCTTTGCCTCCATGAGTACACCAGTGTTGAGAGTCAAGACGGAGATTATAGATATCATCACCCAAGCGCATTGTCCTTTCTTTTTATGCATTGCGTTGTCAGAAAGGTGAGTTTATGCTTTGATTCTCAATGTGTTTTGTTTTTTTTTTTCTTTTTGTTCTTTTTCTTCTTAATTGCTGGCAGTGAGGGTCGTGGCCCTCGCCAAATTGGGCGGTGTGCCCTCGCCGGCAATCGACAAAAAGGAAAAGAGAAATAGAGAAAAAAATTAAGAATTGTTTTTTCAATTATCCGCATTAGCTGGCTATGCCGGTTAGGATAGCTGACTCTGAAATAGATCACCACGTCAGCATTTTCTAATCAAATTGGCGAGAAGGATTGCATTGGCAAATCCTCAAAAGGTCTAGAATTGAATTTAAAATTGAAATGTTTAAAAATTGAACCGATATAAGTACAAAAGGTTTATGATTTTTTACGGTAATTTTTCCAACAAAAATGTCTAGGAGTTGATTTTTGCTACTAATAAAACATTTTTATAAGCGATAACAACGATTATTTCAAGAAAAAAGAAATCTTTGAATTGTCGATTTTTTGCCAAACAAATCAACTTTGGAAACAAAACATTCTAACACTCCAAAACACTTACTAAAGAATTTAAAAAAAAAAACAAAGAAGAAGCTCTGCCATCAACAAGATTTATCAATCTTGATCGGGGCTGGGGCCGCCTCCGAGGAAGAAGCACCCAGACGGCTAAAGTGCTGACGAGAAGGGTGATGGCATGCTTAAGTAAGTGTAGAACTTGAGGGTCCTTTGAAATTTGGATGCTTAGGTGGAGCTGTGCCACTGGATGGCACATTCTCCAGCCTCATATTCAAATTCGGGAGAAGTTCCTGGGTGCTCCGGGTACGCGCGAGCTCAATTAATCTCGGCCTTTGCTTTTCATGGATCCACGTGGGAAACCACATTATCTAGGGATTAGAATGCATTGGGTTTACATACATCCGATGTCCTCGATAATGTGTCCAGCCAAAGTATAGAGCCAAACACTCCGGAACAAATAAAAACAATCTTTTGCACGATATGGAAAACAATCCTTATTAGTTCGCCAGCAGCTTTCACTAAAAGATTATGGTTGCTTTCCCAAAAGCCCATCGGAGGTGCCGTATGCACGCGCCTCGTTAAGGAACTAACTGCTTAGCCTGTGTGCAATTTACATGTTTCGAATATATTTAAGAAACTATTCTAGAAATAAGTCGTATAATAAATAGTATAATTGAAGACACTTTCTCTAATTTATCCTCTTTTTTTTAGGGTTTAAATTCACCGAGAGATGAAATCCGGATGTACTTTCTCTTTATCCTTTTTCTAAACCAAAATATATATATAGAAAGAGATATCAAAATAAGATTTAATTTGGGTGACATGGAAAAATTACCAATGTTTCTTGCCACTTGCCATTACAGAGACGGAGTGAAGTGTCATAAGGCTAACAGAGAAACGAATCTTCTCTCGATTCTGACTTAAACTATAGTTAATAAATAGATTTGATTCTAAGTACGGTATGCCTCTAAAGTCGTTTTCCCAGTAGTTAAAATCGATGGCTATTCCAAGAAAGTACAATGTGCTGGGAGAAATTTACATAGCTGGAGCTTTATAGATAAAAATATTCTAGAGTGAACTGAACCAAATTGAATGAATAAAATTTTTTAAGTGTTCTTCAAACCACGATCGCCCTGCTAATAATCACATATTTTAAATTGTATTTCTTTGGAGGAAACTAAAATAGTTCAAGGTATGCATTTTGATTCTTTATATAATTCGATAAGAACATCTAAAAGTATATGGAAAGAGAGAGGGGGAGAGAGGAGATGCAGAGCCCAATGAACATGAAAAGGATGATAGAACGAGTTCATCTTGGTTCATAAGGAGAAAATTGTCCACAAAATCCTAAACCTGTTGTACTTTACCAATTCAGTCATAAACTTTTCAGCTTTGCCAATTGACTCTTAAACATTTTCACTTCTTGACAATTGAGTCCATTTCACCAATTTTGATCGGAAATCGTTGACGTGTATGCTGGCCAATCATGTGGTGTTGATGTGTACATTTTAAAATAATATTTTAATAATTTCTAAATTTTTTATGGTTTTGTTTTCTTTTCTCTATTTTTTGTTTTGTTTTGGAGTTAGGGTCGGTGATCTCGCCAGCCATGGGCGAGGGGCCGTCAAGTGCCATGCTTGGGGTCGACGAGAGCTGCCAACCTTTGCTTAGCTAGATCTGGCGAGGGCATCGCGGCCCTCTCATAGAGCTGACAAGGGTCACCGGCCCTAACTCCAAAACCCAAAAACAAAAATAGAGAAAAGGAAAAAAAACAATGGAAAACAATAAAAAAAATATCCAAAAATTATTAAAATATCATTTAAAAATGTCCATGTCGGCGCCACATGGCTAGTCGACGACCACATCGGCGATTTCTGATCAAAATTAGCCAGATGGACTCAATTGGTAATGAGTGAAAAGATTTATGACTCAATTGACAAAATTGAAAGATTTATGACTAAATTGGCAAAAGTAAGATAGATTTCTGACTTTTTGGTCCCGTTTTTAAGAGAAAAGGGTACTGAAAGTCCTAAAACTTATCACGAAAGTATAATTGAGTTCAAAAGCATTCAAAAGTTTAATCGAGTTCTAAAACTTGTTAATAAAGTGCAATTGAGTCCTAAAACTTTCAAAAAACATAATCAAATCCCAAAACTTGTCAAGTTGGTATAATCAAGTCTTTCTATTAACTCTAGTTAACTTGACAAACAAAAAATGCTAATAAATTTTAGGACTTGATTACACAAACATGACAAGTTTAATGATTTAATTGCACTTGTTGAAAGGTTTAGGACTTAATTATACTTTTGTGGTAAGTTTTAGGACTTAATTGCTTTTTATAAAAATTTTATAATTCAATTACATTTTCATAATAAATTTTAAGACTTCCGATGTACTTATCTCGCTTTTTAAAGCTCAAATTTTCATTTGTATCTCTTTATCGTACGTTAATCGCAAATTGAATGCTATTAACATCTTCATAGGCTCCATGTTAGAAGCTATCATCACTACTCCCACAACGAGCCCCCATCACGTAGTTTGGCGATTTCGTCGAGGCGGCATTGTGGACGATGGTCTACGTTGGTGAGCTAGTTCAAATTTGTCTACGCTCCAAATGGGCTAGGAATTTTTCACTTTTTAAGAAAAATGTATTTATTGTTGATTAAAGCAATTTTTATCTCCTCCCTTTCGTACTCTCGCACGAGGATAATTAGATAGATAGGAAAGCTACAACGCACGTTCCATAAAGAGCATGTGGATCGTCTCAGTTCATTAACTCCATCCTCTCGTTTTAAGCACCAAAATAATAATAATAATATAAAACACTGCACTAACATCAAATTATATTTGGCTGGGAGCCCTCTCATTGTTAGATCTCAACATATCAATAGAAGGCCATAATGTATAGATTGATAACTTGTTGAGATGCAAATTGCGGCCTGAAACTGCTCAATTAAAGATATTTTATCGCTATGCATTCATATTTAAAAAATATGTCACAATTTGAAACGGGTTATAAATCGAGCCAACGTATGTTATGGTGAGGATCGCTATGCGCAAGTTGCTCGTATATCTATAAATTCTCGTGTTGTCTTCCCAACAAATGGTGAATAATTACAGGCGTGGTATGCTCGTTCCTTGGTCACAATCTTTGGCAACATTCCTAATAGGTGCATGATTCAAGGTATGTCCCGGAAGGTCAAATGCACGCGCACAAAAGAAGCGTGAGAAAACAAACCCAAAAGAAAATAAAAGATAAATAAACAAACCCCTACTCATAAAATATGAAAAAGAAAAATTAAAGTGGGGATGAAAGGAACTAGTATATAAAGGTGGGTGAGGTGGGGTTGAGTTCCAGCAGGAGTAGTTGGTGGGATTTTATATGCAATTTTGAGCGTCGCGAGTGGCTTGAGAGAGGGGGGAAGCGATGGGCCGGCAGCCGTGTTGCGACAAGCTCGGGGTGAAGAAAGGGCCGTGGACGGCGGAGGAGGACCGGAAGTTGGTCAACTTCATACTCACCCACGGCCAATGTTGCTGGCGGGCCGTCCCGAAGCTCGCCGGGCTCCTCCGCTGCGGCAAGAGTTGCCGCCTCCGCTGGACCAACTACCTCCGCCCCGACCTCAAGCGGGGCCTCCTCAACGAAGCCGAGGAGCGCCTGGTCATCGATCTCCACGCCACTCTTGGCAACAGGTCGGTATCCCCTTCAATCATTACTTTACAAATAGCGCCACCAGCTATACACGCATCATGCTTTGAAAGACAATAACATACAGTTAGTCCAGTTATTCATCCGACAATATAATTGCATGTGTTCGAGATTTCTTTGCTTTTTACCATGTTTTTCTTTCTTCTTCTCTTTTAATTTTTTGGTTTGATGGTGTTAGAAATTGTGCCAGCAGATTTTGCTCCTCTTTGTTTGTCATTTTATATGTTTTTATTGCGGAGTCATTTTAGTCATTCATCTCATCTTGTTTTCTTTAATGTTCTGTCTTAAACTTTATAGAGATGGAATCAGCATATGCAGTATCGCCTTCCTAGATATCTAAATATGATTAACCTTTCATTATACCAAAGAAAATTTTCCTTTGTACCTAAATATGTTACTTCAACTATTTTCATCTGCTTCAGGTGGTCCAAGATAGCAGCTAGGCTGCCCGGAAGAACGGACAACGAGATCAAGAACCACTGGAACACCCACATCAAGAAGAAGCTCATTAGGATGGGCATTGATCCAGTCACTCACAAGCCCCTTCAAGAACAAGCTAACGAGCAGGTCTCTTCTAATCCTAATGAGCAAACCAGGTTTGAAGTTGGCAACCACAAGACGCCGATCTATCCGTGCGACGGAAGCTCCGACAACTTCAGCTCCCCAATAATCGAGAACTCCTCGACGGGCGAGTCCCCATCCTTTGACCCGAATATCGGCAACTTTGACAACCCTTGGATGAATCACATTCGGTGGGAGATGTTCCTCGAGAACCCGCCGTCATGGAACTTCATGCTCGAGGGAGATCGCCAGGAAGGTTACAGCGAATTCGGGATGTGCCCCCCGTCGGACGGCGACCCTTCTTGGTTGTTCAACCGCGAGAGCTCCGGAGTCGAAAGTTTTGCCCGGAGTGACTTCGGTGACATAGACATGAGTGAATTCGCTAGGAGCAGCACTAACATCCGCTCCTAGGTGAAAGAAGGGCACTTTAGGCTCTCTCATGCGTGGACCATTCAATAACACATTTAATTCCAACTCTCCGCAGTATAAGTTTGTACAAAAAAATATCGAACCTAGCTCTCACTAATAACCGCAGCACTAGGTAGCGGCAGAGCTGAGAACCTATGCAAAATTTCTCCACCCATGCAACAATAATTTCAGGTGTTGAATATAATTCTCATCTTGTACCTCTAATGCTAGCTTCTACACTAATTTTCTCATTAACTCGTGGTTAGTTTATATATTTTCGGTTTCCTCGACGCATCACAGACCCAAATTATCGGCTCAATTCGATTTCTTCAGCATGGGATGGTATTGTTTGGTCAAGAAGATGGCAAAAGGGAAAAGACCTTTTCTTCAGCGTGTGGAGATATGTGACTTGTCTTTCACCACAAGAAAAGGCAACGAAATGTTTAATTAAAGTAAGTTTAGCTCGATCAGGCTTGGTCTCAAATTGCTAACACAGCAGTATTCTACTTCATCGTGCGTCTGATTGCTGGTGATTAAATATTCAAAGACCACACGAAACGGGCCCGTTGAAACGCACGTAGCTTGATTCCAGCATTAAACTAAAGGCACTAAGCGAAGTATCATCAAAGCCAAAAAGAGTTGAAAATCCTACTCGAGGAATATACGCTTCAGTAGGACAAGACATAGTGTATGTCTTGATATATAACTACTTAATCCGAGTGTTTGTTGGGCAGTGTTGCTTGTACTTTACAACGAAGCAAACTTTTTGGGTGACGACAAATATGAGCTGCGCACCACTGCTAAGAAACCGGCTTCTTGTTATTTTACAAAGCAATGGCTCGGATGATGTTAATGTCCGTGATAAAAAACTACAAGAGTGTCGAAATATTCCACGTTGCTTAACAAGGGAATTTATATACTCTATATAAACATGTGATTTTCATTCACCTATTAGTTTAAATTTTAAAGCTAGACTTTCTAATATAGTATTAGGGTCCGTTTATTTGAATGAAAAATCTTTTTGAAATATTATTTTTTTAAGTTTTCGGTGTTTGGATAACGAAGCACTAATCGATTTGCAGAAAACGTTTTTCATAGACCAACAAAAAGCAACCTTAGTTTGGAGGGAAAACGATTTCCCCTTTTGATAAAAAAGAAATCACTTTCCCTAAATCACTAAAAAAAAAACACTTTCCGTGCAAAATATTTTTATTTTATCATGAAATTTTTTGTGAAACAAACGCATCCTCAGAGTCAGATTCAACCTCTTTCATGTGTGCGTCGCGTATTGAAATATCATCACTTGACAATAGACTATATATGCTCTATACATACATACGGTCTCCTCCCCATCTATTAGTTTAAGGGTTGGACTTTTTAACAAAAGAAATGCATAAGACGTCATTGAATTTCCTTTTTCTTTTCCTTATTATGCAAATGAGAGATCTTATGGTTTCATTGTGTATTACACTAGTTCATGTCTATTTATCGGTTTTACACTAAAGTGCTTTAGAAGGAGCATCTTAGGTTGTGGGTTCTTTTTGTAACATGTAAAGATTACTTCATACTCGGGAAAGTGCCCAAGGACCATATCCCAAACAAATTGCAAATATACTGAGGATAAAATAGAATAATAAAGATGCGATTGCATTATTTAAATAAAAAAATCCAAAAGCTTAGGTGCGCATGCTCGTTAACACTAGCCACATGCATAATTTATAGCAATAGCCTGGACCTATTGCTATTAACATATACTAATATGCTAGGGTTTATTATATCAGTCTTTCCATAATGCCATAAGATAGGAGCAATAGGCTACCACTACCAGCTGCATAGGCAAATAATATACATTGGACTTGCATGGGTTGGTCTCTGAGATATGAATAGTGGTTTACTGTATGACATACTTTATTTAACCAGCTGTATATTCTGGTTTGATAAAATGAGAGCTTGGATATTTGTTTTTGATTAAGCATTGTTATGAATGTATAAATAGGAGAACCAACCCAAAAGGAGATCTTTTCACAAACAGTTGATCCGAATTTTTAGAAAACTATCTAGAGTATGATAGTATTGCTACATTCTTACCAACGCTTGGTCTGCTAAGGTCAGTCTACAATAGTTAATGATGTGCTCGACTGTGAGTGAAAATGGATCGCATCTAATGCCTAGTAAAACTCAATTTGTGTCAATTCAGTTAGTTATAAATAGGGGTGAGGATTGCTCTTAATTCTATCTGGGAACCGGATCGAACTGACTGGTTTTGGGTGGTTCCATGTTCTACAATAACTAGTACGGTTACCTATTATTTATGTGGAACCGGACCGACCAAACCGAACCGACAGAACTACCTAAAATTAAAAAAAGGGGCATGGGAAATGTATGGTCTACGTGATGTTTCTGCAAGAATTTTCAAGTGGAAATTCACGTGCTTTCATCTAAGTTAAAATAGTGCAACGCGGATGTATATTTGCAAACATACGTGCCATTCTTGGCCTTAATGCATACATGAAGACTCTCATCAAGTGATAAAAGATGACAACGTGTTGGGTAAGAAAGCGGTCAAAGAACCGAGCATTCCCCCCGTAATTCCTGTAACAAAATCCTCCACTTTATCAATAAACTAAACCAACCTACAAAACCACCGAGGTTTGCCCCAGTAGCCACCTTCCTATTTAGAAAGGAGAGGTGAAAAGTTCGATTCCCCACCTTTTCAGAGAGCTAGAGGGTTGGGACGTTTAGTATCAAATGTGCGTTTCGACTCTCATACCCTGCAAAGAGATAGAGTAAAAATCTGAGAGTGAGTTAAGAATTAAAGTAAGATAGACAAAAAAAAAAACTGACCTACAAATAGGAATAATCCAAAAACAACACCCGGCACATCCCAGGTTGATCCAGGATCGATCCCAAAGTCAAGAGGTTTGGTTCCTGGTTCCACAAATTAAGAATCGGCCCCAGCTGGGTAGGTTTCGGGTTTAAGAATAAGAACAAATTTACCTTGAAACTGATTATCCTAAGTTACAAATTATGAAAAATAAGCCCCCTCTACCTAATAATGTTCATGTGATTCAAGTCGAACCCACAATTAGCCAAATGATATGCTAAAACAGTATGTCAACACACCACTACTTGCAGCAATTGCCCATATGCGTTTGTTGTTCTTTTAGTGTCTATCTATGTGTTTGTTTCCCCTAACACCACCACCCCCACAACCAAACATTACTTAAATTCTGATGGAACTTTCATGGATCATTCGATTGATCCCATAATCCCGTTTCACCCTGTGTGAAGTTGTTTCGAGATTTCTTGTTTTGCGACTCTTTTGACATTATTACATGCTTCTTTAAAAGCCTGATAGGAAACGCTTATGAAGCCCCAAAAAAGGACAAAAGAACATCAGAAGTGGCACAATTTGTGTACAGAGATCACTTTGGTGCCATAATTTTTTTTCGGATCACTTTGATGCCAACTTTTTTGAAAAACGATCATTTTAGTGCCAATGCTGACGTGGCTCACCAGAAATTGGCGTGGCGCCGACATTTCGCCGCCAGAGAGGTCCCACAAGATTAAAAACCAAAAACGACGCCGTTTAACCCGCTGACATGTACTTTTTTAAAAAAAATTATATTATATTTGAAAAAAAAAAGGATGCAACAACGGCGAGGGAGCCCTCGTCGCCGCTGCCACCAACCCACCACCGTCGGGAAGGGCCGGCGGTGGTGGGCGCAGTGATCAGTGAGGATCGCCAGCCCCTAGTCGGGGCCCAGCGACCCTCGCCTCGCCCAGCAAGGGCTGGATCCGACGAGGCGAGACCTCGCCATCGTGACCCAGGCGAGGCCACACCTCGCCGTCGCTTGGGTCACGACGGCGACGTCTCGCCTCGCCGGATCCGGCCCTTGCCGACCATTACGCCCACCACCGCTAGCCCTTCCCGGTGGTGGTCGATTAGAGGCGGCAGCAGCGAGGGCTCCCTCGTCGCTGCTGCAACTTTTTTTAAAAAAATTATTATTATTTTTCTAAAAATTAAAAAAATTTTAAAAAAAAGTCACATAATTTCCATATGTACAAGTCAGACCATTTTTTTAAATATAAATACCAAGTCAGCTTTTTGGCCAGAGTCACCAAAGTGATCTATTTTCCTCAGATGTGGCATCAAAGTGATCTGAAAAAAAGTTATGGTACCAATGTGATCTTCGTACATAAGTTGTGGCACTTATGGTGTCTGTTTGCCCCCAAAAAAGGAAACGCTATAAATAAGTACATGTGTTCCAACTAAAGTAGCATTATGAAACGAACGAAGGTCCTCCAGCTCCTTACAAAACGAATGACTAAAGTATCTACAGTTTCCCACTCTACGTGCTTTAATTTATAAGAATTTCCTAATGTGAGCTTTATTAATTAAAATTAACTGAATTAGTTTGGTCTAATAAAGGTAAGATATATGGATTCTTAATAAGCTTAATATGGGGCTGGCTAGTGTGGGCCGAGTACGGCCCGGCCTGTGATGAGAGGGCCCATGGTCGAAGACTCTATAAATAGCGCTCGAGTCTCTCACCTAACTTGATAATGCACAATTTGGCTCACATACGGATTTAGAGAGAATTTTCTTCTCGTGAGTGGCAATCTCATTAGGCCAGTGTTCTAACGAAGGGATAGGGGAGAAGCACTTGAGTCCGTGTTCGGAAACCGTCGCAAATTCCGCATCAAGTTCGATGAATTCCAAACTAGGTACGCGAATCAACAATTACTCCATTATTGTGTTTCGGTTTCTAATTATGGTGATCCTGGGCGTGCCATTTTCGTGGCCAACATAATCATGTTACATGATTCCGAACGAACCAATCAATTGACACTCAAAACCATACTATTGAGGCATATGGAGGCGATCTTTGTGGGGGATCATCCTACATTTGTGAAACCTCTAGTGAATTCATTTTGTTATATTAGCCACTCCACTCGCCTAAATATGCTACTTCTGTCAGTGCTAGGCTGGCTACGTAGTAAAAGCTTGGAGTCCAAAAGCACAGAACAAGCAAAAAGAAAATCAGACTCCGCATCATGAGAAGTGAGAACTTTATAATTTTGAATTTTGTGTATGTCCCTCTTATTAAATAATGTCCAAGTTTTCTTATTACCTAATTCCAAGATGATTCAACATATTCTCGTCAAAATGCATCCTGCAACCGTGAAGATCATTTCAGTTATCGTCGGATAAAAAAAGCTCGAATGTCTATATGAAAGACATAATGGGTGGATCGCCTAAGATGGGCTAACCCCGGCCCGTGAGCCACAAGGGCCCACGAGATAGTTATTTGCCTATCTATAAAAGAAGGCACCTCTTGGAAAATAGACATGATTTTCACATGCAAACACACTCCTTCAAGAAAGACGTCTTTTCTGTTTTTCTTCGGAATGTACACAAGTACGAAAGACGATCGAAGAACTCTCAAGCGCAAAGCGGCACTTAATTTGTAACAATACTAGGTATGTTCATTGTGTGATATGTCTGTACGATCGATGATACAAGTTTGATGATCTTTGGGCATGTTTTTCCGCATTGATCGAATTCGTTACGAATATGTTTCGACAAAACGATCGGGGATTGAGTTTTCCCAACATTGGTATCAGAGCCCGTTTACTTGTTTCCCGATCATGCATATGTATCGTCTGAAGTGTATACTGCTTGTTTTTCGTTTTGGCCTCGTTTTTGTTCGTTTTTCTTCGCGTCGCCGAACTGTTCATGCATGTTTCGATTTTTGTTTTTCATTAAAATTTGAATTTTATTGCATAAAAAGAAAGTGCTCGTCGAGACAAGCAAAATGAGGGCGGCGTCGCCGAAGGATGTTGCACGTGCCCTCACGCGCCGGCGAGGGCCATGGGCACGACGGAGAGGCCCACGCGCTGCCGTGTGAAACGGCGCGTCGGTTGCCGTGCTAACCGCCGACGATGTCGTCAACGTGACGTCATCAGAAGCCGACCCGGTTTACCGTTGACCCGACTCGTTGACCATTGACCTGACCCGTTGACTGTTGACCCAACCCGAGTTGACCTAACTCGACCCATTGACCGTTGACCTGACCCGATTTACCTGACCCGACCCGTTGACCGTTGACTGGTCAACCTGGTCGGACCGAACCGGTTCAGACCGGGCAAAATACCCCTGTGTGTTCTCTCGGCTCGTTCGAGCTCATTTGAGCTCTGATTTGGGCGTTCTTGATATCGACGTGCTCGTATCGGAATGCTCTACGTTATGGTGTATTCATATTACATTTTTGCTGCACTTATGAATGTGAAAATGCACGATAAACCCTGTGTACATGTACTTAGGGGTATATTCCATGACATTTTCTCTAGTATTTTTTGAAATATAAGTGACAGATCATATGTATATGAATAAGCATTCCTTATCTTAATGTATCATGGATTATAAGTAATCTTTTGTTCTGCATTCGTTGCAGGAACAATGATACATTTGAGACGCACTTCGATAATCCCAAGAACGACAGCTCAAAAGGAGAAGCTTGAGAACCTAAGAATCATGCTAGCTCTTTATCAATGGGATGCTAGAGATGATATGATGACACACATTATCAAGCTCAACAAAATGATACAGGATATCATTTGGAACGGTTTTGTAATGCCGGAATATGTAATGGTCGGAGCCCTAAAATGCACTATTCCTGAGGAGTTGGGAAGAATGCTTGATAAGGTTAGAGAAACCTTAAAGGGTCCAAGCTATAAGATGTTTATGGAGAATTTTCTGCAACAATACATAAGAGTCGGGGCAAAAAGAACATCAACCCTTGCATTGAATGGGTCTCGGCGCAAACCATGGCCCGGATCTAGGGGTTTTCCGGGAGCCTCTGTTTATGTTCTGAAGAAAATAAAACTTTCTAAAAAATTTTATGAGTCCTTTCATGTCTATGTGTTGGATTGATACACTTGATGTTGTTTTTTTAGGATTTGGAATCAATTCTGTACATGTTTCAAGTTGATATTACATATTCTTAAACATTTGTGAATGTGTTATGATATATATATGGCTATGAATTTTTTTTTGTGATCTTTCATTTTATATTGCCATATTATGTGTTATGTTTTATGTGGGAAGTTCTTCAAAGTTTGTATAACTTTTAAAGAACCAATTTCATTACATAAATGATTATGTTAATGGTAATTTCAAATTAGGTTTTTTAGATGATAATTGGGAACATAGTGAACTTTTGACTCTAAGACCTTTAGTGAAACTATTCATTAACATGATTAGTTTATGTAATCATGATGCTGATGAAGCATTTAGATAGGCTTTAATAACTCGTGCGTATGTGTTTCTGAAATGTTTAGATACGATGGCTTCAGCAACTAAGAACATAGTGGCTGAACTTAATAAAGGAGAAAAATTGAATGGCGACAATTATGAGATTTAGAGTCTCAAGATTCAATATGTGCTGGAAGAGCAAGAGGCACTCGAAACTCTTAATTAGATTATGGAAGAACCTGAGGATGGGACAACTGCCCAACACAAGAGGGATAAAGATGCCTTTGCTGTTTGGAAAAGAAAGAACTCCCTTGCTCGCATTACGTTGCTAAGCAGCATGGACAATGACATCATGCGAGAGTTCGGACGTTTCCAGAATGCCAAAGACATTTGGGCTGCACTGGCATTAAGATTTGGTCGAACTTCTATGACCAAACTGAGATAACTCACTATCCGTTTCGACTCATACAAGATGTCTCATGGAAAGACCATGAAACAACATTTGAGGCAGATGTCGAATATAATTAGTGAGCTAAAGGATGCCGGGCACATACTCACTGATGAACAGCAGGTGCAGGTAGTAATCCGCTCGTTGTCTCAAAGCTGGGAACACATGAAGATCCATTTGACCCACAATGAGGGTATCAAGACCTTCGAGGATGCTATGTGACATCTTGAACTAGAAGAGGATCACTTCATGGCGGCTAAGCCAGAAACTGATATTTACTTTGCTGGTTCTAGCTTGCATGGAGTTTTGGGGCTCCAAGAGGAAGCACCCTGCTGGGTCAAAGAAGTGGAAAGGCAAACGGCCAAGTCCTTCAGGGAAGAAGCCGAGGCTCAACCAACGGGAGAAAGGAAAGCGTCCTTTCAAGAAGAACATTTCAAGAGTGAAATGTTTTAATTGTGGCAAGAAGGGTCACTTTGGTCGCGACTGTGGCAAGCCAAAGAAGATAGAAACCCTTAGCATCCATGAAAATGCTACTTATGTGTCTAGTTCAGTGTTTCTAACCGAATCTAATCCCTTGTGGACTGTAGACTCGGGAGCCATAGACCATGTAGTGAAGAACAGAGAAGCTTTCGTGGAGTTCCGATGAGTTCCACAAGGAACAAAGTGAATATACGTGGGGAACAATTCAAGAGTGGAGGTCAGAGGCATTGGCACCTGTCAACTACTTATGCACGGTGAACGCACATTGTTCCTATATGATGTGCTCTTTGCTCCAGAGATTCGTCGGAACTTAGTTTCGGTGTTGATTTTAGTTAGACTTAGTTTTAATGTAAACTTCTATAACAACGGTGTAGACTTGTGTTTAGGTACAAGTTATTATGGTTCTGGATATTTCTTAGATGGTTTCATTGTATTAGATGTTGACTATTGTGAAGTTAATGTTAGTTATTCCTTATTTACATCATCTGATTCTTATGAGAATGATGTGAAAGTCTGGCATGCTAAACTTGGTCATATTGATCAACAAAGAATGAATAGATTGGCTAAAGATGGCTTATTGGGCAATATTAAAAAGGTTGATTTGCCCATATGTGAACATTGCCTAGAAGAAAAAACAACACGGAAACCATTTGGAAAATGAACAAGAGCTGAATTTCCTTTGCAATTAATCCATACTGACATCTGTGATCCAATGAATATAAAAGAAAGGCACGGGTCTGTTTATTTCATCACATTCATTGATGATTATACTCGATTAGGACATGTCGATTTGATTTCTCATAAGTCTGAAGCTTTAAATTGCTTTAAAAGATTTATGAGCTTAGTGGAAAATCAATTAGACAAGCAAATAAAAGCATTAAGATCCGATCAAGGTCGAGAATATCTGTCTGATCAGTTCGGAAATTTATGTGATAAAAAGGGAATAGAAAAACAACTGACTATTCCATATACTCCTCAACAAAATGGTGTTGCGGAAAGAAGAAACAGAACTCTGATGGAAATGGTTAGATCAATGATGGCACATGCTAACTTGCCAACTACCTTTTGGGGTAATGCTTTGTTGATTGCTACCTACATACTTAACCGTGTGCCTTCTAAATTAGTTGCTTTTACTCCATATGAATTATGGACAAGCAGAAAGCCTGATTTAAGCTTCCTAAAACCTTTGGGTTGTGCTGCCTATACTCGTGAGTCTTCTCACAAGTATGGAAAATTAGGCCCAAGAGGCAAAAAAAGTATTTTTATAAGATACTCAGAGCACTCAAAGGGATATGTATTCATAGGTGAGCAAGAAAGTGGAAATATAACTGAATTTGAATCACGAGATGTCACATTCTTAGAGAATGAATTTCCTAAAAAGGGCGAAGTAGGTGGTAATTACTCACTATACGAATCTGTGGATTGTGATAGTGAAGTTAGTGGGAGCATTGTGACAAATGGAGAGTTGAATGCAACCCAGTCTCAATTGCAATCACTTAAAGAGACGACACCACCATTATCTCATTCGAGTGGGAGCGCAATGGAACGAGGTGAATCATCAGGAGTACATCATTCCATACAACAATCGAGTTGTAATAGGATTCCCCGTCAACGTTTTGACATTGAAGGAGAAGCCTTCATGATCGCCCCACAAGATGAAGATGAGTCGAAAAATGTGAACGATGCTCTAAAGTGCCCTGATAAGGAAGAATGGATACATGCAATGGAAGAGAAAATGGAGTCATTAAGATCAAATCAAGTTTGGGAATTGGTTGACCTTCCAAAAGAACGCAAAGCCATTAGGAACAAGTGGGTTCTCAAAATAAAGCGTAGGGCTAATGGCTCAATAGAGAGGTATAAGGCTCGCCTTGTGGCGAAAGGATATAATCAACAGAAACGAGTTGACTTTGAAGAAACTTTTTCTCCTGTGGTTAGATTTACCTCTATTCGCCTTATTCTAGCAATAGTAGCTAGTATGGATCTAGAATTACATCAAATGGATGTAAAGACTGCATTCCTCAATGGAGAATTAGAGGAAGAAATTTATATAGAACAACCTGTTTGTTTCATTACAAAAGGCCAGGAGCACAAAGTGTGTTGACTATTGAGGTCGATATATGGCCTTAAGCAGTCTTCGAGACAATGGTATATACGTTTTCACAATGCAATAATGGCATATGATTTTGTAATGATTAGTTAAGACAATTGTGTATATATCAAAAGATCCAAAGATCAATTTGTGTTCTTATCATTATATGTTGATGATATACTAATTGTTGGAAGCAGTATGGAGTTGGTTAATATAGTCAAGAATTGGTTATCTTCCAATTTTGAGATGAAATATATAGGAGAAGCTGCATACATTTTTGGAGTTAAGATTTCAAGAGATCGTTCAAAGAAATCCCTGTCTCTTTCACAAGAGACGTATGTGAATAAAATCCTTGAGCGATTTCGTATGCAAGACTGTAAACCAATAGATACTCCTATTGCAAAGGGAGAAACATTAAGCGACAGAATATGTCCTAAGACTTCACAAGAAAAGGAGCAAATGGAACAAGTTCCATATGCTAGTGCTGTCGGAAGCTTGATGTGCGCTATAATGTGTACAAGACTTGATATTTGTTATGCAGTTGAAATGGTAAGTAAATACCAATCCAATCCAGGTCAAGCATATTGGATCGCCGTCAAAAGAATCCTGAGATATCTAAAGGGAAGTGCCGACTATGCGCTGACTTATCAAGGAAGTGAACTACACCTTGAAGGCTATATGATGCTGATTGGGAAGGAGATTTAAAAGAAAGGAAATCTACTTCTGGATACGTGTTCTTACTGAATAATGGCGCCATATCTTGAAGTAGTAAGAAACAACAGTGTGTAGCCTTATCTACAATGGAAGCCGAGTTCGTGGCTCTATTAACAGCGCACAAGAAGCTGTTTGGCTTAGAAGATTCTTGGATCATTTAGGTGTAACTGAGAATATTGCAAACCCAGTATTGGTCTATTGTGATAGCTAAGCAGCAATAGCGTACACTAAGGATCCCAAGTACCATGGAAAGACCAAACATATAGATATCACGTATAACTATGTTAAGGACATGGTTGCACAAAAGGAAGTGAACGTGAAGTACATATCTACATAAATGATAATAGCAGATCCTATGACGAAGCCGATTCCTAGAGAAGTTTTCCATGGTCATGTGAGATCTCTAGGACTGTGTAGAATATGATATATTGTATATTGTATTTTTCCCAGAATGTTCACTATTAATGAAGTTTGTTATTATCAATGCCTATAAGTTTGTATGACGTTTGTGAATGTCGATACGAGTGCATTATATTGAAAAGGTATGTCGGATAGATGAGAGATTAGCCCACTCACACGGGTAATCGCCTCTACTCATTGTGTGATGAATAGAGATGAGACAGTTTTAAGCTTGTTATCTAGGTGACAATCGAGAGCTCAAGCTTGAAGCATGAACGTCGCCTTAACATAATGTTAAGATGAGGACATATAGATTGTTATGTCCGAAAGTGAAATGACCAACATATTTCACTTTACCCGTCTTTAATTCCAGATGTGAGTTATGATAGATACTTATGAATAAAGTAGATTTGTAAACTCAAGTTAGACATTGAGTGTGTCTAAACTATTATCTGTATGGTATTGAGAGTAAAAACATACGCTCTATGGGAAAAGGAGATAATACCGTAATACGTATTTCATAATACGTATGCATGAGACGACCGATAAGAATTGACAAAAATTATGATCTCCATTTTTAAGTCGTATGAAACTCTTGAGGAAAATAGTTTTTTCTCAATTAAAGTGCCCTCACGACTCTTACTTATTCTCAAAATTTCTATTCAGTGTTTGCTATCTTAGGATGTTGCCGATGATCATGATAATTCGGTTAACGGGGCATTTCTAGAAAAGCAAGTTGGACTGAAATGGAGAGGTTTAAGGAAAGAGGAAGATCAATTTAATTTATGATGTCACATTCTATATTTGTATTCACAGGTCGACTAATTATGATTTTGAGTAAATCATAGTTGTGAATACAATATACGAGATATTGAAAGAGATCAAGAGAGATAAAAATGTGACTGATTGATCTAGGGAACTGCATACTAATTTTACTCTGGATAATGCCCAAATCTGAGCTGTTATATATTCCTAACAGATGTATAACAACGAGCTTTAGTAGTATCTTTTGTTGCCGGGATTATTTGCCAATATGAACTTTGCAAGGAAGAGAGTTGTGTTTAGCCCATCGTGAGCAAGTGGGAGATGAAAGACATAATGGGTGGATCGCCCAAGATGGGCTAAACCCAGCCCGTGAGCCACAAGGACCCACGAGGTAGTTATTTGCCTATCTATAAAAGAAGGCACCTCTTGGAAAACAGACGTAATTTTCATATGCAAACACACTCCTTCAAAAACGATGTCTTCTCTGTTTTTCTTTGGAACGTACACGAGTACGAAAGACGATCGAAGAACTCTCAAGCGCAAAGCGGCACTTAATTTGTGACAATACCAGGTATGTTCATTGTGTGATATGCCTGTACGATCGGTGATACAAGTTTGATGGTCTTCGGCACGTTTTCGGCATTGATCGAATTCATTACGAATATGTTTCGACGAAACGATCGGGAATTGAGTTTTCCTAACACTATAAATTGTTTTGATATCGCAATATCTTTCATTACATGGATCGGTTTTTCCTTTTTTTTTTTTTTTTTTTTATCTTGATCACATTCGACTATTCTCTGCAACAAGCGAAGGGGCCATGGGAGTTTTTCCAATTGAAGTTTTGACTTTTGAGGTAAGGAAACCCTAAAGACATGCAAGTAGTTTACGTTTCTCAGTGATATTGGGGTTGTCAATGGACCGGGCTTATAATACAAAAATTAGCCTATCCCAAAAAATTCGGGTATGGACATCACGCTTTTAAAATCGAGCCTGAGCAGAACAAGCCTGGCCTAAAGAATTTCCTGCGGGTGTTTTCCTTCTCAGGAAAAGTACCAAAAAAATCTTAAATCTATTGTATTGATACCGATTCAATTCTAAACCTTTCAATAGGACTAATTTAGTGCTAAATCTTTTCACATTAATACCAACTCAGTCCGTCCGATCAATTTAGGTCGGAAATCGCTAACCTGGACATTAGCCGTTTTACGTGACATGACCAGTGCTAACATGAACATTTTAAAATATTTTTAAAATAATTTTTCTAATTTTGTTATTTTTTTTTTTTTATTATCTCCTTTTCTTCTCAGTAAAAAATATAGGAATTAAGGTTACGTTTGTTTTATGGAAAATTCAAGATTTGGAAAATATTTTTTGAAAAATAATTGATTGTATCGCTTATAAAAATTAGTCAACGGAAAATTTTCTCATCATTTATATCTAAATTATTTTTGTAAGTGATAAAAATATTTTTCATTCATTTATTTTTGTAAGCAATACAATCGATTATTTTTCAGAATATATTTTCCAAATATCTGGAGTTTTTTGTAAAATAAACTGACCCTAAATCACGTGCAAAAGTTTGAGAACAACAAGTTGATAAATCAATAGTTATTGATTGAATCTGGGTTATGTGGCAAAATGATCCTATGCGTCTTGCCACATGCCAATCATAGAGATAGAGAAAAGTTCTCATGACAAGCGTAAATATTTTTCAGTTCCGACTTTAACGAAATATAATTCGACATTTTTAATAATAGAGTTTTTAAAATGTTTTTAACGGTTAGAATGTGATGTTGGATAAGTTCCTTAAGGTGCAATTTGTTAATATACATATAAAACCCATTTAGTACATAGTCCACTCTATTGTAACATAACATGTAGGGTGCACCAAACTTTTCATAATTTTTTTTTGGTAAGGGACTTTTCATAATTTTTTTGTGATTTGTAGTATGCATTTTTTTTGTATATTTGTAAAAATGTGGCAAGTTCTTTATATATAATTAAATAATTTAATCTAAGGCTCATTTTGTTTCAAGGAAAATAACTTTCAGGAAAACAGTTTTTAGGTTTTCTGGTATTTGTTTCACGGGAAATAAACTAGCGATGAAAAATATTTTTCCTTGATGGACAAAACATCTTCAAAAGTGAGGAAAATATTTTCCACTATTTGAAAAAGGAAAATATTTTCCCCCCTCCTTCTTTCATCATTCATTATAATTATTATTTTTTTAAATTCTAATTTTTTTATTATTTTTAATTATATTTTTTTCTTTTTTCTTTTTCTTTCTCTTTTCTATCTTCTTCTTCGGCTGGTCGTTAGCCACAACAGTCTCTACCTCGCCGGATCAGGCGAGACGAAGCATCGCCACAGGCCGGCGAGCTCAAGTCTCACCGGCCTATGGTGAGGCTCGAGCTCACCTATGGCCGGTCGCCAATCGCCGCTATGGCCAACA
Source organism: Syzygium grande (assembly GCA_024733475.1). NCBI lineage: Eukaryota > Viridiplantae > Streptophyta > Magnoliopsida > Myrtales > Myrtaceae > Syzygium > Syzygium grande. Next base: position 689,591 of record JAMXDD010000010.1, on the reverse strand, counting down.
ACCAACCATGAAGGAAGAAGAAAGAAAAAAAAGAAAAAAGAAAATTCAAAATATTTTTAAAACATAAAAATAAAAAAATTATTAAAAGTATTGCAAGGAGGAAAATATTTTCCATACCGAATAATAGAAAATATTTACGAAAACTTTTTAGATTTCAGTCGAACAGCGGAAAATTGTGCTCATTTCTTGGAAAATGGCTTCCTAGAAAACATTTTTCAGAAACGTAATATTTTCCGCGAAATGAACGGAGTCTAAGTAAATGTGGATTTTTTCTTTGCTAGAATTATTGAATAAGCTAAATTCTATTTTTGTTAAATCGGATTTGTCATGTTTAAAACACCAATATTTTTGTTATATCGAATTTGTTATTGAATAATTATTTCAGGCAACATAAATAATTATTTTTTAAAAATTATTATTCAAATTATTCATTTTCCGTTTAACTGGGTGAGGCTCCTAAAATCATGGGCAGTAAGACGTGTTTAATTCATTACTAGTTTGGGAGCAAGTCTGAAAACCCAGGCCACGGTGTTCTAGGGTTTGCAGCTCCCGCTCGATGGCCGTACGAAACTCCATCTTCTTCCCTTCTGTACTCCCTTTGCCAATCGCTTGGTACTCCTAGGTCGGTGTTACGGATCGCTGATCGTCAGCCACTCGGCGATTTCCGGCAACCCTGGGTCCCCCTCCCTCCGCATTCCTACTTCCTGCCTCGCGGCGTCGTTCGCCAGCCGCCGCCGTCGCCCCGCCGTTGCCGAACCATGTCGACCGTAATCCGACGAAAACTCTCTGATCTACTTGTCACGCCGATGTTGCGCAATCACAGTTCGGTTCTCGTCGGGATTCGAACGTATTCTCAGGAGACTTCGCACAATGGCGCGCCGACCGGCCTTTACGGGTTCCAACATTTGAAGAGTGCCAAAGGCTTTCAACGCTTCGTGGACGAGGCTATCGAAAGGTGAGTTTCTGATCGGAACGTCGAATGAATGTATTGATGTGTTTCGGTCGCATTGTTGGGGTTTCAGTTATCGGGGAGTTTCGTAAGCGTAGTTCGACTGAACCGTGTGACGTGGATGATTGCTTGTGGAACTTTGCGTTTAGCCGAGTATTCGTGCTTTAGTGGAATCGAATCATCACGAAGCTGGTTTCAATCATTTCCGTCTCATTTTGGATGGTGTTCAAATTTTGTGGCCGAAAGGAATTCAAATGAGCACACTATTCTGTAAGCTCATAGAATTTTAGAAGTTCGTCAATTGAGATAGTTGAAGAATTTTTAGCGTGATTTGTATTGTAGCTTATTGATACTGATGATTATGATCAGGATTTTGTCACCCTAACTGGTTGCGATTTACTGGAAATTTGAGCACCAGGACTCCTATTACATTCTATGCTGTAGTTATATCTTTAATATATAATGAGTATTATTGTAGAGGTGACTACGAAGAGAAACGTTTCAAAAAGTTGCAAAGTACATGCATCACTCACCTCCACCTGTCTGCATAAGAATTTTAGATCGTAGAGGTGGAAAGGGTATCCTAATGTGCTGTTCGGTCATTCCTTAACTGTTTGCATATATTTGTGAGCGTGATAGTTGGAAAGTTTTGGAAGGTATCTTGAGTCTTAGTGTCTTAGTTTTCTGACATGGATGATTGAGTGCACAACTTTACGTTGCACTTGGTGATAATGGTTTATTGAAATGCAAGCATTTTGTAGCTTAATGAATTGCATTCTTTCTTCATATAAGCCATGCATTTTTCCGAGAAAATGGAGGCATGCTGCTCAGTGATGCTGCTCCTTTTGTGCTGCTATATTACCAAAGTAATGCAAGAACTAGGCAATATAAGTTTGTTTCAGGATTGATGTTTTTGGTACAGTGAAAGACAATGTGGAATACTGCTTGAGTAGAACCTATTGGTTTATATTTAACTCTATGCCATTTTGGGTTTATGACTTTTTTGTACTTTTGTCAGGTCGACGGAGTTGGTTACTTATATATGTGGGATGCCTTCAGCGGCTGAGATAATTCGAGCCGTGGATGAGATTTCAGACAAGGTATGATCATGGTTTAGGGTTTCACTTTTCTTTACAAATTAATTGTATTATCTCTTTAGTGGTTATAGTGGTTCCAACTTTGTCTCATGTGCTAGGTTTGCTCAGTTGTGGATTCCGCAGAGCTTTGTAGGAATACTCATCCTGACAGGTCCTTATATGAGTGATATCATCTTTTCTTTGTTTCAACATTTCTTGACAAAATAACTACTCCGTCATTATTTTCGTTTTGCATCTATCTGAGTTCAATTCTACATGCATGTTCTGATTAGCCTGCTTATCAGGGAGTTTGTTGAGGAGGCCAACAAGGCATCAATGAGAATTAACGATTATCTACATGTGAGGTGACCATTTTTTCAACTTTCAGTTAGCATAATCAATAGTGACCAGTTGATTGAAATTTATCAAGCAGAGAACTGCCTATTAATGGTCACTCTTGTATCTATTCTGTTTTCACCACCATGTAGTATCTTAACACGAACCATAGTCTGTATGATGCGGTGAGAAAAGCTGAAGATGAGGGTCACCTGCTTACAAAAGAAGCTCAAAGGGCTGCTAGCTATTTGCGCTTTGACTTTGAAAAGGGCGGAATTCATCTTAGCAATGGTACATTCTATTCTAGCCTATGGCACAGTTAATCATTTTTGGCAGAAAGTGAAAGTTCTGATTTTCTATTTCAGAGAAACGAGACAGAGTCAATCAGCTAAGCTCGGAAATTTCTCAATTGTGCCAGGAGTAAGTGTGGTTCTCAGCACAACATTTTTCTAATTGTCATTAGAGAAGGCAGAATACATCTCTTCGTAATTGGTTATCAGGTTTTAATTTTTTGATTCGTACTTTAATTTGTTCTTGCAGGTTTGGCCAAAATATGGCTGTCGACATGGGTTCTGTGGATGTATTTCCAGCTACACGCATTCCTAAACATTTGCATAGGCTCTGTAAGCCCATTTATAGGTCCACATCGGGAATGTCGATAGGATCATCAAAGTCAACGAGCAACATGAAAGAAAAAGGATTTCGAGTAATTACAGACCCAGCTACTCTTTCTTCTGTTCTTCAATGGGCAGCAGATGAAGAGGTTTGCCTATCCTATTTCTTATCTATTTTCGAATTAACTCATGATTTGAGCATATCTTTGAGTTTACCTTCATATTGGATGATTTGAGCACGAGATTGGCCTTTACAATGAGAATTCGTTAATGCTCCATTTTCTCCATCCTTGAGTTTCCTTAGCTACGTTCAGCAAGGCTCTTGACTTTCTCAGGTCAGGAAAATGGCTTACATCGAAGGGAATTCTGTCCCGCGTGCAAACTTGGGAGTTCTTGATAAGCTTATAGCTGCTCGCAATGAGCTAGCACAGGTATTGTGTTCTTTTACTTTTGTTTAATTTGCAACACATCTTATAATGCAGTTTAATTTATGCGTATGCTCTTGGTATGTACTTAATTTCTGGAACTCTTTCCTTCTTTTTGTTTACTCGAGCTCATTTTTTATCTTGCTGTATGGTAAGACCCATGAATGAAGCCTTAAGTTACATCCTCATCTTAGATTCTATTCCGTCACAATTTCTGTCGAGGGGAAAACCTTGGGTATGCCAGAGGATTTTCTTTAACTATAAGGCTTATTATTATGCCTGTGTTTTGGTTGTTATGTTGATGCTTCAAGAATCTTGTTTTGTAGAGAAACTTACCAGTTGGATTGCTCATAGTTCCTTTTCTTGTGAAAGTTTTTCATCTCATAGTCTACAATTTTCCAGTCATGCAATGTGCACATTTCTCCAATATCTTCTAGCACAATCGCATATCCAAGGGAGAGTTTCATATGTTCCGGTTCAAGCTCTGATGGGCAAAGATGTCCTTTAATAACAAATTGGATTAAAGTAGTTAAGATTGTTATGCAAAATAGACCATACTTAATATAATGCCAAGACATCAAAGGATAAATGCATTTTTGGCATCTTAGGAAGAGGAACATTCTAGATATTTATTCAGATAAGCGTCTGATCAAGGTCGCTATTAGGCTATTCTCTCATCTCTATGATAAATAAAAACAAAATATTTAATAGAAGTAAGCTGTTAGATCTTGATGTTGTTCAGTTGATCGATGTCTACATTAATATTGTCAGTGAAAGAATTTGGGGATTTCTTGTCTTGAAGGCACCCTCCGGCACTGTAGAGATGTAACAAATAGCAAGATAACACTAAAAATTGGTAAGATTGAATAGAATTGATACTGGAACATAGACTTGATAATATGGAAACCAAACGCCTATATTAAGAATTAAGATGGCTGATTACAAAATGTCTTAGAGACTATCTATACCAGTATTACAAAATTTAGTCATATCTCAACTCTTAATATACATAAAGTGGTTTGAATCTCAGCCTTGTAACTTCACGAGTCACAAGGCCTATCACTTGACCACTTGCTTGAAGACATAATAACGTGAGAAGACAATGTAAAGTAAGAAACAATAGAAACCTATAAGGAAATCCATACTCCTGCGTGTTTTTTTATGAGGTTGCCCTCTCTCTGAAATGGTGAAATACAAGTCGTAGAGTTTTTTTTTTTTTTTAATTTTGTTTTTGCCTTCTTCATTTCCAATTATCTCGTTCTTGAGTAGTCCATTTTCTGTTGAAGGTCTATGTTAATCCTTCTCTCTTAGTGATTTTGCTTTTTTACTTACTGGTTAAAGCAGATGATAGGGTATGCATCCTATGCAGAATTTGCACTAAAGCAAAACATGGCTTCTTCACCTGCTGTTGTGATGTCCTTTTTGCTTGAGATGAGTGAGATGGTCAGAGACAAGGCTGATAAGGTTTCGTTTCTCATAACATTCTCTAATGGGTAGTGTTGGTGCAATCAACATAGACATAGATTGTACGAGATTGATATCTTTTTCCCCAATTTACATGCAACTATTCTTATCGCAGGAGTTCAATGCAATTAGAAATTTTAAAAGGCAGAAAAGTGGCCAATGTGTAGATTTAGAGCCATGGGATGAGGCTTACTATACAGCCATGATGAAGTCCTCGATATATGATCTGGACTCCTCAGTAAGTAACACTGTTCTGTCCATTTTTCGGTGCATGTACACAGATCAGTCTCTCCTTTGGTAACAACCGCACTTTTAAGTAAATCAACATTTTTTAACTTCTGAGATAATATTTATCGTTCTGTAAGTTGGAAGGATCTTATGCCATAGGATGTCGAGCAGGTTGTAGCATCATATTTCCCTTTACCAAGGTGTATTGAGGGTTTGAAGATCCTGGTGCAGTCACTATTTGGTGCTACATTTCATAGTGTTCCTCTGGCACCTGGTGAATCCTGGCACTCAGACGTACTTAAGATGATTCTTCATCACCCCGAAGAGGTATATTCATGTATAGATAGCTAAGTTTGTTGCTGTTTTAATTTGTTCTGACATTATCAGAATCTTCTATTTAAATTGAAGAATTTGCCTTGTCTCAGGGGGATTTGGGTTATCTGTACCTTGATTTGTATGCAAGGGAAGGCAAATATCCAGGCTGTGCTCATTTTGCAATAAAAGGGGGACGTTGGATTTCTAACACACAGTACCAACTTCCTGTACTGTATATTTCTCTGCATTTCCAAGCTTTCTCACATTCATTAAGTCTGATTAATTGTGGATTTCTTTAATGATTTTGTATTTTGCACTTTACTTTTAGTTTCTTTATCGATCTCATTTAATATTTGTGGAGGAAACACTTCTATTTGAAGCTTTAAGCATGCTTTAGATAATTTGGTGAATAGAATTAGAATAAAGAAAGCCAAGTTGCTTGCTGTATAGTTGAGATGTGACTTCTATAGCTTTTTGTCAGAGAATTAGGTGGATGGGGATCTCCATCACTGTGCCAATCTAAGTGGCCACCATTGACTACCATATGTATGCCTAGGCAGCTTCATGAACATAGTTGCAAAGCTAGCTGAATTATATTGTGAGATTGAAGTTGAGGAAATGAATACTAGTATATTCTTGTTGTGCTGATGGCATTGGGGTAATGGTCACCATTACTACAATAGGAATGGCAATAATTAAAGAAACTAGAAGTTCCTGTGCTTATTTAGCAATGTAGGAGAGTTATTAATTTTAGCAAAGAGGTCGCTGTTGGTGCATCTTTTGTTGGTGTGCTCATGGTCCTTTATGGCCCATGGGCCATGTACTCTTAATGAGTCCATTTGGTTCTTTTGTGCTGAAAATTATTTGGTGGTGACCAATTTTATGTCCACAACGTTTTGATTCTTTCGGTTATATGGATGAGATATGGTTCTTCCAACTATGAATTGTCGTTCATGAAATTTTTTTTTTGGATTGATTCATACATTGTCTTGCATATTTGGTTAATTTGAAGTTGAAATAGGAAAATGGTGACATTGCAGGTTGTGGCCCTGATTTGCAACTTCTCAGGTTCACATAATTCATCGCTTGCAAGGCTTAATCATTTGGAAGTAGAGACTCTGTTCCATGAATTTGGCCATGCTCTTCATTCTTTGCTGTCAAGAACGGTACTGTTTAGACATTTTATTAACTTTAATGAAGGATAGTTGCGTAGTTGGTTCAGCTTATCTTAATTTTTCTCTCTTCACTTAGGAGTACCAACATTTTTCTGGTACCAGGGTGGCTCTTGACTTGGCTGAAACGCCTTCAAACCTTTTCGAGTAAGTTGAAAGCTGCAATTTCTCCGTCATGGAAAGGGAGGAAAATCCTGTAATGCTTCCAAATTTTTCCATTGAGTTTGACCGTCTTATTGATATTTGTATAAACATTGGAACGTCTTGTTTGTATTTCTTGTGAATGGAAGTATTTTCCCTTGGGCCACCACTTACAACATCATCTCTCTTTTGCAATACTGGTAGATCTTGGAAATGAACCTGTGTGTGACTCCAAGCTTTTTCCTCATTAATTTTCCCATTAGAGAATCTTTACCTAGTCTTGCATTATAATAAGCCAGTAAAAGACATTAATAGCTATAGTCCCTGCATGTTACCTTCCTATCTGCTTTTGCATTTGTTACATACTTTTTTGGGCAATATTCTTAGGTATTACGCATATGACTACCGGGTTTTGAAGACATTTGCTAGGCACTATTCCACTGGCGAAAAAATACCTGAAAAGTTGGTTGAGTCAATGCAAGGTGCCAAAAAGATGTTTGCAGCAACAGAGTTGCAGCGCCAGGTCTTCAAGTGCATTAAAAGATAAATAATACACGAAATTATGTTAGAAAATTTTCTCACCTTTATTTTTTTTTTCCTATTTTCAGATCTTTTATGCTTTGATTGATCAAACACTTTTTGGGGATCAATTAACCGGACAAAGAGATACAAGCTCAGTTGTTGCTGATTTGAAAAGTCAATATACTAGTTGGAGGCATGTTGAAGGTACACATTGGCAGACTCGGTTTAGTCACCTTCTAAATTATGGTGCAGGTATGAACTTCTTATTTTTGAGTCTTATTATGTGTGCTGGGTTAAAGATGGCTTTGTCCTACTTGCAGAATTTAGCATCGGTTGCTTGTTTTGAGCATAAACTTTGATGAAGTGAGAATGAGATTCCTGTGCATGCCATAAAATCTTTAAAACACTCAAATGCACAATCTAAATTTCTGGAATTTATCCTGCATTTTTAGAGATGCTAGTGAAAAGCTAATGGTAAGAGATAATTGAGGAATAATATATATTCAAAATTCACGTATAGTTTGCGTGGTTGAAGCGGGATCAACCTTACTTGCCAGAAATGGCATCTTGACATTGATAATTAGCTTTCGAATGGTTGCTTCTTTTCTGGGTGCTGTTGGGGTAATCAGTTTTTGCGAGTTCATGATTTTGTGACTCGGGGAAATCTGGTTCTTAGAATGAGTGATGGCTTTTGCAGGTTATTATAGCTACTTGTATGCCAAATGTTTTGCGGCAACCATATGGCAAAAGCTGTGTCAGGATGATCCGCTGTCATTGACCACGGGAACTGCTTTGCGAATGAAGTTTCTGCAACATGGGGGAGCGAAAGACCCATCTGAAATGCTGAACGATCTAGTAGGGGGTGGTGGGATTGTGAGGAGCAGCAATGGGGGGATTGTTCCGGACACTGCAAGCCTTGCTGATGAGATGGGTTTGGTTAACTATAACATGAAGTCGATGGAAGGAAAGACGGAGAAGTTTGTCTAACTTCCAGAATCCAATTTCTTGTTTTTTCGTATCACAGAGCGGATTCGATGGGGGTTTGCTTGTTGGTTGTATTTCGATGTCTGTTTGTGCTTTTACGCTCTGCCATAGTAGTTAGGCTCAATCTCAGACTATTTTTGTTGGTTAAACATTAGAAAGCTTTCGTGTTTGGGCCTCTCGTGGGGACCAATTACATGGGCCACGAAAGGCATTTTTTGAGGCCACGGTGGGTCATATGAAAGTCTAGGCAAAGGAGTTGGGTCTTTTAAGTCTAATTACATTGGAGCAATAGTCAGAGTCAAGCATAAGACCCTGTCTGAATAACGTTTAGGCCCAAAATTGGGCTGATTGTGGTTCAAGTTTATACTAAACAGTAGGGTGCACAAAAGGCCTTACTTACGGTTCAATAACGTGCAGGCCGGGCCCAATCTATTTCGTATGTTTAATCAACAGAAAAAGTCAGGGCGAACTTGATGTAGAAAAAAAAAAGCCCATATATTTGATAGCTAGTCCAAGCCCATGACGGGAGCAGTAATAGTCCAAGCCCAGTACCAGTGCAGATAATGGGCCGGGCGGGCCCAACAAGATGAAAATTGATGGCTGGCGGACCCAAAATACGGCCCAATATGTTGATAATGGGCCGGACAAGGGTTTAGGGTAGCCGGAAGCCCAATTTACGGCCCAATAACCCCTGGGGAAAGGCCCAAACTCTATCCCAAGATGGGCCTCACCTATAGCGGCCCAATTATGGGCCACATGGTGGCCTATAAAGGTCCAGTCAAAGCCCGTGGAGGGCCATTGAGGATCAATTGAAGGCCCATTAATGTGCTGGGCCTTGCGTAAAGGCCCAATAATGAGCTAGGCCTATCCTAAATGCAAATTTATGCCATGTAGTGGGCCCATTGAGGCCCAAGTCCATTTTATGGTGGGCCCATTGAGGCCCAAGTCCATTTTATGGGAATGGCCGAGGGCCAGCTCAACGCCCAATAATGAGCTGGGCTAGCGTATGGGCCCAACGATTTCAACTGTAGAGCCAAATTCTAGGTCCTACATTCAGGCCTCATAGTGGGCCTGGCCGGCCCGAATTTTTTTGACAGGGCAGAGCCCAACCATGCCCAAGTTATGGATCGGTCAGTCTCTTTCGAGATTGATATTCAGTTCAATTCTGCGGTTCTTCAGATCGATTTTCCCTCTGCTCACGCACAGAACCCAAACAGGACTCATTACTCCTTGCATGGTCTAGTATATTTTGCATAGAATTGATCAATGATTTTAGTTGTTTAACGATCAAGTCCAAGAAACGTCTAGGCCCACCCCCCGACTTCATCACGAAACCAAAAGGAAAGGTACAGTTCCAGAGAAATGATCAATGATTTTAATAGTTTAACAATCGACTAAATTTCTTTTACGTGTTGTTGCTGGAGAGAGAGAGAGAGAGAGAGAGGATCATCGTTTTCATAGACTAATTAAGTAAACTGCTCACTACTTGTCGTGATCTTCAAACAAGAGTGACCCACTAATAGTTGGCTGATGGAGAAACTCTCTGAAACAATCGGTGCATCGGTCATTAAGGCCACATCAGGGAAGCATTGCTTACCACTACCACAGAGTAGATTAATGAAGTCATCATCCGAGTCAGACTTCAGGACACTGATCGAGTCAAAACATGCTTCTCGGCGTATTCCTGGATACGATCCCTCTTTGAACAAAGAGCAAAACTTTCGCATCTAACGTCTCACTTCAATGCTTATTGATGGTTGGCACCATCAACTCTCCCAGGCCCTGCATGACCTTTCGCCCTTCAAATAATAAACCCATGATTGTCTTGCGCAAGCCTGAGCCAAGCCGATCAGTTCAGGCCTACACCCTGTTACACTTCAAACTGAATTCTACACCTTTTGCAAATGGGCTTGAGCCATTCTAAGGCCCAACGTCAGGTCTTCTCTAACACCAAGCTTACAATTTTGGGTACCCTCCACCAAACGACAGGGCTAACATACTCAATTCAACAATTACCAGGAATAATTGGCTTGTACGCAAATTTAATATTGATCCGCAAGATAACTTACTACTGACAGCTTTCGATGTGATGGAGTTTATCTTCAACCTCTACTATCCATTCACATAGAATGGAATTCACTAGTTCTGGAACCTCATCATGGGGACAATGGCCTGAATCATCAATAAAATAAGAAGTAAGAAGGGGTACATCAGGGACTGGATAGATGGAAGTTCCAAAATTAAGTTGAATGAACAAAGAATATTAATCACCAGCATCGATTTCCCTGGTCAAGATTCCCACGCAATGTTCGTTGAGCATAGCCAGCTTACACTTGGAGTTGGAGATCGGATCTTCCATGCCCTTTAGCATAAGATAGCAATATCAGTCTTTTTTGTGCTAGAGAAGATAGCAATATCAGTCAACAATTCAAGCATAGAGGAACATAGAGGATGCCTCTTTAAAAAGAAGTACGTACCTGGACAACTAAGATCTTTCCATTAAATCCTTTCAAGAGAAAATTTAGAGGAATGGAAAGGTTAATACTGAAGATGCTTTCCAGAACAACTAGCACCCCAGGATCATATGACTTGATGCGTCAAGGTAATCCACTGAATTTTCACGTCTCATTTCTACAGCAGATCAACTTTGCTGACACTTGCATGTTGGTTGCAAATATCAAATACTACAGCAAGCATGATAAGCACATGCACAAAAGGATACTGATCTAAGCATCTCATCGATAAGCCACTCGTCAGCCCGCTCTGTTTTCTGCAGCACATTCAGTAATATTAAGCACCGAACATTTTCTACAAAGGAAAAACTATAAAACCTATCAACTTTTCCCTCACTTGGACTCTGCATCTGGAGGTTTAAAAGAAGACACAATTTGCACCCTCTATTTCCGTACTTCAACCCCAAGGTGAGAATTATACATTTCTTTGAAAAGAAGTTGATGCAAAGTGAGGGTAAGATGGAGTTGGGAATGATTCTAATTACTTTCCCTCTATGAAAGAAAAAAGGAAAGAGAGAGCAACACATTGACTTCTAAAAGTAAAAGTATTGTGAATATTACCACGGGGTAGCAATTCCTCACAATCTGTCCTATACTTAATCTCAGGTAAAACAAAAGGAGACGAGCACCCAACCATGTAGCTCCCGAAGTCTGTCTTTCCTGATTAATTTCAATAATGTAAGGCATCAGTGCAGCCTTATACCAACAGATTCTCCAATGATAGATTTAACAATAATACAAAATATAAATTCAACACAATGAAGTGTAGAACGCATTTAACAGGCGCAAGATGATCTTACTTTAGGCAATGGAATAGAAGAATATCCTGGAACTACATCGCCTGCACTGTTCATGAGAACCACAGACTTCACTAAAGTAGGCCAAAGCCTGGCAAATATTGCAGCAACATAGCCTAGAAAGCATGAATGGGGTAAGAGAAACCAGAAGAAAAAAGCCAAGAGGAGAAAGTAGCTTGAGTTTAGTAGAGACATCAGATTTGATTAAAACGGCAAGCATCAGAAAGGTAAGATGCTGAGAGGAGTGAATGAGATGAGAGATGTACCACCAATTGAGTTTCCCACCAGATGCATTGGTTCACCAACAACTTCAATGACAAAATCTCTCAGCAATTCAGCCCACATTAGTTCTGTATAAACAATATTAGGCTTTTCTGATCTACCAAATCCCAAGAGAGTGATGGCCCATACACGGTTGCCGCCATCAGATATACCGCCTAAGTTGTCACGGAAGTGCTCCAGAAAGGCACCAAAACCATGCACCAAAAGGACCGCGGGTCCTTTATCACCAACAACGGTGTACTGAAAGAGAAACAGTTTACAGCAGGAAAATTAGAAGAAAGATCTTGCAGCAACTTTTGTGAGTTTCCGCTAAAGATTGCACCTTCAGCATAAAAAACTCATGTTCCTCTTTTAGACAATTGGGCAGTGGACATTAGTGGCAATTACAAACTTTTGCTGCTAAAAAACCAACATTTGTAGCAATAAAACTGCTACCAAAACTCGCTGCTAATTCCTGTATTAGTAGCAAACATAAGTTGGCTGCTAACAATTCAAGACATCGTTTCTCCACTGTTCTTGTAAACAGAATTATACATTTTTTTTTGGTCGAAAAACAGAATTATACGGTAAGATAACATGAATGTGGGTGGTTATACATCAAGACTTAAACATTCTATTAGCAATTATCCATCTTTTGTGACTTCTGAAGTTTCTAACAACTTAATTATATGTCTCAGTCCAACTTATTATATACCAAAAATTGTTGTTTGACTTCCATGAAAATAATATAACAATTGGGTTTTAAAAATTACAAAAAAAGTGTACATTATTTCATATAACTTGAAAATGATCTGAACAATTGTAATTTTCTTCCCCACTTAGTTGGATAATGCTTAATTGTTCTTTTTTCTTTTATTATATAGGGTTTCTTAATTTTCATAAATACCGTTCCTTGTAAGTAAGCATTGATTTTTGCATAAACCATATATTCGATATTTACAATTATTGTCTGGTTTTCCTAATAAATGTCGAATGTAACTCAAAACTAAAATTATTTAAATTTTCTTATCAAGATGATATAAATCTATAACTAACAAATAAACGTTGATTGATATTGGATGCATTGTCTAACATAATCTTATACTTTTAATGAGATTCAATCACCCGAAAATTTATCTAAATGATGAACTATTATGATCAACACAAAAAAAGAAAGGGTTAATACCAAAAAAACCATGAACTGGTACACTTGTGACAGTCTGACAGATTTACCCCAAACTATTTTTTTTTTTTTTTTTGGTAAGGACCCCAAACTATTTTTTTGACTATAAAAACACCCAAATTGGTACACCTGTGACAATTTTACCCCGAACTATTTTTTTGACCACCAAAAACCCAAAACTGGTACACCTGTGACAACTTTACCCCGAGCTAATTTTTTAATATTATTTTTTTTTTTCGAATTTTTTTAGTTTTTCTTTTCTTTTCTTTTTCCTTTCCTTTTCTTTTTTTTTTTCCTTCATCTTCATTGGACCAACAATGGATTGTTATATTGTAATTGATACCACAATAACGTGACACGTAACATAAATGCTACATTTTGACCTAAAAAAAAAACATAAACGCTAAATAAAAAACTTTCTTTTATATGCATGAATTTTCATGCCAACCACTTTTTTCTACATTTAAATGTCTCGCGAAAAAGGCATTATATTGTTGTCGTGTCTATCTTATTTTTAGGTGCAAGTAGATAGATAAACTGATGGGGTCCAACACAGGCTTGTTACCTAAGCTTGGAGTACAGCTAATCAACAATTTCTACATGTCCCCCTTGCCAAATTAATTTAACAGATTAATTTACAAAATTAGTATATTTTATATATAAGATGAGAGATATTATATGTGCATGGCGATTCATAAATCAATATGATTACTTGAAATATATAATAAATAAAATGCAAGAAGAATTTTTTGTACTATTTCTAATTGATATAGTAAGAAATTATAAAGAAAAAAAACTATAGATACAAACTTGCGAATTTAATTTCAATTTAATATGCCTTACCAAATTCACACTTCCTGAATTTTTTTTTTGTTTGAGGTTAAAGATGAAGGGAAACAAAAAGAAAAGATGAGAAAAACTAAAAAAAATTCGAAAAAATAAAAAATAATATTAAAAAATTAGTTCGGGATAAAATTGTCACAGATATATCAGTTTGGGGTTTTTGGTGGTCAAAAAAATTGTTTGAGATAAAATTGTTACAGATGTACCAGTTTGGGGTTTTTTATGATCAAAAAAATAATTTGGGGTAAATCTGTTATAAGTGTACCAGTTTAGGGTCTTTCGTGATATTAACCCAAAAAGAAAAGAAGAAAAACTACTGATTAACAAAGAAAATCTCTAGCTTGACATGGCTCTTTTTTTATTTTTGACAAAATCAAAGCTTGAATGAATCAAACAAAAGAAAACAATATCCATCTTTGATATAATTAAAGCATTATAAAATTATAACTCAATATGATGACAAAATTTTTCGGAGTATTTATTTAATTCATGTGATGATTGTCCCTACGCTTTTTCTTTATCGTCCCTTAATGTTTGTTCCCTTTTCTATGCAGCATTATCTTTTAAAAACTTTTTGTTAGTCAAAAGAGATAATAGTAGCCTGTTTGAAAACGATAAACATCCTGCCCATAAATTTTCCATTCTGCTTTTTAATTGTCAAACTCCTGATTCTATCCGTCTCCTAAAATCTCTCCCTCTCCCCCATCATCCTTTTCTCAAATGGTCCCTACTCCAATGCCATGACTTCAACTTAGAGATGGCTTTTGTGCTCCAGTCAAATCTCCTATATGGCACCGAGACCTCTGTGTATAGCCATGGACGACTCACAATAGATCACTTTCTCCGCCACTAAGTAATTAATCACCTTCCTGTACAAAAGCCATTTTTTGTAGCTAAATATCATTAGCAGTGACATGCTAGCAGCCACGCCAAACAAGTTCTCTATTATCAGCAAGTCTGTTGCTGCCAATAGTCAAGTTTGTTGGTAACAGATGTTATTACATTTTGCTTTCTAAAAGAAGAAGCAACTGAAGGAACCTCCAAACTATGATTTATGAGTGGCCCAAGTAGAGTTAAGATAGTTTGCTAGCTACCTGAATCAAGTGCCCCTTCCATCTCCATATCCTAACAGAATGCATCCCTTCGTTGATCTTTTGATTTCTCAATGCCATAACCCAGTACCACTGCATTGGAATCCAATCCTGTGTCAGTAATTCCTCATACTGCCCAATAAAGAAAGAAACACCACTGAGCGAATAGGCTGAACAAGTTAAAAAATTCTTAGTTGTATATAGCCATTGATGCAAATCAGCCACTTGTAGATTCAAATAGTACCTCCATTGAACACACAGCGTCAACTGCTGCAGCAACAGTGGACACTGAATATCCAAAAGGAGATAAAAATCCAGCATTCCTTTCTTTCTCATACTTGATAGCTTCATAATAGACTCTTCTTCTCGACAAGATGCCAAGACTAAGTGCAGGACCAAAAAGAGCATAAAAGGATGCTCCCTCTCGACTTTCAGTCTCACGTATCCTCTCATGCACCCTGCCAAAATGTGAAGCTAAAAGGATATTATTTCCCACTGCATGACCAAATCGTAATAATTCTATAAACACTACAACAAACTAACTCTGATTTGCTTTTGTACAAATTTGAAATCCTCTGTGATGCTCATGCTAGCATTCACCTTAGTTGACATAATTGACAAGCTAGACAGCATCAAACCATATAGATAAATGGAGACAGAATGCATGACCTACTCCTGCCAGTCACCTCGAGCTGTTCCTTCCAAGTATCTCAGGTATGCAGCCAATGCATTTAATACAGCAAGCGTCCCACCTCCAACAATCTTTCCACTTTGGGTAACAAAAACAGAGCTATCCACTCTTTTCCCATAGGCATGATTTGACCGAAAATCACCCTTAATGGGAGTCTCAGACCTAGAAATAACCTTCTGCAGTATGGTCTCAGCTGATGTCTCCTTCAGAGAAGTCCAGCTCCTTTTTAATTTATACTTGTTTCCATTGATGAATTCCTTCAGATAGTCATACGTCGGGAGATGACCTGGTTTAATCATTACCTATAAATTAAATGCTATTTTGGAAAGTTGACAAGAAATTACGCATGGCACCCATTAATAACACTTATAATCTACAAAATCAGCATGAGACATCTAAGGCAACATGGGAACTTATAATAACGCATGGCAACCATTAATAACACTTATAATCTACAAAATCAGCATGAGACATCTAAGGCAACATGGGAACTTACCCCAATCCAAGTTCATTTGAGCAGCAGGAACTGCTGGGCACAAGAATGGAGAAACTAGGGGAATTTCACGCTTTTTTAAGTCCTCGTGAGATAAAGGCAAATCCTCAGGGTTCTAAGACATCAAGATGCATGAAAAATTACAAGGAAGAATTTGAGGACAATGTGAATTTGAGCAAAGAAAAAAGCAACAACCTCAAGATCATAAAAAGGAGTCCGCCACAGTTCAAGATCCTGGTTTCTCTCAAGATGAGAAGTTACTTTGGCGAAGGTCTCCCTCACAGAATTTATTGTCCTCATCATGTCATATTCCACCTCCTCTTCTGTGAGCAAACAGGTAGCATTAACCTATTCCAATCCTCGGTGATGAAATTTAAAAATGTGAGTTGAGTGCTAGAGACCTTCCTAGTACCTGAGCTGTAAATGACATTTGAATGAATGATCTAATGAATACCTCTTTAACAAGCTCTTGAATGACTTTCTCCGCGCTGCCATATCTGATCAACAAATCGGAACCATGCTCCCTCAAAGAATATTTCAAGTCGCTCAAAGCATGTAGTAGAAGTTCTAGCATTTCATCCGAGAAACCTACAAATGATTGTTGCAAAAGTAGAAATCTAGTTCAGAGAGAAGCAAAGCTATCCAATCAATATGTCAATCTAGATTAGAGTCTTGCAGCATACGTTGCAACCAACTCTGTCCTTTTAGATAGTTCAGACGAACATAGCAACATGAAATATAAATGAGGAAAATATCATACATGAAAAAGAGATTGTTATGAAAATTTAGAAGCAATCCAACTCCTCATGCCGTACAATCAATCACAAAATGTGAATGTAAGACCATTCGAGCAAAGGTGGTTCTTAATGGAAAACAAACTTACCACAGCAAGATGCATGTAAAGCAGTCTTGCATTCAGTATGCTTCTAACTACTTTCTCTTTTTTAGGCCAATTTGGCAAATATTTCTACATATAATTATCAAATTAAAAGATCCATAGCTAAGCCTATAATCGAACTCACTGGAGAGTAAGGAGAGGAACAACATTCCAGTACTTAATCTAGAGTAATAGAATTAAGTGATAGATTTGACTTCTCGCTACAGGCGAAGCACTCTAGAAGTTACACGGACATCGAACAAACTGACCACTTTTGTAACTACGATTCAACCAACTTCAGTCCAGGTCTAACTAATTTTCTCCTTCTTAGGCCGATTTGGCAAATTTTGCTATATCAAATTATAAAATAACAATGCCATAGCTAAACCTGTAATTAAACTCACTGGAGAGTAAGCAGTGCTTGAAGCCATGAAGAGGAACAACATTCGGGTATTAAGTCTAGAATAATAAATATGACCGCTTCATACAGGCGAGGCACTCTTTCAATTACACGGACATGGAACAAATTGACAACTTTTATAAGTGACAATCAACCCTACTCCAAATAGAACTCTTTTTGTATTCGGCGGACTCGGTGAAACTTTCTATATCTCAAATCAAAATACGAATTGGCAAACCTCCAATTGAGCAACCAGAAAGAAGGCAAAATATGAAGAAGTTAGAGACTAGAAAAAGAACACTGCTACCAATTCCGGAGTAAACAACTCGACTTCCTAGTACAGTCGAGGCACCCCAATAATTACGTGAAGCACGGAAGAATATGACTTCAGTGAAAATCAATTAGACACATTGTTTCGTGCAATAGTTTCTGCACCTCAAATCATATTACGGAAGCAGCAAACCTACACCAGGACCAAGTTTGCCACGATCAAAGATGCGGAGAAAAACAACTCTGGCATCGATGCTAGGGTTAAGACATTGACTACAGGCAAGGCACTCTAGAAATCAAAACTATGCGGAACAATCTCATCACATCGGCAAATTCAAAACCAATCCTCCTAGCAGATGGACGAAAAATGTTTTCCGCAGCAGCGGTAATCGCAATAGGAAAAGCAGAGCGAAAGGTGACACGAACTTACGAGAAAGCAATCGGTGATCGAAGACGTAGAGAGGAACAACACTCTGGTACCGAGACGCCGCCACGATGCCAGGGTGATCGTCGACGCGAAGGTCGTGCTTGTACCAGAGAATCGCCACGCCATTTCTCTTGTCTCGCTCCGTCGCCGCCGCCGTCGCCGCCGCCGCCGCCGCCGCGGAGGAAGAGGCGGAGAAGCGAAAGCGGCATGGATGCCGAAGCGAGAGATCAGAGCTGCGGGAGAGAAAACGGATGGAGAGAGGATGCGGAGATAGGAAGAGAGCCATAGGAGGAGGAGAGAGAGGATGGCGGAATGGACAAAACGTCCATCTAAATTGGCCTGAACTGAAGTGAGATTGTGGTGGAGAGAGAGAGAGAGAGAGAGAGGAATTCTGTGGAGGAGACGAAGTGCAGGGGAAACGATGCTTAGCGATGAAGATGCTCGTCTTGAGTCATTATGGAGTTCGTTAGGGCTCCTGGTCTTTGCTGCTTCTGCATTTCCCTGATTTTGTATCTCTCGTGTTAGAGTTCTCTTGGTGTTGTCTCCCTTACGTCTTTTGTTGACCCATGTTTTGTTGACTTGACACCATTTTTGTTATTGGCGTAAACTAACCTTGAAATGAAGTAAAATGCGGACAATTAAGATAAACCTATTTTTGAAGTTGGTGTTCACCGTGGTGACAAGAAGAAAAAGAAGAAGAAGAAGTAGTTGGTATCCACCGGTCGAGAAGATATTAGACAGGTCAGTTTTGCCACATAGACCATGCGTCACTTCATTCATTGCTCGTCACGTATCCACGATGGGTTGTCGGATTTTGGCCTCTCTCTCCTTCTTCTCCCTCTGGCCCTCTCCATCTCTGCACGTCCCAAAAGTTCAACAGAAAGTTCACCTATCCTCTCCCTCACCTAAGCCCGACCCTTGCACCTCCCCACCGTCCCGACCAGCAGAGTTGCCAGCGCTGACCAAACCAGCCAAATATGGCCGAACGGCACCATCGACAGCCATGGACGAGCGTCGCTTGTGAGCCGCTTGTCCAAACCTGGATTTGGAGAACTTTAGATTTGACCTCACCCGCCTCAATCTCCAAATGCCGACTAGATCTAGCCAGACGATATTGACGAAAGCCATGGACGAGTGTCAGCGTAGCTCGCAAGCCTAGCTCGTCCATATCCGCCAGTTGTCCATGGACGGCTGGTGAGCTGCCATCCACAGCCACGAGTGTCGTCCATTAGTGGTGTGCAACCGGACCGGGTTTATCCGAAAACCGGATCAACCCACCCAAAAAACAGGTTCGGGAATCGGTTCTAACAAGAACTGGTCCGGGGTACCGGTTCTATTTTTTGGGAACCGGATAGAACCGGTCTGGTTTCCGGTTCCAAGTAAAAACTAACTCAAACTTATTTTAGAATCGGTTTTGAGATAATGTACAAAAAAGTAAAAAGCCTATATCACGTTACCCTACTTCACCGGTTTTAGAACCGATTTCCGGTTTAATATTGGAATATATTTTACAACTATGAGTGAAACAGTACGGCCCTTAAATTTTTTTTCAAGATATTTCATTCGGAAACAAAAGTGAGGAGTTATCTCATCATAGCGCAAAATAAAGAGCTAAACATGTTGAATAAATTCCCTGGAAATGTGACTTTTAAAAATTTATGCCATTGGACTATCTCTTGCCATATAGTACTTTTAGATTATTGATTTTGATGGATTGTAATTTCAATTACTCATTTTGGGGATTGTTACTTTTAGTGGATAGTAGTTTTTGTTATTCATCTTTTATTTTAAATTATTTCATTCCTACCTATATTATTTTGCTAGAAAAAAATGAAACCGAAAAAAGGAACAAAAAACTAGGTTCTCGGGTCGACCCTGAAATCGGACCGGAAAAACAGGTCTAGAAAAAACAGAGTTGGTTCAAGTTTCAAAAATTGAGAACAGGTTATAACAGGGTTGGTTTCAGGTTCTAGGTCCGGATCTAATCTACCCTGGAACCGATCACCTCTATCGTCCATGATGCAAAAAAGAAAAAGAAAAACGAAGAAAACAACAAAAAAGAGAGAGAGAAAAAAAAAATCTGATAAATGGACCTTACTCGAACACATGGCAGGCAATGAACGAAATGATGTACGACCTACGTGACAAGACAGACCTACTTAATATTTTCTCCCATCTCTAAAGTTATAATCTTATCCATTTATTGTAAATTAATCAATTATTGAGTAACTCGACAAAGGGAAGGGCTCCTAAAGTAAAATTGACCGCAAGGATTATATTAAAATTTCGTATAAAAATTTAAGATAAAATCAATAAAACTAAAAAAGTTTAGAATTGAATTGGTGTATATGCAATAAATTTCGAATTGATCCATTTTTTCAACATTCGTCAGCAGGAAGAAGTATTGCTTCTACTTTTCTTAGGAAATGATCACGTTAGATTCGCATTAAATCTTGTTGTACTTCTTTGTTGTGATCCACCCCTACCATTATTCTACCACCGGTAATCATGGAAGATATAAACAAATGTACAGAGACGAGCAATCCGTGTTTGAAACACACTTTTCCACCGAAAAATGGAGTGGCGTTTATTTATATTTAGTAGGAAATTCCATGCGATTTCGTATTTGTGCCTATGGTGCATTTGCATAGCTAAATAGGTCCAATTTGATTAAATTATTAATTAAAATTAAATTATCCTACTAGAAGAGTTATGACGAAACAAAAACAAAAAAACGTACTAGAAGAGTAGTATTTTCTAAGACTAAAAAAAGCATACCCATATTTTTCAACTAAAAGTTGTGTCATGGACCAAAATTAGATGATTTCATACATGCAGCTTTTGATTTATCGGCTTGACTTAATCTCATCGAGATTCAGAGCTCTTGTAGCCTATCCGCTGGTCGCTCCTTGAACGAAGTATCCATTTTCCCATGTAAATGCACTTCACGTTCTGCGTTACAAATAGTAGCCGGAGCATGGTGAGTCTAGAGACTACATAAACGACCCTTTCTTAAATATCAATTTGTCACAACAACAATTTGTAGAAATCTATCAGTGTAAAGTCGTATCCCCCAGTCTTTGTCCAACTTATAAATATCATCCATTCAAATAGTCGGCGGATGCACAATGATAAATCGAGAGCAACAAGCTAAAGAATTTCGAGAAACATCCTAGATTAATGGATGGGCTACATGGATTTCAAAGTTAATATCTTCAAAAAACATAGTTCATGATTAAAAAAAAACAATGGAATAGAATACCTAGTGGCATAGGCCACTACCAGCCTTCCTTGGTTAAACCATGTGCGAACCTCTCTCTCGAAAAGGAGTTCATTTCTTTGGTTCACGCGTGCATGTATAAAAATGAGGATTGTGTCCGAACT
Source organism: Syzygium grande (assembly GCA_024733475.1). Lineage (NCBI taxonomy): Eukaryota > Viridiplantae > Streptophyta > Magnoliopsida > Myrtales > Myrtaceae > Syzygium > Syzygium grande. The sequence goes on along the minus strand of JAMXDD010000010.1, from coordinate 668,135 downwards.
TGGAGCAAAAAGAAGCAAAGAGCTGTCTTCTTCTAAGTTCTTACTTCTTGACTTCCTTCTCTCTCTCCATCCCCATTAACTCTAAATAAGCAGACACTCCATCATGACATAAGCGCAATGGGCGGCTTTTGCGCCCGAAGGTTCTTTAATTTTTTGGATAACTTTGGCCAAATATGTAATTTAATCTCTAAACTTCTATTTTGTTCAATATAGTCCTTGAACTTTTATCTAATATTCAATGTGATCCCTAAACTTTTAATTTATTCAATGTGGTTCTTATATTTTTTGTATATATTTAATATAATCCCTAAACTATATGAAAATATTCAATGTAATACTTAAACTTGAATTAATGGAAAGACTAGATTGAACATTTTCATATAGTTTAAGAACTAAATTGAACACGTACCAAAATTTTACGGATGACATTGAACAAATTAAAAGTTCATGGATCACATCGCACATTGAGTCAAAGTTCAAGGACTGTTTGTGTTATTTTCCCTTAATTTTTCTCTATTATGAAAAGGGTAAAAAAAATGCCTCATAAATTTAGCATGCCATACTGCTGACCGATAATTGGTGGCGATTACAGTTTTATGCAGTTTGACAAGAAATTTTGTCTCTGAGGTTTGGTTGAGGTAATCGCAGATTTTCTAATTCAACGTCGACGGATAACTTTTTGATGACTAACAAACTTGCCAATTTGCCCCTTTATTAGGTTGGGCGCTACGGGGTCAACTCGAAAAATTAGAACATTTCTCTCTGAGGTTAATTTGGTCGAGGTAATCGTGAAGTTTTTAACGACGGATCACTTTTTGATTAATGGGAGAGTTGATTTTGGTTGAGCCAGCCAAACGAATCTGTAATTATATGTGTACGTTCAACCAAAAAGGGGAAGGTACACCGAGATAATTAACGCATGCATCTGTTCCCAACCCCCAACCCTCCCCCCAAAAGAAGAAATAGAGCACATGCATCTGTTTAGATCACAACCACCATTTGATATGCCATCATGTCATACACACGTCCGTTTCCATGCGACGACACGGGCTACGTCAAGCTTTCACAATGGAAGGCAGTAAATGAGGGTCATTTGTTCTTTGTCTAGCTAAAGATGGGAATTTACAGTGCAGCATAGGCCTACTTTAGGACCAGTGGAATTGTACGTAAAATGAGATTCTCTGCTCACGAACTGCACAAGCGTGAAGCATGCTTTGAGTTGAGCGTATCGCGATGGAGAAGCCCCTCTGGGTGTTGGTCATACTAGCTGAGATAGCCATGTTCATTTTCACTATATTTGTAGCTCCTACTGCATATAATACCACGAATATCTAATCATTCTTAGTATCGTGTAATAGGATCAATGAGAGATTCTTAGATAATAACTACCAGATGATCATGCACTTAAAAATTTGTGGAATGAGATGATCACTGCTATTTATTTATATGATGTAGGCATATCCAGCATTAGTTGACAGTTTTCAACTAGCTAGAAGCGAAAAGGCACAACCTCAAACTATTTTCTTGTCAAGGAGGGTATCTTTAGTTGCAGAGAAAGTAAACCAATTAGAATTATGTAAACTATGTACCGCAGAATCAAAACAACAGAGATTTCATGTAACAAGCAGAATAATCACTAGAAGAAGCACCGAATTTCGAACAAAAAAAAATTTACTGAATTACTATTGCATTGCTAAGTAACAAACGAAGACGATGATTAAGAATGCAATCCATTAATTATCGTGGTTCATCATGCATGATGCTGCACCATAGGATATCGGAAACACATCCGGATGCACGACCTATGCTGCTGTGGGCAGCTGATGAACATTAAAACTATAGTTGTTTGTGCCATGCAAGTGACAAGTCGGCATTGTTGGTCCATCGGTCATGCATATGATATGCAGGGTAGGCGCAACACAATTTCGTGGATACGACGACCCAATGATGCATTTCTCTTTCTAGGTATTGCCTGGACAACGACAATGTTATGCTTGAATGTTTGTTTGGACCACATCTTGGACATATACTCGGTCCCTCCAGCATGCACTCTATATGCTGAGATTGAGATTGAGATTGAGTTTGAGATTGAGACGCATCTTTCCTTTCGACGTTGCACTCTCTTGGCCATCTCCAGCTACCCCAGTTGGATCTCTTCCTCTGGTTATACTAGTCACTTAATGAATCTATTCTGTAGAGAAAAGCAAAACCTAGAGCTCCACTCAAACAATCAATTGATACGATAAAAGAACATCCACCAGATTCCCACGTCCACGATCATCATTGTCCGTGACTCGATTCGCCCCCACCTCCGTCCCTCCATATGTTCACTTTTGAAAGCAATCGGTCTCTCCTCGGTTGCCCCCACGAAGCCATGCTCCAAATTTCATAAATAAATTTGATTGATCCACAAAATTAAAAAAAAAATTGAGTGTCAAATTGATATGATCAATTAAATTGCACATTTACATTCCGTGAATTTATTTACTGTACTTTGCATTAGTCCTACATTGCTCTCATAGTAATAAGTCCTCAACATGATAGGCATTTTCCTCTCATCACTTTGCATTCTTTTAAAATAAGACTCAATGTCAAATGCATCTCCATATATTTCATTATATAAACAGGCCATCTACCCCTCCACATCACAGGGGGGCAGTTTCTCTCGCTGCCATACCATACCATACCACACTCACTGTCTCCGTCGCACGCCAAACCAGCACGCTAGGATGCGCCGCGCCACCACCGTCAGGTGCCTGCTCGTCTGCGGCGCTCTCCTCCTGCTTCTCCGTACAACCCCGGCCGTAGCATGGCGTCCCTGGCCCCACCAGAGAACTGGCCACTCTGATCTCATCCTGGGTGGCTCCAAGAAATACGAGGGCTCGTCGGAGCTCGTCCACCTGAAGTACCACATGGGCCCCATCCTCACGGCCAACATCACCGTCTACCCCATCTGGTACGGCACGTGGCGCAAGGCCCAGAAGAAGATCATCCGCGAGTTCATCAGCTCGATCTCGGCCCTCCGTCCCAAGCGCCCCTCGGTGTCCGGGTGGTGGAGGACCGTCCGGCTGTACACCGACCAGACCGGCGCGAACACGTCCCGCTCGGTCCGGCTCGGGGAGGAGAAGTCCGACCGGTTCTACTCCCACGGCAAGTCGCTGACGAGGCTCTCGGTGCAGTCCGTGATAAAGAGCGCCGTCACGGCCCGCACGCGCCCGCTCGCGACCAACCCCAGGGGTGGGCTCTACCTGGTGCTGACGGCGGACGACGTGTACGTCCAGGATTTCTGCGACAACGTGTGCGGGTTCCACTACTTCACGTTCCCTTCGATCGTGGGGTTCACCCTCCCGTACGCGTGGGTGGGCAACAGCGCGAAGCTCTGCCCGGGCGTGTGCGCCTACCCGTTCGCCGTGCCGGAGTACATGCCCGGGTGGAAGCCGGTGAAGCCGCCGAACGGCGACGTGGGGGTGGACGGGATGGTGAGCGTGATTGGCCACGAGATCGCCGAGCTGGCGACGAACCCGCTGGTGAACGCCTGGTACGCCGGTCAGGACCCGAGCTTCCCTGTGGAGATTGCGGACCTGTGCGAGGGCATTTACGGAACTGGGGGCGGTGGGTCCTACACGGGGCAGATGATGGAGGGCCCGGATGGGGACACGTACAACATGAACGGGAACAGGAGGAGGTTCCTGGTCCAGTGGGTGTGGAACCATGTGGTCGGATATTGCACTGGCCCTAATGCGCTCGATCAGTGAGCTTCCATTGTAATAGACCGCCTTCTCTTTTCATCGTCTTTGACTCTTTTGGCTGTTTTCTTCTGCTTTATGTGCTGTTCTTTTTCGTTTTGATTTTCTCTGAGTATCTAGTTATGGTAGTTATTGTTGAATATGTTGAAAAAGAAGCTGATCATTATTGGCTCTGTGTCGTGTACAAGCAGATAGTTATACTTCAGCATTTGCAGGTTTGCAGGTCGCCGATGAATGACCGAATGGTTCGCCAATTGTCGTTCGCTTGTTTACAAGATAGTTTCTCCTATCGAGAAGAGCTATGATCTTCTCCATAATCAACCTGGTCCGGACACTGCAGGGGACCCATTTGCTTGTCCTTCTCTCGTTTTAAATTTTAACGTTGGTCATTTAGCTTAATGTGGGGTTTGAGAGTCGAGGTTCTATGATGTCTCCCTCCTTGTCGTTTTGGGAGTGCCCAAGTGGAGCCGTTTTGGCTTTTGCCAAATGCATGATTGCATCGGGGGCACAAATACAAAATCGCATGAAATTTCCTACTAGATGTAAACGAACGCCACTCCATTTTTTCGGTGGAAAAGTGTACTTCATCATGGGTCCAAGATCCCATGTGTCCAAAAGTTGTTGCTACTGCTCCCAATGACTTTCAGCGTGGAAAATTTTGAGGATGATTTGTTTGCTCGTCCCTGTACTACGGGAGACATAGTGGTAGAATAATGGTGGGTGTGCATCAAAAGGAATTCAATCAGATCTGGGGTCTTTTCCTACCCAAAGAAACCAAAGAAAGGAGGCAATTGTTGCTATAAATCAATGACAACGTTGCGATCACTTAACCCACTTACTGAAATGAACTTAATCATGAAAAACAAATTATCTGTAAATTATATAATAACATATAAAATAATGGAACAACATAAGTAATTTCTTTAAAATTCTACAATGATTCTTTATGCCACAGTTAAAATTATTACATCAGAAGCTCTTGTGTTAATAAAGAACATTCTTTTTTGGCTTACAAGGTCAGGAAAAATCTTATATAATATATAATAGATAATATATATAGCTAACATAAAGTAAAATTTGAAGCTTTGAACTAGTAAAAATCCAAACACTTGAAGGAGGAAATCCATAACTTGGTTCGGTTTAGGGAAAAGTACAAAAAAAAAAAAGTAACAATTCAATTGTAAATATTTCAATTGGACCAATTTAGCCATAAACATTTTGCATTTGTACCGATTGAGTCCATCAAGCCAATTTTTGTTGGAAATCGCTAACATTAACGTTGATCGTTCTATGTGGCATGGATTGGGCTGACATGGAAATTTTTTAAAATTTTTTCTTAACAATTATACAAAAGGCTTCCCTCAGTTTGTGTTTTTATTATCCAGATTACCAAAAGAAGTAGATATTTTTTATTTTATGACGTGGATAGAGATTAAAATTTTGCCGTGCATGAACAAATGCATACAGATTACCTTTTACTGGCTTCCTTTCTCCCATTTGGTTCCCGAGAACAATTAACCTACTGAATTATAAACGAAATCATCATTCCCTTTTGTTAATTTTGCTTGATGCCATGGAATTAGGCCGTCCAACGGTGGGTGGGGTTGAAAACGATCCGACAGAAATGTGGCCGAGTAGCTTGTGGGAATGAGTGGTAGACAATGATAACTTCATAAACAGTTGACTAGCTTGAGGCTTCTATTGGGGAAGTTTTCATGATTTATTATCATGATTTATCTATGTATGAAATCATCTAATTTTGGTCTGAAACACAACTATTAATTGAATTTATAGATATGCTTTATTTAGGTCTAGATATCAAATGTCCCTCAACGGGATAAGGATACTAGGAATGTCATAACTTCGTACAGCATTCATTTGAGCGCCATAACTTTTTTTTGCCTGACTTGATTGCCATATCGGAGTAAAATAGATTATTTGAGTGCCAATTCCGGCAAAAATAGATCACTTGAGTGCTATTTCTGGCAAATGAGCTGATGTGAATTTTTTTAATTAATCTTCCATCCAACGTGGATTTTTTAATGTTATTTTATTTTATTTTATTGATTTTTTTAAAATTTTCTTTTTCTTTCTTATTATTATTTTTTTTCAAGGTCGGCGAGGGTCACCGGTGACCCTCGCCGGCAGCCACCTCATCTGTGGCGGCAAAGGCTCTCGCCAAATCCTTCAAGGTCGCCTCGCTCATGGCCACGAACGCCCTTGGTGAGGCCATGGCGGCCTCAGACGGCCTTTGCGGCCTCACCCGAAGCCTTTGCGGCCTCACCCGAGGCCTTCGCGGCCAAGGCCATGGTGGCCCTCACCCAATCTAGGCGAGGCCTTCACAACCGGTGAGGGTCGCCGGTAACCCTTGCCGGCATTGAAAAAAATATTTGCAAAAATAAAAATAATAATAAAATTCGAAAATTCGAAAAAATATATTAAAATATTATCCACGTCATCTCCGGCAAAGCCACGTCAAATTTTCCAGCTGCCAAATGGCATTTGGCATTCAATTGATCACTTTTTCAAATTTTTAGCAATCAAGTGAGTCAAAAAAAAGTTATGACATTCAAGTGAGTGTCATACAAAAGTTAAGGCACTTCTAGTGTCATTACAAAAGTTAACACACTCCTAGTGTCATTATCCCTCCCTCAGCAGATTTGTTGTTTCAATTACTGGCTTCCTTTCTGGTCCTCCTTGGTTACCAAGAATAAACTTTGTGAATTAAAAACCCTGGCCTGTCAACATGTCCTTTTGTTAATTGTGCTTGATTCCACAGAATGAAGGGGAATGAACATCTGATCTTGAAGGGAAAAGGTATTTTATTACCTTATTCTCATTGACACACGAAGGAGGTGACAATGGATGATAGCCAAGGGTAACTGTTCTGTTTCAACTTTAGAAGGAAGTCTATTAACTTGCTTTCTCTTATAGTAACATACACGTGAAAATTTGAAGCATTTATCAGAGTGTTACCAAATGCAGTGAATTAGAAATTTATTACTATACCCTTCCTTACATTTGTTATTCTGTTTTCCTTTTATTTTAGTTCATTGCCTCAAGGTTATTGCCGAATTAAGATCCTGAAGACCTCCCTCTAGGCCTCTCGCGTTCCTATATATTCTGATAATCACACCCAAGTCTTCACCTTCACCTTCACCTTTGCCTGTCAATCAAATAGCAGAAAACAAACAAAACATGAAGAGGATCTCCACTTGCCTGGTGCTTCTGCTTGTTCTCTTCCTAATTGCTGGTAAACTGTAGTCCCTTCTCAAAACCGAAACCGATCGCTTTTTTGTTTCCACTACTTGATGTCATTTTTTCGTGTTCCCCACTACTTTTTTAGTAAAAGATCTTAGTAAAAGGACCCTAATTATATGCTGATATATCTTCTACGATAAACAAAATAAAAAAGCAAATTTATAATTGCAGATCGAAAACAATAAACAAAGCTCATCATTCATTGAGAGATATGGATTATTTTGTAGCCATGAATGTTTAGTAATGATCCTCAAATTGAAAAGACGAACTAAAAAATGTATTTTACTTAGGATTTAGTTCACATTTACTAGTTTTTTAAAAATAAAAAAGTATATATAATCAGTCCGATCTAATCGGTCCGATTTTCTTTGGAATTAGGAATCGCACTATTTGGATACCAGTTTTACTTTCAAGAACTAGGAACCAGACTGACACTCCTGGAAACCAGATCCAACCGGCCTATCCGATCTGGGTAGTTTCCAATGTGGACAGTCCGTTTTGAACATATCTACTTTATGTCCCCACCAAAATCTTGCAATAGCAGTATCTACATCCATTACGCCATTTTTTTTGGGGGGGGCGAAGAATTTAAAGCACGGCATAGAATATGTAGGAATGGTACAAGCGACAGCCCTTGCTGCAGGTGACAAAAGGAGCGCTTTCCTACCAGGATTTTGTCCTCTACTGTCTTCAGTGCTTCCACCTTTGATCTCCACCGCAAAGTGGGGAAACCGAGGTACTTCCCAGGGTTAGAAACCATAGTGAGGAATGTAAATTGATATGGATGACAAAACTCAAATTGGTCTATGAAATCTTCCCATTTCCAAATCAGTAGTTGCTCAAAGTAAATTATTCCCCCCAAGATACTCTTCTCCCACTGATAGACATATCTTGAGAACCGGATTGGTGGGAACCTATCCGGTTCCAAGTCCTAGGTTCTAGGTTTTAAGTTCCAAGTTTCAAGGTATACATGATAGGTTTCAAGTTCTAAAAATTGATAAATCTGTTTCGATAGATAGGTTTCATGTTCTAGATAGATGGAACATGGAACTTAGAACCTGTAACAAGTTTTTGTGTTTTTCTTAGTGTGTGTTTTCACGTGATCCTGTGGTATTCCATTATATCCGATGATAAGTATAAAATGAAATTACTAGTTTAACCTTCCATTTTATAACTGAGACTTTTACTTTGTTAATATTTTCATATTTTTCGTGTATCTAAATATAATTTGTGATCAGTGGATTATAGTAGCAAGTGGTGGTCATAAAAAGTGATGTTTAACTGTAATCGTTTAATTAATAATACAAGTGGAACCTGAAAGCGACCCTTCCAAAGTATACAAGGTAGGTTCCAAATTCCAAGCTATGCATGGTAAGTTCCAGATTCCAAAAATGAAGAATTTGTTGCAATGAATAAATTCCAAGTTTCATGTGGAACCTATATGGAACCACTTGGAATATACCTTAAACCTAAAACCGCTCACCCCTAATATTTATCGTGATTGTGCTTATGTCTCTTTTAATTGTGCATATTCCTAACTTTGTCACCTTACATAGGGAAATTAGGAGTAATTAAAAAAGAGAATGACATGACATAGAATGTGTGTTTTGGGTGTGCACTCAATTTACTCAAAATTTTCGCCTAGTTCTGATACTAAGATAAGAATATTGGGAAGAGAGAATTGTGCATCTTGTATATTATGAGTTATTTCATAGTCTTGACAAGATGACTATATAAGGTAAGAGCAAGAGCACATTACTTATAATATGTAGAATGAAAAGAGATATTTATACAATCTCGATAGATATGAAGAACCAAGGGAGTTATGGAGAATTTCTAGATATTTTTTGACACCCACAGTGAATAACAATCATATAGAGTACTTCCCTCAATAGATTTTTTTTTCAATTAACAAAAAGAGTAGACTTTTTTTTTTTATAAGGTGCATAGAGCAATTAAGTTTTCACCGTTATCTCAAAAGCTTAAGTCAATAAGAGTTATGAGTTCTCACGTGTGTGAACTATTCTTCTGCCATTTGTTGGAAGCACGTAGCAAAAATCTGATGCCTTCACCCGGGAGATCGCCAAGAGGAAGCCCAAATTCAAGCCCTTGAACATATATAGTTGGACTCACCTTCATTCAAAAGTTTAAGCTAATTAGTTATGGACCAACTAAAATATATTAATAGTTCTACACCACACAAATTCTCCAATATAGGACTTTTGAACACAAATCACACTGAAAACTCAACAAGAATAAACCTTGTGAAATGAAACCGACCTTATCTTCATTAACACACCGAGGAGGTGGGAATGGATGATAGTCAATGATTTCATAAATAGCAGTTATTCTATTATTAAAGTTTTAGAAGGAAATCTTAAATGCTAAGTTCATTTCGTAAATTTATTAATTTGCTTACTTTTATAGTAATAATTTAAAGCATATATCAAAGTGTTACAAATGCAATGAATTCCTTACCAAAAGTGTTACAAATGCAATGAATTAGGAATTAATTACTATTCCCATCTTTTTATTTTTCAATCTGATTTCCTTTCATCTTTGTTCATTGCCTCTCGTACTCCTATATATTCTGATAATCACACCCTCCTCTTCACCTTCACCTTCTTCTCCTTTCAACGAAATAGCAGAAAACAAACAAACATGAAGAGAATCTCCATTTGTTCTGTGCTTCTGCTCGTTCTCTTCCTGATTGCTGGTAAACGGCAATCTATCCTATTTTAATGTTTACATATATATACATATCAACTATCCGTTTTGTGGTCTCTGCGTATGTTGTTAGACCGCCTGCCACGGCTAAGTAAATGGGCTGATTATGAGCAAAAGAAAGAAGGAGAAGGCAAAACGCTGTCTGAAGACAATGGCTTTGATCTATACTTGGCTAAAAGATTGAGGAAAGAGTTAAACAGATTTGAGTGCATGCAGGTAATGGAAGCATGATGGCACAGGGGTCGCGCACAATGGAGCCGGGGCAGGGCTTCTGCGATAAGGAGTATCGCGCCACTCCAGGGGCATGCACCAATGAGAAGTGTTTGGCCGAGTGTAGGACCGCCTACGGCAGTACGGCTAGTGGATTTTGTAAGTCGGAGAAAGGCCCGAACGATGTCTGCGTCTGTCATTACCCTTGCTAGTCGTAGCCGTCCCATAACCGCCCAATAAGCGGCATATTATGTGCTGCATATGCTTTGCAGTTGTTGAATCCAATCATCTTATGTACCTACTGACTACTATTTAGCCGATATGCTCACAAATAACAATCTGAAATAGGGTTTGCACCGATTTCATCTACAACATTTCTCCTTCAATAAGTACACATAATAGCCGAATAATTAACAAAAAAGTCTTAAATCTATTCCAATTGTATCAATTCAGTCCTAAACTCTTTTTTTTTTGCCAATTGAGTCCTAAACATTTTGCGTTTGATGCTAATTTTGGCCAGAAATATCTGACGTGAACTACCAGCCATTCCACATGATATCGCCAACGCTAACATGGACAAATTTTAATAATATATTTTTAAAAATTTTAATATTTTTTTTTTTTTCTTTCTTTTTTCCTTCTTCAATTGAGTCGACGGCCTCCTCGATGGCTGGCCACCAGCAACGACTGACCTTGCCAGCCAAGCGAGGCTCACCTCACAAAGGCGAGGTCACCCAAGGCTAGTGAGGGTCGACCTCGCCTACCGCAAGTGAGGCTTGACAGAGGTTGGCCTCACCCATCACCATCTTCATCGACTTCTCTCGCATCATGCTCTTCAACAATCTCCCTCAGTTTGCCATCTCCGACAAAAGCCAACCTTCATCGCTGACAATAATCCCCACAAGAACATCAACATTGCCTTCTTCAATCTCACTAGCCTCACCCAAAGCGAGCAAGGCCAACCCTTGTTGACCACTAGTAAGGCTCGATCTTGCCGAATCCAGCGAGGGCAATTTTCATCAATGGCTGGCCATCAAGGAGAAAGACAATTGCATATGAAGAAGGAAAAAGAAAAAAAAAAAGAAAAATTAATAAATAGATAAATAATTCGAAGAATTATTAAAAATTGTTCACATCGGCGCCGATCATGCCACGTAGAATGGTTGGCATTCATGTTAGCAATTTCCGACCAAAATTAGTTGAATGGACTGAATTAACACAAATATAAAAGATTTAGGATTCAATTGGCAAAAAAAAAAAAGGTTTAGGACTGAAATAACACAATTGCAATAAATTTAAAACTTTTTTGGTAATTCTCCCCATAATAGCTTTTCTTCCATACCATGCATTTGATGGACCGTCATCAAACAAATATCTAAGAAATTACTTACTAATATATAAGGCTACATAAGAGAGACACGAAACCCAGGGATTTAAATATATCATGTCCACTTAATAAAGCCAGATACTAAGAAATGTAAACAAGTTACAACATGTGCCAAACCTAATAAGAGAAAGCAAACATGATCATTCCGTTTTGTGATTTCAAAAAGTATAATGATTCAACTCTTTCGCCACTTTCATGAAATTTCAACGTAGACAAGAATTATGGAGGAAAACAAGTTTCAACTCTCTTACTTCTTTGACTTTTGACGTGAACCAGAGAGCCACAGAGGTTCACTCTCTCACCAAATTTCGTGTTTGTTATATGAGAAAAATAGTTTTTACACTGACAATATAAGAAATCATATTCACATTTATCCCACCTCCTCATAGAATATTTTCATCCGGACCATATCTCTTTATATCTGACTTTATCATATCTAACTTTAATCCTAGCCTCAAACGATAGTCGCACGCAGCTTCAATTGATCAGTGGGGTGCTAAGTTAGAGCCACTATTCTTCAGTACGAGCAAAAAGTTCGAAATTGAATAAGTGTTCTGTTAAGTCAAGTATAAACAGAAGAAAAAAAGTCAAGCAAAAAAAGGCCTAAGTAAAAATAGATAATGACATTGCGAGTCCTTAGATTTTGGTCGATACTTAAGCTGTGTGTTTGTCAATACTATTATATCTGAATTTTTAGTGAAACGTAGCCTATACCACTTTTCAAGACTGAATACTACATGTTAAAAGGAACTTGGTCCGATTTTTTTTTCAGTCCCGGGTGTGTGTTATACAAACGAGATCCACACGTATGATTTTCTCCTTCAATAGTTAGTTCGAATAAAATTAGTGTCCATTTCAATAAATCAACTCTACTCAACAGAAGAGTGATATTACAAACAGAAATAAAGTTCATGGACCTAATTGAACCATCAAGATCGAAATTATACATTTGATAAATTTCCAAAAGACCTAAAAGAATGAATTCAAAGTTCAAAAATGACATTGTAAGTTAAACGAAAGTTCAGGAAGCAGTGGGGATTTTATCCCAACAAAAAACAAGGCCTACATCCGATGAACTGCATATCAGAAACTTCAGTCATGAATTTCATCATTAGAGAGCTGATAAAAGAAGTTCGGAGTCGAGTTCACTTCAAGTTACATGGAATTTTCAAGCCAAGTAAATGAAAAAAATCAAAACATTAAGACGCTGCCCCTCAGTAATATGATTAAGAGTAAATATTCTATTACATCTACTTTAACACTCCATGAAAACCATACACTGGACAAGGGTTCAATCAGGAGCCCAATATGTCATAAATGTCAGCTACGTCCGCTATTCTCAAAACAATCAACTAGCTTTCCGAAAAAGAAAACAGCACTTCAATTACATGGACTAGCCAAGTAAACAAAACAAAAACAAAAGGTTAACGATGTCCATCAGCAGTATGATTCAAAATAAATACTAGGCTACATCTACATAAAGCATCCACAATAACCATACACTGGACAATGGTTAAGTCCGGAGCCCAATATGTGACAGATGTCAATGATGTCCGCTATTGCTCTCTTGATGTTCCATCTCCTCAGCATCCTCAAAACGTTGATCGTGAATCTGAAGCTGCAATTCCATCAAGAAAATGTCAATGCATTGGCACGTGTTACTGTCTATGTATTGAGCGGAGAAAAATTATAAAACCAAACCAGGCTATGCACCGAAACAGCATAAACCTCCCTTGAAAGAACAGGTATTCTCTGTTTTCTTAGTCATTCTTCTTACACACACATTAATAACACCAAAGGACTTTAGTAGTATGATCTTCCCACCATGACTCATTGAATTTACGGACATTTAAATGGCATAAGGTGTACATGCACATGCAACAGAATGAAATCCAAATATATATAGCATCACGATCTTCTGTCCTAAGGCCGTAAATTCAGCAGAAATACTTAGAAAAATCTGTAATAAATGCTAAGTGCCCACATCCTCAACTAATCATTATGCCCGGAAGCAGCGTTCTCCTATACTATAACAAATGAATGTTTCTCCTATCAAAAGCAATGTGAAAAGGACAGACAGGCAGAGGCTTTAAGAATTGGACTATAGGTAATGGTCAAATTCAAGAAAATCAGAGCTCAAACCAACAGGATCAGTGTCCAATGAACATGAAAGAATCCTACACGCCGCATTAAAAGTTCAATTAGATGTGAAATAGTCATATCTTGCCAATGTTACATCTACACATCCTCCATTTAGCTCATTTTTTGCAGTATGCTAGTGTTGCCAACACCTACATTAATTATTCAATGAAGATTAAGAGTAACTTAGAAAAGACTATGACAAAGACAAGATCAACCAGTTTGTATGTTGAAAGGTCCAGGAAGTAGTGCCCAACATTCTTTAGGACTCGTTTGGTTCGGCTTTTCAAATGCAACTTGGGGGAATGCAAATACCTTAGGTGAAGGCCACTTGGGGAAATGTAAGTGGTGTTTGGTAAAAAAAATTTTGTGAAGCTACTTTGGCCTAAGTAGTGTTTGGTAAATTTTTTGTTGCAAAGAGCTTTGGCAATTTTTAGTTTTAATATTCGGGTTAAAATGTCAATGCATTGGCACGTGTTTACTTTCTATGTATTGAGCAGAGAAAAATTATAAAACCAAACCAGGCTATGCTTGTGAAACAGCATAAACCTCCCTTGAAAGAACAGGTATTCTCTGTTTTTCTTAGTCATTCTTCTTACACACATTAATAACACCAAAGGACTTTAGTAGTATGATCTTCCCACCATGACTCATTGAAGTTACAGACATTTAAAAGGCATAAGGTGTACGGAATGAAATCCAAATATATATAGCATCACGATCTTCTGTCCTAACGCCGTGATTCAGCAGAAATACTTACAAAAATCTGTAATAAATACTAAGTGCCCACATCTTCAACTAATCATTATGCCCGAAGCAGCGCGTTGTCCTATACTATAACAAATGAATGTTTCTCCTATCAAAAGCAATGTGAAAAGGACAGACAGGCAGAGGCTTTAAGAATTGGACTATAGGTAATGGTCAAATTCAACCTCAAAATCAGAGCTCAAATCCAGGATCAGTGTCCATCCGCCCTGAAAGAATCCACCCTCCCCCACCATCAAAAGTTCAAGAAGATGAAATATTCATGTCTTGGGCAAACCGAATAAAAAAATTTGAGTGAGGCAATTTGGGAAGGGAAAATAGGTTTGCAACATTCCAAATGCTAACTTTCGATTAAGTTTCAAATGCTAAACCAAACGGTTTAACAAAGACAAGAAACCAGTTTGTATGTTGAAAGCCCCTTCCTAAAGTTGAACCAAACGGGGCCTTAGACATAGTGAATATCCTCTTTATCCTACATCATCTTCTATTTTTTTTTGGCCAGAAACCTACATCATCTTTCTTACAATAAGGAAACAACCAACTAGCTTTCAACAAAAAAAAATTTAGAAACCTTACATTGCTGAGTTTCTGAAAAACACTATTTTGAATTTCTGAAGCATGAATTTAATGTTATTTGCATGCTTACCTCAAGCACATTTTGAGCAAGCTCATGCTCGCCGTTAGAATAGCCAATTGAGGTTGTTGGATTGGAGTGCCAATCAGAATCTTCTCCTTCTGAAAATCCAAACATCATGTCAAATATATATTAATGACCATATACAAAATTTAATTCAGCATAACATATAATAGTCACATGAGGAAAATCCCCTCCTTACCTCCAGCCTCATGCTCCATCGAGTCAGCACTAAAAACCCAATCATGCCCTCCTCCTTCCCCTTCTTCTGTTGAAAAAAAGAAGAAGAAGAAATATCACTAGACTTTTGAAAGGGAAACTACTGAATACGGAAACAAGCACTAAAGTTGTATACAGAAATAAGTTCTGGTCATGAGGAACTACACTCACCTTCTGAGGGCTCAGGATTCAGCTCAGCACACTCACAGAATACCTCAAACAAAGTGTCCACTACCAGAAAAAGGAAAATGCGGACTATTAGAGCTCATCATAGTAAGTTACAGCTGAGCATGATGCACCGATGGAAGTATATTCATTCGATACATACATTGGTTCGGGTCTGAAGGAACAAGCCTCATCTCTTTAACCTTTGATAGGTCTAAAGTTTCATCGCATTCTGAATCTGAACCGTCAGACCCGTCTTCACCTGCTGCAGTCTCAATCTATGAACAAACAATGATAATTCAGCAAGCCATGCAACAGGTGCCAGACCAGAACAAAAAAGAAATAGTACAGAAAAGAGAGGCAACAGAGCAATCGCATTTATAAGGCTAGTAATCCAAAACCAAAGGCAGACAAGAGAGCAAAAGAAAAGAAAAAGGAATGATCCCAGGAAGACAAAGGTAAATTTCCAAAAGTCGACCTCATCAGAAGATAATAGGCTTCTTACATATTGGAGTGATAATTCAAACTCAAATAAGGCCAACAGCATCGTCCATAGTCCTTTCTGTTATCTTAGACGAGATTAATATAAGTCTTGGCAGGATTGAGAAAAAATTTTAAGAGACGAGAATCTCTTCATACACGAGACAAGAAAACTTAGCAGAGCCTACACATTACACGAGGTTGTCAGCATCCCAAACGAAAGTAGACTTCCAATGGTGAATCGTATGTCCACAATCAGACAACTTACGTTCTCCCTCCTTGGCAATCATTGGGTACATTTGGAGTCCTCTTAGATGAGATTTGGAAACCACCCATTCAAAATCTACGATTATGTGAGAGGAGAGAGTACATGCCAAGTATACATGCCCCTAAAAAATTCTATCCTAGCTCTGCAATGGTCTCCACATCCTCTTTCTAGTATTACACCTATGTATGATTCTGATAGTAAGTCACTTCCTTAAAATGACTAGTAACTCAAAACAAATGGTAGCAAAACTAAATAATCTTAGGATGAACACCAAAACATTAACAACTGGAGCACACAATCCTCAGAGTTCGATCACCAAGAGCTAAAGCTCGATGGTAAATGGGCAAATGAACACGATATCAGCACAAATTCACATATGACCAAATAGCTTGGAACAATGAGAGGGGGAAAGAACCTGGGCATAAATGCAAGGAGAAGGGTAAGCTTCAGGGTCTCTCGAAACCGCGTGAAGCGAGATGGACAAGAAATCCACAGCGTAGCCCTTGTTCCGGTCCACATCACTCAGCCACATAACTTGACTGCAGCACAATCACAAACATCTCAAAACGGTTTTGCTGGATCCCTCGTCACTCAATTATAATTCATCATTCGGAGAGAGACAAACACAGAGAGAGAGAGGGGAGTTACTGAGTGGAGATGTAGAGAGTGCCGGGAGTCTCAGGAGTGCGACCGCCGAGAGCAATGGCGACGCCGGGCTGGACGTGCATGAGCTCCTCGCCGTTGTCGGCGTCGAGGACCGGTTCTCCGGCGCCGTCTCCGGTACGCTGCGAGAATTCTCTGAGCCCTAGAGCCATCCTCGTACTTTTTCTTTTCCGGCGACAGAGACTCTGCTCCGGTGGATTGAGGCTACTGATTCTTCGGGGAGGGTCGGGTGCCGACTGCGGTAATGAATTTGGCGTCTTCAGGGTTTTATCAGGGCTTTTGGGATTTTTCTTTATGTGAGAGCTCTGGATATTTGACCGTGGCAAACGCAACGGCCCCGTTTTGGGGTGACTTCGGATAGGATGTCCGGATCTTCCCTGTTGATAACTCGACTAGACAGACATTCATCGGTTTCATCGATGAATTTTGTGGATAATTTGAATGATAAATTTAAATACGAATCGATTAGATCAAATCACGGTTTAGAACTTCGATTGTAACCTTTTCAAATATTTTTCATGTAATGCAAATATTATAATTCTCATCGAAAGTATCCATACCTGACTCGATCCAGAAAATATTGAGTTACTCAATTTCGGTTTACAATTTTTAACCACTCACAAGTTGCAATCAACTCTAAAATGCTGATTCATCCTGCTTCTGCTCCGTAAGAGACAAAGTTATCAACAAGTCAAACAATAATCACTTGCTAAGAACTTCACAGGACGTTTAAAAGTCATAACCTTACGTGAGCCCTCGTCCCAATTCACTCTTATAGGAATGTCATCGAACATGTTGCGACTAATCAGCGCAA
The DNA here is from genome assembly GCA_024733475.1 of Syzygium grande. Lineage (NCBI taxonomy): Eukaryota > Viridiplantae > Streptophyta > Magnoliopsida > Myrtales > Myrtaceae > Syzygium > Syzygium grande. The sequence continues at coordinate 650,657 of JAMXDD010000010.1, read as the reverse complement.
CCATCTAGCAGAAAAATCAAGCATTGTACTGTTTCAAAATCAAGAATCACATAACCAAAAAAGAAAAGGACGAGAAAGACAAGCATAGAAATGGGTGATTCAACTTTGTGGGCCAAAATGATAAAGAAACTGGATATTACAAGATGGTTTCCAGAAGCCAATCGGATTGCATAAAGAATCTATAATTGAATCGCAACTGAAAATGCTCAAACCAGCGAGGTACGAACCAGTCAGTTTTTTTCGTGTTGCCCAAACCAGCAACAGTGAGGTACGAACAACTGAAAACGACCAAAGGTGTGCTTCTTCGTGCTGTAGGGACAACGGACGGAGCGAGAGAAGAGAGGAGGAAGGAGTCAAAACTATTTCTCTTTTTTTTTTTTTTTTTTTTGGGTCGAACTCAGTTTGGGTTGAAAGGTGGATTTTTTTTGGTCAAAGGTTGAATAGTGGATTCGTTACCCACCAAATCAATTTTTTTGAATTCATTTTGACTCATGTTTTAAGTTTAAGCTGATCCATTTTAATCCATATCCACAAATATGAGTTAAGATATGTGGATTTTTTTATCTATTTTGGTAGCCTTACTAATATCCACAATGGAGGCCAAACTTTCTCTAAATAAACATAGCTCATAATTTCGCTTTCGCAGGAGAACGATAACCTTTTGTTCTATAAATTCGCCTCTCAAGATATTTACTTCATCTCGAATTGTCATGTGATACCCCATCAATTTTCACTTTGATCCATTCACGATTCATAAAATATAAACATGTTATAGTAATTTGTAAATTATATTCAAAAAATCAAAATATCACTGACAAATAAAATCCATGTTGGATAGTTGTCAGCTTACATTTAAATGTATAGTTTATCACTAATTTATAAATTAAATTTGCACTTTCCCAATGCCATCATAATTTTATCAGTGTAATTGACATAAAACTACTGTACATATATTTTTGATCGAAGGTGCGGGTTTTAAAGTTCATGAAAACACCTTCTTTTGTGGGTTAAACGCTTTTTTCTAATCGAACATCGATATCGATAAAAATAAATCTCTACAAAAATCTAGCGTTCAATTGAACCAAATCCAAAACTCTCTCTCTCTCTCTCTTCTATTGTCTCTTCTGTTTGTCATTTTCATATAAAATTTTAATGAAACCGGAGAAAAAAAAAATAGAAGATAACTTCGTAGATGAGAAAAAGAAAGAACGACCTGGGGTAAACGAATAAAAAGAATAAAAAGATTTGTAGAAATTCGATGGTTTCATTTCAGCGGTCTCCTGGTCCGCGGTCTCTCTCCCTCTCTCCTTCTTCCGTTTGCAAAGTTCTCAGCTTTACCCGTCCCGCGTCTTCAAGAAGAGACAATAATAGCAGAGGAAATCACCGGATACACACTGGGAGAGAGATGGGGAACACGTGGTGTGGGTTGTGCGCCTGCGTGGACCAAGCGGGCATCGGCGTGGTGGAGCGATGGGGGCGCTTCGAGAAGCTGGCGCCCCCGGGCCTCCACTTCTTCAATCCTTTCTCCGGCGAGGCCCTCGCCGGCGTCCTCTCCACCCGGATCCAGTCTCTCGAGGTCCGCATCGAGACCAAAACTAAGGTATAAGCCTGCCCTTCCTTGTCTTCCTGCACCCGCCCGATCCCTCAATCCATGGCTAACGTGTATGAATTGTATGTATTCTCGTTTGATTGCACGTCTTTGGATGATGACATTCGCTTTTGCTCGAGTTATTTTTCCCCCCATGGATGACATTCGCTTTTGATTGGAACATGATGAACGGAATAGGATTTTATAGTAATTTTGCATCGAAAGCAATCGAATTTATTGACTTCTTTTTGTGTTTTTTTTTTTTTTTTTTTGGGAGGAATTTGGAGTAGGGCAAGGAAAATAATCAGATGGTGAACTCCGCAAGACATGGTAAATAAGTTGGAGAAGTTTCTTGAATAGGTGATGAGGTTGTTGTAACTTTCTGAGGATTAGGCGCAGGACGGGTCGACACTGTCTAGGTGATTTAGCTGATTGTTTGTATCAGAGCTGAAGCCGCTAATCCACGTTGTTCTTTAACAAAGAGAAACCTTTAGTTGTGGAACGTTGTCATCAATGACAATTTTTTTTCTTTATAATTCGTTGCATTTGCTATAAAAAATGCAGAGCGCCATAGGCTCGCGATATGTTGATGATTTCGGGAAGAATGAATATTCATTCGACATCCCTTTGTTTACTTTCGGCGGAAAAGTTTGCTTTTGTTGCAGGTGTTGTTGGGTGCCTACCAACGGCCCATTTTAATTGTGCCGGGTTCTTATCATGTAGCTTATACGCTCGATAGACGATTTTTAAGTCTGTACAGGTAAACGAAATATGTATTGAACTTTTGGCTTCTTACACTTGCTTTGACAATCGAATTCAGATTAGGGATTGAGGCTTTGAGCTTAACTGCCGATGATGAATTTCTGCTAATTTAGTCATTTGCAGGATCCGTGCATGTGTAGATACTTAGTAGGATGCTGGAACATTTTGTTTGGCTTTACTTGGAACAATGCTAATGGGTGAGTTTGCAGGATAATGTCTTTGTGCAACTCATATGCTCAATCCAATACAGAGTGGTCAAAATGAATGCTGATGATGCATTTTATGAACTGCAAAATCCTCAGGAGCAAATTCAGGCTTATGTCTTTGATGGTAATATTAATGGACTAGGGGATCAACCCATCCTTATGGTGCAATAAAATTTTCGTTATGGCTGTTAATTCTCCCTTTGATGTACCTGCTATTTCATACAGTGGTTCGAGCTCTTGTTCCGAGGATGACCTTAGATGAGCTGTTTGAACAAAAGGGTGAGGTTGCAAAAGCTGTCTTGGAGGAACTCGAGAAGGTAGTATGCTGATTTTATTACCAGACTAACCATGTATAACGGTTCTCAATAATTGCGTGAGGTTTTTTGTGAGAGTCTTGCACTTATATGCTTCACAGTACTTAATTAGATTGAGAGGCACTCTTAAGAACACCTTAGGGGATGCTGGGGGATAGCTCGGTTATTTATTTTCAAACGAGATGCCCTGCATATTGCGAATATCCAAGAGTGGTGCACTTTGTGATCTTTCAGCAACTGGTCTTGCCGTTGCTGTCTAATCAGATTATCATGCTGTTTTGCTAGTCCTGCATTGGAAGGTACAAATGCGGTGGATGTTTTGTTTCTGAGATGATAGATAAGGATTGTGCTTCATCATATGGCACTTCACTACTCAGTTCTGATCATGTTTGTGTTCTCAAGATATCTCTTTCTACAATAGTCTGTTTTATTTGCTTTCTACTGCACTGACAGATCGAAAAAGAAAATGTATCACCTACATTTTTCTATGTGTAACTTTGGGGGAACTTTGTTTCAGGTGATGGGAGCATATGGTTACAGCATAGAGCACATACTCATGGTTGATATCATACCTGACCCCTCTGTGCGCAGAGCAATGAATGAGATTAATGCTGGTATTTACCTTTTATTCTGTTGTCTATTTTATCATTTTTCACACGTCATGATAATCAACGTAAAAATACACCTTTAGGTGAGCTATACATGGAATTGTTACTTCTCTATACTCTTTTTACTGGTTTGAAATTCGAGTATGTACCAAAATACTGTTTTGTAAGAGAAAGCTTGGCTTTGCAGCTCAGAGGCTTCAGCTTGCTAGTGTATACAAGGGTGAAGCTGAAAAGGTGCTACTGGTGAAGAAAGCAGAAGCTGAGGCTGAAGCCAAGTATCTGGGCGGAGTTGGTGTAGCCAAGCAGAGGCAGGCTATTACTGATGGCTTGAGAGAAAACATCTTAAATTTCTCTCGCAAAGTCGAAGGCACCTCCGCCAAAGAGGTGATGGATCTTATCATGATCACTCAATACTTTGACACTATTAAAGATCTCGGCAACTCTTCCAACAACACCACAGTTTTTATCCCCCACGGCCCCGGTCATGTTAGGGACATTGGCGACCAGATACGTAATGGTCTGATGGAAGCAACTAGTGCCAAGATAAATGGCGCCGCAGGGTAGACGAATCACTGCCCTTTGTGTTTGAGACGTGATAATCAGCAAACTTGTTGGTGCTGCCTTTGAAGGTGACAGGATTGAATAAAGTCTATTCGTTTTGCTTTCTTTTTTTGTTTTCTCTTTTTTTTGGGGAAGGAGGGTGTGTCACATAGTAATAGTACAATACAAAGGCCATTCTATCTATTAATAGTTGCTTTGGTGTTTCAGTTTTTCTTAAGAACGTGCAAGGTGTAAATGAGTTTTCTTTTACCCATCCCAAATGTTAAACTGGTCATGTACATAGCTTGCTGGAGATTTTTATCAGTGGGCCATCTGAACTTCTCAAAAACCTCAATTGTTTGTGAGCGATTCAAATAAATTGATTTAAATGTGATATAAACAATCGGTCGCATTACATGTACAAGAAGATCCACAAACCTAAAAGCAACGGGAGAATTGGGAACCAGAGACTTTCTGGTGACATTGCCAGAGGTCGAATCTGATGATCACTTCCATTTTCCTAGTAAAGATGGACCTGTCCAGAGTGAAATTAGCAATAAAACTTCTGCGCTTTTGGGGGGAAGGGATTCGACCCAAAAAAGAAACCACAATTAGGGATGGGCAGCGCATCCCTACCAGTGTCAACATAAATTAAGGGCTAGTAAATCTTAAGCAGTTTTGTGACCAAATAACAAAAATCCTAAGCAGTTTTATTCATAGGGATGAAAGGAATCAGATACAACACGTCAATGCGGTTAATTAGAAGCCTCAAATCCCATCAACTAAGGCCGGTAGGTTCTCCAGTAGAGAAAGACATTTCATTGAGAGAAAGACAGTTTATTGTCAACAGCGAAACTCATCAAGTTATTGACAGGATTAATGTTCTCTCCATTGAAGGAAGACCATGATGTAACAATTGTTTTTACTCCACCATATGCACCCAATGGCTCTTCATCACAGGAGCCGTGGGAAACAGTAACAGCTCCATTTGACACGGGCTCAAGTTTGTGCCTCTTCGGCTTCTGTTCCATCTGATGACCTTGCAAGAAACTTCCGACGATCACCTGAAATGCAGGATAGAATGTTAAGGCAAAGCATAAGGATTTAACATGGTGCACGATGGAAGATGTCCAAGTAAATAACTTTAAATTCATTTCCCTTAGATGTCAGCTTATGCTTCGTCATCTTTGGCATAATGAGAAGAATAGGGAAGGTGGCATCAATCTGAATGCTCAAAGTGCATTGCAGAGATGGAAAGAAGGCTTCAATTCTGACGGGCTGAAATCTTACCTGCACAGGGCCAGCAGCCAACAATAGACCAGCTAGCCCTCCCCCAATAACACGACCATCCGGGCCTGACAAAGATACACTCATCCCGCCAGATCTGCTGATTGTTCCCCCATTCATGATAGGCGCAAATGATCCAGACAGGGAAAGAATTTCGAAGCAACCCTAGAGAGAGAGAGAGAGAGAGAGAGAGAGAGAGAGAGAGAGAGAGAGAGAGAGAGAGAGGCTAAACATCATCCTAGATCTAACTCTTTTTGTAAGAATCAGGACAACAGTGACAGAAAAATGATGGTAAAAAGCAGAGACTATTAAACAAGCATAACAACAATGGGAAGAGTCAAAATGCACATGCTGGCGGTCCAAGAGGAAGGGCAAACGAGAAGAAATCATCTATGTCAGGGTTCAGCCCCTTAGTTGAGAACTAGCTCCTCGGGCAAATCAACTTCTACATCTCTCCATGCAATTTTCCATGAAAATGATCATCTCTTAACCAAGAAACTTGCACATGCTGAATTTGTTACTCCAAAGACAGAACAAAAAGTAGACCGTAAGTCCATGACAGGAACCTCCAATTTCACAACCAACAACTCATGCCAGTAATACAATCATCTACAGCAATACCACATCCAGTAACAAACTTCTTCAAGGTCGAGAGTGATACCATCTCAAGAGAAGCTATATTCAGAAACTGCCAACTATTGGTACCTGGTCAAAGTATAAGAGTCAATTGACTATATACATTAATGAAAAGCATAGATGGATGGTTACAATTCTCAATTGCTACCATCAGAGCCCTCGTGTTCCAGGAGCAAAGACTGACGAAAAATAAGTACTCTCTGTCCACTTCCCTCTTCTAGTACAATAAAATCATCAGCCTTTCCCCACTAAGGTCACTGATCTTTCGTTCAGTTTTCTTGTGTTTTAATTAATCTGACATATACAACATCTAATACCATGTGAATAAGCTCAGCAGACTTAAGCTGTATAGAGAGTGCCATTTGATTACTATTTCAAAAAATTCACTCAAACAAATCAAGCTATTTCTAGAGAACAAATTATGTGACCTTACCTCGTATGTTAAAGTACCCCCACAAGAAGTAGGCTGACAAAGTGATACATTTGAAATTGTGCCGCAGGCAGAGAGAATACAAATAGCTCGAGATCCTTGTCGAGAGAATGACATAACCTTCATCATGACATCCTGTAAATTCAGGTGAAAGGTAGCGATACAGAACACCCACAATAGTTAATTTTGTGCCACAATGTACAATGTTCAAACTGGGAACACATACATAATATGCCGCCATTGCACATCACCATTTTTTCATTAAGTTAATTCAGTACAGCAAATCATACAAGACATAATTACTGCAAAAAAATTTCCCAGATGTATGAATCTCATGATATATTTCATCAAAAGGAATCTGTTACTGACGGAAATTGCTAATTGCAAGGTCTATTCCTGTAAATGTGTCCGAGGAACAGTTCAATCAGAATAATAATCCTTAACTGGGAAGCAAAGACTATAGACCAAGTAGCTTATATGAACTTTTATATATAAGCACACTTAAAATAATTTAAAACAGCAGCAGAAAGTCTAGCAACTGTCTAATCGTGTATAATTCAATGGGTGAAGGCTTCTGTGCCATTGAATCAAACTTCATTTAATAATTAGACCTAGAGAACCTACCAGAAACCTTTCTTTTGACAGGTAAGCCTGAGTTAATGTCAATGAATACAGAACCTCAGTTCAACCACGCTATGTGTCAATGAATACTTTACCGCATGAATCATTGCATTAAAATATCGGATACATGTACTGCAGGCCCATATATGTGATAAGAATTAGCTTTTATCTTTACATTATGCTACATACCTCACCGGGGTTGACAATGAGCACATGAGGCATAAAATTGGCATCAACAAAGTATGCAAACCCCTTTCCTGCAAAATAGAAACATATTTTGGGAATTACAAATAGACAGACAAAAATGCAACCGATCATCAGACATGAAGACACAAGGGTGAAAAGCCCCAATTTATACAAATAAATCTAAGTTCTACTATACCTCAGAGAAACTTAACTTCAAATAAATAAAAATAACTAAAAGTTCCAGATATGAGCTTTGCAAATTTGTGAAGCATTTTCCAACCAAAAAAAAAAAAATTGTGAGGCATTTCTCTTGTTAAACTAGACTACAATAATAGCTTACACGTTCTAGTGTTTTTTTTTCTCAATAACAGGATGAACTAACTTTGCAAATTGAAAACATCTACATGCAGACTGAAGCTCAAAATTTGTACCTGGACTTTCATGCTTGACCTTATGCTTCTTCATCACCGTGTCCACTGATGCCCCTTTACCTCTTTCCCATGCCGAAAATTCACCATTCAAGGGAATCGAAGCCGAAATCGGCATTGGCGACAATGCCACTCCACCATGACCAGCCTTCCGTGGCCTCCCTCTCTTTTTCGAGACCTTCATGCCGGGCACTGCTGCGCTCGTCGGCGGCGCAGTCGCAGCCGGTAAAGTGACCACCATTGCCGGCCCATCAATTTGTTTAGCATTTTCAGTTCTTGCTTCAACTCTGAAGCTCTCCGCACCTTCCTCTCCCTCAAATTCAGAACTTGTTTCCTCTTTCTCCTCCATTATTATAAACAACCCAAAACCAAGAAAGAAAAACCCCCCCAAAAACCCTGAACGAGCTTAGAATCTGGGTAATGAGCTTCAGCTAGTATGATATCCAGTTCTTGAATTTAACTGCTGAGTGATCAAAAGAAAAGATTTCAGTGCTCGGGAAAATTGAGATCTGTAAAGAGAAAACTCGCTATACATCGGCTTCAAACATGATTCGTGGAGGACGAAATAATGGAGCTAGAACATTGGATTTTCGGGCCAAGAACTAGAAATTTACTTCAATTAACAAGGAAACGTCAACCTAAATGTTGAAGAAGCAGATCCTACCTTGGAAGATTCGGACTTCCGGAGCGATCACGACTCATTGCTGAAAATTCATAAAAAAAAAAAAAAGGGCGAAAATTTTCAGCAGCTAAAATCAGCGCTGCTGCAAGGAAATGCAATCTTGTTGAAATTAGGGTTTCTGGCATGAAATTTAAGAAGAAATAAATAAAAGTAGGAAAATGCTACAAAATTCCCATAGTCGTAATAAGATATTACGGATTATAAATTTTTAATGAATATTTAACTGCGTAATTCAAAGTATAAAGTCTGATTAAGAAAAGGCTTGGCGTCCGTCTTCGATATCTAATAATGGAAATTAAATAATCAAGGTATTGAAATTAATTAATAGCACTAAATGGCTGCTCAAATTGGGGGAAATAATTTTAATTTAAAATTGCCAGTTGCTAAAAGCTCATTGATTTTGAATTTAAATTTACGGGGAAAAAGAAAAATAAAAAGGAGCATGACGAAAGTTCAAGCTCTGCGTAGCTATTTTGTTTTCTTTTTCTGATAATTATTCTTATAAAAAAAGAAAAGGTAATGGTCGAGCAAGAGCATGGCCAATTTCCAGTTACTAAAATTATTATTTTTTCTTTATTTTGCCTTTTGGTTGGTCGATCTAAAAAGTCGAACCTCTTCATGACCAAAAATAGAAGACGAGGACCGAGAGAAAACGATGTTTAGCTACTGCCGAGGTTACCTTTCATGCTGATTCGAAAATCTGCAAGATTGAAACATTTCTTGTACTGTAACATGTCTCGAGCGCACTTTGAGCTTGCAACTGCAAAACCATGTATCGTCTCCATCACCGTTCAACATTAGTTTCCACAAATAGTTAACCGATGCAACTCGGGCATAACAAAATAGCTTGTAAGCCCGTGTCATCAGCTAGTTATGGAAACTTAAATGTTTTTTTCGGTCAAATCGTTCTATTTGTGCTGTTTGTAAGAAGACAAAGGTAAAAGTTGTTCACTCGCTTCTTAACAATGATACACTTACAGCAGACACAAGTCATGGCTGAATCAGATGGACTGTACCACACACCCTCCGATCAGTGAGGGTTGTCACCATATTTTTGTTCTTTTGATGCTCGTTCGGTAACCATCAATGTCGTCTCGGATTTTAGCGGCAACAACTTACACATAACCAAGAGAAAGTAATATTTAGCTAGTAGACTCGAGGAGGTTTCCAAACATTTTGCATGTCGAGATGGCAGTTGCAGTTACCAAACTTCTTTCACGCATCCTTTCTTTCTCGTGAGTTCCAGTACATGGGAAGAAGGAATGTTGCAAAAGGCTTAACAAGCCTGTTTTTAAGCAAAAGGGGATAAAGCAATTGCGACCAAATAGCGACACTAATCAGGCAGGAATTCGACTGTCCCTATGTCTACGCAAATTGCTCATAGACTATGTACATATAATCAGTAAAGCCATTATAACTGACTAATCCATCACGATATTGAAAGGCAATGGGTGAATGTGGAGTAGCATCCAGAAACATCTTAAGATAATGTTCCCTCATACCGTCAGACATGGATGGCTGACTTGATATTCGTTCTAGGAAGCACGAATCCAGCTCTCCGTTCTTCAAAAGAGTATTCTATCTCCTCAGGAATTTCTTTGATGATCATGGTACCGACACTAGAAGGCAAGGACAGAAGATCTGGTGTCATAGCCGTGTGCATAGGAACTGACACTGTGGAGGGTGTGGTGGGAACATAGATTGGCATTGTCCTGGGAGTCATATTTTCGTCTTCTGTTGTCAGAAGAGTCTTCTTTGAGGGAGTAGAAAATGTGTTGCTGCTTGGAAATGCTTTTTGTAGCATCTCTCCATGTGTTACATTTGCATTGTCCAAGGAGTTAGTCCTGTGGACCTTTGTTAACCCTGAAGAGGTGATGGGTGAGAAGGGTTTCCGCCGCATGGGTGACTGCCGTTCATGAGCACCAAACGAGTTCTTTGCAGGGCCAGCCATGTCCAGCCCTCTCCTACCTATATTGCATAAAATAATGAAGCTGAGCTACATAGTGGGCATAAGGAAATGTACGATGACCATTGACCCTTATAGATGATTTTGGGAGGAGCGACAGTCATTAGCCTGTTCTCCACACATAGAAGTTGAGATATTACCATCGGCCCAAGAGAAGAGTTTTCCAAGAGAATGTTAAGCTTGTTCTATTCCTTTGGTCAATCAATCAAACTTGATAAACTATCCACCAATTGCAGGAATACAATTTATTCCAACGTTCTATCAGGTTGGAAATGCCCATGAATCAATCACTAAGTAGACAACATGAGAAGTTCAAGCAGTTTGAGAGGTGTCTCTAAGAGATTTTCCAACACCGACATATTTTAAAGCTGATACATGCAAATTGGTATTATTGTAAATGTCATATTGAATGCAAGACTTCTATTAAGAAGTTAAAGGAAGGTTTTATTTATAAGTGACCGACCTCAATGCATCACATCCAGCATTAACGCCCCAACCCATACACTGAAGAAAAATCACTAACACATGGTAGCTAGTTACAGATGGAAGGAACTTACCAGCTGAAAAAGCTGCAAAGCCATCTTCTTGTTGATTATTAAATCTGTTCTGAGCCCTATCACTCTTCTTTATAGGACGAGAATGAGGCACAGCTTTAGGAGTTTGAAGCGCTGCTCCTCCGAGAGAAAGTCTTTTGCTGCTTGCGCCACCAGTCGACATTCTAGGAGCTTTTTTCGAAGTTTGAACTTTTGAGGGGCTAGGTTTTGACCCATATAATGCTTCTTGTTCTGCTATCAGCTGTCCCTGAAGCTTTTTTTGGTCCTGGAACAAGTAAAATTAAGCAGAGTACCATTTGGATTCTTTAACTTTATCTCCAGTCTCAAAATTTGTTTGCACCTCTGTGTGGACGTATTGACGAAATATCAACAAAAATTCTTATGAGAATATTTGAGATCGATAAATATATGTCCTTCACAGATTCATACCCGCAGCCTACGACGCTCTTGCTCTTTCTCCTGCCGTAGAAGAGTATACTCTTCGAGCATCGAGAGTAGTCGGACCTGTATAGAATGATTACCAGTTTTAGAAATACAGCATCAAAACAATCAGAATTACCGTTTGAACTATTTAAATACTTACACCATCATAGGTGAACTCAGTCCCTCTTTCCTTCTCCCATGACACAGTTTTCGGGCTAAGGCCTCAAGCATTGCTATTGCAATGAGATTGAAGCAGTGCATTAAATTAAATTCATCAGGTCATTATGGTAGAGATGAGGAAGGAATTTAAGACAGGAGCCCGTGCTCTGAGATTTACATATATAACAAGAGCAACATTTCTTATAAGTACCTGGTAATTTATTAACCAGTGATCGAGCTTTCTCCGCACGTTTAAGGGCAAGATGGGCCCCTCTTCCAGCATTATATCTATTTTCATCCTGAAAACAAAGAACATAATAACTAAGCAATACAAAGTGGATAAACGTCCATCTGTAACTCCAAGGGATGATTGAGAACACTCAACCCTGTTGTACTCTTCAAGCCAGCACTCCTCATCGCATGCAGCCAACCATTTCTCGACCTTTTCAAGCAATTCTTTTCGGCTAAAAGCTTCCTCTTTGACTTTCGCAATATAAACTTCAATTTGTTCAAGTACACTAGCAGCATTCATGGCTCCTGCGAGATCAGTGAACAAAGAGAGTTCAAGCAATTGCTGAGTTGGTCTTGCCAACGTGCTCAAGGGTATTGAAACTACCAGACTCCGTAGCTTCAATGATATATTTCACAGTACTGTCTTCTTCAGGGATCAAATGTGTCTTCCTACAAATCTCCTCTAGCTCTGACCTCTTCTTTAAAACAAGCTCTTTCATTTTGCTCAACTTCAATTCTTCCAACCGAGCTACTTCTGCTTCAACCTAAATAAAATGCTCATACGTAAATCCATTAGCAAATTTATCTCTCTCTTTAGTGTAAGAAACCGGACACGATGCTTGTGATATATGTAGATAATTAATGTTACGTATATCTCACATGATTTATAGAAGCCACTGAGAGGGCATCGGGCTCGCTTATTTCATGTTCAGAAGCAGCTACATTGCAAGTAACATTCTGAAACATTTGTTGCTCCTCAAGAGGTGTATCCATCAAATTCCATAGCTCCAGCAAGTTAGTTGCGAGGTCTTGAAGCTGTGGACAACCAAACAATTACAACTCCCCAGTCCCCACTATGATTACTACTCTGAGGTAAATCTTGATAGGTGAAAGGAATAAAACTTACCCTCTGCATTCTCTGCACTTTAACCTCTCGCAGATTTTGAATCAAAGAAGCCAACTGCTCAATCGTCCTGTTGCTTATATCTTTTGATCCTTCAGCATTACCTAAACTGAAATGAACCTCAGAAACCGCGTGCTTGAAGTCAAGTCCAAGTACCACGCAGAGTGAGTTCAGTGTAGACATATGATCCTGAATCTGCTTCAGGCGATTGCTCTGGACAAGAATTTGGAGCAAGAATATATGTGAATTCATGAAAAAGTAGCAGCCAACACGATGGTGAAAGTAGCAACAGTAAATAAAACAAACTAATTTAACCTTCTCCTGTTGAAGTGCATGCAGCTGTCTGTGGAGTTCTTCAAGCTTCCTCAAGGATAAATCACTTTCATCCACAACTACTTTAGAAGAAGTATGTTCTTTCGACCTATGTAATTCATTTTTAATACTCTGTATTTGCTCTAGAACTTCAAGAAATTGTTGTCTTCTCTCACATTTTCTCTTCCGCATCTCCTCCAACTGAGGAATAATTATCTTGAGCTCTTCTTTCAAGCTTCCTGCACTTTGATCAGACTGGAATAGAATTCCAAACCGTAAATATTTCTGGTACACTCAGAAAATCAAGACAAATTAAAGGATCTATAGAAAAGGATTCTCAAGTCCTGGAAAGATTTATAAAACATAGTAGTAGCGACATCCTACCAACCCAGAGAGTCTATTATCATGATTTACCATGAAATTTTCGAAGAGCTCGCATGGAGCCTTCAATAGCAATATGCTAGTTGTCAACATTGTAATCTTTTACCTAAAATGCTGTATGACTCTTAGTTGGCTGACAGTAACCTTCTGAACTATAGAATATTTTTTTCAAATAGTATGTAGCACGTAGGATTTAGAATTGAAATCTAAGGATTTTATTTTCTATTTTTGGTTTTGGGGGCTACTTCAGGCTTGTTTTTGAATCTCATTATTCATCATTTATTATGCTCTTGATTATGTCATCGCAAGATGATATTTCCATGTTATGATTACTGAAATGGCAATTAATGCAATCATGTAGAAAAATGATGCTTAAAGACCCAACAACTAAAAACCCATAACACGTTCAACTTGATTATACTTTTGGAAGCCATTTTTATGTTGGACAATTGTTCCTAACCTACTCCCAAATTACTTTTGGACAATATGTTCTAAATAACTCATTATTGCTCTAAAAGCTTTACACGTAAATTCAAATATGAACTTGCTTGAGCAGACTAGTTCTCGATATTTTTATTAGATATCACGTCAACACATTGATGCCACATTTATTTTTTTATGTGAAAAGAGGGTAAAATCCCTAAGATTACAGGCCACTTTCACCACACCAAAGTGAGATTTGACAAATTATAGAACTGAGATGGATTTCAAGGTGTCTTGATGTTTTGCAATCTTCACTAGTTCTGAGGTCTAAAAGGATGGAAGAAAGGACATTATTTCAAAATACTCGACTCCTACAAGAGCTTTGTCAGGACGGTCCTAACCTGCCTTATGTGTACTGGCCGCTCCCCCATGGCAGAGCAGATTGCTGCAAGTTCTGCTTCAGAATCAGCTATTTTCTGCCTTAGCTGAGCTCTATAGCAGTTTGCTTGATCTACCTTTCTCATATATACTTGTAGACATTCCTTTTCAAGTTCAAGAAGCATTTGATCCCTGTCTGAATCCGACTCCCCAACTTCATCCCAAATTATCTAGAGAATCCAAATCATGAAAGAAAGTCTGTAAGTATCTATGCTGACAAAACTACTCTCTAGAATAGAAAAGTGACCTCCTTCAACTAAAACAGAACACTATATACGAATAAATCCTTATTCTGTTTAGGGTAAACCTGGAGTTCACATAGAAGTGTTCCACATGTCGTTTCCACTTGCAGAAGTGGATCACTTTGAAGGCAAGACATGTTTAATGACCGCTATACCTGTTGGCAATGATCATGTTGACAAGTTACAGAAACATAAATCTTATATACACACGATTGTCAGAGAACTGATAGATTGCAATGGACAGTCAAAACCAGAAAAGGTAAATGACATCCACACCTCCAAAGAATGAGAGAGCAATAAATGCATTCTCCGGAAAGACTAGCTCTTTAAAGCTTTAAAGAATGCAATCAACAGTCTAATGTTGTACTGGGCTGGTATTTGGTTGTAAACTAAAGGTGGTTTCGGGCCTGTGAGGAATCTGGCCTTCCCTACACTTGGTAGCAATGAATTTTTTCCCAAAACAAAAATTGTTGAACATATACATAACACAGAAAGACCAATCCTTACAATTATCGACTCAATAAATCCTAATAGACAGATAAAGTTTCCATTGCGAAATTGATTTACTAAGTGCAAAAGCTGGACACTCTAACTCTTTGAAATAGCCTCCACCATACATGCTCAGACATTAGTTATTGGTAAAACTTAAAAAAAAAACTACAAAAAAGGCATGATTAACAGTCATCCTTTTATATCCCCACTTTTGGATTTAGCTTCAGTTCAACATGCACGTCACTTAAGGTAATCAAGTTTTAAGTATGCCCAACCTCAATGGATGAAATAAACAGTCAACTCTATGTCGGACATTCTCTCTCATAGGTGATGCTTATATAATGACCAGTAGATTAATATAGTGCAAAGTTGGACAAATTCCACATAATTCGTCTCAGTTTGACTTTAACAGGAGCTGGAGCAAAACAGAAAAGAAAAGCATTGACTCCTCAGAACATAATTCAATAAGTAAATTCGATGGAACCAATTCAATTTACAACATACAAAGCCTAGTTCAATGCAAGCTCTAGCTGCTTCAAAAGCTTAGCAAGTGAAAGGCATCTGAGAGCTAAATCATCTCCTTAACCTAAAGAGAGAGAGAGAAGCCGACCACGGAAGGAGAGACTAAAAACCAAGAGTGTACGTCTGAAGACAAACACCGAGGAAACACAAAATTGCACTAAGCAACTCTGAGCTTCAAAGGTTATCAAATTCAGATCTCCATGGTAAAGAGATTACAATAGAACAGCGAGAGGTCTTCGCCTCGTCACAAACTAGCGACGAAATTCCATGAAAACCGCTGAACCTCAAAACGCTCATCATTATCATCAGTTCAGCACGAACTCCTGTCCCGTCCGGAATTTCGGAAATGAAGATCCCGAACACGAAATCCGAGAGCAAGGACAGCTCAAAACCAGAGATCAAATTACGGTCAGCTCAACTGGAACTGGAGCTTAACGTACCGAGATCTCCGCGTTCGAGAGATCCGCTTCAAACTCATAAAGCTTTGATAAAAATGAGGAAATCGGAGAGCGCGCGCGGGGAAGCGGAAGACGAACCTCGACGGACGATCGACGCTCGGCGATTTCCTCCGTCTCCAGAAACACAATGCAGCAGCAGCAGCAGCAGCAGTACGGTACCCTCTGAAGTGGAATTTTCCTGAGAAACTCCGAGTTCCTTCCGGGAAAATTCGCAGTTCGTTCCCGATTGATGTCAGAGCTCTGAATTCCGGGAAAGTTTCTGAGAGAGATGCGGTTTTTTCCTTCGTTTGTCCCTTTTCGTATTTGAACTTGGAGGAGGGGAGGGGGGGGCGGGTGTGCATAAAGGGGACCGTTAAAGAGCGGACGCGACGGACGCGTCGTCATCTTTAATGACGGAGGGACGTAAATGAGAAAATCGCAAAGGTCAAATGGAAATCCCGACGACGTTTGAATTTGAAATCGGGCAATAGCGACGGACATCATCGGAGGGTGGGCCCCCCGCAGAGGACTTTGAACGCCTCGCTCTCTCGCGAGCTTTTTCTTTTCTTGCTCTCTTCCTATTCCGCGGGCAGACAGGAGGCAATCCGAGGATGGTCTTTAATAAGTACACGGGATTTGATTGGGATCCGTGGCTGAGTTTGCCGACGATTTGTTTACTTAATTCATCGGAAACTTTTTGATTCCGTATGGAAAATGTACTGAGGTGTGGATAAATTGTGATAATTCATTTCGAAGTTTATGAAAATTACCGATCAATAAATTTGTAAGTACGTATATTTTGCTGCCATTCTTCATGAAAAGTTCCGAATCATGTTATGAATCACCGGTCAAATTTACTCTTTCAAATGAAGTACTAACATTGAGCATTTGCTAACGTAAATTAGTTGGATGATTTTATAGTTTTTTTTACATCTATTTTCAGTATTTTGTGATGAGAAGTTGGAAAGAAAAGTTGTTGACAAATGGGTTGAGAGCACTCGCTGAATAATCAATCAAGAAAATTTTTACGATTTTTAAGATAAGTCTTTCTACGATATACAAAATTGATTTATTTTCCGTTCACTTTATAATGAAAATGTCCTAAAGATACTCATTATTAAGACCCTATAATCTTTTTTGTTAGCTTCTACTCCAACAAAATATCTACAATAGCCTAAAACGATTTCACGTAATTGGCGATTAGACACCAGTGATTTTTTATTTTTTTTGTGGAGAGCTATATCAAATACTCACAAATAAGGATTGGAAAAACACTACCAAAAACTCCAAATTATGTCACTTGTGACAAATTTACCCCGAACTTTTTTTTTTGAATACGAAAAATCCAAAATTATGCCACTTATGACACATTTACCTCACAATATTTTGGCCTAAGAGCATTTTCGCCTTTTTTTTTTTCTATTTTTTTTCCTTTTGTTTTCTTCTCTCTTCCCTCCGTCGGCCATGGCGGAGGGAAGCCCGGCCGAGAGCGCCCCTCGCCGCAGATTGGGGTTGGGCGAGGGCTACCCTTGGGATCCGGGCGAGGGCGACCCTCGCTGGTGTCAGGCAAGAGTTGCCCTCGCTAGATTCGGCGAGAGCAACCCTTGCCCAACCCCAACGCCCATGAGGGTCCTCAGCCGGGCTTCCCTCCGCCATGGTTTCGACTTTGAGGAAGAGAGAAAGAAAAAAAAAAAAAAAAACAAAAAAAGAAAAAGATGAAAACATTTTGGATCAAAATATCAGAGGTAAAAATGCACACGAAAGAATATAATTTGAAATTTTTTGTGTCAAAAAAAAATTCATAATAAATTTATTACAAATACCATAATTTGAGATTTTTAGTGGTGTTTTCCCGTAAAGATTTGAGAGGAAACAATCCAATTGTTAATACAAAGGAAAAATCAACCATTAAAGCCTGCCATCACAAGACAGCGCGGATTTCCAGATTACATTGAGAAAAAACAAAAAGAGGATATAACTCATGAGGGGGAGGAACCAACAATTTAGGCAATGATCCTGATGTACATCCAAAACTCCATATCCATGCCGACTAGAATATCGTCCAGATGCTTGCCACTGACTCCTCCAGATCATCAGCCAATAAGTGCGAATGATCAACCCGTCACGCTTACCGACTACAGGGGATAGTCATGAAAGAATACGAGTCCAGAAAAATTTCATTAACTTATATCTGTCTAAACTGAGAACAGAGACTAACATATAAATTACAGTATTCACTCTGACTAAAAAATGCTTTGTGGAGTACACTTTCTTCTCTAGTGTGTATGTTTTTAAAAAGAAGAAGAAGAAGAACCAAGCTAACTCTGGCCCTGACATAATTTAAATTTTGCGGCATAGTAACCCTTCAAACTACAAAGCTACAAGAATGCCACATTTTCGTGGTAGAAGCTTCAGTCGCCATCAAGCTCTCTCCTGATAATTTCAAGCACAAGTTCATTCCAGGTATCAACTGGGCCAGGCATGCACCAGTGTAAGCAATCCTGTGGAGGAGGCTTTCCGTCTGGACCACGTTTTGTGATCTTATTTGGGTCAGGGCTTCTGTATGGACCAGGATGCCCGTCATGACGGTATCCAAAAGCCTCGGTGACATCCATCAACCTCAATTTTGACTTGTTGCTCGCCTTCTTAATTGCACGATAAAAGCCTGTCACTTGTTTCTCATGCATTATATTCGTAAAACCATTTTCCACTAACTCCCCAGCTGCTAGGGGCCGCACCTTCCCAGTGCAAGATCCCCCTGTATTCCAAGCTCCACCCTCATAATGATCGGGTGAATAGGAACGGAGAATGGTTACACCAGTGAAATTAGGATGCGTGACAACAGCAGAGAGAATCGTTTCAACAGATATTCCAAATGCTTCAACATTATTGACCTTCATTTTTCGAGATTTGTCTGGCCACCATAATTGTCCACCAACAATTTTATTGTCCAAGACATAGACTGATTGCTTGGCAAACCAGTGGCCAGAGGAAAGAACGACCACATCAAACTTGGGAAGAAATTCCATTATATCTTTGTCAGGGGCATCGAGGTGAAGCTTCACCACGCCCTCTGGAGCAAAATCAATTGCTTCGTTGCTTTGATGCACAAGCCATGAGGACCACATGCGAACAATCATGACAGATGTTGACTTGAAATACCATCGTTGCATTCTTCGGTTTCCCCGGTTTTTGGGGACTTCAACCTGAAAAACAACCCAAATTTTTAACAAAGAAGCATTCCCTAAGCAGAGAGCAACATTAAAAGTTGCAATTCTCCCATGTCATATTATCCATTGAGCCAGCTGCATTTTGTTTCTTTGCCCCCTGAATAGCATCTATTTGTACTTAACAACTTTCTGGCAGATAAAAAACTATGAGATTGGTATAAAGAAGCTGGTGAGTGTTTACAAGGACTCTAAGTTGGACAACCTCAGAAAGAAAGTTTGTTTTGCAATAGCAACTTATCACATTAAAAGCTACTGATCAATTGAAGCAAATATATCTAATTCAACTATTTATTAGCCTAAGCCATAAGGATACAAAATAGGAAAATCAAACATGGGGTAAGAGACTTGCCTGCCAAAGGATGCATAACATCGATTCCATCTGGTTACGTGCAACAGAATCGCCAATAAAAGCTATTGTTTTTCCTCTCATCAGCTCCAAAAACTTCTTGGCATCAAATCGTGGGAGGTCACACTGAGATGGTTTCCACCGCCAATTCTCGTATTCCTTATCAGGCCTTCCATTCCCCTGGCAGTTCTGCATCTGCGTCAAAACTGGGCAGGTGTTGTTTGTGTATAACGGTCCCAGTGAATCATTAAACCAACTTCCACGGTACAGATCACAACCTAAATATAGCATAAAACCAATAATCAGAGTCCAATTGGATTACAGCAGGAACTGCAGGACCACAACCACGTCAATTTTATGCAAACGCGAGAACTCGCAAGAAGAAGATAACTGAAAGATTACGGCTTAATCGACTTAAAGCAGCTAGTCAACAGAAATGGACAAGAGGCCAGGACCAGAACAACAGCGAACGGAGCCTCCCATTAGGAGTGACAAGCTGCCATCTAAGACAGCATGATTTTCTATTGACTTAAGTGCATATGCAAACATCAATTCCTGTATAAGAAAACTAGAACTCTGAGATTGCATGAGACATCACAATCTACAATACAGCAAAAATTCCCGAGATCTAATTCTGAGCACCAGTCAGATAAACAAGAAAGGCAAGCTCTCACAAGAATACGCACAGGATAAATATAAAGAATACCAATTTTAACTGAAGTGTTTGCAGCTGCTCTTTTACCCAAAAGGGTCGATGATGGTGTAGTTCCTGATGCTGAATAAGCAGAACCATCAGGCGCATCTGACGAGGCCGGCCTAGCCATCTCAATGTTCTCTATGAGCTTATCATTCTTAGAACTGGAATTGCCCTCCTCTCCCAAGGGCAATCCAGACGAGACGGGTTGAACAGGGTTCACTGGATATTCCAATTCCTTATTTTCCACCGAGGCCGAAGAATCATTCGAACCCGTGTACACTTCCGAAAAAGGCGTCGACGAAGGAACCTCGCCAACTACATCCACGCTCTTATCGACGGAGTGGGCAACTCCACTGTCATTATAAGGAGAGACCGCTAAATCAACTTCGCTCAAGCTATCGACGCCGTAGAAATACCCGCGAACCGCGGAGCCGACGGGACGAGAGACGAGGAGCAAAGAGGCGACCATCAAGAACATGGCAAGCCCTCCGACGGCGACCGCAATTACCGAAAGTGACCTCGGGAACGAACTGATTGCGGACGAACCCTTGGGCGATGATAGCGTCATGGCTTTCCCAAAAGCCGAACCCAATTGCTAACCTCACCCCGAAAGAGGAAAAGCGTCTTCCTTTTTGGCAAGTTAATCCTTAAACTACCCCAGACGTCTCGCCCACAAGCTACATTACCACCGAGCCGCGGCACCGCCGCCCGGGATCTTCAAACTTCCCAGAACAAGACGAATCTCCGGCGACATCCAACTCAGCGACAAGCCACGCGAAACCCACTCTCGAGCAAGCGAAGAAGAACGATTTGCTCATAGAAGCCAATCAGGTGAAGAACGGCCCAAGAATCTCGACGCTGTAGAACGTGACGTTCAGGGTGCGGGATCAGATTCGGAAGCCGAGCACCTTAAAGAAACGCGGCGAAGCAATCGATGAAGATGGGGTGAGGTGCGGAGGAGGGGTCACGAGGAAGGTGACGCACGGGCGCGGCGAAAGAGATTGCGAAAGAGAGATCGCACGGCGACGAAGAAGAGAGCCAGATGGAGATGGGCTACAATGGGGATCGCACAGCGAAACCAGAGCGAGATTTCCGAGGATGGAGAGCGGCACGCCTCGATTATTTTAAGCCAATCGGCGGGGCGAAAAAGGGTTATATGGAGCAAGTTTCAGAGGTGAAAAAACGCCACGAAGGCGAGAGGAATAAAGCGAGGGCCGCCTAGAGGTATTGGGAAAGAAAACGGGTGGTTTATAATTATAATATTGAGGGGAATACTTTTTAATTAAACAAAGGATTATATGCAGGCCACGGTAATAACTTAAAAAGATTATCGAATGTTGGTGGAATGACATGTTTAGATTTTGTTCGAAATTCTTGATATCTTTAAGGACCGGGTAAGGTGATTTCTAATCATGGCTTTTTTACTTAAATTTTTCAAATTTCGCATTGTGTCTTTTATTTGACTTGAAATACGTAAATCTCTGTAAAATACTCAAATGTTGACATGTGCAGTTGCATATAATTTTTCGTGATTTTATTTATTATCTAAGTAAAGAAATTCTTTCGAGCCACGATGTTAATAAGAAGAGAAGGGAGAGATAGAAGCGGAGGTAAGTATAACAACTTGTCATGTAATTATTTTGATATATTTTGAATCAAGGCAAGTACAGAGGCATGTAAAATAAAATTTACCAAACAGACAAATTTATTAAAATTACATCATGCTTAAAGTTATTATAATATTAAGTAAACTTTAAAATTAGTTATGTAACTATATTGTTTTAAATTACATTATAATTAGTTTAACTTATATCATACTTCCCTTCAATTTATTTTTTGATTAAATTACGAGCGAATATTACATTCATAGCGATTTTATGGCGACACTTTCCAAGACAAACTTCTCTCTGAAATCGTAAAAATGGGTTAATCCCGTTCCGTGGGAAAGTATTGTGGTATAGCCGTCGCTCACGCATTCTCCAAAGAACAGCAAGAACCGGCCAAGAAAAATAAAGAAGAAAGCGAGTTTAGAGCATTCCATCATGTCGCCATTATTATTGCATTTCAAAGAACTGAAAGTACACAATCTATGAAACCCATTAAGATGTCTATGCGTACAATGGAGTCAATCAACTTAATGATTGTTCCATATGTTCATTAGAGCATTGTTTCCTTGATGGATGCTTCCTCCATTGAAACATGATTTAATGGTCACTATGTTCTTTGATTCCATCTAGAGACTGCCGTACAGATGTGGACCAATATGAGAGTCAAAAGACATTTGAAAGCGGTTGACCATTAATCCCTTGTTAGATGCTTCCATTGAGTGAAATGAATATAGAAACAATTCTAGATGAAAACTTGGTAGGATACGTAACTCTATGAAATTGGGTGAAACATCCCTCATATATCTGTGTATGTAGTCCACATGATCAACTATAGAAGTAAGGGGCCAAAGCAAGGGTTGTTAATCGCTGACCCCAAGCAAACAAGATATTGGCCATTGCTGTCACTTCTCTCTTAAAGAGAATAGAAAGTTTCGATGCGTTAATTTCGTATAGTTAATCACAAATTAAGGTACATATTAATTTTCTTGAGTGGGATTATTTAAACTTCGCAACAGGGAGAGTTCAATCTCTCTAATGAGATTGATTTTTTTTTTTTTGTGAATTAATGATATAATTACTCGTTTCATAAAATAAACCACATCAACTAAATATATTTGTAGGGCTACTTCACTGAAAAAGCTCCACCTTCACCTTAAGTGACAATTTTAGCCCAATTTTTTTTTCACAATAAAAACACTAATTTTTATTCGAGTCCCAAATATAGCCCTATAAAGTCAAATTTTCAAATTATTCAAGCCAGATTTGAGATTTAGGTAAAAGTTTGTGATTTTTTATGAGATAACAAAATTAAGAATCAGAATTAATTCTCAATATATAGTTTTGGTGCCTTTTTCTGGAATCAGCCCCATATTTGTATTGCTTTCTGTTCTTTTATACACGTTACAATAGGTAGCAGATACGGATATGTTACTATATTAGCGCATTTTACTTCTTTACAATTTGATTCAGAACTTTATGTTTCCTTTTTTTCAGTATTATAGGTTTTTTTTTTGACTAAAAACAGTATTGTAGGTTTTATCATGACATTGCCGTTTGCCGTACTTATAAAAAAAACCACCAGGACAAGTGACTAGTGTAGGAGGGTCAGTTTTTCAGGCATATCAAGTCGAAGGATGAAATACAAGGAAACAATCCAGTTGCTAAACTCAACCCCAGGGGGCTCAAGATTCACCGTAATCCTCAATTGTACTCCTCAAAGTCGCTTCCCACTGCAATGCTTCTTGCCCATTACAAGAACTCTCTCCGATGAGCCGATGAAATATTTACATCATGAACTACAGCAGTCGGTCAGTAAATAGCTTGGCTCACGTGCCAACAGCTCACTGGTTGAACCACTCTAGTATATTCCCCCTAGGCTGCCGTCACATCTCATAGAAAAATGTTCCCTCAACAAGGTCATTCAAATTCGAGAGATCTCAGAAAAATGTTCCCTCGACAAGGTCATTCAAATTCGAGAGATCTCATAGAAAACTTGTTCCCTCGACAAGGTCGTTCAAATTCGAGAGAATCTGTGAGCGAGTTGTTCCTATCTGGTGCGCAATCTCCAATTGTTCATCCAAAGAGAGTAGCTCGTAACTGCAAATGTATCATTCAAGACAACTAAATGAGCCCGGATACATAGCTTTTCACAACTTAGAAATGTACAGATGCTTATTTGCTTTATACGCACGATATATGAAAAATCATTTGACCAACAATCCACACAGTCCTATATGTTGCGGAGTGGCCCGAACAGAGGTCTACAATCAAACTGTTGGTGAGATAGTAAAGCACCAAAAAGTGTAGTGCACCCGCTACATCAACTGAAAAATGTAAAAAACGTGCTTATGTACTTACCTCACTGCATTTCATGTATGTATTTATTATGCATATACTTCCGACTAAACTAGTCAATACAAGAACATGTTCTTTCTTTTCTATTCTTTTTTGGGGTCAAAAGGAACATGTTCTTTCAAGAACTGATAAAAATTGCAAATGATAAAACTTACTGGTAAAGCAGTTCACAGTCAACAATACTGTCGGGGCCCGGTCGATGTGCTTTCCCATTAGAGCAGAACTGGCGGAAGGATTTTGGATTCAAGCCAGCAACATGGGGAACAGCATCAACAAGCTTTCTCTGTAGTGACTGGAGCCTACGGAATGTCAGTTCATCAAGAGGAGCAATGCAGCCGATGCTGCCATCTAGGGTACCAAATAACAAAGCAAACCGGTTGGTCTTGTCTGAAACAGGAGTAGGACCACTTTGACCGGATGAAGTAGGAAGCATCTGCAACCGCATGAATTTCGTCACTTGAGCTCCTACATGAAATTCTGCCCTTGAGAGAAGTTTCTGTCCCTTCCAACTCTCAGACATCTTGGGTGCATAATAGAACACCTGCTTATTAAAAAAAGTACAGGAACTTCCATGTTAATAGCCAAGCATTTTAATTGGAGCATTATTTTCACACAAATTCTCAAAAGTAAATAGGCATCCATTATTTTTTACTGTTAATGCTAACTCTCAAGTCAACTTGAGAATTTCTTTAATTGTTAACCCCAATTGTTCTCAGAACCCAACATGTGCAAGATTTTTACACATAAAATGGTTCCGTTCAGTAATTTGTTCATCAATTAATTTCACCAGTTTTCACCGAGTCCATCACAAACAAGATATTTTGCCAAAAAATATGTTAACAAAAAGCTTCTTTAGCATATTGAACGCATTAGTTCCCGCATCTAAATCTAGACTAGATATGCTACTTCTTTCTTTTGGGTCGTTAGTGATAATAGTTCAAGCAATATTGCTTCCTTTGGTTTACTGTTATTCATGTGTTTTCTTCCTTTATGTGCTCTCATGCGTATTATTGGTGGATAAGGTTACTTTTTCACAGAAGGAATGAGAACCAATAAACCAGCTGATCTAAAGGCAAGCAACGTCATGGTGAGAGTCCTGAATGAGCAAAAATCTAGACGACGCAAATATAATCTTAAAAAACCTCATCCATTTCAACATGTCAACAACAGGGTAAGGCAAGCAAATCAACACCATTATCACCTCACTTTAGTCAAGCAAGAACAAACTCAACATGCGTAGGGAGTGAACTAACCTGAACATTTTTTTGCTCGTCAGATACAATCAGACTCAATGTACTTCCATCAATTAGAAACTCCGTTGCGAAACAATCCAGGGAGCCAAAATCTTTGGCCAACAAGTTAAGCTGAGAGCCTTGTTCTTTCCAGCTGAGGAAGTATATGCTCTTGTGGATGTCGCCAAGTAAAATGAAATTTTTGACCTGAAACCACACGCAGAGGCACAAGTGAGAAAAAATTTGCAGCAAATTCCTCCCAATTGACAACATTTATTTGCAAGATGGGTAACTATGATAGAAAGCATCAAAGTCTTCTCAGACATCATGTTTAGAAGCCTTTTCACTTAAAAAAATAGCAATAAGAGACACCAGACCGATACTCTAGTAAAAAGGAGAAGGAGAAGAAAAGGTAGGGAAGTCGTACGTACAACATTCATGCTAACAACATGTAGAGGTGGGGCATCAAAAAATGCAACACCAGTCAATTCAGTTCCATTCCATTTGTGTAAAATTATCTTGGGACCAGAAGCTATCAACAGATAGCCTTGAAGAGAGGCTACAGCAGATATAGCACCCTTCAATTCCTTTGAGTAAACCTCTGAAACCTGGAAAAGATGCTGCCAGAGTCAGTATTAATACACCAAGCAGAAATTGTAACATCTAAGACTAAACTGCTCTACGTTCACCATTACAAGAAAGGACATGATGAGAATGAACAAACATCCAAAATGATCACATGGCATGACAATCTCCATATGATTGGTACGAAGAACAGGGACACATTAGATTTGATTGATGGTTTTCCTATCCAGCTCAAATACATACCAAAGTTTGAGGATTGTCGGCGTCTTTCCCCATAGAAAACAAAAGTATGCGCCCTCTTGCAGCAACATCCTCACCTTGAACATAAGCAGTTCCAATAGCTAAAAGTGTCTCATTTTCCTTTGTCGTCATATTCTGCCATGTTACAATATAATAAGCAATATATCCACACATGAAGGATGACTTAAATGGACAAAAGCGTTTTTCTTTTACATGCATCACCTAAATGACAATTCCACAGACCAACTTTCCTTTGGAAAAAAATGGCAGCAGGAGAGAAAAAATTAGAAGAGTAAAAAAAAGCTCGGTTGACAAGGTTCAGACTTACAAGCAGTGTTACAACACGAACAGTTAATGCATTCTCAGAATTTTGCATGGGAATTGTCGCCTTAGTCAGCCAAGGTCCTCCAGACTTTTCTGGTTCCAAGATCCGAACCTCAAACTCATCAACTGGATAAGTTCGATGTAGGTCATCAGGATTTAGACTCTGATTTTCAATCTGATGGCTAACTTCTTGATCAACGAGGGATGAAGCAACTTGATTCAACGGCCGATGAACCTGCATAAGCAAAGATGGACCAGATGCAATCAGACGTCAAACTGCATAGGAAGAATATCATATGTATCACATCTTAAATTCAAAAGAGAATCAAAATGTGGATGCCCAACAGTAACCGCCCATTAGAAGAAAAACCTTAGAAAAGGGAGGTTGATGATGCAACTTAACATCACCAGCAAAAACATCATGCTTAAGGCTATAAAGTTTAGCAGGGGGAAACAAACCAAGCAAACTCCAATAGGCACTTTTTGACAGTTTGACAACAAGAAAACTCCAAAGAATCGACCACATCATCAACCAGCCACTCTTAAGTCATGACACTACTTCCATGTATGCAACAGTAGAAAAACAAACAACATCATCTAACAAGTATATCTGTGTGCATTGCTGGCAGAAAGACAGTATTCAGCTGACAGACACATCATAAAATGCATATAAATGCTGCATTACGTGTTATGCAGAAGGACACATATGCTTCTAGTACATCCGTGATACTGGAGAAAAGGATGTGAAGGAGAAAATGTCTTACGCATTACTTACCGGAGTTGAAACTATAAGTGGGTACAGATTCTTCTCGGCAAAGAAAGTAACTTGATGTGGAGTTCCTTTCAGTGGAATCTGATAAAAAGTAAACGATCACCGGCATCATAAGCAAGGAGGTTGATTTGCATTTTATTAATGGATAGATACCTTTTGTACCGGCCAATAGTTGTCATAGCTTGAATTAGATGGTAGTTGGCAAATTTTTAGAACACCCTGGAATATCAAATCATTTTAGAGGGAAAAAAAGGGGGGAGATTCAGAAACTGATATTGCACATAATCAGTCAGCAAAATGCTATGCACTAACCTGTGAGGTCACATATATAAGCCCACGATTACAGTTTACATTATGGAAAACAGTGAAGGCGACAATTGATCCATCACATAACTGCATGAAAGTTAGCACAGTTAGATGCTCCAGACAAAATAAAAACTAGAAAGATGGAACCTATGATGATCCACCTAACAGCAGTAACTTTAAGAACTTTATTAGTTTGTTGCACCAAAGGAAGAGAAGCCTCCAGACTTCATTCATAATAGATGAAGCAACAAAAGTAATAAGAACTGTCAAATAGTTCCCTCTTATGAAAACATTCGTCAAAGTTGGAAGATAAATTTATGGAAGGAAAATGTACTTGGACAACATCAATAATGAGTGCCAGCTTATGTCAGTCCAAAGTAGCGATTATTCATCTTTGAGAAAACTCATTAACATGAAACTGTAGACCAAATTCAAGCTAATTATCCTCTAGTATGCACATACACATGGGGTAACAGACAAATAATCGCATCAGTTAAGAAAAGAATGAACCAATTCCATCAGGAGGCAGTTCTTCTCCAGTAAACTTGCGAAGATCCAAGCAGAAAGATATTCAAAAGGGAAAATAATACTGCCACATCTTAGTTTTCCAGGGCACAATAAACAATCACCCTGTCTCAACCCAAAACTTAATATCTGTAAACTTATCTATAAAACAACACTTGCATCTGGAAATTTCCGTCAAACTTCAAGAAGTATAGAGTATTTTAATCAAATAATAGGAATATCAACTGGAATCTTTCCACAATAAGTATATTTGATATTCTGGAAATATGCATCTAAAAGGTTCGATTGCTCCAAATACGATTGTCACTAACAAAAACAAGGTGTTCAAACCTGTGGATGAATTCGAAGCCTCTCTCTGATAACCATGAACCAAGTGGGCCTTGAACCAGAAAGAAACAATCCTTGATATCCTCCAATGTTCTTGAAGAATGTAACTCTATTGCACGAGCTCCCTATGGTCATCTCTTCTCTTGTATATGTGTCCAAGGCAACACGTAAGAATCGAAGATTTCTAACCCTGGAACCACTATTGATGCCTTTGCTGATAAAATTGTTATTAGAAACTGCGACTTCATTTTTTATACCACTTTCTGAACCTTCAAACAAAAAGGCATGATAACAAAGAATTGTCCCATCATTCAATATTGCGAAGAGGAAAGGGCGGCTATGCTGTCCAGACCATCTATACATGGCCAACTCTAGAACCTTTGTATTCTGTGCATTTTCTTTCTTCCCTGGGCCGGCTGATTCGTTAGAACCTAATGAAATTCCTTTCTGAGAATCACCAAGTTCTTCTTGCATAAAGGAATCAACGAGATGCATCTTTCCAGACACAAATTTATCCACAGAGAAAACACAACTGAAATTAGGCACATCAAACATTTCGAGTGCACCACTTTCATAGCAAACCACGCAATATATATCCCCCTGGTCCTGAGTTGCACCATCAGCACCATCAATGGCCTCATCTATACCTGTTGTTAGCCAAGCATCAGGATTGGTCTTCCTAAGCCAAGGTTCTGGACCTTTATCGTGATAAAGTGTACAGGCAGCCACAAACTTTTTTGAGCCATCAAATGTTGCTGGAGTCACAACAGAAACAGTACATGTAGATGGATCTGCAAAATGAAATATTCAAATTAATGCAAAAGGGAATTCCAAAGCAGGGCTGCAGAAAATAGAAACATAATATCCAAAGACAGCTCTTGCAAGGTCTATGCAGAATCAGATGTCTATCCAAGTCAAGTTTACAGATAATCCCTCTTTGAAGTGGCCTGTGCCAACAAGGCATACCCAGTCCCACTCAAAAGCATCAAGTGCTGCTGCTTGTTGAACTCTCTTCTTTCATTTATTTGGATCCATGAGCATATCAGAAGAACAAAGGACTAGAAAATAAAAACCAGTTAAATCTATAAAAGTAAACTCCATAAAGAGATTCGTTGCCTATTGCATTGAGCATCTCTATTCTTCAGAGATAGGTTGGTTTTGAAGTTTGAAACCACTTTCATAGTGCAAGAGTAATCAAATCTCGAAAACATCAATATATGACGTGTATCAATTCTAAGCATACACTCTGCATGAGCCGTCCCAAATTTTTTAAACATAATATCACAATAAGGCAAGTCAGTGACCTACAAACTCCAAAGTGAAAAATGTACAAGTATAACTGGTTAACATGCGTGAGGCCTCCAAGATGTTGATAATTTGGATCATGGAAATTAGAATCTATTGCTCAGAATAAATTAAAAGGACTAAACAAGTTATGCGGTAATCCTTATTTGGGAACACTCAAGGACCTAAAATTATTTGACAAGATTCGGCACAGATTGCTTGCACTTCCAAATATGCCTCCTTCAACAGATTCAAAAGCCTGACCACAGGTTACTATTGTCCACAGTTCCATAGAATAACTATGGGTCAAATATGACAGATTCCAGATTTTTGATACCATAGCTGGGCAAGTTCCTGGGGCCACGTTCACCGGAAAAATTTATACAAAATTGACAATGGAA
Organism: Syzygium grande; assembly: GCA_024733475.1. NCBI lineage: Eukaryota > Viridiplantae > Streptophyta > Magnoliopsida > Myrtales > Myrtaceae > Syzygium > Syzygium grande. The sequence continues at coordinate 620,654 of JAMXDD010000010.1, read as the reverse complement.
AAAAGAGTAAGTGAAACTAAGTAAATTGCACAACTCATACAAAAAGGTCTTAATAACCATCACTATTGACACTTCATCCCAAAACACAAAGATGCATGAACTATAGAATTCTTTCCCATTGAAAACATGCTCTATGAAGTAACTCTCATATAGTCTATATAATTCTAGCAATTAAGTAGATTAATCTCAAAGTAACATCTTAAGACAAAAAAAGAGGTAGTTACCTCCAACGAGAAGCCGAATGCTTCCATCAGTCATCTTTAGCAAGACAAATGGATCAGCAATCGATACAGTTAAGACCATGCAACTCTCAGATGCTAATTCAGAGTTCGAGGCCACTAAGTTCAAATCTTGTGTCATAGAAGAACCATTGAGGACACGTGCTCCACGTTCAAAAACCTGAATAACTCGTCGCCTTCATACAGGAAGCAGGAAGAAGAAATTTAACGACACTAACTGGAAAACAATGACTCTCATATGCAGAAAATAAAACCTACACGCTAAGCGATTAGTGCTTCAACATAACTCATTAAAGAAAACAATACAGAGGGTGGAAACAGCCCAAAATCTCTTACTTTCATTTTTCTGCCAGAACATCATTAAACGAATATCTAACAAAGAAAAACACAAATTAAGTTAGACAGCAACAAATGCGTTCAAAGCTTATACAAAGTATGCAGACCACAAATCATACTCAATAAAGTCAAAGGGTGAAAGCCACAATATTATATATGATTCTACATGTCAACATTTGACTATTTGAAACGTTTTTAGTGTTTTGGGTTAAATAAAAGTCAAAGTGAATGTAAGAAGTTCAAGGTGGATCGCCGCAAATAGAAGAAGAAGAAAGTTAGCTCCAATTAAGTTAAGACAGCAATAGATGCATTCAAAGTTTATTTGAAATTAGCAGACTGCAAAATATTTGCAACAAAGTCAGCGTGAAACCTGCAAATCTATACATAACTCTAAATGTCAATATATGAACATGTTGAAATGTTTCGGGTGTTTCGGGTTAAATGAAAGAAGTGAATGTAAGATATTAAAAGTAGAATCACCCCATCCAGCTCTTTCCTTGTACTTCAAACAACAAACGTATTACCCACTCATCTACATTTTCTCATGACTCAGTAAGCAGATAATTCCAAGGCAGAATCTGACAATTGGAATTCATACTAAAACAAAGACAATCTTAAAATAAAAACACATTAAGAACACAAATATCTACTTCTGATGATTACATGTGTCTAATTAAATAGACACCAACCCATGATCATAGTTAAAGAAAGTGCGACGTCACTTGTCATTCCGAAACAACCATTGGTAGTAAAATGCTTTTCTGACTTGTAGAAAAAATTAACAATAATAACTGAACACACCTTCCAAATAGATTCCCAGCAGCAATAGTTCTTCCTTGCACATAATAATCAACATTTTCAGTGACTTCATTGAGAAGATCAGCCGTTTCAAGCACCTGATACAGAGTGATGCCAGCCGCAGGTCATGATGGGGGAAGAAAAATGCACATATACGTGTGCATGTATCTGCAATATTGATATGCATATCTGCATGTAGCTTACCCTAGGATTTGTTACCGAGTGCCCTTAGGGATCACAAAAAGAATGAGAGATTCATGCTGCGTGTTTTTATGCAGAAAGATTGATGCCGCATGTTTGAAGGCAGGGAAAGATCATCTTCAAATCACTAAAATTTGCGAGGGATATGTACAGGTATCACATTTAGGGTGCATTAGGCGATGTCCAACTCTAGAAAGAATCATGTGAGTTCAGGATAATAGAAGGCAGTCCCTCATTGCATCATTTCTCCCTCACCATTTTATGACTTCAAGCATATTTATGTACTAACAATCCCACAAGAACAGAGAGCAATGACTGATTGCAAATGCTAGCAAAATAGAGAATAGAGATTGTAATGCATACCGAAAGGCCAATCTATATATGATTATCTCTACCATAGAGTTGCCTCATGGGCAAAAGAACCATGAAATTTCTGTTAAGTAATATACAATTGCAAAGAACGCAATGTGGCAAAAGCAGCGACAACAAGCTAATGATCGCATTCTGCCAAGTCTATTACCAGATGCAAACAAGAAATTAACTACACTTTGGAAGTCTCTAAAGCACAAATATTCAACATAAAGCAAGAGAAATTACCATGGTACGACTTTCCAGACTAATAATCAAATATGCATGATATTCATCATCATCAACCCCGACTTTGGAAGAATCTAAACCACGAGTGTTCTTGTGGTAGACGGTCCAAATGCCTTTGCAACCTGGTAGTTCAACCTGCAAAAGGATTATCAATATGATGACAGAAAATACTGCGAAGTGCAATGAATAAAGGCAACGTAAGGACAAGTTGATGATAGTGTAGAAAGAGCCACTAAGAGCAAGTTTGTCCATTCCTCACTTATAGTCCACCAACTGCTAGAATTATGTGGGATCACAAGAACAAACTGTCAACAAGCCCTCATCAGAATAAGAGTGTCAACGATTATAGAGAACATATCCAGTCCACTGAATTTTTTTTCTCTGGTAATATTTTTGTGTCCCATAGATTAACCACCTGTCGAATTAGTGATCCTCCAGTAATCAAGGCCAATAAACTGGGTAATTACACTAGCTGGTAAGTAAAAGTTCCACGGAATACCACTGACCATATCATCCTTTATCAGCATCATACATTTCAACAGAAATGTTCCTTGGCCAGTCTAACCCGCCACTACTCACCATTGTACTTCAAGATTCCATTAAAAGGGGTCAGAATTTAAAAATAGAATAAATAGATATCGCATTATTCTACTTGGCAACGAAACCATTCAGACCAATTTTCCACCTACTTGCACTTGAGAAGGAACAAAACAACCATAAATGTGGCAGAAGACTCTCAAACCTTAGGTAAGGAAAGGGCAGGAAGCAGACAAAGAAGGCTAAATAACGTTTGCTATCTCCCAGCAATATAACTAGAACAAATAGATCACTGAGAAGATCATGACCATCAAAACTCAACAGACTACACCCCTCTTTTTGGCCAATAGATTGCCCGACTCTTGAAAGTTCAACCAGTACCCTGTCCAAGTAACATATTAAAAGAAAAGAAGAGGACAAATTATTTAAGGGATGTTATTCTTATGCCCCCATTTGTTTTCTGGTACAGTGACGAAGAGACCTATAAGAGAGCTGAAACATTTAACGAGATATTCTAAGATAAAGAACTGTGCCACACACCTCAGTAATTATTTCTGGACGAACTGACTGCCTCAGAACACACAGAGAACCATTCTTCCCATGACCAGAACAACACACCTGCACGATCACTGGAAAGGTATGAAGAATGTAACTTTTCGTTTAAAAAATGGAAATGTGCAAGTAACTTACAGTATGTATCGAATTAGTCAGCTGGTGTTAGTAAATGATTGGTGAAAACACTCATGGATGCAATAACAATAGACATGTCGTACAATCATGTGTATACTGTACATAGTCAAAAGCAGGAGTTGCTACTTGCTACACTGACCAGTTCGTAGTTGCTTTGTTTTGCAACTCCAGTAGCATTAGCATCAGCATTGATCCGCAGGCCATATGCAAAATCTTTCAGAGGGCCAATGTTAATCAAGGAATCCCTCACTGCAAATGAAAAGGTTTTCTGCAGATAGGAAGGGGTTACAATCCAATACCTAAGGACAAAGTAGGCACAACTTCAACAAATAATAAGTTCGCGAGTTTGGTCAAAGTCAATAGCTAAGATCAACCATTACACAATAACATACTAAAAGACTATGATAATGCATCGAAGATAACTGTCAGTTTGAGGCAGGAAAAGCTTTCATTTCTTACAAGAGACATGTACTCATGCTTCAAAAAGCAAGATGAAGATCGAGGGAGCACAATATGGTATGCCAAACAATTGCACCTTCCTCTAGCACAGTGAGCATTTTAAACAGGATTCAATTTCATGAAATCTATGTTTTAATTGTTTCAGCGGAAAGGAAAGCATTCTAGCCTGCGAATGTGCGCAGAGACAGAGAGAGGGGAGTGGGAAGAAACCTGCGCAGATTCTGCATTACTTGGCGTTAAACCATGTATCGAGAGCTCCTCTCCACCAACCATGTCTTGCAAAGCATCAGAAGAGGACATGCGCAACCTCTTCGCCAGAGGGGCATCACCTTCAATATCTCCCACCTAGAAAACTCATCAACAGAAGGATTCATCAACATCCCCAAGAAAGGACAGCCAAAAAATCAACCAAATGTTTCAGAAATTAAGAGCAGCTTCATTAATTTTTTAAACATCAAAGTTTTGAAGGCAGAAGGTATGGAACAAGTGCTCAAGAAGTGACGTGTCACAGAATCCCAAGAGTGAACAGTGAATAAGACATCGCAAGTAGTAAAATTCTTCATTCCACCACAGACCTCTTCCGTCAAACCAGATGAAGGCTTTGAGGTTCCAAACCCGCAAGTATATTGCACCAACAAACTGTCTCCCAATCGACTGCCTAGGAAAAACAAGGAATTTCCAATTGTTGTAATCCCCTAAGACAAGGAGCATAGTCATCAATGATGTGCCAATCCAAAAGCAACCTAATAAGAGAGTTCCATACATGAAAATAACTTACAGAAGTAAGCACAGAAGCCTTTGACTTTGCAAGATCCAATCTTTGCACCACACTGTAGATGGGAAATATTATAATGGAAGTAAGAAGATTCCAGCCATCATAATTAAAGTGGCAGGAACAGAAAATACAACTGCAAAATACTTCAAAGCTGCGATCATATTCAGCAAACAGTCATATAAAAGCAAAGGCCGGTTGCTTTTAAAATAGGAAGAAGAGATGAAAATGCCTTCGGATCAAAACTGGCACACATACCTACTGCAGTGACAACATTATGCTCAAGAACCAAGACAGAATCTATTAGGAAGTCCGTGCTTTTTTTTTGGAAAATATAGACATGTAAAAATAGGAATATATATATGGACATGTAAATATCAAAAACTATGTCCATCACAGTATCCCAAAAAGGAAGGTCAACTCTCATAGATACATGAGATCAAAACATATCTAAAAGCTCCAACACAGACAAAATTTAAGAAGAGAAGAAAAATCAAGCTTTTAAGCCAGAAGAGATAGAACAGAAGAAAGTAGAAAAATAATAGTGATCACCTACCGCCCGTCATAAACAAGGGTAAGCAGCAACAACTCCCCAGTTTTGGTTGACAGCAAGACTACGTCATTCACCAACCAAGTGGCATTGGCAGCATCAAGCTCAACACTAAAACTCGACTTTGGCATCTCTTGACTGAAATCCCAATAAAATAATATATATAATCAACCACAAGGAACAATGATGAAAAAACCTGACGGACATGAGAAAACACATTTCAAAAAAAAATTGAACCAAAGAAGCTTTGATGAGATGCTACTGAATATCACTCCTAGTCCCAAATCAAGAGTTAAGATATTGCTAGAAACACATGAAGGATGCATGATTCAGTGATCTTCCCAGAAAATCAATGCAAATTAACTTCCTATATATTCTTTATCTTTTCAATTCTTTTGTTGTTTTTCTAATGTCTTCTCCTACTAAGGGTGCGGTATTGGAATTAAAAAGCTGCAGAAAACACGGTTTGTCTTTTGCCAAAAGATAAACCATGAGAAGTTGAGCAATTAACAACTATTAACTCATTAAGAATAAAAAATTACCAACATCACTTTAACAAACCAATCAAGCATGTCATGAAACCACAGATATCAAGTAAAATTTTGAGAGTAGGGAGAGTACCTGCCGTCGGTAGAACTGGCATAACTATTGAGAGCCAAAACACAAGAAGTAGACTGCAAATAGAGGAAACAGCTGTTCAGGAGAACACACTTCGCACACATAATTTGATCAATAACTGTAAAAAAAAAAACAACTGCAAGATCCCGCTAGATAAAAGATGATAGAAACAAGCTAGACACTTATACGCATCTTAAATGCATGCTTCCGAAAAGTCAGACAAACTACCTGACTGTGATAATGAATAGCATTAGCAGAAATCACAAGAACCCCACCGATTGGAGAAGGAACTGCAAGAAGCTTGTACGCATCGTGAGGGAGATTCTGACAAGAGGAGAAGACAAAAAAGTAAAGAAGAATATAAAGCATCTTAAAACAGATATAACTATCATCAAGGGCTGCTCTAGGTTATAGAATGGTTTTCCATATTTTGGCAGTCTTCAGAAATCAAAGAACATGACAAAGGTTTAACGTGAAACATTGTCCATACAATCCGTCCTAATTCATGAAAACAAAATCAAATGCACGGCTCATCAGCAACTTTCTCCCGCAACTGATATAAACTTAATTTATGGAGGGATAAAAAAAAAAACAGGAAGAGAAGTAACATGTTTCATCAAGCACAGTAATAACCACATGAGACCATTCTGAGAGAATTGTTCTACATTAGAATATTGAGACAATCAACCAACCATCTGAGGAAGAAAAAGTCACAAGCACTTGGTCATCATTTCAAGAATGCATTCCCAACCTTTCAAAAAGATTTTTGTCACTTTCCTTTTCCTTATTGAACAAACTGATGGAAAGTAATTCAAAATGAAAAAGAAAAGTTGGAAATGGTTAGACCCACAACCATGATCACAAGATCATACAAAAACAAAAGCTAAACCCAAAAAGTACTGGCACCGACTAGGCGAAGATATTCAAGTTACACCGTCCATTAACTATGACTTGACCAAATAGAAGATAATAGTAATAAGACTTTATGAATAAAAAAAAAAATTGGACGGATAAGTATGAATCAACTCTCCACAACGCATCTAGACAGACATAGATGCAGTTAAAGTATCAAAAGGATAGGTAGAAAGATCTATTTGACAACTGGAGAACTTACTGAGGCTGACCAAATCAGAGGATGCTGCTTCAGGGTTGTGCTGATGCTGAGTGCAGATATCATGCAAGTATGGCGCTTCCAGGAAACACGTCCCGCCCATGTAAGCTCCCGCTCATGAAGTATTACCATCACAGGCTCAATATAGCCTTAATAAGACATGGAAGCAAAAAATCTAGCATGTGTTAGCTCACACAAGTAGCTAATCAAGTGCAGTCAAATAAACCTACCAACCCAGTAACTTTTAATCACATAAGACAACATGAGATTTCAAGCATTACTATCAAGAAAATATTTCCGCAAAGGAGACATGGAGTTTGCTAAGCTAATGGCGGCATTTTCAAATATTACAGATATGATCTACAAGTTGTCGCAGCTCGCAAGACTAACACAACAAATTGTCTCTCCATAGTCACCTCAGCAGGTAAACCATTTAAGTAGTAGTTTGCAGTCTCCATGACATTGAGCTTACACTTGCTGGCCTAGATGCTACTACCGAGTACATCTTGGCATATATTCTACAGCAAAAAAGATGTGGAAACATGGTAAAAGAAGTAAATCTTGGAAAAACAGAACTTAGTTATTAACTTCCTCACCGTGTACAAATACAAAATCTTTTACATGCTTCATTTCCAACTCCCGGAGACTGATTATGTAGGATGATTCTACTCGAATGGAAACTGCACCTCCAGATTCGAATGTGTCCTCATCTCCCACCAAGCCAGAACCAACCTGAGCCCCAAAATCCAAAATGATGTTAAGTCAATAGGAGCAATGCTGCTAAACATGTGTTGCACAAAGAATTTAGGAAACACAACAAAAGCTGACTTGAAAAATAAGCTTGCACTATCTCTTGGAAAACACAACTTTCCTAGAAATAAGAAGTGAATTGCCTACTTGCACTGGTTGGCCAATTAAAAACCTACTTCTATTAACAAAGTCATTTGAGAAATGCACTCGCCTATCTCTTGACACCACGAACTGGAATAGAAGATATTGCTCCTTTCACTATACTCTATGATTGCCTCAGGGATAGAGGGAACACAATGAAATTGGGAGGAGAGTACGAATTGCCAAAACGATACAACTGCTCGTCCAAACAGCTACATAAGTTTGTGCATCATATTACTTTAAATTTTAGATTCAAGCTAGGAACAAAACTGAAATCTACAAAGTCTTAGATGACCAAATTCCATTAGAACCTCCAACACAAAGGAAAGCAAATTCAACAGAAAGGGGACTAAAGGTCTATGACAAAAGATCTAAGGAAATAGGAGAGACCTGAGAAGCCTTAAGCATTATCATTTGCAGACCATAAACAAGAACCCCTCCACACCTGCCTTGAGGATCAACCTTCACCAGTGGGCCTCCGGCAAAAGATTCTCTACCTCTTTTGAGATGAAGCCAATCTGGACCCTCAAAACAATGCATAGATCTGAAATACCATCATTGAGGATTATGTTTCATCATATAAACATAAAGAACAATAAATTGGTAATATGAGACCAGCCTCCCAATGTTGTGCTTTTTAGCTTAAGGAATAAGGAGAAGCAACAAGAAAAGGAAGAACAGAAGGCAAATATAGCCTAAGAGAAAAATGCAAAACTAAAATTAAGGACCACTCACAGCACAATTAAACATATGTCCTAAACAATCAATAAAATAGCTGCTAAGATGGGTGACGGCATGAACAATTGGTGAGATGCATTTCTTGTAGATTGTGGGATGCCAAGCATATCAAGGGTCAACACTTGGAACATGATGGAAAAACTAAGATGCCACAAAACTATCACAATGAACATTAACAAAGAGCTTGTTTTTTTCTTTTTTTTGATCGAATCACAAAGAGCTTGTTGAAGCCTGATGAATTCTAGAGCTATCTGAGTCAGTTCTTTATGAAAACAATATTTTCTAACAAAAATTTCAACCGCCCGAAATGGAGATTATATGAAAAAAGGTGTAGATCCCCTTCTTTTCTGAAATGTGGGAAACAAGGCAAATGACTATTACATAAAATTTTTAGAATAAATCAAGAAAAAAATTACCAGTTACATTGAGTTTTTAAAGAGAAAAGAAAAAAATCCAACATTTTTATGATAGTCATGGGTGAAAAGAATGGTTCTGTTTTCTCCTCTAAATAATTGAAAATTAATTCAGTACCACCGTAAAAATACAAATCATCTGCGGTGGGGCGAAGAGATTCCTGAAAATGAAACGATCTGAAGAACACCAGCCAAAGGACAACATAAATATCTGACTAAAAGAAAATTCAGAAGTAGAGATATAGATTGAATGTAACCCAAAGACATGGATAAGACCAAATTCTTTAGGCTTGTGCCATTACGGAAGCATCAAAAGAGGCAATACTGCAATAATTTTGCCATAAATTTTTTAGTATCTAATTCAAAGAGCTAAAAAATGACCTAATACAAGTAATATAGCATAATAATCATCCCCCCTGTCCCATCATGCAGTATGATTCGCGTCAGAAGCACTCTATGCCATAAAGGCACTCTTACGTTGTGCGAAGTCCATGAATTGAATCATCAAACTCCAAAATGGAAATTTTTGCATCTTGAAATGTTAAAATGATCGAATCTCTGCTCCTGGAACCATTACCACCTCCAGTTGACAATACTGCCATACTTTCAACATTACCGTGCAACCTGCAGTTCAATTTAAACACAACGTATGGAAAAAAGAAGACGAAGACGGCAGACAAAGACTTTATAAACATATCCATTCATCTTAAGAAATTCAGTGGGAAATACATACTTTGTTTAACTCAAACCAAAGTCTAACAAACTACACTTTAGTGGATGAGCCCAATAAAATTGTCACAGGACCCAAGGACCAAACTAACATCGAGAAGCTCATGTAAAGATCCACAGTGATAACTGACCACATCCTTAAAAGACACTTTCACAAAAGAGAGAGGGCCCTAACAGTCACCCTGCATTTCTAGGAGAATGCTTTAAGGCGTGACTGATATTGTCTAATAACAAGAGTAAAGTTATCTTCACATGCTACAAAGAACAGCAACTCAAGTCCCCAATCATGATAAAACAATTATAAATAGACATCTCCTCTTCTCCCTCAAATTTTCTTTAGTTCATTTCCCTGAATTTGAACAGAAAATAGCTACAGAATGAAAAGATTTTTCCCCTTTGCCATTGGCTCTGATAGCAACCAAATCAGAGCTTCTACACATGATACCCAAATGTTTCAGGGTTCCTGATCTAAGAGTTGAGTCTATCCCAAATATGTCATGTTTTAGCTAGGCATTGACAAGCAGCAGAACCCACAATCTTCATTTTTTGTGAATATGAGCGCATTGTTGAAATCTTATAATGAATGCAAAATGAACAATATCAAGAGGTATCATGCAATGATGAGTAGTTTACCAATATGTGTCTTCTTAATTAGTTTGAGACAGTTTCTTCCAACTAATTATGTTACATGAAAATGAAGTGCATTGCAAGTGTATAAGAAGCCGTGTTCACAGTCCAGATTCATTAAGCAATAAGATTTGGAAAGTTCCCTCCATTATCGTGTGCTCTTCTTGCTCTAAGAAAAGGTTTGATTTGGATTCATTTTTAATGTTAAGATGACATGAACAATGTTTAAGAAGCGGGTGTGAATTCTCGTTGCTGTTCGACCCCCCTTTGGCCACGTCTACCATTTCATTTAGTCAGTTCGGTAGCTGGGTCACAAAACCCAGCCATTTATTGATGGGCAAATGACGGGGATTGAACCCGCATGTGTTGGATTCACAATCCACTGCCTTGATCCACTTGGCTACATCTGCCCTTACCCCCACACAGAGCTAGTTTTCTAGAATAGAGAACATAGAAGGAAACTTATTTCAAGGGAATCGAACCCCCAGAGCGAGTGACTCAAAAAAAGAAGTCCCAACGCCTGACCCCTTTGAGGCGCCTCTCTCATTTCCTTGTTCTTTTTATTGGAAAAAAAAAAAGGAAAAAGTATTAATCTCCTTGCTCTTTTTATTTGACTCTCCTCAGTTTTCTCCCTTATTCTTCTAAGAAGATTTCTCTACACCATGTTTCCACCTTAGAACAAGAAAACATCGCTTTGTTCAAAGACGCCAATATTTCAATATGCTTATCTGGACTAATGTAGTTCCCTCAGAAGCAACTTTTGGTTGCAAATTGCACTGACAAAATTATCCAATGAAAAGAAGCCATAAAATGACCACCGTGCGTGCACATAAATTTAAATTCTAAGCCTCAGTGTACTCTGCATAAAGCTGGGCTAGAGGTCGACACATGTTACTCACCCTGAATTAAACTCCTTCCCAAAATCAAACTTATCTAACTTTTTTAGGCGTGGCATTTGGCTCTTTCAAAGCTGTCGCATCAGAGTGAGAGCGAAGAATCATGTGCTTGAGTTAGTCGCCTTAGTCAGTTGTCGGATTTGCGAAAAAATGAGCTTGATAGTTGGTCGATATTCTTGTTAGAGATGCTGATCATATTGAACTGGATGGAATGCATTAGCATACGATTCAGCTACACTCGTGCACTCAAGAGGGTTTTGATGAGTAGAAGTTTCATAATTCTCTCTCTATAGCTTGCCTCTGCCGTTGCTCATTTCTCTCCTAAGTATGTCTGTACTGTATCACAGGGATTACGGGATATCTCCCACTACGTGTCTACATCGTAAGAGAGAACAAGAAGAAAGACAAGAACCTGTAGTGGCAAACGAGCTCGAGCGAAGCACCGGAAACACCATCCATGGCTCCGCCGCGCTTGGCCTCGCCGGAATCCTTATCGCCGTCTTCCTCCACTCTCACCACATACACTTCGAGAACGTTCGCGGCGGCGACGATGAGGTTCGGGACGGGTCCGATCTCTCGCCGCGGCGGGCAGTCCGGCTCGAGATCGTCGGTCTGCAGCGGCGGAATCCGAGGAGTGAAGTCGGAAGGGCTGTGGGTGACGAAGCCGGAAGCGCAGCTGTCGATGCCCGTGGGCCAGTGCATCATCTTGTAGGCCGCGAAGCTCATTCCGTACGGACGCGAGCGTTGCAGCGACCAAGCGTCTCGGAGAAACGGAGGGAGCAGAGAGAGAGAGAGAGAGAGAGAGAGAGAGAGAGGAGAACAGAAGCTTTCCTCGCCGAATGGCGCAGTGAAAATGGCGGAATCGAGGATGAACTTGGCAGCGATGAATAATACTCTGAAATGCAGAGTGCAGAGAGATACTAGGGTTTCAGCTTGAACCCTTTGGCGGGAGTGCGATGGCAGGGAAGGAAGGAACGGCTTCGCCCAAAGCCTTATAAGAAAAACGACATTACCCCTAATTTTGAAGTAATATACACTTGTCCCGAACTTTCAACTACTGCCTAATATTTTAAATTTTTATTGTGTTTAAATTTTCGTTATTTTTATTAGTATGTGCAACGCACGTGATTTTTTTAAAGGGTACAAGTAATTTTTTTTTTTTTGTAAGGATACAAGTAATTTTTTTAATCCTTAATTTCTGTGAAAAATTATAAATACAGAAAATGGGAAATAAATAAATTAGCTAAAATTCTAATAATAGAACAAATAAATACCAATAACGTTAAACGAAAAAATAATTTTAAAATTTAATAAATATGACCACTTTAGTAAAACTAGATAAGATACTTCAAGAAAAAGAATCGATACATATTAAATAAGAAAAGGAAAAGGCCTCGATAACAAAATTGCTAAATGAAAAAAATTGGCGGCTCATTGTTTATATATAAAAGATTGATTAATGTAAAAAAGTACTTTACTAATAAATTATTTTGAAAAATTATAAAAGGAAATGAGTTCTTCCCCTTTTATAAGGAAATAACTAATCAAATATAAGGTGATGATTTTTAATATTTTTTATTGATCAATCGTACTTTGCATTAATTAACAATTTAAACTCATTTTTTTCATTTTACTTCATTGTGTTTCTTTTTCATAAAACATCTTATTAGTTCTATCAATATATTCATCAAATTTTTACGTTTTTTTATATTATTATTGATATTTATTTCCTTAGTAATGCTTTAGTGGATTTATTATTCTCCATTTTCTTTATTTGTATTTTTTATGGAAATCAAGGGTAAATGAGAAAAATAAAAAAAATATGTGATCAAAATTAAGGGTGATATGACCCAGGGTAAATAAATTCCGGACCAAATATTAAGAGCCTACTCTATCAAAGTAGATTCCTAGTATGTGGAACCGGATCCGAACTAGGGATCACCCTGGAATTGAACCAACCAATAGGGTTAACTCAAAAATAAAACCTATCTTTTAAAAAAACCAAACTTTAAGTTTTATTATTTTAGGAAAACATGCCACGCAACAAAATCGCAGTATAGTGGTTAAGACATTGATGGATTTTGTATGCTAGAAATCCATCTTTAAACAAAATAAAAAACAAAGAAGGCCAAAAACCGATTCCCGATTGAGGGCAAATGTGTACTCCTCTGAGGTTCGGCAGAATTTGGCGTAGTTTCCCCTATAACATGATAGAAAATTTAAAGACAACAAATTGGTATGTAAAATTGATAAGCTGAATTATTTGAGAAAAATTATCCAAAAAATCTTAAACTTATTATACGATAGCTAATTTCATCATAAACCTTTTAATTATGTCAATTGAGTCATAAACCTTTTAATAATTTACCAATTTAGTCCTAAATTTTTTGAATATTTGTCAATTTAGTCATAAACTTTTTAATTGTGCCAATTTAGTCATAAATCTTTATTATCTGAATAAAATCAATCGATAGTAGAAAAAATATATATATTAACACGTGCACAACTATGTCTTTTGACATGGAAATGTTCATCGTTAATGGACATCACTCAATTCGACGTAAATGACGAGCATACCGAGCATTGAGTCTAGTACCGAGTAATTACACGAAAAATAACTTTCACGCCATGATTGTTAGCAATGGCCCCAGGCCTAGGAAGGGCACGTGAAGGCCCGGCACCTTTACGTGCCATGCCGGCCCCCGTCCCAAGCAGAAGAAAAGAGATAACTCGTAATTCACAGGACCTGATGAGCTCTGCTGCAGTAAAACTTGGACGAAGGCACTGTCCGATTCTTAACCAAAAATCGAGAAACGATCAAAGGAACGTGATGGACACGCTAGGAAAGCACAAACATGACTCTATCTAGAGCTCTCTTGCATGGGATCGGTGTCAAGTTGCAAACACTCACCAGTTTGTCCTTTTGTTATTTAAAATTCTTGAGAATCACACGTCAGAGTGCAGGTAATCCTACTCTCTTATAGCAGGAAATGGTGCAGGTAGAACATAAAGTTGGTCAACTCCAATCCACTCAGTAGCATCCTAGTACGTTGGAACGGTTCAGGCAGGACATAGAACTCCCATGCACATATATAACGACGACTATATAACTGCAGATGCAATAGCACATAATCTATCTGCCACTTCTTCTCCACCCAATATGCCTGAGAAGGATGTGGAAGATCCCAAAAAGAAGCGTGTCAGGCAACCGCCTTCAGTACCATTTCTTTGGGAAGAGAGGCCCGGAATGCCCAAAAAGGACTGGAAGGACAAAGCTTCTTTGTCTAGGCCAGTTCCACCACCGGCCAAGCTAGTTGCTTCAATCCCCTTCACATGGGAGGAGAAACCGGGAAAACCACTCACCTCTATCTCACAGCCACCAAAAGAATCCAAAAGACTGACCTCGAACACAAACCTCATTGGTGCACCTTTGCCTCTACCTCCCTCCCGTTGCCTTGAAGCCAATGGTTCTTATAGAGAATTTAGCGATGATGATGGTGATGGTGGCTTGATTGACGAAACATCCGAGTTGGATGTTGAACCATTTCTCTTTGAAACGGATGACAACTCATTTAGTTCCCCACCCTCTGTTCTGGCAAATTTGTTTTTGTCATCTACAACGATCTCTACAGCCGTTCCAGTGCAAATGATCTCTTCGAGGGACAATTCTGGTCCAGAGATTCAATCCGGTCTTTCATCACCAGCTTCAGACTCTAAAAGTAGCAGGAGCAGTTCTGTGTCTGGAACTTCAAGCCTTGTGGGTGCTTCCTTCTTGGAATGCCTCTTTCCAATAATTCCACCGAACTCTGGTTTCCTAGAAAAAGTTGAGTCCTATGAGAGAAAGCCTTCTAGTGTATCAGAGCTATATGCTACGACTGTGGATAGAGAAAGTAACAGCAGCCTCACGGTAAGACGACCGAGGACTCTTGGGGAGCTCATGCTGATGAGCCGGAGGATGAGTTGCAGGAGGAAAGCTGTGCACAAGAGAAAACAAAACCTGTCGATGGTAACTCAAATGCATCTCAGTATTTTCGTTATTGCACAAACATGAAAGTATAAGTGTCATTTAACAATTGCGCAACACAAAGAGTCCCTAAGAAGAGCATTAAGGGAATTAGAATTGATGGGGCTTCCTTGTTGACACTAACAGGACTGAGAATGAATATGTTTCTCAAAATATTCCCAAGAAAATTAATGAATTACCTTTCTGTCATGCTATGGCAGGAATTTGCAAGACAGAGTGCTTTCGGATGCGGCATCTTTGGATCAGGCAGCAAAATGCTCAAAGGTTTGAGTTGCAGGCGTCAGTTAAGATTCAAGCTGGCCTGAGGTCATAAAGATGAAAGCAAGTTCTATTCCAATCTTCAGTCAATTTCTATTCGGACAGCTATCCCAAAAGCTAAACTAAGTATCGTTCAATCTCTAAATAGCAGTGCATGTCTCCTTAACTCCCCTTTAACTTTGCAATGGTCACAACATATTTATAAGAAACAGTATGTACAACTTGATAGATGATTCATCATCTTGAAGGTTTACACATTTCAGCAACTTTACGAATCCTTTCTATTACAATACAAATGTTGTCTCTCGATAATGTAGTAAAACAACAACGGAACCAGCCCGGTTCTATGGAGTGGCATGCCGAACCAGGTGTTGCGTTGACCTTTGCAACATTCAGAAGCTTGTCCCACAACTGAAGCTCCCCCTTCTCATTGTAAGAGCGAATAAGTCCACTCATATCCACCCAACAATACAAACCACCACTGCTCTCCACGTACTTGAATCCTAGTTCTTTTAGGCCACCCACAAATAAATCATACATCTCCCTTATCCTCTTTCTATTTGTTTCTAGATATCTCTCAATAAAGCCTGTGTCTGAAAGCAAAGAAATCAGTAACCTCTGAGTGGGCACAGAGACAGAAGAAAATCTGGTTAGTTTTTTGGCAGCAGCCAAAACATTGTCATTATATGAATATATAACCCCAACTCTAAAACCAGGTAGAGATAGATCCTTTGACAGACCGTATAATATATGAACCCTGCTCTTGTCAAATTCTCCCACATCCAAAATCTCGGCCAAGCTCACGAATTCTTCGTTCCCATGAATGGAACCTGCAAATATCTCATCAGAGATTATGTGGATATTCTTTTCTTGGGCGAAGTCCAAAAGATTATGGAGCGTTTCACGTGGCAGTAAATTGCCCACAGGGTTTGATGGGTTAGAGATAAGGATTCCCCGAACTCTCTGCCCCCTTTTTCTGGCTTGATTGAAAGCTTGATCAAGAGCAGCGATGCTTGGAATAAAATTGTCGGCACTGCGACAATGAACTGGAATCAGCTCAACTCCAGTTCGCCAGGTCATATCCCTGTCGAAACTGCACATTGGATGCAGCATATATATGCGCAATAAAAACATGTGTCAACAGTAACACATTTTAAAAAAAAAACACACACACACACACAGAAAGGGAAGCTATTTGTGAAAGCTAGAAATACCCGGGATAATAGGGTGTGGGAACAATAAATGCATTTCCGGGATCAGCCAAGCAAAAGCACAAAATCTCTACAGCGGGGAGTTGCACCAGCAGTTAGTACAATTCGCGATGGATCAAATGAGGTCCCTCGTCCCAGAACCTTTGACATGAAGCCCGCCATTGCCTGCATTATCCACAGAACAGAGAATTGCAACAATGACCAAACATTCATCTAGCATTATCCATACACGAATATTCTCCAATCAAAGCAGAGAAGTTTATATGGCACCCTTGTTCCAGCTCTCAAACCAATTACTGATGAAGGCAATGGTCATTCGGTAATAACTACCACTATTAGATGGGTGGATACTTTTCCCTGCTGTTATAAACCATAGCTATTAGCTAAAAGACTATCGTACTTCTGTTAAGAGAGAAGAATTACCACTTTCAATTCCATCAGGCCATCAGAAGGCTGGTATTCCGTGATGCCACCGATGCCCAAATGATCCTTGTCACCTCCATGTCCAATCATTGCACCAGTCAGATTCTCAGACAGCCATTCCCCAATCAAATCCAAGCACAACTACACCAAGCAAGTAGGATAACATTGATCATACACTCTCCCAATTACTTAGCAAGAAAAAAGATCTGGACACGGAAATCACATAGGAGGAGATATTCCACACACAACAGTCGGAACACATCGGCACCGTCACATGCCAATCGATTGCAAATGAATCATAACACGACCACTCTAAGTTACCGACACGGAGGACAATACCCTGTTCTCGGACAATCCTAGCTGGATAATCCCGCCCGGGTTCTCAACTTCGTCAAAAGGGTCCTGCGAAACTCTATCTAATCCCACATAGTACGGCGATTCATTCGGCCTCGCAATCGATTCGGCTCTATCGGACAGCCGGGCGGGGGCGAGGGATCCGCGGGTGGGGAGATGAGAGCGGGAGGCGGAGCGGGGGGAGGTCGGCGGGGCGGGAGGGCGAGCGGTGGCGCTTGAGATGGAACTGGAGGAAGTAGAAGAGAGCGCAGGGGATGAGGGAGCCCAGGATCAAGCCTCCTCGGCCTTGGACTATGCCTTGCAGTGGGACTATCAGTCTCATGATCTTGTTTGGTGATTGCTCGGGAAGAGCTCAGAAGCAGAAGAAGAAGAAGAAGAAGGGTGGATCAGGAGAGAAAACGGAGGGATGGAATCGTGTGTGGCTTTGTTTCATGATCCCTTTCTTCGTCAGCATGCGAAGCTGAAGTACGAGTTGCCAAGCTTTTTCTCCATGTCCGATTCCACCTTAAGGCCCAAAACTTTCAATAAATATAATCAAATTCAAGCGAATATATAATCAAGTTCTAAAATTTTTAAAAGATATAATTAAATTCTAAAAATTTTCAATTTGATCCAATCAAGTCTTTCTTTTAATTGTACCTTTTAAAAGTTTTAGGATTCGATTGCACTTTCATAACTAGATTATTTTGAAAGTTTTAAGACTCGATTGTATTTTTGTGATAAATTTTAGAACTTGATTGTACTTTTTAAAAGTTTCATAAATCAATTACACTTTTGTGATAAGTTTTAGAACTTCAAATGTAATTATTCTTTAATAAAATTGAGTTCCTAAACCTTTTTTGTTTCGCACCAAGTTCTTTAAATTTTTTTATGTCTCGTTAATACCCAAGTTTGTTCCGTGGCATGTCATACATTTTCCGTTTATTTGGCCTTTAAAAATCCAACGTGTAGAGAGTGTGGATAAGCATAGGCTAATTGATTTGACTTGGCTACTTGGCTACACTCTCGGTGTAGTCTTGAAATGACACATCCGGCTCTAAATGATAACGGGCATATTTGGTTCAGCATCTGAAAGCTGCTTTAAGGGTCAAAAGTTCCTTGTGTAAATGCGAAGTTGTTTGGCAAATTTTTTGGGAAGCTTTAAGGAGATGCAATTGTATCTCCAAAGCTTTCCAGGGGCCTTTGGCTGAATGGAGCCCATGAGGAGCTTTGAAAAGTTGCATTTTTAGAATGCAATCGGGCACTGTTCATTTCCGCTGTTCATCGTCTTCCAAGCAATTGATCCAACGGCTGGCAACCGCCACCTGAGAGGCGCTACCACCGAGGGTTAGCGCCTCGGCGACGTTGTCCGGAGTCACACTACCTTAGGCAATGGTCACGAGGTCGGACGACATCACTTGAGGTCGCCAAGAACCGCATCCGCCATCGGCGATTAGCCGGCAACCAGATTGGGCCGCACGGTGGTGGCCGGTCGGCCAGTTTTTTTTTTAAATATTAACAAAAGTCTTTTACAAATAATTTTTACCAAACGGTATTTAGAGCAAAGTTTTTTTCAAATGTGATTTTAAAATACACATTACCAAACACTACTTGCATTTCGAAAAATCCTTTTAGCTCAAAGGCATTTGCATTTTGCCAAAAGCATTCCCCAAAACCAAACCAAACAAGCCCAACATCTCTATAGTGAAATTAGGACAAATTCGCGCAAAGGGTTAGGATTTCTTTGAAGATCTTTGCTCCATCTGAAAGAAGAAATCTGTCTACTTGTGCTGAGGGAACCAAGATTGTTGAAACGGAGCCTTCAATTCAACTGTTTCATGATTATGAAACTCATTTTATCCTATTCATTGATTGGGTCATTACTTTCAAGTTTTTGCAAACAGTGAAAAAACTAGGAAAAAGTGCCAAAAAAGTCCTAAACCTTTTGCATTTGTGTCAATTTAATCTTAAACCTTTTTTTGGTGTCAATTCAGTTCTAAACCTTTTACATTTGTGTCAATTTAATCTTAAACCTTTTTTTGGTGTCAATTAAACATTTTGTATTAATGTCAATTCAATCCTAAACATTTTTGTCTTTCTGTCAATTCAGTCATTCCGGTCAATTTTAATCAAATTTTACTGATGTGGACACCGGTCGACCGATCACCGACGTTGACGTGGATAATTTTTAATGATATTTTAATATATTTTTTAAATTTTTATTTATTTTTTTCTTTTTTTCCCCCTCCTTCCTCTAGCTAGTCGGGACCCGTGATCGACGAAGCCCCTTGCCAGCCACTAGTGAGGCTCGCCCTCACCATCGCCAACGACGACGAAGGTAAGCCCAAGCCCCGCCATGGTTTGGGGCGAGGCTAGATCTAGCCGGGGTCGGGCGAGGTCCAACAAATTGCCCATCGTGCCTTGCCCAGGTCGGCGGGTCCTCACCCAACCGCCAGCGAGGTTAGCCTCATCATGGCTGGACAAGGCTGGACCTCGCCAGATCCGGTGAGGTCGGGCCTCGGTTGGCCGCCGGCAAGGGCTTGAGCCTCACCTAGCCATGGCCTCTAGCCGGTCGCCGGTTGGAGGAAGGAGGGGGGAGGAAAAAAGAAAATAAATAAATACAAATTAAAAAAATTAAAATATTATTAAAAATTATCCACGTCAGCGTCGGTAATTGGCCGGCATCCACGTCAACAAAATCAGGCTAAAATTGGGTGGAATGACTAAATTGGCACAAAGACAAAAAGGTTTTGGACTGAATTAGCACAAAAAAAGGTTTAGAATTAAATTGGCACCAATGCTGAATTGGCATCAAAAAAAGGTTTAGGACTGAATTGGTACCAATACAAAAGGTTTAAGACTTTTTTGGCACTTTTCCCGAAAAAACTATGCGGTTTCTTTGTGGGAAGCGATGACATCGACGACCTTCTCAACATCTAATTCATCCGTAAGCCTAGTTACATTTTCTTATTTTTGTGCTTGCCGTAAGATTTTGTGATTTGATTTGATTAACGATTTAGTATCGGTACGAACAAAGGTGAAGCATAAACATGTGTTTGTGCTATTCTCTTGCAAATGAAACACCATTTCGAAATAATACTCACACTTGGATGGCTCTATAGAGTTTGGAAAAAATGCGAGAAATGCTTATCTCTTCGTAACGGGGGTATAAAGTCTAAATGTTATGGTATAGAATTCTCGATTATACTTTGAAAAGCGGAGTTGTACATATTTACAAGCAATGGTCAAGCGTTGCAAATCGGTGGGGCTAGCATTAGAAATGGGTGACGTTGATTTTTATGCTGAAGGGAAATTGATAAAGATCGTTGATGTTGAATTAGTAAACAAAGTCGAGGATAAGGCCGAATTAGTATATGAAATTAGGGCTGAAGTTAGGTTTGAAGTTGGCGGCAGGGTTGGACTTGAATGTAGCGGTGCTAGGAGGTTGAAGAGGATACTTATACCGACACCGGGAGCGATGATAGTGAGAGTGATGAGTCTGATCCTGGGAACGTGAAAAATAGCGAGACTTTTCTACAGTGGTAGTGACAGTAATGATTTAGACTATGAACCTCGAGATGTGTTAATCAAGCGACGATGACATCGGGAAAATTACCAAAAAATCATAAAATTATTGTATTTGTGTCAATTTAATCACAAACATTTTAATTATATCAATTAAGCTATAAACATTCACATTTTGTAAATTAAGTCCATCCGATCAATTTTTAATTGGAAATCGCTGACGTGGATGACAGTTGTCCTATATGAACAGCTGGCGTCGATATAAGCATTTTTAATAATTATTAAAAAAATTATTCTTTTTTCTTTTCTTTGATTTTTTTTTGAACTTAGGGCCAGCAGCGAAGGCATTATAGCCCTCGTTGTGGTCCTAAGCAAAGCGAGGTCCCACGACAGCCTCGCTCGAGGCCCGGGGCCGGCGAGGGCTTCCCACCCGTCGCTTGTGGCCAGCGAGGTTGGCTAGTGACCCATGCCAGCCCTAAGTTAAAAAAAAAACAAAAATAAATAAAAGAAAAGAACGAAGAAAAAATAATAATAATTCAATAAATAATTAAATATTTTTAAAAATATCCACATTAACACCGATCATGTCATATAAGACAATCGGTGTCCACGTCAATAATTTCTGGTCAAAATTGGCCGGATGAACTCAATTAGTATAGTTAAAATGTTTAAAACTGAATTTGTAGAAGTGCAATATATTTATAACTTTTTGGATAATTCTCTCTGAGTACATCTTATCTGATAATGAGGAGTTCTTTTAAGCAAGGAAAATGACCAAAAGGAGCTAAGGATACTAAGGGAGGCTGTATTGGCTACTAATACAGTCGAAGATGACATGAATAAGGGTGACAATGACGAGGATATGGAGGCAGATGAACATCTCAATCCTCCTAATTTTGGAGACGAGGAATCTCAAGAAAAGTATAAACCTATTAGATATGACTCTTAGCTAACTAAAGAGATATTGCAAAAATATGAAATCACGAATGGCTACAACATTGGTTGCAATAATAGTGTATACAAAAATATGGATTGCGTGCATGCGAATGGATGTGAATAGTCCCTTTTTGCTAGTTGGATGAAGACGGAGAAGAGAAAGCTTGTGTCATCGTGAGAATTGGAGAAAGACAAGCTTGCTCGAAAAGCAAAAGAAACGAAAATACATCTTACATCTGGCTTGCTTATTGCCTAAGATTAAAGATAACATGAAATATACCATAGCACAAATGCAAGCAGTGTGAAGGAGACGTCGAAACTCATCCTCAACAAAAAAACACATATCACGGGACAATTACTATAGCTATTCAAATTATCAGGGGTCCATATGCCGAGCAATGTAAGCTGTCGACATCTTTTAAAACTCAATTACATAAATGTCGCGAGAACAACACACTTAATCTTGAACTTATATTTCGACAAAAAAAAAATCTTGAAATTGTACGTCCTAATATGTTTAACAGATTCTATGTGGGCATTGAAGGGTTGAAAAGGAATTGTCTAAAAGGTTGTTGGAAGGTTATTGGACTAGATCTCATCTTTATTGAGATCATGATAATGATGCGTTGCGCCGTTGGAAGAGATGAAAATGATCAAGGGTTCAAGTTGCATGGGTCGATGTCGACCCCAAGACACAAGACAATTGGTTTGATTCCTCAAGTTAGCTATTTGAAAACCTTGAAGCGGGCAGAGGTAACGATCGTACCTTCATAAGTCAACAACAAAGGTAAAATTAATGCACATTGCATTAGTTCTTTCATAAAAAATAACAGTTGATTGGATATTAAACTCACTTGGTATGCATTTCAATTATGTTTTGCAGGGTCTTATCAATGTAGTTTTTACACCGTCTCCTCATGCAAAACATAGGGATTGTGCAGGGCACACTCAACGCGAACTGGATAAGAAGTTGTACAAGGGAGAAACATTTTGACATTACATATGGAGATCCGCATATTGATGGCTTGATGGCCATCATGAAATACACACGAATAAACTAATTCTGCAATGCGAAATAGAAAGGTACAATAGTGCGTTCGTTGATAGGTTGAAAAACCAAAGAAGCAAAAAGAAAAATAAATGTAATTATATTAGATTGAAAGAGACCCAAAAAGAGAAAAGAAGAAAGAGGAGAAAAACAAAAGCAACGTGATGAAGAAAAGGGCATTCGACGCTACTGCCTTGCAGCAGCAGCAAGTATTCTTTTGGTCGAGAGATCCGCGGAGGGGGACCCCGCACGAAACAGCAAGAGGAAATCGCAAGGAGCCCACCGGGCGCAACTCCTGCTCGCGCCTCGCGCGGACGGACCCAGTTAGTTTTTACTCAGAATCGCTTTTTGCTTTTTCCTCGTCTACTTCACCTGTTGAAAGTGAAATAGGGAAGAGGGGAAAAATAACTTGCGCAGGAAAAAAAGGAAGAAGAAGGAGAAGAAAAGAAACAAAGAATATGAAGTTTCTGGTGGTGCTGAGTGATGCGGCATTGAAATGTACCTCATTTTATCGGGTAACAGGATGTGGATTAAACTTTATAATCTATCTCTCTGGATAGAGAGGATTAAGACCTTCGAAATTTCATTCGAGAAAGTATAAGCAATTCACTTTAAGGGAAAAAAAAAAAAGCGAACTACCCAAGCTTGTCATCACAATCACAGGCATCAAGATACGGCTAGTACGCATCGCTCCGTACATTTCAATATCTATACTAGATTAGATGAGGCCCCGCACGCAAAAACACCAAGTAAATTTAAAAATGATGCATTGATATTCATCTATAATCTCGAATTCGCATGACATTGATGCTCGAATTAAAACTCTTTCGAATTTAACCATTCCGGCTGGAAATATTAAATAGCTATTCACTTGATTTTTGTAAGAGCAAATCAAATAAAATGTGATTTGAAATTCGGGATAATAGCATAAATAGTTCTTGAACTTTGGTTCAATGCGCAATTTTGGTCCCTAAACTTTTAATTTGCTTAATATAATCTCCGAACTTTACTTCAATATGCAATGTGATTCCTAATTTTTAGTATGTTCAGTGCTTTCCTTAAATTTTCAGTAGATGTTCAATTTAATCCTCGTACTATATAAAAATATTCAGTATTGTCATTTTATTAATTTAAGTTCAGAGACAGTATTGAAGAACATGTACCTAAAAATCCGTTATCACATCAAATGATTTAAAAGTTCTTGAACTAAATTGCACGTTGGGTTAAAGTTCAGGGATCACATTGAAAAAATTAAAAGTTCATTGACCACGGATTATTTATGTCGTTTTCCTTTGAAATCCAAATGAAATAGATAATGAAAAGTGGGCAATTATAACCATATCCTTTTACAATCTCTCCATCTCAATCTCAAGTGACTCCCACTCGACCAAAAAAAGCGACTTCCACTCGATATAAAATGATTGCATATGGAATGGATTCTCTTGGGAGCATAGCATGTGATTTCCCAAAATTGTACTTTCACGTGACCAAAAGAGATCAAACCGAGTAGGTGGGCCGACGCTTCGTTATTGACGCAAATCCAAAACTTTCTCTCGTTAGTCAACCATCGACCTCATCCGTTTTCATTTTCTTTTTTCAAATTCAGAGGAGCGTGGCCGTGTTTGCGAAATGACGGAATCACCCTTTTGCTGGAAAAAGTGCGGGGCGCCTCCGCAGTTTCCTAGTTTTTGGAATTTTGTTTTCTTTTAGGATTCCATGGAAAAGTAGACCCTTTCGCGATGGGAAAATAAAAAGAAAGAAAGAAGACAAAACCTTGCTTTTGTTTTTTAAATTTCAAAACTGGACTAGTCCAAATTCCCGAGTCTAATAAGGCCAGAACAAAACCAAGAAAAATAGACAAAAGAAAGAGTAAAGTCTCAATCGTGACAATTTCTAAACGGTGCATACACTCCGTGGGCAACATGTCAATCCACTAATCTTCCCCGTGGCAAGACATCAACGAAGTTTCTCCATTTTTTTCCATTCTAAATCTCCAAATTATAAACAAGCACGGAAGTTTATCAAATAAGATAAGAATATAGAAACGATAAATATTTTCAGATAAACGTATCGACACGATACTTGATAACCGAAAAAGGTGCGATTTAACTTTTTTTCATGGTTGCATAATATTTTCACATTGTTGCAACGTGGAACATTACAATTCCATAGAAAAATATTTAAAAATTACTCAAAATGCGATTCAACTCATTTTAGAAACTAAATTTAAATATATTACTGTTAGGTGGACTCTTTTAAAAACCATAATTCTTTGCATTACTTAAAACCATATCATGACTCTTCTTCAAATTTTTCACTCAAATTTCGAGATTGACGTCTAAATAATAGGTTAAAGATAAAAGCCGAAACGTGCTTCGCACGCGCGAGGGCAAAATGGTCATTCGCGGCGTGCGACAAATAAACAGTGCCCGAAGTTGGACCCACAAATTCAAAAATTTCGGATCCTATATGACCATCGCCCCCGACTCCTCCTTCCGTCCCCATGATCGCAGCTCCCCCCCTTCCTGATCGTCTCTCCCTCTCAATTTTCCCTAGAAAATCCGAGGGAGAACCGCGAGAAAGTTTTGCGAAATCGGGGACGCGATTCCGACGCCCCCGCCATGCTCATGATGAAGCGAGGGATGCTTCGCGGTTCCGCTGCAGCTGGCGCGTTCCGTTAGCTCCGGTCCTCGTTCCGATGAAATTTTTTGTTCGAGAAGGCGATGGAGAGTTTTGATTTGAATGCTTCGTGAGATTCTCCCGCCCTGATTTCTCGGTCCTCCGGTGAAGAGAAGGAGCCGATGGATGACGATGAAGTGGAAGGACGGAGCGGCGAGGAATGCGATCCTGATTACGAGTTCGACGCGGCTCGTTTCTACGATTTCCGTCGGTCCGAGACGTGCTCGGAGGCCGAAGCCGCCGAGCGTTGGTTTGAATCCGCCGGCACTTATCCGCCTTCGCGTAAGCATCGGATTGTCCATCGCAGACTTCTTTCTTTTTTTTTTTTTGGAAGTGATTTTTTTCTTATCCGCCTGTCGACGATTTTGAGCGCTCTCGTTCATGATTGTTCAACCGAATGCGTCGTCGATTTTTTCCAAGAGTCTGAAGTGTTTAGAGACGGCGATCATCTCGTGCGTAGGAGATTTCTAATGCATTCTTCGTAGCCCGACTTTCATCCGGTTCGCGATCGTAGAAGGCCATGATGCCTGCCGCGAGCACTCAGAGATTTTCTTCCAGCTCTGTTGTTGTTTTCTTCCACCATCGGTGCTCTGCCTATGACCAACTCTTAACGTTGGCAACCGTTCACGCTTCGCTGCTTTCCAGCTGAAATTATGTGCTCCAAGTGTAGTATCCTTCAACAAAGTTAATCCTATTCCTTTCGTCTGCCTCCGAGCAGAAGTTTGCGAAGCTGTTGGTTTTTGATGATTTTAGTCGAACCATCTTTATGCTGCTCACGTCGCATTTACTTTTCTGTGTCAGCCTTTATAGTGAAACTGAGGTGGAGCAATGATGATCTGAGAGGAGATGCAGAGACGTCCTCGAAAGTGGATGGTCAAGAAGACACGAATTCTGTCACTACAGACACAGATCATGACATGGAATTGGAGGTTTCAGCACTAAACTGCAGCGACCAAGGTATCGTTTATTTTACTAATCATGTTATACTCCTCTGAACATGGTTCATCAAGGTAGAATTTGACATAGGTTTTAGGAGTCGTGAGTGTCTAAGCTTTTAGCATCTTTTGGCAGTCGGTAGGAAGGCTATCAGTGCTATGCAAATGTTCTCTGTCTTCTTCTTTTTCTTTTCCTCCCTCAAGATGTTCAAGGATTTTCTTGGTGTCATCTTATACTTACCTGCAGCCAATAGGGAGAAAGAGGCAAATAAGCAAGAAGTCTCACGAGGTGATCTTTTTATACTTAAGTGGAAGTTTGCATGTCATTAAGGGTTGCATGGTTTGGGATACATTCTTTGTTTGCCATCGGTGTTTCTAGGAATGAAGCTTCAAGTCCTGTTATGTCCTCTTTTCTCATTTGTGTTCTAATCATACAGCGGAAGAGACCCCAAAAGTCAAAACCAAGCCTCTGGTGAAGTCATCCTCACCTAGGAGTTCAACTTTGATGAAGCCCACAGCCAGCTACTTGGCCAAGCAAAACTGGAGCCTAGAAGTTCGCTTTAGTAGTTTCTTGAGGTGCTGCCTCCGTTGGATCTGTTGGGCTGGTGAATTTTCCTGTTTGATTCTGTCTTTAATTGTTTGAATGGTCACTCACTCTCTGTCATCTATGTTTCCACGTTGAAATTCTAGGTCCAACAAGTTTTCAGTCAAAAATCATAAAACATTGTTGCAGTACTCACCACTAAGTGACAATCGAGCGACCAAACGACAAAAGCTAGAAGCAGGCTATTTGCAAAAGGTGCTTTATTTTGTTGTGTAATGACATTCATGGGCATCTTTCATTTTCTTTTGTTATATATGAGCCGGCACCTAAATTTTCCTGGTAGTTTTTTCCATTTTTTTAATTGGGATTGATGATCACTGGTGAATTTTCTATTTAGGTTGCTAATTTGAAGCACCAAACTCCTCTACATCACAAATTATCTTGCAAGGTAAGGTACACCATTCGGAGATTTTCATCTTTGACTTCAAGATGGGTCTGAGTCTGGCAAATAATCTGTCATATCCACAATCAGTTCAATAAAATGGAAATGTTCGCACTATCTTGACCCTGTATCAGGTTGGATATGACATCGACTCGGTGCTCGTTAGACAGAACTTTACAATCCCTAGAGAATTTTCTTTGGAAACAGCCCGTAGGGCACAAAGACACAGGTGTAAACCTTTCCATCTGGCCAACTATACTGTTTGGAAATGTTTCTCAGTTTTGATTTACACATAAGGAAACTTATGGATTAGTTGTAATTTCAAGTTTCAGGTCCAAAAATAGAGTAGAGTCTGGTGAACATGCCAAATCAAACTCGCCAGTTTTGAAGGCATGCCAATTGCGTCATAAAGTTAGTGCAGTTTTTTTGGTTTGTAGTCCACTTTAAAAAATTATTCTCATTCAAATTGTATGATCTTAGTACGCATGTTTTGGCCTTGAAGGTGCCTTTAGCAACTCTCCATAAGAAAAGCACATTAGGGTTCCAGGTATGCTCTCTGTCAAGTAGAATGAAACTTGTTCATTTTCCAGCAAACATTTCTATAACATCTGATGGGTAGAAGCATTTTGTTGAATTGCATATAGTAGTTTTTAATGTGGACAATCTGCACGTTGGAATTCTTCTGAGTCATTATGTCTCTCTTGTTGGCTATTATGCCTTTACTCTGGAGAATCAGGGTGGTCACATGCTTCTATAATCATGCTAACCTGATTAAAAGACGCATAAGTTGCATATGGTCGTTTATCTCACTATATGTAGGAGTTAATTTGTTTGTTTTGGCAGGAAGTTGATGTTTCTTCTGTTTCTGCTGCAGAAAATGTAATGCCAGAAGTTAATAGGTAATTTAGTTGATCACTGTTAATTTTTTAACTAAAGATTCTGAGTTAGGATAAAAACACATAATGTGGAGGAACTACTGTTAACTACTGGAGTTTTTACATTTTTTTTTTTTTGGTCGAAGCTGGAGCTTTTACTTTAGATATGGGGAGTTGCTTCATTTTTTAGATAGATGTTATTGGGACATCAGTATTGCTCTTTAACTGTTATTGTTTCCTCTGCAGACTGATTTCTGCTGATACTCACAATCAGAAATGTAATATTGTTCCTAAAATTGGAGCTTCAGCAAATAATAAGGTGGTTTCTTTGACTGAATAATACTACGTTGTGAGCAATATGTACTAATTTGTTATACGTTGGTTGCCCGTGGTGTTAGAATCTGGGAGTTAATTAAGAAAATAGTCTTCTCCAAAAATTTGGAAGTCTGTGGAGGGAAATGGTTTTTAGACCAGTTTTAATCTACTGCTTCGCTTTCTTTGACATTTTTTGCTTAATCAACTGCTTTTTTTTTTTCCAGGAAACAAAATACCGAAGGAAAAAGCATGATCCACCAGTGGACCTCTTTGAAAAGGTATGTTGAGTTTGAATTTATTTTAAACTACCAATGGATGGTAGCGTCTTCTTTCATTATTTTTTTTTCCCGAACAGCATCTTCACCACGTTGGAAGCATTGTTAGTTTTCTTTTACTAAACTTTGTCTGGAGTATTGAAGAGTTATCAGGATTTCACTTATTGTTTAATTCTCATGGTTGGTCAGCTGTCCTTAGAATCTAAATTTCATCTGAATTCAAAGACTCGGTCGAAAGTGCCTCCGGTCAGAGAGGTTGGTTCCTCTAAGGTCTTGTTTCTGAATCCCCACTACCTGAGAATGGTTAGCATGATTTTGATGGTCACTGATACAGGTTCACTTTATTTGATGGCACGGGGATTTAAAACAAAATGCGGTGATGTTGATTCAACAGGAATATGAGGTAGACCCTGGACCAGACTGTTCTTCACGTTAACAAAGAACAGCTAAATCAATTCGTAAGGTTGCATCAGATCTCACACAGTTACATCAGCAGATGATAGAAAAGGCGAAAGAGATATCACCCGGTGTCATAGGATGGCAGATTCAGTGTGGGAGGGACAAGCAGATTGCTGGAGTCGGACCACAAGCCGGCATTAACAGGTTAGAGGAAGATTTTTCATTTGGGTGAACTTCAATACTCATGCTTGGATTCTTCACTGACTAATAACTGTGGGGGTATCAGACAAGGCCAGTCATATCTTCTCGTACCAGCTGTTCGAGATGACTGGATCCCATTGTGGCTTTTTCAACTCGAAGGAATGCCTAATTTTCGGCAGAAAGTCGTACAGAGTAGTCATTAAAGATGCACATGGATCACCATGATTGTGGCATACACCACCGATCGCGGTACTAGACACCGCATGTAGGCCTTTGCTTTTCCCACCCACATTTGGAAATGTGATCTGAGGTGCACATGCCTTTGTGTGCCTCAGGAGCGTCAACATCAGGTGAAGAAGGCATCTAGAGAAAATGATCCCAAGAGGTCACCTGGGTATATAGGAATCGACGGGTAAAAATTGCTCTTATAAGGATTAATGTTGCAGCTCAAATCTTTTGGCATCCGCTGAGGATGGCTGTGCCCAATTACAACGGTACTTCCCATGATTTAAGCCTTTTTACTTGGATGGGATATGCCAGTCCGCAACAACAAAATCAATTTTCATGGCTTTGCCTTCCCATTGTTTGTTTTACCGCGTGCATCAATAGAATTTGCATGTAAGAGATAGCTGGTGCCCTCGTACCTTGTAGAAAATGCAGGCATGAATGATTGGAGATACATTAGTGGCAACTACCTTAGCATGTGGATCAGAATCACAAAAGGACTTTTCTCCTCAATCTCCTGCCAGTTATTTATAGTTCTTTCTCAAATTATCACGGTCCGTCGGAAGTTATATTTGCACACAGTCGTTCCTCAACGG
The DNA here is from genome assembly GCA_024733475.1 of Syzygium grande. Lineage (NCBI taxonomy): Eukaryota > Viridiplantae > Streptophyta > Magnoliopsida > Myrtales > Myrtaceae > Syzygium > Syzygium grande. Next base: position 590,208 of record JAMXDD010000010.1, on the reverse strand, counting down.
CAGGCATCCACTAGCTCTTTCTCTATCAAAAAGTTTTGGTGACACTTCATTACTTAATCTTCATCCAAATCCAAGTCTCTCTCACATATGCATAGTCTATATAAAAGGGAAAACTGACTGACCGATGTAATTTCGCGTCTAAGTCGTCAGTGCAACCTTGCCAAATACCATTGATGTCCCTAGGGGACTCCTTTTGCGTGTGCTCTACGACAATTCACTGCATTTAACACTAGACTTCAGGAATGTCACTTGCGTTTTCGCTAAAAAAGCATGGATCAAACCATATAAGAAATAATGGGGGTGCCATCCCCTGCAGATCAGCTACGTGCTCTAAATGTTCATGAGCAGAACACTGAGTACTCTGAGCATCTATAATGCCAATGAAATTGCACAGTAAATAAGAATATATATAGACTTCGAAATAGTTTTTTGCAGGAATTAAAAGAAATTACCAAGGCCAAATGAGACCATGAGATGCACAAAGTACCTGTCAGAGAACACGCTCCTTTTCTAACTGAACCAGGTGCAGTCATTAACCGCATCATTGCGCAACATAAAAGAGACATCCAGCAGGTTCAACCTAGAGAAAATCTACCACCTACCATCTTCACTTTTTTACATTTTCCTTTTGCTCCTAACAAAAAGCTAAACTTTACTTAATGTTTCCTCTCAAGTTAAACCAGTCCCACAAGGATCATCCCCCAAAAATTTCGGCGATAAGGGGAAGGGGTCAGCAATGTTTGGGGGGACAGAAAGATAAACCTCCTCAACGAACCAATCCTATGCTGTAATTAATCGAGAACACTACCCAAGCAGCTGCATCCTCAAACATCTATAAGCCCCTATTTCCTCGTTCTTCTCCAATGTAGAAATTAGTGTGTACAAAATCTCAAAGGGTGTTCTTGGAAATAACTTCCCGGAACTGAAGAAACCACTGAGCATCCGATGTACTATCCTCCTGATGAACTTGAGGCAGCTGACTCATCAATTGCTGCTGTCCTTTGTTGTTTATAACGAACCGTGCATAGTCTATGGTCTTGATAGAGCCAGAAGAAGGCTTCGTGGACGGCGCTGGAAGGAGAGAGACCAACACCCTTGCAACCTCATGCATTGTCGGTCGCTCTGAAGGGTGGCGCTTAGTGCACAATAGAGCAAGCTGGAATACCTTTTTCACAAGCGATATATCCATGCATGTGACAGAGACCTCAGGATCTACAGCTTCCATTACTGTGTTATTATCAGCCTTGGACAGTATCTAGACATGTGAAACGAACAAGACAGCATTGAGATATTAGATATAACTAATCATTTTAGGACTATGGCGAGGTACACAAGAAAAGGCCATACCATTTGAAGCAAATTAGACTCATTATCAACAGCCTTATTTCCTGTCAAAAGCTCCAATAAGACAATACCAAAGCTGTAGACATCCGATTTTTCAGTCAGCCTAGATGTCCGGGCATACTCAGGGTCAATGTAGCCAATCGTTCCGAGCACATAAGTCGAGGCATGTGTTTTTGCAGTTGGGAGGCACTTAGCAATCCCAAAATCTGATAGGTGAGCCTCAAAATTCTCATCAAGCAGGATGTTAGAGGATTTAATGTCCCTGTGAATTATCCGAGGATTGCAATCGTGATGAAGGTACGCAAGTCCCTGTGCCGCGCCAACAGATATTTTCAAGCGTGTCTCCCAATCAAGTTTTACCTTCTTTGGTGGTCCTATTAGAAAACAAGACAAAATTAGTCCCGAAGTTGTGTTTGCAAATTAGTCACAAAGAAAAAGGGTTTCAGATTTAGTCACCCTTTGGAAGAGTTATGCTGTCATACTAAGAAAATGTCAGGATGCATCTTGTTGTTACTAACTGGCAAACAATTAGCATGAAACAAAATAATTGAACAAAAGAGTTCCGGAATTAGAGCTAACCGTGAAGAAGATCCCACAGGGAACCATTTTCCATGTAATCATAGAAAAGGAGATTTCCATAAGGAGACAATGCATAACCATGAAGGCTGACAACATTCCTGTGTCTGATACTTCCAATGGTTTCAAGCTCAGTCTCAAACTCTTGTGAATTGTGAGGATGCTGATTGTAAAGTCGCTTAATTGCTATTGGCCGGGAATTCTTTAATACACACTTGTATACTGTACTTGAAGCACCATATCCAACAATATACTTTTCACTTAAGTTCTCAGTGATTCTCATTATATCATCTAGCGTGTGGATAGCCATATCCATGTGAAGAATAACAAGTTTTGGAGGACCTAAAAAAGAGACAGGTTCAAAGGGTAAGTATCATAGGAAAGAAATGCATGAAATTTCAGTTGCTGTCCCAATGTAAATGGAATGCACATAAAATTTGATTACACTGCATGGTCGTCTTGCAATTCTTCACCGGTTGATTCGGGCGCTTGGACTTGTAAATGGTGACGATTACCGTGCATAACAAAGTGAGAAATCCCACCATCGTACAAACAACTGCAGTTTTGGAGAAAATTCCTGGGGCGCAAGTTATAAAGAATTGATTTGTCAGAAGTGCTGGACAAAAGAATGACAGCACAAAAATATCAGACAATATCAGGCCATTACCTCGGGGTTTTGGCACAGAACGGCAACATATAGAACCCACCCAATCACCACACAATAAATCATTCCCGATAAAACTGAAGCAAAATATCCATTAGTGTAATTATAACACAAACTTGCAAGCATAAAATCTCTTGATTCTTTTACCTGTTGGGAGGAAATCGTGAAAAGTTTCGAAGAGCCGGTACAACTCCTGATAAGTTGTTGTAGGATACATTTCTGAAATACAAGCATCATGCTCAGGAAAGCTTTGAATAGAATAGTGAGGAAAAGAAAATGAAATTTGGAATGAGAACACACAATACTGTGAGACTGAAACACTTGCTAAGTTGATCAGGAATCTCTCCATCCAGGTTATTGTTATTCAGTATTCTGTCATACAATAGCAAGGAAGACCAAGTATGACTTTGCAATTTCGCAATGTCCAAATATATATTGGAGACTCATCCAAAAATATATGCAATAAAGACATAATATGACCAATTACAAAAAATTAGCAAGGCATCCTACAGAGATACAATGTTCTGCAACTGGCTCAATTCTGCAGGAATGATGCCGGAGAGATTGTTGAATGACATATCACTGCAAGAGAACCATTACAGTGGGTATAGGTATGAAACGCAAAGAAAAAAATCACCGAAGAGAAGGAAAACGCTGAAAAGGAACTGACATGATCTGTATGCTCCTGAGATTCCCAAACTCTGATGGCAATGGCCCATCAAGATGATTTCTGCTTAAGTTCCTGATAAAAGCCATTGCAAAAAAATTACTGCTATAAGATGAATTCAATGAGCATAGATGACAAGAAGAATATAGCAAGCCACAGCCTTACAGCGTGAGAAGATGCTCCAGATCACCAATAGAAGGAGGAACCACCCCTGTAAATTTGTTTTTTGAGAGATCCCTGTGATCAGAGCTACAATAAGTTTCTTGCATCAGAAGATTAACCCTCAAAGAAAATCTAACATCAAACCATACAATGTATCAAGATTGATGGTACGCCCCAGTTCAGAAGGTATGCTGCCATTAAAATTGTTTGCTGAAAGATTGCTGCAAATTGAGTCATTTTTGTCACTTAAATAGTATGGACACTTCTTTGAGTTAATCAGAATGATTGAAGTACTCATACGAGTATTTTATCAGACATACAGGTAAGTCAAGCTCTCAAGATTTCTGAAACCAGAGGGAATAGAACCGCTAAGGCGATTTCCATAAACATTCCTGTAATGCAAGAAAAAGAAATAAAATCAACGGATGATCACAACGGCTATATGTATGAATTTACATGGCAAAGCCAAAACTGCGGAGACTGGAAAACATATAATTATCTTACAATTGATTTAACGCTGTGCAAGAGCTTATATTACCAGGGATTGGTCCTTCAAGGTTATTGTTAGCAAGATTCCTAGCCATGTATCAGCATTTCACGATCAATCAGTTGATCAAAAACTTAGTAATCATAATCATAGATCAGTAAACAGAAATGACATAGGAAACTAACAACTCAAACAATTGTTCTAGCTTCCCAAGTTCTGGAGGAATAGGACCATCAAGCTGATTATCATTCAACTGCCTGGAAGAAGGCGGCATATGAAAAACTCCAGAAGTCAACCAAACCAAGTATAATTTAAAGAGTTCACATGGCAAGAAGTTTCTTACAAATAACTGAGTTTTGACATATTTCCAAGTTCTGGAGGAATTGGTCCACTAAGCTTATTCCCATGGAGATACCTGTCATACAATATGCATGAACTAAGACACCAAGACAGAAACAAGGGCAAGATTAACAATATCCCAACAATGAACTTACAACTTTCCAGTATAGGACAGGTTTCCAAGTATTGGGGGGAATTGGTCCAACTAATTCATTATCACTTAGATCTCTGCAACAAGGACATGGAATTTAATAATCCTATTAAAAGAAAAAAAAGGTTATTCAACAAAATCTACGTTTTTTGACTATCAACAGAAAAAATGAAGTTTGAAGGAACATCGTCACTTCAGATAAAAACAGATAAATCAAAAGATTTTGAGATACATACAGAACAGCCAGGGCCTGCATCAAACCAATAACTTCAGGAATTACTCCAGTTAGCCTATTCCCTTGCAGAGACCTGAGACACAGCATATTGTCTATTCGTAGCCGTAACAAATCATAAGAGCGCCATTATGTCTCGCAAACATGAAAAACTAGTTATAATGTGCAAGAGTGAAGCTTACAGGGTGGCCACTTGCAGAAAGCCAACATTGTACGGGATCTCGCCAGTTATCTGATTGTATGAAATATCCCTAAGGCAAACATCATCGTTGATTATGAATACAACCAAATAACAAGGATAACAAGCCAATGAAAGAGAAAGTGACTTACAAGATCTCAAAACTAGTACAGTTACCGATGTTGTCTGGAATGGTGCCAGTCAAGTTATTGCCCCTTACATCACTAGAAATATCAGAAGCATACGGAGTAAAAGATCAATAATACGGAGTATTTTCTAAAGAGAAAGCATAGAACAACCACGATTATCAGCAGCGCCAGTTATCACTTACAAATACCAAAGACCAGTCAGTTGACACATATCAGGGGATAGCATACCACTCAAAAAGTTTCCACGTAAACCCCTGTCGAATTTCAAAGCACAATGAACGTTAGTGAAAAATCAAAGACTTGCAAGTTAATAGTACCAAATCACTTCATCCAACACTACATCAGCTGAATAGCAGAATGTAATTAAAACAGACAGTTTAAATTAGTCACACGTTCAACACTTACAGATATTGCAATACTTCATTCCAGTAAATTAGCCTTGGTATCTCTCCTATAAGTTGGTTCCGAGCAAGATCTCTGAGGCACAGAAACAAAAGATAAATGGATGAATAAGAGAGACCGGCGGCAAGAGATATAGCCCGTGCATTATACAAATTGAGTACAGATCCAACTAACAGAGTTTTTAGGTTAGGAATTTGCGTAAGGGTAGAAGGAATGGGACCAGTCAACTGATTGTTCTTCAAATTTCTGCATGGAAACAGTTGATATGCAGTGATCAGCGTGACTTCATCTAAATCCTACAGTATATGTACCAAATGGCATCATTGCAACCATTACTCACAGAAGCTCGAGTTGCTTAAGTCTAGAGATCGAGTATGGAATGTCTCCATAAAGCAAATTATCAGATAGATCCCTGCAATTCAAATTCAATTCAACAAACGAGTATCACATATTTAGATGACAATAGCAAGAATAATCACGAGGAAGAAAGACGTTTCATACAAGTACACAAGAAGAGTACAGTCTCCAATTTCATCAGGGATTTGGCCTGTCAACTTGTTACCCTGTAAGTCACTGCCATTGATAAAAAGAAAAAGAAAAAGAAAAAAGGGAGGATCTAAGTGAGGAAAAGATGGCGAAACTGTTTGATGCACAAATAATCCAAGAGCAAAACTCAAAAAGAAGACGTCATACATTGACTCCAAGTTTCTCAAATCCCCAATGGCTGGTGAAATTTCGCCTCCTAGGTTTAGGTTAGATAGATTCCTTCAGCAACGAAACCATTACCACAGTAGACGCATCAGAAAATCTCTTTACACATATAAATATTCATCAGCGTCATTCTTCAGCTAAAACACAGAGCAAGTGCACTGCGCAAGGGAGAAGAGGAGCTCACAAGGACACGACCGAGAGGCTAACGTTGTCGCAGAGCACTCCTCGCCAAGAGCAGAAGTCCCCATTGTCCGCACCGTCCCAGCCAAGCAACACGTTAGCCACGTCGCTAAAAGATGCCTTGACCGTCATCAAAGCTTTTCCTGCTTCAGTTATCAAACCGTATTACAAAGCCAATACAGAATCGTCACACCGAAATGGTAATGGAAATCCGACGCTCGAACTAAGTGCTATCAAAATGTTCACAGACAATAATCCACCGGCAGAGAATTGTTCCTTCTTCACCTATAAGACAATGATGAAAACGAGGAAACGAATGTCTCGAAAAGCAGAAAGTCGGAAGTCGGACTCTGGTCCACGCTGCACTCGACATGTAACTACTGAAAGTGGAGACACGAAACGCATGGCGAAACAGAGGCGCGGCCAACCAGGGACTAGCGAAGGTCAAGACAAAACATGCGCTGGAAACCTGGAGGAAGATCAGGCTTTACGAAACGAGCGCGTTCTCTGTCCAGGCGTCACGAGCTAAGCGAAGAGAGAGACGTTTTCGACGACGGAAGACACGAGCGACAACGGCGAGAGACGCCGAGAGACGGCGAGAGAGAAGAAGGACCTTCGTCGTAGAGCGCCGAGGCGAGAGGGCAGCGGAGCGCGAGCGCGAGCGTGGCCACGACGGCGAGAGCAAGGACGAGCGGCGGAACCTTCCCTCCGCGACGGAACGCGAGGTCATCCGCCATCGGTGCAACGGAGAGAGAATGGTGAATGAAGAAGAAGAAGAAGGAGCGGCGATCGAAAAGCTGACTACTGGTCGTCTTCTCCGCTGCTCCGGCCCCAGCTCTCGCCGAGCCTATCCGCCAAGCGCATAGTACAGGGGAGAGAGAGAGCAGGCGTTTGGCGTGGAGTGTAAGGCAGGAGTGAGCAGAGATGTTATGAAGAGAGAGAGAGAGGGAGAGGGGAATGCTCATGCATTTGCCGTTGTTTTAGAGAGGAGGGGGGGGGCAAAAACTAACGGCGGAGACGGGACGGAGAGGATCGCTGACGAGCCTCACCGGGCCGTCATTCGTACCTTCGTTTCCCAACGCGAAACGCCTCCTACGTTTTCCGATACTGCCCTTCCCCGTAACGGACCACGTGCCCCGCGTGGCCCGTCCGCCATTATTTTTCTGCCGCGACATTATTCATTTGCCAAATAGCCAAAGAGAGAAGGGGGAAAAAAAAAAAAAAGGAAATTTGGATGCAGGCTGTGCAGCTGCTTCGATCAGGAAGGCCCGGCATTAATAGGAGGCTGCTCCGGTTCGTATAAAGCTGTCTCTTCTTTGCTGCTGTACTCCCTCTTCCCTTAGGCTCAGCTTTATTTTTTATATTTTTTTTTTATTTTATGTTTTAGACTGAAACGGCAGAAAAGAGACTGGGGAAAAAAGAAAATCAGCGCGGGACATATGTGCTCCGATGGTTAAAAATGATCGTGCAGCGCAGAGTGCAGAGCCACGTCCCTCCATCGGAGCCGTCTCGGGAAGCTAAGATCCATCCCCAGCCGTCGGATCTACGCGCAGCGCAGCCTCTCGCTATGGGAATAATAATGGGGGGAAACTTTTTGACTTATCTACGTTTTTGCCACGATTTATGTTAAAGACCGGTCAGACCAAAAAAAAAAGAATTTGTCAAGGGTCATTTGGCAACTTGTTAAATAGTAAAAATTTTTATTTTTTTATTTTCAAAATCAGTTTGAGAATAAAAATTCACTTATTAAATTTTTTATACCCAGGTATAATTTTGCAAAAAATTATTTTCAGAATAAGTTTTGGAACAGAATTAAGAAACAAAAAAAGTAATTTCGTGATTTTGAAACAATTTTTTCATTTCTAATTCTTCTTGATTTTCTTCTTTTTTTTTTTTTTTTCTTAGAAATTGTTCTCGAGTACAAAATTAAAAAGAATTACTTTTTGAGCAAAATCTGTTCCCTGATATAGAATGATTGCCATGCATAGCCTAAGACCAGCCAAAGACCATCTCCTTCCTGTTTCTCTCCGTGGCACGAGGGCATGTCCATGTCCGGGTCACTGTAATGGCCAATTTTTCTAATCGCAGAAACCACTCGCCAATCTCTAACTTCTGACCTCTTGGTAAAACTCGTGAATAAATTGAAGTGGGGGAAGTAATTGAAGTTGACATTTTTTCTCTGTACAAACAATAATTACTTTGACTTTAACTACCGTAGAGAATTAGCTTTCGTGCAATCATTTAATGAAACAAAATCGTACCATGAGAAATAGATATAGACATATACTGTTGCATATAATGGCTGATTCTGTTTTCTTCGCTGCGTTTGTTCGTACACATTTAATTTTGAAGGAAAAAAAAATAAGGATAGTCAGACTTAGATCATGGGGCAATACTTGATTTTGTTCCAAACGGCACGATACTTGGGAACAATTTTGTCCTAAAAGGTTTGACACACCAAAGGGGTTATGCTTTTTATATTAAGTAGATACAACATTGAAAATTATATCTAAATAGTCACAGCTCTTACTTATTAACACGCTCGTGCGCTTTATTAGGTTTTGTAATGGACCAAAGGAAACTTGAAAATACATAATGACGAATTCATATTTGTCCCTTTCTTCTTCTCCGCCATGCTATATTTCTTTCGAATTTATGGACATTTGTTGAAAATACCTTGAAGTGCGTCAATATCGTGTTCCCATGGTTTCATTGTATCATGAAATTAGTATCTCCAATTGAAATGTTCTCCCAATAGAGGGAAGAAAAATAACTATTTTGAAGAAAGTTTCTTGCAGTGCGTTGCCTCAATCTATATTCCGATGTTTTCTTCTTTCAAATGCAATCTTCTTCATTTTCTATTCTAAATTTGATTTACATTTTATGTCCGTAACCTTATTCCACAACCTGCATGCCCTCCTAAGTCCTAATGGAAAAAAAGGGATCTTGTGCTTGCTTAACAACACAGAGAATGGCCATGTACTCTCATTGGTAAATTATAAACATTCATATTTAATTATAATTAATATTGTATGTCAATAACTTTTAACTCATCAATTAAAAGCATATGAATATATAGAAGAAAATGCACGAAAAAGAAAAATGCTACCCATCACACGAACTTAGTAAGCATTAATCGAGGCATTTTAATAATAGCCAATTTCAAACAATGAATTTGTATCTCGTCAACTAGTAAATCACTTTGTTTGGTCGAGCAATATTGCATCCGACACAACATTTGTCTCTTTTCTTCCGATGATGTGTCGTGTTAGGGCTTATTCGGTAACCGGCCAAATAGTGCTCGAACAAAAGAAGAACAGAATTTCGTTTCATAAATTTTTTTATTCCCGAGCACAAATTTGTTCTAAAAAATAGCTTTGACACATAATCAAGAATAAAAAAAATATTGATCCTTGATTACCGAAACAAGAATCAGAAAATAAAAGAGAATTTTTTTTCCCTTTTCTTATTTCCTTCCTAGCTATGATCGGTTCTTCTTCTTTCCCACCGATGGTCAGCGACTGGTCACAGGCTAGGGCCAATGAGGGCGAGGGCCGAACCCTCACTGGCAAGGGTGGGCTTGCTTGTGTCCGGCAACCCGGCCATAGGTCAAGGAAGGAGCAGAAGAAAAATGTATATTAAAAAATTCAAAATATTATTAATAAAAAGAAATTTTACGTAATTACCAAACGTATTTATGTTCTTTTTTTATTTCAAAAATAAAAATTTTTTGTCATTATCAAATACTTTTCAATGCTTAAAAATTATTTTTAAAAATATAATTAAAAAATTATTTATGAGCAGAAATTATTTTCGAAAGCATAGTGTTAAGTGAGTTTTGCATGAGCTTGTGCGAATCCCAACAAAGTGAGACGCAAGTTCCTGGGAATTTCGTTCCGGTGCCGGCAAACGAACTCCGCCGGGAAGACAGTCTGTCCCGCAGACACAGGCGACGCGAAACCTCCACTGCCGGGACGACGCGTGGCAAGATTTCAGGGACCTGACAGAGACAGTAACGTCGCAGGTCGCGGCCCCCCAAAAGCATGAAGGACACAGGCGGCGACTTATTCAAACTCGCCGGAGGAACGCCGTCAGCCAGGGGCTAGGCGGCCACAACCGACACGAGAATGTGGGCCCCGAGGGGCGGAGAGGGAGAGGGAGAGAGAGAGAGAGAAAGACTGCGACACTGCCTTTAATTTTAAATATCGGGTCCCTCAGAAAAGACCGGCCTCTTGATGTGATGTTGTTGGAGTTCCGTCGTGTCAGCCTGGCTTTTCTTTTGAATTGTTTTTTTTCTGGTCTTTTCTTATTTCATCGGTTTTATTATTAAATTAAATAAATTAATCTGAGAATTTAGCGTTGTTGTTATGCGGGAAAAGGGAGTAAGAAGAACTCTGGAAAGTAATCATTGAGTGAGATTCGCCGGTCGTCTTATCCCCGGAGCCCGTATTTCCACGTGGACTAACCCGGAGATTCCAAGTTCCCATAAAAAGTAAAGCACCATTTTTATCTGCAACTAATGTCCTTTTGACGTTCGACCAAAAAAGAAAAAAAATGTCCTTTTGACGAATATTTTACCGAGTCAAAAAATTCAACTCATCATCTGCCGAGCGTCATCTTAATAATCGCTTGATCATGGGATTTGCTTGGGATTAGTTGTTATGACTTGACAAGCTTTTGTATTATTTGTACTTGTGAAACTTTTAATTCAATTAATTTTTGTGAATATTTGTTATTTAATTATGTCCGATAAGATTCCGTACATAAAATGAATTGCTTTTAGCCAAAAAAAAATATCAAATTATGTTTATCACAACATATTTACTATGAATATTTTTCGTGACATTAAAAATATCAAATTATGTTAACCGTAATATATTTACTCTAAACTCTTTTTTATGATACGAAAAATCATAAATTTGTACACATCGACACGTTTGCCCTATTTGAGTTCCATTGAATGATTTTTGAGTTAAAACAAGGGCATTTTTGTTTCACTCAAATCACGTGAGCACGATGTCGAAATTATTTAATTTATAATGTCCGCATAGCCAAAATTTTAACAATTCTTATTAATATAATTTTGATGAAGGATAATTATGTTGGGTTTAAATTTAAAAAATTGTACGCCGCACAAAAAAGTTTAAGATAAATCCGTATCCCTTCTCTTAAACCAAAGATACTGAGCATTGCAAAGTCCGTTTTTATATTTTCCAGGACCAGTTTGCTTCCTGCTTGTGTGTTGCAAGGATAATGATTATTCTTTTGTTTTTATGTGCGAAGGAGGAAGCAGATCAGTAATTACGCCTGGTCCGCTGGTGCTGTTTCACGGCAACTCGACGGGTGGTCAAAAGTCAAAAGAGAAGGTCGCCGAGCGTGACCAGACAAACAGTGTTCCGTTCCATTGCAGCGGTACAAACCGCCAAGCCAAGGCCCAACACAACACGAAACCGGACCGAGATTATGCGCGAACGAACGGCGCAGGAAACGAAAGATCGGGGCGGGGCGGGGGCCCACCGGCGCTTTTGCGCAGAGGGGTGGGAATTGAAGACGGGATTGATTATACGCATCATAGGACCCGTGAGTGGGCTATCAGCTACCTCCCTCCTCCCACCCTAGACCTGTACACTGCTTCTAGGTCCTTTGCATTATGCGGTTACTATTATTGAAAAAAGTGACGAAAATCATGTCGCACCTTTACTTTTCATGACAAATGACACCCCTCCATATTTGAGAATTTACACAATTATCTTCCTCGCACTTTACAATAGATATTTGAGTTCCGTCTCTGGCCTACACATCAAATTGCTGTTTCAAACGGCCATGGCCGCTCTTTCACCTCACTTGAGAGTAGGGGTGAATATTCTCCGGTCCGATCCGATTTCAAGATGGAACCGAAAATCGGATCAAGAAAACCGATTTTCAATTTTAGAAATTATGGACGGACCGGTTGATTTTAGGATTAGGGGCAGGATCGGACCATCGGTCCGTCCGGTTCCGATCCCATCAATGGAAACCTATTACTTAGAGTTTGGGTTTTTTTTTTTTGGTCAAACACTTAAGGTTTGGTTCACATTTTACTAATTTTTTTAATGAATTTATGTCAATGAAGTTCATTTAGGGTTTAATTCACATTTTACTAATTTTTATCAATGAATTTATGATAATGAAGTTTACTTAGATTTTAGTTCATTTTTTATTAATTTTTTAAAGAAAAAATAACAAAAATATATATTAAATAATCGATCCGGTTCCCCAGTAAGTTCTCCTTTGGAACCCTTGGGAACCCGGTTCCGCCTATTCCGCTTTTAGGGCAAGGGAACCGGACCGATAGTCCTCGAGAACCCACCAAACTCGCTCGGTCCGGTCCCGGTCCAATCCGGTCCCGGTTTGGGTGGTCCAAGTTGTTAACCCCTACTTGAAAGGCTTATTCAGTTGGTTGCACCCACTCCCATGTCTCCCATCTCCGTTAGACATGATCATGGTTTGGAACCGTGATTCCGATTAAGTGGCTATGTATGAAACCCGGTGGTTCCAAGCCGGTTTAAATTCCGGCACTGGTTCGAAACAGGGCGATAAAAATTAAAATAATAAATTACGAAATAATGAAATAATAAATTATTCAATATAAAATGTAATCAAAATGTACATTGTAATTAAATTTGGAGAAAAAAAGAGTTTCTCTACTTATATGCATTTTTTTTTTGCAACTGGGCTTGTAGGCTACGGGCCGGTTCCGAACAACGGGCCCGATCAACGGGCCGATCCAAGGTTTGACCCGGGCCAAAACCGGCCCGTGGCCATGTCTACTCTCCACCACGAGCACCATCGTTGCTGTTTCGGAGGCCATCGCCGCCTCAAACCATAGGTTGTTGACGGTCATTGCGCTAACTCAAGGCTAGGTTGAGGTCAAACAAAATATACTTGGTGGCCATGACCACCGTGGCTAAGCTTTCGCTATAGAACTTGCGTCCCAAATGTTCGTGGCCTTTGCGTGCTCGAGGCTAACCTCATCGTCCGCAGTGAGGGACTCAGGTCGAGCTTGTGTGGACTCACCATCACAAATCACAAATGAGCTCACCACAAACAAAGGCACGGATGTTGCTAGAGGAGTTATGTCAATAAGTGAGCGAGTTTTTCATTGCTGATGCTGTGAGGTGATTTTCAATGGTTGCTATATTGCTTCGTGTGAGAAGAGAGAATCGGTGCATAAAATAAAGTGAGAGACGGATTTTGGTATAGATTTTGGATGTGCACGAGTGTAATTGGACTATTTTAGTTGGAGAAAATCCAAATTGAAAGTTTGAAATATCGAGATAATGCGTGATATAAAGATAGTTGTTGCGGCAATAATCTCTTGTTATCATTACTGTGCGGGAAAGTATTGTGAAACCTGACCACGATACTCAATCGAGACTTTCGACCGCAGAGCACGCGTCGTTAGGCGCATGGGCGTGTGACTCGCTGCAGCCTAGCCCAAGAGATCGATTTTCTTTTTCGTGAACTTTGTTGAATATGCCCGCAAGACACCTTTTGTTAATGAATTTTTTTGTTGACTAGAAAGCTCCGCGGCACTTCTTTTTTTTTTTTCCTAGAAGAGCTCCGCGACACTTGTTAAGTAATTAATTTAAGAAAGTTCGACAAATTTTAGATGCACTGTGTGTAATGCGTAATTATCTTTTGACAATTGGATAGTTTTGAATAAAATAAACTTAATAAGCGATTAGGAGCAATAGTTACTGATGTATGTTTTTATTTGTAAAAGGGTGGAAAGTGGCGGGCCCTAGTGACTCTTTCCAAGCATTCTCGTAAGGACTTTACCCTCGTAAAGGAATGTTGAGTTTAAATCCTAGTTATTTCAGACAATCACCGATCTAAAGGTCCAAGGCTAGCAAATTCGTTCTCGCAATCCTATCAAGATGCTTGCAATTCAAAAACTTATGCTTGGCACTGCAAAAGGAAGGAAAATCTCTTTCGCTAGACATCTCTCACTATCTTCTTCTTTTTCTATAGTAGGAAATCAAGTTTGATTGTGCCCCGAGAGGCTAGAAATGTAGATGCAAAAAAAAAAAAGAAAACCCGAAATCCAACCCGGAGTTTCAGCTTGGGTTATTTGAGATTCAGGTAGAGTTTGGATTAGCAAGAACACACGTCTCTTATGGGATCAGGTCGGGTCGGGTAGCATGGAAATCCGACCCAACCCATTGACACCCTGCTTGGCAGGATTAGCTATTCAAATATTTGCTCGTGATACAAATCAAACTACCGACTCCACGGAAGATATATACTCCATATTTAACTAATTATTAGTTTTCATGCTCACGTCATGCGTGCGTAAGATTAGTTTTCATTTCTTGTGAAACATAATGACTCCATAGGAGAATTCGTAATTTAAAATGAGAGAAGCATTCTGAAGTTCCCATTGGATGCAAGGATGAAGTTGGTTCTTTCATTTCCAAGAACAATTAAGAAATTTTGTCGAGTCCGGATTCTTAGGGAAAATTAAATAGTTGACTTCTTAATTTCGCCTTTTATTCTTCTGTTTTTCTATTCAAAGCTACAATTAGCCTACATTTGGTAGTCAAGATGATTGAAAAGAGAGGATCCTATGTGATGCCACGAAACATATTCACGTGTTGCCCATCTAATACCTCAAAAACATCACGCGCAACACGTGTCTTTTCTAATTATAATTTATAATTATTATTAGCATGTGGAAGTACGATAAAATATTCGCAACATCCCATAGAATAACCTTATTAACAACACCCTCTCGCTTCTGCAAATTTTCAAAATTGCCCATAATTTTGTAAAAAATTACCAAGATACCTCTGTGATGCCTAGTTTTGCCATTTTCACATTTTTCCCCTTCAAGATACAATGCAGCCTTTTAGTAATACTTCAAACACATTTTAGGCATGTGGGAAGCTTTTTTTCGAGTCAAACAATCACCGTGACTTAACACACAATTATTGAAACTTAAATACCCATAGAGTAAAATCTAGACTAAATGAACAAAAAATCAATCAACAAAGTTCAAGAATACTAAGTAGATCATTCTAACTTAGTCCATAGAGTTTTCACTTACCTTTAATGAAATTTTCAACAAGCAAAGCCTTTAATCACCTTGAAATCAATATAGACACTAAAATTAACAACCCTCGTTCTTTAGAAGACAACCAAGCTGGTTTGATGAAAGAAAGCGAAGTCCATGAATAAAACTAATATGACACTAGATTGAAAGTGAGAGTTTAGACTTTGATTGGGTTGAGTAAAACTGGAATGGGAAAATTTGAACTTGAAGATGTTAAAAAGATGGAGTTGCATATTTCAAAAGAGGAAAGGAAATGGTTATATCTCTCTCTTGTCTTTCTCTTTTACTCTTTATCGAAGAACAAATTTAACTCACATTTATCAACTCGGGTTAAAAAGAACGATATCGATAAACTAGAGTTAGTAGTATATGTAAAGTTACATGGGTTAAAAACAATATGTCATGCATGAGGTCATCTTATAAGCAGGTTCAATGGATTCAATCAACAGCGTGTGGTTGAGGTGAGAATTAAGACATTTGTTCGGGTAAAAGAGGTAACAAATGATATGTTCGGTTCTCAAGAGCGAGGTAAAAGACCATATCCTCTTATTTTCTCTCTCTTCCTCTTCCGAAGCTCTTTTTTTACGTTGAAGCTTTGCGACTTCTCCATACAACTCTTTTTCCACGAAAACCGACCAAAGAGTGGAAGTTGTTTCTCCTCCATAGCTCTTTGGTTCATTCCTTTTGTCTTGCTGGATTTGACATTCACCGGTTGATTTATCGGGACGATGTCTCTGTAACCTGTCTACATTTCTTATCGTAGTCAAAATTGTGACTTTAGAATGCCGCAGTGATCTCCTTCAATGTTTATGGTTTAGATCACATAATAATCATGGCTTGATTGCTGGAGATTGTCTTTGTTTGTATATGTGTGGTATGTTTAGTAGTGAATCTCGAGAGATTCTAACCATCTCCATTTGTGCATTTTCATAGTAATTTATACCGACAAACACTTCCCACCAAACAATGGAATTGATATGACGCGAAAATATCTGACTTTATAATTACTATTCACCAAATAGTTGATAGAATATAGCAAAATTCCTGGATTCTATATCCCACCCTATCCAATGCTTGTTTCTTATGATTTTTTCAAAAAAATTTATTGCTAAAACACTTTCATGCTAGTTGACAATTTTTATAATTTTTTTGAGTTTTTGATTTTTTTTTGTTTTTTATTTTTTTCCCTTCTAAATCCGACGAGGGCCGCGGAGACTGGGACGACCCGCGGCAACAAGAGGTGACCAATGATTCAAGTTAATAAATTATATCTATCACAATAAAAGTTAATAAGTTAAATAGTTCTATATGAGTTTGTTAAATGGGTTGAACATGGGTTTATTGTAAACCAATATAGACCCATGTAGAATTAGGCTTTAATGTTGCAAACCCATTTTGACTCATTTTAAAATTTTAAGTGACCCATATTCAATCCGGACTCATTAAAACAGAGTTAATAAATAGGTTTGTGACCCATATTGCCACCTCCAATGCCATGTCAATATTGTTTGTTTTATTGCGCGTTCATGAAGGTAGATTTTTAACGGTTCTCATTAACAGAATTTTAATGGAGGGTAAATGCGTCACACGAGTTACAAGTTTGGGATTTTTGATGTCACAGAAAAAAGTTTAGGTAAATTTATCATGGTAGGCATCTTGATGGCTTTTGCCCTATTTTCTATAAGGCTGCAATGATTTTTTCTTTTGGTCGCTACGAGGCTGCAATAATTTCTTCATCGATCTTTCTTTGGAGAGCTGGTTGGTGGTTATCGTCAATAATACGGGCCATGGATTTCGTCGATCGTTTGGACCAATTCCTCCTCGCTGGTCTCTCTCTATTTCTTCAAAACATCAATTTGGGCTTTCACAACAAGAAAAGCCCGCGAGCACGGTCCGGTCCTCTGGCCCAAGACACTCCGGAATCGCATATTCGCGCCACCCTTTTGGAACTCATCGCCGCTCCTGCAGTTGACACGTGTCGCCGCTTGCATCTGCTCGATCGCCCATCATCATCGCCGCCATCCAACGAAGCGTGCTCGCCACAGGTTCTTGCACCCCACCTAATTTCCTCAACCTTCGGGAAAATAAAAGGGAAAAGCGGTCGACAGTCATCCGTCATTCCGCGGAGAAGCAGTCGAGCTCCTTCACTCTGCTCGAGCTCGTCATCCATGGCGTCGATTTTGAATCTAGCAGGCGCAGGGCTTTCGTCGTCGGTGGCGGCGCCGGGGCGGAGCAGGGACGGAGGATTCGCCGGCGCGGTGGGGAGCGCGAGGACGAGACGGGTGGTGTCGGTGAGGGCGGAGGCTCGGGCCATAAACCCCGAGATCAGGAAGAGCGAGGAGAAGGTCGTGGACTCCGTCGTCGTGGCCGAGCTCTCGAAGCCCCTCACTGCTTATTGTAGGTAGGTCGCCGATGTGGCTTTCGATTTTGAAGCTCACCGTTTCGAGTTCGTTTCGCTTTCGTCGCTTTTGGTGTATGGTTTTGCGCAAGTGCGTTGGAGTTATTCCAGGACAAGGTTGGTGTGATTAGCAGTTACTCTCGTGGACCTGCTCCGGCACTTGCGACAGCTGATTGTGAATGAAACCGCGCATTTGAATTGGCCCTTGCAAGAGAGAGGAAATTGCGTCGGTTCATTCTGATAGTCCGAGTCAATTACATCACAGAAAAGTGTGGGAGGGACCTATAATCGGACACTGTACATGACGTGATGAAAGATAGACATCACATGTTTGTTATTTCACGGAAATTAGCTATGTCTATCCAGCTGTTCAACTAACTTGGAATGATTATATTTCGGCTGCTACATGCTGTCGTTGCAAATTACCCACGGAGGAGAGACATGACTAATTGTGAAAATGAAATGTAAGCATTCTCTTCATCTGCATTGATGAATGGCTGGTGAATGGTGTCACTGTCCCTAATTGCTCAAGTGCGAGTTCGTTTTCTGGAATGGGGATAATGCATCCTTTGGAGGTGCATTTGGTATGTGGGAGTGGAATGCGGGATGGATGGATGGAAATGGGCGTGAGGATGGACAGCATTATTGAATTCGGTTGCGGTTGTAACTCGTAAGAGGAAAGATATAGAGAAATTTCAATCTTCCTATCGGCTTAATCATCTCGATATTGTTATGGAACGAGGGGGAAATTTACCTTCTTGATTTACTGTATGAAGGACTTCTCTTGGGAATCTAAGGGCATAGTAAACTGCATTAAACTATGTATGTGAACAATTAAGATCAGTTGATCCAAGTGGACTCCGTTGGCATTGTTTATAGAAACTCAGTGATTTCATCTGGTGGATGGTAAGTCATATCTTGATGAAGTCAAGAAATCTGCTTCAAACAGAAGTGACAATTTTAGCATAATGCGTCCTCCTTATGATTCTTTGTTTTTATCAATTTCTTTTGCTTGGAAGGAGCATCGTTTTAGTATAGTACTTTCCTGCATACGTTTCTTGGATTGGTTGTGATGCTTGTGCAGGATGGCTTAATGACTAGGGATTTACCGACTTTATTGCACTGTGTTGGTTCACAGATAATTGGTTGAAGCAATGTCTGAGAATTTTGTGCTTTTACTGGGGACATGTGAACTAAAGAAATCCTATACATTCTCAGGCTGAATCATGCTGTGTAAATTACGTCATGAAATACGTCTTCTGTTGTATGATGTCTCATATTGTAACTCATCTCGTGTTTCCTCGGTTTTTAAACTTGATTGCAGATGCTGGAGATCTGGTACTTTCCCCCTGTGTGATGGGAGCCATGTGAAGCACAACAAAGCTACCGGGGACAACGTTGGTCCTTTGCTGTTGAAGAAGCAAAAAGAGTAGATTTTACTGTATTCATAAGGCCAAATTTGGCATGTTAAGCTGAAAGTCTGAATTTTGAGCGTGAGGTGAATCTTGTCTGTCATATTACAGAACAGATTGAGTTGCTGCTCCCTTAATGAATAAACTGAATCTTTGATCGTTTAGTTGATGTTTTCTTTCTTAAGTTTGTTTGCATATTATTTATGCCATGACTTTTGAAGCTGGAGGGTTACCCCACTATTACTGCCATATCTCTAATCCGATGGCCCTCTGGTTTTTTTTTTTTTTGGTCAGAGTTTTTGAGGTCCTTTCAATTGATGATTTTGTGCCATGTTGTAATGGTACTTGCCCTTTTTAAGCTCGCGTATATCTCTCCTTCACAGGTTAGTCTCGTGGTTAATGTATCTAAGTTTGATGTTCCTGCTATCTATGATGCTTTTACCCTTGCTGCATATTTATCAAATTGATAGAATTATCGAATCTACCCTTTGATATTATTTGACTCCACTTAGCGAGCTGCAAGCACCTCTTCCTTGTTGCTTACTTGAACTTTGGCTAAACTGGGTTGCCAAGCTCAAATGGAAGTAATATCCCCGGCTCTGGTTTTCCTAGTTAGAAATACCATTATGTTCTCAGAGAATCAGTTGAAGCTCATCAGTCCATGGACGCGAGTTTCTCAGCAGACATCCAAGGCTCTTTTGAGCATGTACTGTGGGGGATGAATTTGAAACTGGTATTTCTTTTGCTGCTATCCTTTGGTGTAATTGCTTTCACGTTGCTGTTGATTAACGTTGGATTTGGTGGTCGGCAGAATCCACTAGGTACATGTTGCTATCATGGAGCAGGAGGAAAAATGTTCTCTGGCTTGGAGATTACTGAGAAATCTCACATCTAATTCGTCAATATTTGTTTGCATAGGTATTTCTGTTCCAAAAACATAGTTTGCTGCTTTAAGATTATCTGAGCCGTTGGTACGAGAAGAAAGAAAAATTGTACACAGGTAATTTTTGTTCGTCGATGAAGTTATCATCTGTCCTTTTTCTTAGGCCTAGGAAGTGGGAGCTTGTCTTGGGCCAGCAGCTTGCTAGAACTGCCAGGCCAGGTGCCAAATCAGCGGTTCCAGCGAGTTATTGTACTTCTTAGGCCTGGTTCGTCCAGTTAGGCCTAGTAAGAACAATACTCTTTTTTTTTTTAAAACTTTTTAGTTATGAGTAAGCCTTTGTATTGATATTCTCATCCATCCCGACATGGACGAGCTCGTCCATCTCTGAGGTACAAGTTGAGAATAATTACATTTTGCGCCCCCGGTTTTTGGAAGTGTGGCTGCTCAGCTCTTGATTCACCTTTTGCAGCTTGCCCCATGATATGTTTCGGCAATGTGCCTTCTGATGTTGACTCCACTTAAAAATTTCTCACATATCTAACTTCGTTACTAGTTTTGGAGGGCATGGCCACATATCAACCATGTATGGGAGGAAAAGTATAGAGACATATGCAACCGGAGCACATTGCAAATATGAATTGTGAGGGGAAATTTGCGATAACCCTAGAAATTTGGAGGAAATATGTAATTTGACTCTAATCTTAAAAATTAAATTGTTTGTGCTAGGATTAAGTATGTAAGGAAAATTTTCTTCATATCCCGATCCCCATGAGTTGTACTGGCTGGGAATTTACATTTTTTGAGACACACGATCACTTTAAATATCAATAAAAATCAAGAATTCGAAGTGCCTGCTGCTTCAGCAACGACATACGCTTGAAACAATTTCCGCAAACCCCACCATCTTTCTTTATTAGTTGCAATTGGGTTATGGGCTCAGGAACATCGATTTGATATTTTAAGCCTAGATTTGGCAATGCCACCTAAGACGGTGGTAAGGTCCTAATTGGTGCCGTCAAGAGGCTAGAGAGGCTAGTTTGATGAGGATGGGCTCGGCGACGGATGACAGTGGTGGGCGGCGACATGATGTGATATCCACGGGGGCGGGGGGCGGGCTGGAGGCGATCGTGTTATGGTTGGATGTTTTTGTGTGTGCAAAATTAGGGCTTTTTGGTGTTGTTCGCAAAATGATTGAATGTGATGGGGCGGGAGCGAGTTAACTGGAAAAACATCAACGAAAGGACAACCCTAAAGGCGCAGCAAAACTTGCCCAACAATTACAAGGTACTTTTTTTTTGGGTCAAAATAAGGTACTTAAAAAAGAGGTGTGTCAACTAGGGATGATTGGTTCCTAGTTTGAGCCGATTCCGGTCCAATAAAATTAGTCACTTAGAGTTTATTTTATTTTTTGGTCAAACACTTAGGGTTTTAGTTCATGTTTTTGTCAATGAAGTTCATTTGAGGTTTAATTCATATTTTACTAATTTTTATCAATGAATTATGTCATTGAAATTCACTCAAAATTTAGTTCATATTTTATTAATTTTTTTAAAATTAAAATATATATAGTTGATCCAATTTCTCCTTAGAATCGAGAAGTAGACTGCTTGGATACCTGTTCCACTTTTAGAAATCAGAAATCGTATCGACACTTTCGAGAACCGGACCTAACCAGCCGGTCAGGTCCGATATGGCGATCCGTTTTACACACCCTAAGAGTCAACCCATCGGAAAAATTAAAAAAAGGAGACGGCCGCGTGAGTTGGGCAAAACGACGTCATTCTCCGGCTTTTTCGGAGGCGGTTAGCTGGCTCCCGTGCCTAAGCTTCCCATCCAACGGTGGGCGTCGATTTGGAGTTGCCTCCACCATCCAACGGGCAGAATTCACTCAACCGCCAAAGCCATATAAAAACCAAAACCCTAACGCGGAGCTCCTCCTCTTTGTCTCTCTCTCTCCTGCTTCTGCAGCTCACCGTCACACCATTCTTCAAGCAGGAGAAGAGAAGAGAACAAAAGCGCCCCCCCTGCCCCGCCCCTAAACCCCTCTCTCGCCATTCCGGTCAGCCTCTCTGTATCCGACACAGCTCCATCGATGCCTTCGATAGTTGTATCCGATCCAGTCCAATCCTCCGAGAACTCCAAAGGCAAAACCAAAGAGAAGAAGATGAAGGCGAAGGTCCAGCTCGAGGCCGAAGGTTTCGAGTCCCCGGCGTCGGACAAGAAGCACAAGAAGGAAAAGAAGAGCAGCAAGAGCTCCGAATCCAAGCTCCTGGAGCATCAGGAGGCCGCGAAGAAGGAGAAGAAGAGGAAGGCGCTGGAGCCGCGCGAGGACGACGGTGAAGACAAGAGCGAGACAAGCTCCGAGCTGGTTGACCCTGAAAATTTGAAAGGGAAGAAGAAGAAGAAGAAGGCGAGGTTGAGCGATGGCGAAGATGAGGTGGTTCAGCAGGAGAACCCCAACGCTGTGTCGAATTTTAGGATTTCGGACAGCTTGAGATTGAAGCTGAAGGACAATGGGATCGAGTCGTTGTTTCCCATCCAGGCCATGACGTTCAATATCGTCTTCGATGGGTCTGATTTGGTTGGCCGCGCCCGCACTGGTCAGGTATAAAAGTTTTATTTGAGTTTCGCGGGATTGACGTGTTGATGGTCGCTTGCTTGTTTGATATCTGCTAATTTAACTTCCAAATTAGGAAGTGAATGGTCTGGATGTTGGAGTAATAATAGAGTGTGGTGGTGGAAAAGGGTCACGAAGCTGACCTATATGAAAAGATTAGTAGGCTTTGTTTGCTCCGCAAGTAGTGAATGGTCGATTTACGAGCTCGGCGAATACTGTTTTATGACTTGCGGAGGCTGCTAATGAGTTCGCTTGGTTGTTTTAATTAATGGTATGACAAAGCAATTGTAGTGTAGAGTATAGCACAGTGCAATTGGTTCATGAAACGTCTTTTGTCCATTGCCGGTCCTATTTCCCTGTATTTCACAAGTGTCATTGTATAAAAGCAATTTTCGGTTGATCTTTTCAGGCATGCGAACCTGCAGCTAATAAACCTTTTGCTTTGTGGCATAGTCATCTGTACATTAGTTCACTGCTTTTATTTGGGAATATGAAAACTGAAAGTGTCTAAAGGCTGTTTGGCCGCTGTTGCTTTTCAAGTTTTTTTAAAGACAATTGGCTGCTAGGATTTTTTGAACTGTTCGCTGATTTCTGTAGTTGATGAGTTTTGATTTTTTAGCACTGATTGTCACCTTGTTCACTGTGCGAATTGTACCAGGGCAAAACTCTAGCTTTTGTCTTGCCCATTTTGGAATCTCTGACGAATGGGCCTTCAAAAACCTCAAGGAAGACAGGATATGGTAGGCCACCAAGTGTTTTGGTGCTTTTACCTACTAGGGAATTAGCCAAACAGGTAGTGCGATCAAGCTTATGGAAATAATCTCATCTCTTTGCAGAGATATCTGACATCTTTTATTGTATCATTTTAGGTCTTTTCTGATTTTGAAGTTTATGGTGGAGCGGTGGGCTTAACATCATGTTGTTTGTACGGTGGAGCTCCCTATCACGCTCAGGAGAGCAATTTGAGGAGAGGGGTCGATATAGTGATTGGAACACCTGGCCGTGTGAAAGTAATTCGTTGAATTGGAAGCTTATTTGGTTTTCTTTCATCCGCTGGGAATAACAGTCATGTTTACAGCGCTGATCTTATTTGTTACATCTTGTGGCAGGACCACATTGAGAGGGAAAATATTGACTTCAGCTCTTTAATCTTCCGTGTCCTTGATGAGGCTGATGAAATGCTAAGGATGGGTTTTGTTGAAGATGTGGAGCTAATTCTTGGTGCGTGCGTACTAATTTTTTTCACTCTGAAGTTTCTGGTGGAATTATGCTCCACTTAGTTATTGCAATTGCAATTATTATTAGCGATGTTGTTTTTTTTGAAATTTGACAATAGGTTTTTCGGTTTCAGCATCATGTAGCAATGTACCACTATTAAACTAGAGATGTTTAAATCTGATTTTAGAGCAAGATCTTAATTTTCTTTTTCTGCCTTCTAATTTCTCTACTACATTTAACTGATCTCTTATTGCGCATCCATTAAGAGGGGCACAAGCCAATATTGGTATTCCTCTCATTGAGGCTTGTCTGAGTAGGTTTACATAAGGCATTATCTAAGCTGTAGTTTGAATTTTGATAATCTCCTGAGATATTTGGAGAATTACTATCTCAATTCTGTGATTTTTTTGATTTAACCATGTTGCTGATAGATGTGCATATACTTATCCTTCAATTCTTCTGGTTCTTGCAGGCAAGGTGAAGGATATAAGTAAAGTTCAGACGTTGCTCTTTAGTGCTACCTTACCAGACTGGGTGAAGGGCGTACGTAACTCAATCTGGCAAACTTGTTTTGTTGTTCTGAATTTGTAACTTACTTGTCCATGTTTGGTTTTCCTTATTTGCTGTTGTGCAAAATTGTCTTCACCCAACTTTTCCTGATATCATAACTTTGCATTTCCAGATTTCTTCCAGGTTCCTTAAACAAAACAAGAGAACTGTAGATCTAGTAGGTAATGAGAAAATGAAGGCCAGCACCAATGTTAGGCATATTGTTGTCCCTTGTACAAGCTCGGCTAGACCTCAGGTTATCCCAGACATAATACGCTGTTACGGCAGGTTAGTTGTTTCCATTTTCATTTCTTTAATGCTGCGCTCTTTTGTTGGTCAAGAGATTTACTGAACACTCTTTAAACTTTTTTCTCTGGTTGGATTTTCTTTAGTGGAGGCCGAACCATAATTTTTACTGAGACAAAGGAATGTGCTTCTCAACTTTCGGGATTGTTGCCTGGAGCGCGGCCCTTGCATGGGGACATACAGCAAGCCCAGCGAGAGGTAAATGATGAATATGCAGAATCTTTATAGGTATCATTTCATGTAAGAGTATTAATGTTGTAACACACCGAAGAGGAGATGAACAAAGAAGAGAGAGCATGCTTTGTTATAATAAATTACATGACTAGGTATAGTTGGTTTACCTGCTTTCCAGTTGTCAACCACATATAGTGGGTGACAATGTTGTGCGAGTTCCTTACTATGTTAAACAAACCAACCAACATAATTTGCCTAGTAGTTCATTTCCTTGGAGAGTGCTGATTTAATGATCTGTGGTGGCTGCGCAAGGTATAAATGATTAAGGTAATAAATGTTACATCCAGAGGCAAAGAGATTGGTCCGTAGCAAAAAATTCCCTTTCATTATAAAATATTTTCAGTGAATAAAGGTGGTTGATGCTTTTAGTGGGGTACCTACCCTCTGATGCGCGAGTGATGAATACACAGGTATAGGCTTCAATAGAATGAATTATGAGTATTGTTTTTGGATCTGATTCATTGGTAGGTCCAGCATCATGACTGTGGAAACAATATTCTTTTGTTAATCTACAGGGCCTATCTGTTTAAGTGATACATTCCTTGTATGTCACTTATTCTCTGGTTTTGTGTATGCTAGTATTTCTAGAAATTAACTCTCACACTCTAGGGCATGTTTGGTTACACATAAGCAAAAGCAAAAAGTACTTCCTGCCAAAATTTAAATTAGTATTTGAATTTGAGAAAAACTATGAAAAAATTATATATGAATTTACGTGTCAATACTTAAGTGTTGTGATAATTTCGAGAGTTTCAGATTTAAAAAAAAATGTGTGCAAGCCACAAGATTTATATTAAGAGAAAACAAAATGTAAAGTCAATCCAGACACGCTTAGAATGGCGACCAATGACCATTTATATTAAAATGGCTGAAATCTTTTTAGCCTCTTAATTGACACATGACATGCTTTTCCTTGCTTAAACTTTACCTTTTGGGTGCAGGTTACACTTGCTGGTTTCAGGTCTGGCAAGTTTATGACATTAGTGGCCACGAATGTGGCAGCACGAGGATTGGACATCAATGATGTCCAGTTAATTATCCAGGTATGGTGTATATGGTATGTTTTAATTTGCTGTTTCTCTAAATGCAGTCGTGCTGATAGTTGGCCTTTTTCTTTTTTTTTTTAGTGCGAGCCTCCACGTGATGTTGAAGCCTATATTCACAGATCTGGACGCACGGGGAGAGCTGGTAATTGGTCAACTTGAAACCTGCATTTACCATAGTTTCATTATTTCTGCAGCTCACTGGATGCTGAGGGCAATGTTGTTTTCTAGGCAATACTGGAGTAGCTGTCATGCTGTACGATCCAAGAAGGGCAAACGTATCTAGGATCGAAAAAGAGTCTGGCGTAAAATTTGAACACATCGCTGCTCCGCAGCCAAGTGATGTTGCTCAAGCTGCTGGTGTCGAAGCTGCTGAATCAATAACACAAATTTCTGATAGGTACAGTCAATTCTTTTTGCTGAGAAGCTGAATCATTGCCTATAACAACGAGGTGCTAATATTCTCCAAAATGCAGTGTTATTCCAGCATTCAAGTCTGCTGCCGAGCAACTACTGAACACGTCTGGCATGTCAGCAGTAGAATTACTTGCAAAGGCTCTTGCTAAGGCTTCCGTAAGCTGATTGCTTATTATTTTCTTTTGTTGCACTTCCATGACATGCATCTCTTTTCCTTCTTTGGTTATCTAACAAATATAATCTGTACTCTTCCTTTTTCAGGGTTATAGTGAAATTAAGAGCAGATCACTGCTCTCGTCACTTGAGAACCATGTAACCTTACTTCTTGAGACTGGAAGGCCCATTTATACACCTTCGTAAGTATGCAAGATCTCTGTCGGCAAAAATTTGTGTTGCTTTGCAGTACTGCTTTGTAGATATTTCGTGGATGTGGGAGCAGGCCCCCTTCTAGCTTTGGTATTATATTCGATTCTCACCTGATCTGACTCTGGGCTTATATATCACTTCGATTTTTAGGTATGCTTTTGGTGTCCTGAGGAGATTCTTGCCTGAAGAAAAAGTAGAGTCCGTGAAGGGTCTTACTCTCACAGCTGATGGAAATGGCGTTGTATTTGATGTGGCAGCTGAAGATCTGGATACTTTCCTTGCTGGTACTTAAACTACAGAACTCATTAGGCTCCCAAATCATAAGTGATGCTGCGCTTGCTTTGTGCAAACTTTTCGTAGATTTTTCTCCTATTGTAGCGGAGTATGCTGCGAGTCCATCAGCCTAGTGTAGCGCATCAGTTAGATTCTCATTATATGGACAATGGCTGATTTTGGTATATATTTCCCACCTCTGGATTGCAGGTCAGGAGAATGCAGCAAATGTAAGCTTAGAAGTGATAACAACATTGCCTCGTCTCCAGGAGAGAGACCAGTCGAGAGGGGGAAGATTTGGCAGTGGGGGTGGTCGTGGCGGCTTTGGTGGTAGGGGCGGTGGTTTTTCAGGGGGTAGAGGTGGTAGTTTCTCTGGCCAAAGGAATGGCCGGTTTTCCGGTGGCTTCGGTGGCGGGAGAGGTCGCAGCAACAATAGAAGGTGATAAGTAATCTGCGGCCAGTTCCTAGGAGTCGGAGCTTCCAGAAAGAAGGCATCAACTTATGTCGATGCAGAAATTTTGGCCGATTTTATGATTTTAGGAACGTAGCCTCAATTGCTTGTAATGAACATACTGTAGGATAAGTATCTGGTACCGTGGTCCTATATTATCCTAATATATTTGGTATATTTTCTCAGTCAACTTTGCTTTCATTTTCATAATTTTTTGTGGAGCGGTTTAGTGTTGTCTCCACCTCCCTATTTTTTGCTTTTGTTGCAAACGTGAGTTGTACGCTGGAGCATGTAGTCTTAATCAGTTCAATATAAGAGCTGTTTTCTAGCTTTGTGCTTTTCAACGGGGGAACTGCAGTGATACTCGGCCAGACCACTCTTTTGATCTTCTACCAAGTAATTCGATATACCCACGGAGTTCCAAGGTTTGAGTTTGAAATGATAAATCTCATGCACGTAAAACCAATCCATTCTAGTTTTTGAATGAACGTATGGTCATGTAATGTGCTCTCTTCATGTTTTTCGTATTAAAGGTAATGGTTAAATTTGGTTATATTTATGGAAAATGAAACACTTAGACGGGAAAGCGAAGGGATCAAAGTCACTTGCCCTCCGATCGTGACGAGGTGTAAATTCCGTTGGACCAAATTCGCGATTTTTATATATCCAGCTCCAGCAATAAAATAACCCCAACCCGATAAATACCGAGTCCCGAGTCCCACGAGAACGGGTCTTCCCTCCCCCAGCTCCGCCCTCCTCGCAACGGTCGATTTTGCAAATCGCAAGGCTAAGTAGCTTCTCCTCTGCGCTTCGGAGCCAGTCCAATGGTCGTCATAGCCCCGGCTAAATCAATCGCAATCGCGAGCCGCGTTGACTTCCATCATCCATGTCCGCCACCTTGATCGGAATCCGCGAGGAGGAAGCCGGGCTGTACTCGCCGGCGAAGGAGAAGGCGGCGTCCCGGGGCGCGTACGGCAGCCGATGGCCGCTCCTCCTCGGGTGGCTCCGCCACCAGCTCGGCGGCGCGGGCCCCAAGCTGAAGCTCCTCTCCTGGGTCGTTGTGCTGGGCCTCGTCCTCTTGGTCGGTTTGAGATTGAACTCTGTCATGGGATGGAACGTTCACCATCCTTCTTCAGTCTCTTCCCCTTCAAGGTATATCTGAATAAATTTCCGTGAGATTGTGTTTGATTGTGTTTGCTTTTTACAGTGTTTCTGCCGGAGGTTATTGGGTCGCGGCTTGTTGTTTCCGCATGCATAATTATGTGTTTGGGAATGATTAGCTTTTGTAGCTTGCAAATTGTGAAATAGCGTATTGTGTTCTGGTCTCAGAGAAAAATCACCTGATTAATTTTCAGTAGAAACATTCACCGGTCCCTGTCCTTTTTAGTTCTAGAATGTTGGTGATTCTTTTGCTCTACGATAAGCTCTGTTCAGATAATGGGCACTAAATTTGCTATTTTGCCGTGTGCCTGATGAATGTTGAATTGACGTCTTCTAGATTTAAGTTATTTTGCTGTAGCTTTGATTTACTGGTTTATTGTTGATAATGATTCTGTGATGTCTACATAGTTTTTGTACGCACAGTCTGCTGCTTATTTGACTCGTGCGGTGCTTGGATTACGAGATGCAATCTGTAAAATGAGAGCGTGTTCTCTGCTTTTCTCTTTTGATTTGCAGGGGTGGTTACACTGTGCAAATCAACACATGGAACCAAAACAACCATCTCAAGAAAACTGTTGGCCACTATGCATCCTGCGCTGGTACTGATGCGATACGCGTCATATGGAGCGAAAGTCATCCGCCGCGGGAGAAACTGAAGTCCCATCTCAACGAAGTTGTGGTGTCAAAGTCTCATAAGCATGATTTTAAGTTCGATATCATCAGCGAGAGTACCATGATAAGTAGATTCAGGCCAAGTGGGGACATCAGAACTGATGCAGTTCTCTCTGTTGACGATGACGTAATTATTCCATGTCCTACTCTGGATTTTGCTTTCACGGTGTGGCAGAGTGCCCCTTCCACCATGGTGGGATTTGTTCCTCGTGCACATTCGCTGGAAGCAGAGGTCAGATTTGTAGCTTTGATAATTCTATCATTTGCGGGAATGAATAAGATCTTGGAGTGTTGTTCTGAACATTTGGTAAAGTAGTAGAATCTATCCTCTAACTCCATGATGAACTTACAAGTTGCAAAATGGACCCTGCTTCAGAGAAGGAGAAGATGGCCTGTTGTACTTGTATATCGCAGTACTTTTGTGAAACTCCTATTGGTTTTTCTCTAGAAAGTTTTTTAGGTGTTTTTCTTTCTATATTTGAGAATTAGCAGTCTATAGCCACTTCTGTGTATTAGAAGAGAATGTCACGGAAAAGAAAGGATGCTCAGCAGAAGTATCATGGGGGAAGTAACAAACAAACTCGATTATAGAAGATGTAACTAACAATAGGCACCAAAGTTATGCCAGGAAGAATAAATTTGAACCTACTAATTTTCTATAAAATAAGTATTCTCCAGTGGTGGGAAAAGAATTGGGACTGACTGATTTCCAGAGTATGCCTGGAACAAGAGTATTCGTCCTGAAGCTGTCACTGAGTGTGTTTTTGACCTGTTGCAGAGAAATGGTATTCCTTATTACAAATATGAAGGATGGTGGTCAGTTTGGTGGAAGGGCACCTACAGCATGATTCTTGCAGAAGCAGCATTCTTTCATAGAAAATACCTGGATATGTACACCTATATAATGCCATCGACAGTTCATAATTATCTTACCAGGGAGAGGTACAGCTTGCAAAGTTTTTGTAGAACAATGACTGCATGGTGCTGCATTTTCAATGGATTCTCCATGTCCTCGAATGAATTGAATTTCATTTTTTCTTATGCTACTCAGAATTTGTGAAGATGTTGCGATGTCTCTGCTCATTGCCAATGCCTCCGGTTCTCCTCCAATTTGGGTGAAAGGTATTGATCTGCCCAAGCTAGTACCATATTGCTTGGAACTCCTCGATGAACAAGGGAAGATATGTACAGATTGTCAGTTAGATTAATTATCTGCCCAACCTAGTAGCATATTGCTTTTCCAACATAGATAAAACCAGTCCAACTGGCCTCTTACAAGGCACAGATGCGGAATAATAGTAGAGATAAAAAAGATGGGAACTTAAGTATTCTTGAGAGAAAGTAGAAAGATGATCACCCTTCCTTGAAAGAAGCCTCATATAAGCTAAGCCTCCTGCATTAGAAATAGTCAGAAATGTAAGTTTCGATAAATCGGGTCTTAGCGATCACCTCATGGTACCGTTAAAAATTGTGTAATTAGCATGATATGCAAGGTGCATATTCTAGTCAGCTAGTTAATTAAGAGTTGAGAAAAATCCCTACTCTATCATTGCTCTTTGCTAAATGCTTTCATGATATCATCTTACTAAGCAAAATGTTTTTGCTAATTTCTCTTGACAAAATTTTTCAGGAAAGACTCACAAGATAGTAGCCTCAGGTACAAGCAGTTTAGGAGGGCATGCCGACCATAGAAGCAGATGCCTGAATGATCTTCTTTCTCTATATGAGACTGTGCCCCTTATGCGTACCAATGTGAAAGCTGTTGATGCAAGACAGGAATGGTTCTGGTAAATCGTGCTGGTTTCATTTAAATTGTGCCTTCGCCGTTTCTGTTATTGCCGTCCTCGTTTTGGACTTTGGGCAGTAACTTATTGCTCCTAGATTATTGTACATTCCATTGGAGCAGCTAACTCGAGAAAGAATAAAGGAATTCCTGGAACGGGACTCAAGTTGGCTCATTGTCACATTGTTTAGGGTTTGACTGTTAGTCTATGTTTGACTTAATGAAGGGAACTTTGGATCGTGATCATGTTACTCCAGTTAAGCAATATACCCATCTTTCTCCTTTTGGCTGTGATTGTCGTACAACTCCAGGTTATCGATGAGGAGTTGCTTCGTTTTTGGTGGGAAACTTGCACAAATCAATGGGGCCCTTGAAGTGTAATGCATGCATGGGACAAACTACTTTACTTTATCAAAGAGGGACAAGCTCGACGTGGGTTTCTACTTCTATCTCGATTTTTCTACCTTCGATTTCTTCTTTTCCCATTGATCAAATGGGAATTCACGGTCAGTCGTTGTACAGCCTCGTTCTCATGGGCCCAGCTCGATCACACTCATTAATCACGGTAGCTCTCGCAGAATCAGACTTGCCGTGATCGCACCCAATTTTCAAATCTCTTCGTCTCAAGTCATAAGTCCAGAATGCGTCCCGTCCTCGAACCGGATCCAATGCTGTCATAGACTCAATTGTGCCTATCCGGTCCGGCGGCAATCTTAAAACCCCAATTCGAGTCGAGATGGACGAGATCGAATCGGATCGGCCCAATTGCCTGTTGGAAAGCTAAAAATAAGGAAAAACAGAAAGCCCATAGAGTAAAACCTCATCGCCTGCCAATCTCTCTCTCTCTGTCTCTTTAATTTTGAAAAAGACGGGTCAAAGAAACGTTGATTAGCGAACTTCGCTTCTAATCACTTAATCAATTAGTTAATTTAGACCGTGGGCAATGGGCATCCTTCGATACCCAAAGAAAAAAGAAAAGAAAAAAAAAAGAAAAGGAGACGAGAATCTCTCGACTCTCGCTCTCTTCCTTACCCAGTTTCATCACTTCCGCTTTCCCTCTCAGGAAAATTATTATATTAATAAAAAATATTGAGAAAGAGAGGCGACTTTCGAACTTCAAACTCAGCAGAGAAAACCTCCGCCGTGCTGCTCCAGCTCGACCGAGCTCTCCCTCTTCGAATTCCGTCGTCATCGAGCCACACCAGGTACGCCCCGCTTCACGTTCGATCCGACAAAACTGTTCGCAATCTTCGATTCTCCGTGTGTGCACGTGTCCGAAGCTTCTCGCGGTTTCGCGCTCTGGTCGTGTTTTCGCTTACCGGGACGGGACGGGTAGTTTTTTCGCTTGATCGTGTTCTCGATAGCGAAACCGATGTCGATTCTTTTTTGTTGGGGTGATGGGGCGAGGACCTGTGCAGAGCTCGTTGTTCGGGATACCCTTTTTTCTTTTTTCTTTCTTTTGCGTCGGATCCTTGGAGAGAATTCTAGATTTTTTTGAACATGAACGTTGAATTTTCTTCATCTCGATGTTGAGATTGTGGGTATACGCGCATTCAGCTGGGATGCCTATTGCTGTGGTGGGTTCTGGATTTGGGCTGCGTGAAGTCTGTATTGAGAGATATACAATTTGGTTGCTTCAGGACTATAGTGCTGTGTGGTTACTATTGTGTACTGAAAAACCAAATTTACAATCTGGACGAATTGTTTCCCTTCTCCGTGAAAGATATTGTATTTCCGGCTTAAACCATCTGAAGAAATCGAAGGAAAGACTTGCTTCATTATTTTGCCCCTATTGTGAGAACATAAAGATAGGCGAGTGTCCAGGCATACCTACAGGTATCGGTACTCCTTCCCTGTGATTTCGTTCAAAACATTCCTTGTCAGTCATACTGGTTTTACACATATCAAAGCATCTAGCTAGTTCCTTTGGGCATTTCTTTCCAAATTTCGCCCACACTGGACGACTAACCCTGCCTTGTAGGTGGTGTTAGCCAACTAATTTTATGCCATAAAAAGAGTTTCAAGTACAACCGGCATATCTAGTTGTCATTTTTCTTTCTTACCTTCTTTTCTTTTTGTGTGTGTGAGTGATTTGGGGGGGGTTGGGTTTCCAATTTTCTTTGATGTAGGGATTCAGTTCTGATTAGCTTCTTTCCTAAGAAAAATTTGAGAATCTCCTTTATATTATTAGGTCTAATTCCAAAAAAAAGCACCAACTTTAGGTTGAGGGATAATTCTGGCCCGAACTGTTTTTTGTCTCATAAAAAAGCACCAACTTTAGGTCGAGGGACAATTCTGGCCCGAACTCTTTTTTGTCCCATAAAAAAGTACAAACTTAAGGTTGTATGACAATTCCGGCCCCAATTTTTTTTTATCTCATTAAAAATCACCAACTTTCATCGTGATCACAAATTTGGCCCCTATTGACTTTCACCATTGTTTGAGAAAGAAGGTTATGGTGGTGAGCTTGGTGAATCTCGTCCATGGCGTCTAGTCGACAGGCAGTGGTCAGTTTCATATTACGTTTGCCCAAAGAGATTCAATCTAGAAATATTTTTGACTTATTAGTGAAGTGAAGGAGATGAACAGTTTTACCGTTATTCTTTAAATTGTGGCTTAAAGAATAAGATAATAAATATTTCTTTAAATCCAGTTAGCAAGTTACATGGATTTATTGCTAATGTGGAATAGTCAAGTTAGATAATTAATGGTTTTAAGTCAATGGGGGCCGGATTTAGGATTTAAGTCAAAGTTAGTGCTTTTTTATGAGACAAAAAAAAGTTCGGGCCAAAATTGTCCCTAGACCTAAAGTTGGTGTTTTTTTTTGGAATTAACCCTATATTATTAAAGAATGCTTGAGATATTGTCTTTGTTGTGTCTATTTTCAGATGCATTATCAAGTGTGCTTTTTCTTTAACAGAACTCTTGGTTGTGATATTTAATTCATCTTTGTCCAGCCGTCAAGCTTACTATCAATGCCTTTGCCCTTCTCACCTCAGTGGAAAGATAAGGCGAGTGGCTTCTTTTCTTCTTCAGGTAAGAGATTATTATATTGCTAATGTTCTTCTGGACATCCTTTACTGGAATTGCTTGTCACATTCTCAAGGGTTTTATGCAGGTGTGAAGCTTAAAGAAGCTGGGCAAACTGCAGGAACATTTGTTGGCGAGGTAGCAAAGGATGCTAAAGGCAATGTTGCTGAAGTGGCAGGGCGAGTTGGGTCAAAAGTCAAGAGTCGCTGGGCACTGCTACAGCAACCATCTACCAGACACGCATTGCAGGAGCGCCTCATAGGGGCAGCAGCATCAACAGGCTCATTTCTAAGGAAGGGCATTTCAGAGACAAAAGATAAGGTTGCTGTTGGCAAGACGAAAGTCGAGGAGGTACCTCGGTTCTGCTTCAGTGTTTGCGATTTAGATTTTCTTACTATTGTTATCCAAAAATTCACAACACAGAGGGTCTAATTCCAAAAACAAGCACCAACTTTAGGTTGAGGGACAATTCTGGCCTGAACTTTTTTTTGTCTCATAAAAAAGCACCAACTTTAGGTCGAGGGACAATTCCGGGCCCGAACTTTTTTTTGTCCCATAAAAAAGTACAAACTTAAGGTTGAATGACAATTCCAGCCCCAATTTTTTTTTATCTCATTAAAAATCACCAACTTTCATCGTGATCACAAATTGGCCCCTGTTGACTGTCACCATTGTTTGAGAAAGAAGGTTACGGTGATGAGCTTGGTGAATCTCGTCCATGGCGTCTGTTAACAGGCAGTGGTCAGTTTCATATTACGTTTGCCCAAAGAGATTCAATCTAGAAATATTTTTGACTTGTCAGTGAAGTGAAGGAGATGAACAGTTTTACCGTTATTCTTTAAATTGTGGCTTAAAGAATAAGATAATAAATATTTCTTTAAACCCAGTTAGCAAGTTACATGGATTTATTGCTAATGTGGAATAGTCAAGTTAGATAATCAATGGTTTTAAGTCAATGGGGGCCGAATTTGGAATTTAAGTCAAAGTTAGTATTGTTTTATGAGACAAAAAAAAGTTGGGGCTAGAATTGCCCCTCGACCTAAAGTTGGTGTTTTTTTACGGGACAAAAAAAAGTTCGGGCCAAAATTGTCCTTTGACCTAAAGTTGGTGCTTCTTCATGAGACAAAAAAAAGTTCGGGCCAAAATTGTCCCTAGACCTAAAGTAGGTGTTTTTTTTTGGAATTAACCCCAACACAGAGATGAAGTAGTAATTTATTGGTTTAGTATATAAATGATCGACTCTAGCAAATTGTATAATAGCAGCATCAAAATTATTGGTGATATGTAATTAATGACTTCACAAATAGTAGGATACAAATTATAGTTTTTGACAAAGTCAATGTATTTCTGTTGGTTAATGAAGAGGAAGTTTACTCATTTGATGTTGGAATTTGTTCAGGTGGCAAAAAAGACAGCACAGAAAAGTAAAACTATAATTACTGATATTGAAAGGTGGCAAAAGGTAGGATTTGAGGAAACCCTCTCTCTCTCTTTTCTCTCTCTAAAATTGTGGCAAGTTCCTAACACATGACACTTCACTGATTGCAGGGAGTTGCAAGCACTGATGGTAAGTGGCTATATTGTAAATGCAGATGGGTGAAGTCATGGGATATCGATCATCTTTTTTCTTTCTTCAGGTTACAGTGAAGACTGACAATATTTCTAGGCTTAAACATGAAATGTTGCCAGTCATTACTTGACAACATTCTTTGAATTGATAAGCAATTTCATGATCTATTACATAAGGTTGGTATCTATATGTAGGTCGCGTAGTCCGACATCATCATTTCTTATGAAATTTCCCAGCACGTGTGAGATGCGACATTAATTAGAAATACTCAATTTCCGAGAGTGAATTATCTGAATCTTATTGTTGATATATTTTTATCTTAGTTCTGGTATAAAATGTTTTCTTGCCGGTAGACAAAGAAACTGATTGTCATGTTTTGCCCATTGGGGATATGGTGTTTGGACTTGCCAGGCATGAAAATGGCAATTGCAATATTGATGAGTCCAGTGATTCATGACGTTGTTTGACAATGCAGCTAGACAATCCTCTTTCTTGATTTCTTAGTGAAATAGGTACAACTTTTGTGAGATTTTCCTGCTTGACTGCAATTGAATTCGCCTTTTCATCTTTCTATAGTATTTGGAGTTCCGATTGAGGTAACTGTACACCGCGAAGAGTCCAGCCGGCCCGTTCCGAAAATTTTGGTCAAATGTGCTGATTACCTTGTATTATCAGGTATTTAATTTTATGTCATGCTAAGCTTGTTTAAATATGCATGGTGCACCAATTGTCTAATGGAAATTATTTTGGGTTCTAACTTGTTTATTAGGGCTAAATGCTCCGTATCTGTTCAAGTCTGAAGGAGATAAGAAGGTTATCCAGCAGTTGGTCTCATCATTCAATCTAGGTATCTCGGATACTTTATTCTTTTCAAAAGCGCTTTCATTTATTTAATTTGGTAGGTGTTAATAAATTTTTGTCACTCCAGATTCAAATGCATCTCTGCCAGATGGTGTAAATCCAGTGGACATAGCAGCCTTAGTCAAATGTTATCTTGCAAGCCTTCCAGAGCCTCTCACCACTTTTGAACTTTATGAAGAGATCAAAGGAGCTCGTTCTAGTATAAATTCAATGAGAAACATACTAAAGAAGCTTCCGACTGTGAATTTTATGACTTTGGAATATATAACTGCGCTACTGCACCGTGTGAGCCAGAAGTCCCTTCTGAACAAGGCAGGAATCATCTCTCTCTCTCTCTCTCTCTCTCTCTCTCCAGCCTGATTCTGGTCAATATTCTAAATGTCTTTCTTTAGAAAGCGGTGACAGATTATAGAAGATATCAATTAATGTGCAAGCATTAAGTGTGTAGCATAAGTAAGTGTTACCTTTTCATATATCGTTACATAGATGACGGGAGATATTAAACTTTATCAAAATAGAACATCTACATCACATGATTGGCAATCTAGCATGATCATAAGCAATAATGGTTTCCAGTTCAGTTAATGTATCCGAAGTTATCTCTTTCTTGATTATTTAACCAGTTTTAGCATAGTCAAAGCATCCTCGACATGTTAGTTTTGCTTTGTCAGTCCTGATGCCACTGTGCTGTGTTCCTTGGAAGCATGTGAGATTTTTTTTTTCCTGTGAGAAGCTTGCATGGTTATCCTTTGCTGCTTCCACATAATCCAGCAGGACCAGTGCTGGAAATTATCATGTAGTATTTGTCTGCTAGCGAAGATTATCATGTGCTGTATGCCTGCTAATTGACTGTGCAAGACCATCAATTTTGTTATTCTACCTTGTGGAAACCCGGAGACTGGGAATCAATCCTGGTAAAGGCAATGTAGGAGAGAGCTTTGCAGGCCATCATCCTTTTATTTCATTGTATGTATACATCTGGCAAAAGTGAGAGATCTACAAGTTATGAGGTTCCCTACGATTTTGGGAAAGTCCATTCTATGCAGCCATATATTATATATGATGTTTCTTGATATGATTGAGTTCTTGCATGTATTTTCTCTAACATTCTGGTCAAAATGCTGACTGGAGTGGTATATAATTTAATTGACCAGCTTGTTGCATGATGCTTATTTCTTCAGATGGATGCACAGAGTTTAGCTATGGAATTTGCTCCTTTGATTATATGGCAGAATGGGCAGAAACCTGAGTATTATAGGCAGTACTGGAATGATCCAAGCACAAGTCAGAATGGCACGGACACAGCACCTACTTACAGTGCATGGGACATGCTTGCAGGTTGGCAATCAGATATATTGTGTTTTTGCATAGATGGTTTCTTCTGTGCTGAGTATGTTGGTTCATGCACGGTGGATATGATGCATAATATTGTAGGCAGTGGGATATGTTAGGAGATAAACCATTTGTTGCCTTAAAAGTGAAGGCCCTAAACCTTTCAGTCTTGCAGGCACCTTGTCTTTGAAGTGTACAGCCATTGAATATCTATAAATCAAAATGTATTATTGCCAACACTTGGGCCCATATCCAATGTCCTTGAAGGCCAAAACGATCATGTTTTTGTTTTTTTTTTGGAAAGGAATGTAATTTGTACTCTACAGAAACACATATTGGTGATTCTCATTCCCATTCTAATTGCAGAAGATGATGATTCTGCCGTTGCGTCATCCATGATTCCCTGGATGATGGGACTCCAATGGATTTTGGTGCCATTGAGGTTGTTCAATGCCTCATACAACATCACAATGCCATTTTCACAGATGCCAACGAGACAGTTTGGAGATAACTGAGATTGAAGTCCGTCCTTGTACAGAAAGCGATGCTGACCATTTGGATCGTGCATCATCAGCCGCATCATCAGCTTCAACTGATTTATTCCTGATGCTTCCTTATGGCCTAGTTTTTGGATAGATAATGTAAATGTTAGCGGTGATTTAGACGTTAGTCCTGCACCCTAGTTTCTTTTGCATGTTCAATAAATATTTTGTTTTGCAATAATTTGTCTGCTTTGGAGAACTTGCATCTGTAGTGAGAAGATTTTGTCCTCATCATCCATCCACGAGGAGTGATCTCTGTTATGCAATAAAGAGCCGTGTCTTGTTTTCTGAATTCCCTTTTCTATGGGCCTGTGCCAATTGCAGAATAGCTTGTTTTGGCTCTGTGAATGCAAGCATAGGAAAAGCCTGTGTATAGTATATGATACGACCACTTCATTCCCCTCCTTTCCTCTTTTGGAAGCTGTAGGCTTTTGCTTTGATATGCCTAACTTCGGTCGACCTGATATGGCCAAATGCATGAAACTCGAGCAAGAGTTCGTCGGGAAGCTCGAATTTGGGGAGAGATTTTGAACTCCAAGGACAATTGATTTGATTTTATCGACCTTTTGTTGGTGATTGTATCTTGTGATTGTCATTTCTTCGGCCGGAGTCTTGTAATTTGTCATTCATTTCGGTTGTTTTGGTCGGAACGTGTATAATTGACTTCCAGATTTGGGCCAAAGGAATTGACTTCCAGCCTTTTAGCAGCTGCCAATGGACAGACCGGCCCAATTTTTTGGACAACCAAGCCATTGATGGGGGCAAGGGCTACAACGTTGGCATTGGTTTCTCGGGCTCGAGCCGAAGTTACCAAAGTAACGGACCGGTGAATCTACGAACCGGAACTGTGTGATCAAACGAAACGCCGACCAAGGACTTTTCTCGACGCATTTCTTCCCGTAAGGTTCCAACAGCGATCGTTGCTGCACTCTTTGCCCCTCCCGGTTAGCTTGTTTTTTATCTTGTTTTTACTGCGAATCTTCCTTCCTACAATCGGATTGGACAGGCATAGATCCATGGAAAGGAACGGGGACGATTCCATCCTCGGAGGTGACGCCATTGCCAGCTCAAACGCGGGCGTCGCCGGCGAGACCTCGGTCGTGTCCTCCAATCTGATCTTGGACCGCGTCGGAGAAGTGGCTCTCGCTCTCGATCCCGATGGACTGTCTTGGAAGTTGCTCGAGACCCAACGCAGCGTGAGCGCCTTTTTCTGTTTTCAAGAATGTGCGGACGAATGCTCATTTTCGCGCATGATTTTGTCGTGCTGTTTCTAGATAGGCGGCTGATCTTGGCCAAAAAAGAACAGCTGTAATAGATTAGATGAAATCTCAAAGAATCCATGATTCAATATATTTTCATAAAATTATAAAATTAGAATGGTTTCATTCGCGAGGAGCCGGATGAGAAGAAACTCTCATGTCCGGTTCTGTAGTAGAGGTGGAATTGAGAAAGAACCATCAACTGTAACCCCAAAAGAACCAGATTTCGTAAACAGCATAGAGGAATAATGAAAGGAATATCTTGTCGAGGTAATTGTATTTGTTTCGGTAGATATGCTCTTCAGGCACTTGAACCCGCTTGGAGGTGATTGAAATTACGTGGTGTTGTAGCTGAGATTCGCGCTTGCAATGAATATATGTGCTCTGAATTAATAAGTTAGTATTTTTAGGATCGTAAATATGTCTTTTTAAACACTTCTGATGATAAAACGTGTCAAGTTCACGACCTTCTCTTTACTTGGAACAGGATCAATCAGAATGCTGTGGCATTAAATGCTCTCCTTCGGAGGCAACGGATACCAAACTTGCTGATATTTATGCTGTGGAGTTTATTGACCATGGTTTAATTCCTGAATCAAATGTTTCAAATCCCTCAAGATGTCTTCTAAGCGAGGATTCGCAGGTTTGTTTTTTATTTGTAGTGGTAAATGCATTAGCATTATGAGGCAATGGTCGCTGATGGGCATACCTACAACGGAACAGATATACCGGTTTATAGTTCATGGAGTCCAAAGGTCAAAGTCTCATCCTTGCCGGTGTATCTTAGGCACATATGTTTTTGGTCATAAAGATCGGCAAGTATGTGAGATGTGGGTAGATCTAATTAATTCCCGTATGGACAAAGAAATGCAAAGGCCGAAGAATCTCCTGGTATGGTCTCTCCAGAATGCTACCCTTCCATGAGCAAGATATGTAGAGTAATTGGTTGCCTGAATGATCATAACTC
This sequence comes from Syzygium grande, assembly GCA_024733475.1. NCBI lineage: Eukaryota > Viridiplantae > Streptophyta > Magnoliopsida > Myrtales > Myrtaceae > Syzygium > Syzygium grande. The sequence continues at coordinate 549,528 of JAMXDD010000010.1, read as the reverse complement.
AGTTTCCAGAACTCTTCCATGTTATCAGGTTTTTGTTCATCCGAAGAGCGGAAAGGGAAATGGCTGTACAACATGGGAAACTGTTTCTCCTATATTCTCGCGTGCTAAAGTGCATACGAAGGTTCACATTCTTTTCCTCCTAAAATTAGTGATAATATCTCTGAGATTTTCTTGTTTGTCAATGTATGTAGAAGCTGTACTTTTCTTATAATTATCCCTGCCAACTGGACTGGACTTTACTTGAAATAGTTTTACTTGTTTATCTATTTTAATAGTATCATGGTTGTTGTTTTTCCCTCTGATAGCACTTGCAAGTGTCTTTGCATATCTTGCTGTCTGGACTACTTTTTTAATCATATTTGGTGCTTGGACTTTAAGTTGAGATGTCTGCTGCGTCACAAGATCCGCAAGCAACTTGTCTCATTTAGAAGCTTTGCACAGTGGCGTAATTAAACTAACATGAGGGTGTGGGAGGAAAATTCTCTCCCTTAGATGGGTATGAGTAAATGTGCACACACAATAATTGCTTCAATATCTTTGAATTTTTTAACCAGGTGATCGTGACTGAGAGGGCAAGTCATGCATTCGATATGATGTTGGCCGCCACGAACGAGGAGCTCAAACAATATGATGGCGTTGTTGCTGTTGTAAGACATGAAATCCCTCTGCATTCTAGTCCATATGTTCCAATTTTTAATGTGTAGCTGGCCAAGGTCTGACTAGTTACATCAATAGATCTTATATGGAACTTCAGTTACATGTGCACAGAACCAGGCAATTGCCATGACTAGCATCTTACAACACATGCCTCTTGTTACAATCATAGATTATTCATTGTAACTGATTTATCATATCACACGGTAAGGCAGTAAATTTCTTCTGCTTTAGTGCTGACTGTTCAGAATGTGACAGCCAGCGCTTTCTCCTTGTATACTTAAACATGAGTAAGTATGCGTGAGACCTGGATTTTCAAACATAAATGGTGATACAGTGTCTTTGGTATGGTACAGAAGATTCAATCCTGAAATGAGCCAATTTGTTCAACTTGCCTAGACAAGCATTTTTCTTGCAGCTGCTCTTTACATGTTACCTTTTTTCCAACCATACTTGTTACTGTGCATCAATGTTTTGGCAGCATTATGAGTGAGTGGTTTTGACATATCTTTTTCGCTGAAAAGAAGTGTTATGAATCAGGGTGGTGATGGTTTCTTCAATGAAATTCTCAATGGTTTTCTTTCTTTGCGGCATAAAGCTCCTTATCCACCTGCTCCAACAGATTTTGTGCAGTCTCTTGGAGATTGTGGTGATTTCTCGATGCACAATACAAATGAAAGAGGTACTAAGAATCTTTCCAGAATGAAGATCAGTCCCCCCCCCCCCACCGGTTATTTAATCATGCTTTTTTCTTAATAATTAGACTGAAACTTGTGGTAAGAGGTGAGTCTGATATCAAATGATTATTTGTACATTGCAGGAGCTGAAGGAGATTCTGGCACTTGCTACCCAGGTGCGGTTTTCCAAACAAAATCAGTTTTTTATTGTTTTATGCATTAATCTCATTTCACTGTGGAATTATTCATAGAAAAAATCACTTTCTGTTGTAAACTGATATATAGAGCTAGTTTGTCACTGTTTAACTCTACAGATGATGGTTCTCAGTTCCTGCTCCCGAAGGAAGGATTTCGATTTGGAATCATTCCTGCTGGTTCAACTGATGCTATTGTGATTTGGTACTTTCAATTTTCTCCTTGGGCGATTCTTGTCCTCCCTATTTAATTATGTTGGGACACTTACCTCTTACATGCTTTAGGAGTAGTGTCTTTAATGACATATTTGTGATATATAGTTTTTGATAAATATGTAGACTGGTAAAGGCCTTTCCTTGTTTATGAGGGGCTGTGATATTTTGTTATCCCCTAAGTTCTTCTGGCTTCAACAGTAAGATGAAAGAAACTGCTTGCTGAAACAGACTTGCATGACTAAACACACTTTGAATTACGGTTGATCAGAAACTGCAAATGAACAATAGATAAAGTAGAGCCAATTGTCTGTTGATTGATTGACTAGATTCTCCATTGCCCTTGTGAGTGCTATACCTGAGAAATTATATTATACAACTTCACCTCTGACCACCAAAAGGACAAATTAGATTTTGCCAATCGTGTAATTTTTTTAAACTTATGGAAACTCACGCTCCTGACATTAACTTTTTAGGTCATATATCTAGCAGTGGCACGAGTGGTCAGTTGTTCAGTTACTACCCCGTTCCTAACTGTGGCCATTTTTCTTTTTTCTTCTGCATTATCAGATTACTGTTAAGTTAGTCAACAAGTTTTATATTGTTTTGATTGCTTATGCATCTATTATGAATGCAAGACTGAATTTCTGTCCTGTAAATAACTTAGTTTAGCCAATTATTAGTTTGACCGTTTTCATTGCATCACATCCGGGTGCTTGTGCTTTATGCAGTACAACTGGGGCTCGTGATCCTATTACTTCTGCATTGCAAATTGTAATGGGGAAAAATGTGCCTCTCGATATAGCTCAAATTGTAAGATGGAGGACAACAGCTGAATCAAAGGTTGAACCTTGTGTACGATATGCAGCTTCTTTTGCTGGGTAGTTTCTCATTATTACTGATGCCACATACTGCTGCAAGACAGTATATGTCTTTCCTGAATCTTTTCTTTACTGTCTTGTTTCCATTCTATTATGAAACAGATTTTTCATTGTTATTGATTTTTTGGGTGGAAACTATCCTTCTAAAGTAGTTTGCTTGAGAAGCAGGTATGGGTTTTATGGAGATGTCATTACTGAAAGTGAGAAATACCGATGGATGGGACCAAAGAGATATGATTATGCTGGAACGAAAGTGTTTCTGAGGCATAGGTATAACTCTTAGTAGGCTTTATTTTCTTTTGATGATATGCAGACTTAGTGACTCGGTTTGGTATAGAGCCTCGTCTTTTTGAAGTTGAATTGTTTAATATTTTTGCTTCTTTTTGAAGAATTTACTAAAATTTACTTTGAATTTGTTTCTTTCAAGTATTTATGGCGTTTTTTTCCTGACATGCAGATCATATGAAGCTGAAGTAGCAGTCCTTCGAGTCAATTCTGAAGAAACGCATCCAGCAGAGGGAGGCCATTGGCGTCACCACTTTCGAGCGCTACGTGGTTTGAATAAACGTCAGAAAGTAATTTGTCGTGTTAATTGTGAGATCTGTTCTGCAAAAAGTGCTGGAAGTTCTCAATCAAAGCCAGATTCACATCCGGGTGAAATGGGTTGGTTGAGCTTCAAAGGGCGCTATCTTAGCGTCGGGGCTGCCATTATCGCATGCCGCAACGGGAGAGCACCAGATGGTTTAGTGGCTGATGCACATCTTGCAGATGGTTTTATGCACCTCATTCTGATCAAGGACTGCCCTAGGGCCTTTTATTTGGGGTAATGCTTCATCAATCTCTGAATCTGGTTTTTTTTTGTCCAATGCTTACACATAATTTTTGGTGTTATCTTATTCTGAAAGCTTAAGCGACGATCAGGATTAATTTAACAGGACACTTAAATCTTGTCTCAGCTGCGCAAATTATACAATCAATCCACCATAAATGAAAGGGTTTTATGAGTCCTTTTGGATTTGACCATTTCAATTCAAAATTCCCCTTGCTTAAGATTCATATCCTCTCATGATCTTTTAATAGTGTCATAGTTGTGACTTTGTTGTGACCAACAGGCATCTTTTGCAGCTGGCAAAGAGAGATGGAGAACCCTTGAACTTCAAGTTTGTGGAACATCATAAGGTAGTTACTTTAATCATATGTTGTGTGTTCTTTTCCACTGGTTTAGAGTGTTTTTACCTTGTTGACACATTTTCTTCTTGATGAAACAGACCTCGGCCTTTACTTTTAGATCTTCTGGCAACAGCAGCATGTGGAACTTGGACGGTGAACTCTTTCAAGCGCACCAACTGTCAGCGCAAGTATTTCGAGGCCTAATCAACTTGTTTGCTTCTGGACCTCCGGTTTAGAAGTTAACCACGTGTTGTCATCCTCTCAAGAAACATTTTTCATTCCATAAGAGTTAGATTTATACTCCACCGACTTCTGTGGCAGAAGGAAGGATATATTGGAACTAGATTATACATTCTGCAGAAATCACGAATTTGTATCTTGAGAATGCCTCCAACAGTCGATATCACACTGTCCTTTTCTATGAGCACTGTCAAAAGGATCTCTTTTTGTGAATTGGATCCATCTACTTGGTAAATTAACAGTGTTTTACGGTGCTTCCCTAAATGAGGAGCAGACCGACTTACAGTCATTGTATGTGTGCATAAACAAGGCGAAATTTCAGAAGGGATGTGTAAGCTATCAATAATGACCTTTCAGAAAGGGAAATTTCTTTGCATTGGGAGAAAATAGCTCGTCTAGAAAATGAAGATTTCCTTGTTCCTTATATGAAAAACATCCCAGGTTCTTAGAGTGTTGCACTGTTGATAGACGTATCAACTCAACTATCTAAATCCCCTGACAATACCTTCAATTTGTAACCTGTACTGAACAATACCTTCAATTTGTAACCTGTACCGACAGCTGAATTTTGGGATATAATAAAAAAGTGCGATTTTCAGGTGCAAATCTCATGCCTGAAGGTACCGGACACCATTCTGGAGGCGTGAAGCGTGCATCCTATTGCTATTGACAAACTTCAGCATCCTTCAAGTTACACCACGTCCGAACTTTTTCTTCAAACTCTACAAGAAAAGTGACTTACAAAACCATTGTCCTCATGCATCATATGTTATAATTGCAATTTCACTTTATGTTTGCAGACTGCTGGCCCTTATATCACTGAAAATCGCTACTTTTTTGCTCCCGACATAGAAATTTGTGTCTTGCACAGAAGAAAGAAAGCCTCGAAATATCGAGAATATTCTCAATATTTGTTCTGTTTTTTTCCCTTTTTTAAGCTGGATACCTTTTGTAGAGAAGTAAGATATGGAAGCCGCCATGTTATGGGACTTGTATATAATTTCCTGGACACTTGGGGGGGAATGAATATCTCCATCTCTCATACAGTTGACAAAATGTTAAAATCAGAAGGCATTTAAGAATAGAAACGAAGAATAATCTTTGATCTCTATTTTAGTTCTGACTAACCCAGGCGACATGCCCTCCACTAAGGTTCTTTAGTTCTTGCTTCTTGACAATTCGTTGTTAGGACTGGGAAAACTATTCTTAACCTCTCTGACTTAAGAGCTAAGCTCAACTTGCAATTCATTAAAACACGTTTCTGTATTTGCCCCTACCAATGCAAGCTACCGACTTTTCCTATATCATCACACTCAAGTTGACACTTTTACAAATCAAACTATCAACTTGTTCGAAATATAATATGATCTTTGCTCGACCCTATCTAATAAGAGAGATGGTCTAATCTGTCAAGTTCATTGCATTGTCAACTTCCATTAGAGCCTTAATAGCTCAATTCATTAATGTTTAAGAGGTGCACGATATTTGAAAGGCGTAGAAAAAACTCGAAACTTGATTATAAAATCCCAGTTTTGAAATCTCTCCTTGTAATTTGTAAGCATGTTGCAAGTTGTAGTAGTAAAATGCGATAAGGATGAAGATGCTGTGCATAACTCACAAATGGTGAGATTCTCTTAAGGACAACCAAACATAAAATGTAATGACCCATAATATATCAGAAATTTTTTCTTATAACAATCATTACTCGAATTGTTGGAGCCACTCCTTGTCAATTTGAGCTTTGATATCGTATTGCTTGTAAAACAAGCAAACAAGAAACCGTTTGAATGGTGATAGATAAAAAAAGGAAAAGAGTTTTCTATCACCAGATGAGGAAAATCATTGAAATAAATCAAGATAATTAGCAATTCACAAGGAAAAAGATACTGCTCATGAAAATATTTCAGTAAATTTCTTAGAAAATAAAACACAGAATCTGGAAAGCTGGGATATGATGATTTTGCGTCCAAATTTGTTAAGGTCTCTGAATGACTTACGTCTCAAGCAACAGAACCAGGTGAAAGCCTCTGGTCTTGTGACTTGCCATTCATTAACGTATTCAATGGAGAAAAAGATAAAGTTTTTAAGCCAGATGGCTTTTGCATGTCTAGAAGTTCAACGGCAGACAAAGTATAAACTTCATGTCCTAGCTGTTGCTCAACTAGGACATATAACACCCCTTCTATTTGGAGATGCAAATGTGAAGTCTCTGCCCATTTTTGACGAGAGAGAGAGAGAGAGAGAGAGAGAGAGAGAGAGAGAGAGAGAGAGAGAGAGAGAGAGAGAGAGAGAGCTAAGGTTTGATACTCGAAGCTGTTGAAGTACTTGTAAATGGTCTGTCTTGCTTTAATTTGGCTCTGAATAAGGAGGCAGGGTTCCCCATGGAGATGAACAAGCTGAGTGAACCAGAGGATCCATTACCTCTGCAATCACCATTAGCTGCAGTTGTTGCAGTAGCTATCAATGGGAAGAGAAAGACTAAGTACGTAGTCAGGTGGGCATTTGGGAATTTTGTTCCCGAGGGAAAGTTGGTGTTCAAGTTGATACATGCGCGCGCAGTTCTCTCATCTGTCCCTACTCCAAGTTGACGCTTTTATAGACCAATCTGATATTTTGTGAAAAATATTTAGGGGTATAAACTGCTTGCTTAATCATAGTTTTGTTTCTGAATTCATGAATAAGAACAGTTTATATATACAAAAATTTAGAACATAAGAAATTAAAACTTTCAAGTATCATTCTGGAAAATCCATGTTATGTTGTCATGTCGTTAATGAAATAAAATGTAAGAGGCATTGTGAACAAAATGTTGCATAATATTCTATTCTTCGTCTTCTTCATCATCACGATCGTCCTGATTTCAGTGGGAGTCATGATTCCAATAACGGAAGTGAGAGAAGATGTAGCTGCTGCTTACAGGAAGGAAGTGGATTGGCAGACAAGTGAATTGCTCCATCGTTACAAGATAATGTGTGTCAGGAAAAAGGGGAGCCTTTTGGTTCAATTTATCTCCATGTTGTACATTCCTTCCTGGATTCTCTAGCCTATTCTCTTCACAGCGTTTCATAAGGTAAAGAAGTGCTTACATTTGACTCGGACTTGCGTACGGGGGCTGTTGGATGTAGTCGTGCCTGAATCAGATGATGTGGCAAGTGCACTAGCACGAGAGGTTAATAAGAGCAATGTCACCAAACTAGTCATCGGAGCTTCTACTCCCGGAATTTCTCAAGGTACTTCCTCTCGGGAAAAATGCTGAATAAGTCCTAAACCTTTTGGGGTGGTGCCAATTTAGTCCTAAACCTATTTTTGGTGCCAATTGAGTCCTAAACCCTTTGATATAGTGCCAATTCAGTCCTTTTGGCCGGATTTTGCTGACGTGGACGTCGGCCGGTCGGTGACCAGTCACCGGCGCTAACGTGGACAAAATTTAATAATATTTTAATATTTTTTTGAATTTTTTTTTCTTCTCCCTCTTTCTTTAGCCGCTCGCTAGAATGCGCGAGGCCGAGGGCGAGGCCGGCGTGAGGTTGACCTCGGGCGAGGGTCAACCTCACCAGATCCGGCGAGGTCGGGCCTCACCATCTGCCAGCCGGGCTCGCCCACCCTCCCCAGGTTGCGAGGGTGGGCGAGGCCACCGGCGGCCTGATTTAGGCCCGACCTCGGGATCGGGCGAGGGCCCGGTGACCTCACTAGATTTGGCGAGGCTCGCCTTTGCCGTCGCCGGTGAGGGCGAGCCTCGCTAGTGGTCGGCGTGGCTCGCCCGAGGCTGGTGAGGTTGATCTCGCCTACTTTCGCCGTCACCGCCCGCAAGCGGCTGAAGGAAGAGGGAGAAAAAAAATTCAAAAAAATATTATTAAATTTTGTTCACGTCAGCATCGGTGACCGGTCGCCGGCCAGCTGACATCCACGTCAGCAAAATCCGGCCAAAAGGATCGTTGGTACTATATCAAAAGGTTTAGGACTAAATTGGCACAAAAAATAAGTTTAGGACTAAATTGACTCCATCCCAAAAGGTTTAGGACTTATTCAGCACTTTTCCCACTTCCTCTCCATGTAATTATTGGCTAAGTAGCACCGACATCGACATGCGACACGCTATAGCAAGACATGACACGTTGACATGTCATTTATCAAAAAATAGAGAATTTTAACATGTTGGAACACATTGTATATTAAATGTATATTTTTATATAGGGTTAATACCACAAAAAACATCAAACTGGTACACATGTAACAAATTTACCCCAAACTAATTTTTTGATCACCACCTGTGATGAATTTACCATCTGCTAATTTTCGTTAAATTTTATCGTCAAATTGCTAAGGTGATTGACATGTGGCAGCTAACGGGTGTACTAGTTTGGGGTTTTATTTTCTGTTTATCATAGGTGTACTAGTTTATGATTTTTTGTCATATTAATCCAATTTAAAGGAAATTAACGTAGAGTAAATTTGTCACAAATGTACCAGTTCGAGATTTTTGGGTAGTCAAAAAGTTAGTTTATCGTAAATTTGTTATATGTATACCAGTTTGAGATTTTTCATTGTTAAAAAATTAGTTTATGATAAATTTGTTACAATTGTACTAGTTTGAGGTTTTTCGTGGTATTAACCCGTTTATATATACACGATAAATTATTGTTTTTATGATTTTCAATCAGATTAATTTGATTCAAATCTATAAATAAATAATTAATAAAAAAAGCCTAGAATGAATTTACATTTTGATCCATAATTTAATGAAAGTGTTTAAAATTGACCCGGTGCGTGTTGGAATGGCAAGTCAAGATGCTAGACTTGTGTGTTGTTGGCATGTACGGATCGTTGACCACGTGTCGGATGTTTGACACCTGTCGATCATGTGTCGGTCGCATGTCGGAGCATGCCAAACACGCTTTGATATCGACATAGAGGCCCCCCGGAGAGTCTCTGTACTTCCTAGATTATTGGTACAGTGTAGACATGAAGAAAATACTGCTTTCTCAATTCGTGATTATTTTTGCTGACTTCTTTTTGATATGGAGGAAATGTTATCCTTTGAGAAGATGGAAAAGCTATTATGTACATTGTGTCACAAATGTTAGGTTGTTGACATGTAGACAAATTTTTTTTTTCTGTCTTACTTTAACTCTCAACTCATTCTCAGACTTTTGCTTTGTTTCTTGCAGGGTGTGAGAGTTGAAATCTACGTCTGAAATTACATGTCTTCACCCTTAAACCCTCCTGAAAAGGTGGAAATTCAAACTTTCCATCTTCCACTTCCCGAGTAGGAAAGATAGCCATTGGAACAAACTCCAGTGGTTGACAAACTTGCTTTCATGGCTCTCTTTTCTTAGAAAATTTGATTGCTGAATTTGAACTTAGAAGTTTATAACAAGGTTTGACATCAAGGATAACACGACTCATATAGTCCTTCACCCCCAACTCAAATATAACTAGCATCATTTTGGTTTGAAACTCCATACATCTGCCCTTTTTTTCTGGAAGCATACTATTCTGATTATAGCAAGTGGGTTCTGTTTGCTAGGTCTAACAATTGTTCTATCAATATACATTGCTGTTTTATATTGCTTCTCTGGCGCGTCTTTAAGACGAATTATGGATAGTCATGCAATGCAACTTCACATGGATATAATAGTTATGAAACGATAAAGCAAGATAAGAAAAAATAAAAGAAAAAAGAAAATTCTTAGAGAATGAAGCATTCCAGCCGTTAAGGTATTGCTTTCCCATTGGTATCTTCAATACTTACTTAATAAGGACGCTGATTTCAGGAAAACCGATACTCTATCATCGACAATCTCGGCACGCATTCCAAGCTTTTGCGCGGTATATGCAATCTCAAAAGGGAAATTGTCATCTATCCAGCCATCAGACATGGACACTAAGGGAAACTCTAAAGATGACAACAGTGACACAAGCTCTACCAGCAGTTCATCCGGTTCTGGCTCACGGAGAGGTTAAATGTTTTTGTTACCTAAAGATGCCTCTGTTTGTGCTAGAGATCACTGACATTAGGATGTAGACAATAGGTGGATCATATTGAAAATGGAGATAAATTATGCCAATAGGCATGCTTGAAATTCAAAGTGGCTATGCAAGTCTACAAATTTAATGTCATCGATATCTTCCTAGTAATTTTCTCTCTCCAGGGATGTCTGATAACCCAATCATTTTGCAGTACATTGCTCTTACTTTAATATGCATGAATTTCTCTCTCCATGTGGGTGAGGGTGAGATGAAGAGAAACTGAAAAAATACACTGCATTAAATTTCCTAAGGATAAAGTGAATGTTGGCAGAGACTGGCACATTACATCTCCTAATATTAGTATGAGAGTTACTTGGTCCTATTGCTTCATTATCTCACCTCTGATATCCTTTCCTACCGCACTATGCGTGCAGGCTCTCAGGTTCTTTCAGGTATAAGTCAAATGTTTGCAAGACCGAGCTCTGTCGACATGACCCACTTAAGGTGTCAGTCACTAGATAGTGAGGAAAGGAATGAGACCATTACTACACACTTTAGCAGCTCTGGTATTGGGAATATAGTAGGCCGTCAGTCTAGTCTACAGAGCTTGACGGAAGACACCGAGTCCAGGAAATTCAATCAAGGATCCATCTCTGATGCATTATCAGGATACTCTATAAGTGAAAGTCAGGTAACTTACACCCTTCTCTGGAATTCTTGTCTTGTTGCATTTGAGGAGTATTTTTCCTGTAAAAATGGTAAAGGTCCTATTTGGTAGAATTATGTTTGTTCTATCTATCACGTGGCAATTTGTGATAGGGGGAAGAAGACTTATATAGTGCTAGTTCAAAATTATTATCTGTAAGTAAGAATTAGTTCTCCTGGTGATTAGATTTCTCTGTTGATACCAACTCCATAAGCTTCACTTCAATTTCTGTGCAACAGTAGCATGAAATGTACTATGAGTGGGTGAAGTTGCTCCACGACTCTCTAACTTGAAGGAAATACTGTGCTATGTGCAGGCAAATCTAAACTTTGAGCTGGAAAAGTTGAGAATCGAACTCAATCATGTCCGTGGAATGTATGAAATCGCCCAGAGTGAAAGGTTGACGCCTCTCAAAAGGTAAGCTCAACTTCAATGAACACTACCCACCATTTTTAGTCATGATGAAGAGTGTCCGGAAAAGTGATGAGTTCCTGTCATAGCCAAAGGATATCGGCCTGATCCTTACTGTCATTCTCTGTGTTGTGATCCTAATTTAGTTACAAAATATGGCGTCTGCTGTTATTCATTTTTATTTTCTGTTACTATTTTATTGCTGTAATCAGCTTAACAATCTCAAGGAATGGAAATTGGAAGAAGAGAGAAAGTTAAAAGGGGGCAAGGTTCGCGAGGAGATGGCCAAAGAGTTAGCAAGGCAGGAGAAGGAGAAGTACGAAGCTGCGAAGAAAGAACTTGAATTGATGAGGGGTTTTATCGAAAGAGAAGCCTTAAGAAGGAAAGCGGCAGAGACAAGCCGAGTGGGATTCAAGAGAGAGGGAAAAGATCGGTAATGCTCTAGTGGACCAAATGCTGCAGTACCAAACATTCACATGGGAAGAGATTGTTTCTGCCACATCGTCATCCTCTAAAAGTCTAAGGATGGGAATGGGAGCATATGGAACAGTCTACAAGTGCAGTTTGCATCACACAAATGTTGCTATCTATGTTCTTCACTCGAGCAATAGTCAAAACTAAGCAATTTGATCAGGAAGTACTAAAATTCTTTCCCAAACTTCTTATCTAAAAAGAAAATAAGAGATGCGGACTTAGAGTTGTTTTTGTTTCTTTCACTTGGTCAATAACTCTTTGTTGAAAAGTTCACGTGGAAAAAGATCTCTGGACTTCGGATTGAGTGAATATAAATGTGTGGCTTCTTGCCCTTGGCTATGTCAGTCCTGTATGTTAATTCATTGAGACAACGTTTCAAGATTAATTCTCAGCCAGATATGTATGTTTATCTCCATTAATTAATGCAGACCTTCTATATGTGTTCGATTGATCTGTTTCTGGTCTTACCATCTAATCCATCAAAACTTCCGATAACAAGGTTGTCTTTTCAATTTTCCTTGCTTGCCTGTGGAATGATGGGCCTACATGTTTGACACCTTCGACTCGATGATATTTGCCTCTTCTATCTTGTTTTGCAGCTTGAGATATTAAGCAAAATTGGTCATCCACATTTGCTCCTCCTAATCGATGCATGTCCTGATCATGGTTGCCTTATCTACGAGTACATGGAAAATGGAAGTCTAGAGGACAGGCTGCTCCGGAAGAACAGCACGCCTCCTATCCCATGGTTCGACAGGTTTCGCATTGCCTGGGAAGTGGCCAGCGCTCTTGTTTTTCTTCACAATGTGAAGCCTAAACCAATCATCCACCGCGATCTCAAGCCAGCGAAAATATTGCTGGATAATATGTTAAATTTATGTCACGAGTTTGAGCCCGCATTCCTATTCGGCTGATTTCGAATAAGAGGGTTCTCGGCAGCGCAAATAAAGAAATAAAGAAGGCCACTAAAAAACAAAATATGGGCACACTTTATTTATTATATTTATTTCTCGTGTGGGGGTAAAATAATCATTGTCTGAGCAAGAAAGAAAGCAAGGGTTCTTTTGCTTTTATCTCCTGCAGAACAGTACATGGACTCTCTCTATTAGAGATGTAGAAAAGGAGGACCCTGCCATATGTATATATATTGCCGAACAGAATAGGGTATTGAGCGAGCCGCCAAGCCGAGAGTTGTCCAAGAAGCCCTCAGAGAAGAAGCGCCGCACGAGAACAAAAGAAAAGAATATATGGTTGTTCTTGGTTTTGATCGTACGAGAGCGTTTCGCTTTGGGCTTCAACACGCGGTGATTTATGCAGTGAGTTTATTTGTCCAATTAAGTTGTTTATTAATAAATACTTTAGGTTTGGGCTTAAATGTAGGTGTGGGAAACACTCAAGCGTATGAGCGAATTGTAACTCTAATTCTCCGATTATAGTGGATTATTTATTGCTGGCTCTCCCCGTGAATGTAGGTACCGATATTCGGACCGAACCATGTAAATCTCTTGTGTCCTTTATAGTTTCTCGTTTATTTCTCTGGTATTTTCGTATTGATTTAATTTGCAAGATCCTGTCGTTTCCGCGTTATATTTTCAACAATTGGTATTAGAGCTTAAGGGTTGGATTTTTCTAGATTGTGATTTGGGGCTTTTTGCTTGTCTGATTATTATCTGGAAATTTTGCTATTGCAATTATGTCCGGAGCGAAAGTTGAGATTGATAAGTTTAACGAGAGGAACAACTTTGGATTATGGAGCGTCAAGATGCGTACGCTATTGACTACCCAAGGTTTGGCCAAAGCATTAGATGGCGAAAATGGGTTACCCATTATAATAAAAGCAGCTGATATAGCAGACCTAATGGAGAGAGAAAAGAGTATAATCCTGCCGAATTTATCGAATGAAGTGTTAATAGAGATCGTTGAGGAGAAGGATGCTGCAGCATTGTAGGCAAAATTACAGGCACTCTATGTAATGAAGGGTTTGAACAATCGCTTGTCCATGTTGAAGAGGATGTTTCAATTTCGATATACTGAAGGTACGTCGATCAGATCCCACCTAGATGAATTTAATAAATTCACGATGGATTTGACGAATGTCAGTAAGATACTTGATGATGAGGAATAAGACATGATGTTATTGGCTTCTTTACCTGAATCATGGGAGCACTTTACTGATTCACTACTTCAAGGACATACTACGATTACCTCGGAAAAGGTAAAGTCAGCATTGTTCTCTAAAGAGTGGCAGAGGAAGTTGCGAGATGACAATCTAGCGTAGGATGTAGCGCAAGGACTAGTGATTCGAGGTAGAGAACAACATCAAGGGTCCAGTAGTAGCAGAGGTAAAAGCAGGTCAAAGTCATGCAATAGAAAGTCTAAGGGACACGTGAAGTACTTTGAGTGTCACGAGGAGGGGCACATAAAAAGAGATTGTCCGAAGTGGAGAAATAGAGGTGACAAGCAGAATGCTACAAGCAGTGTGGCAAATGTTGCTGAGGAGAGCACTAGTGATGCAGAGGCCATCTTGCGTGTGACTACTGATTCGTTAGGAGACGAATGGGTGCTAGATTCGGGGTGTTTTTATCATATGACGCCTCATAGAAACTGGTTTACTACTTACCAGACTGCAGATGGTGGTAGAGTTTTGATGGGGAATAATGCAATCTGCAATGTTGTGGGGACAAGAACAGTTCAGATTCAGATGCACGATGGGGTGCTACGCACACTAACAGACGTGAGGCATGTACCAGAGCTCAAGAAGAACCTTATTTCTCTGGGGACACTAGATGATATCGGATGTAAGTACACCGCTGAAGGTGGAGTGCTGAATGTCTCTCGAGGTGCCATGACTGTGATGAAAGGGAAGAAAGTGAGTTCTCTCTATCATCTACTAGGAGAGATCGTGACCGAAGCTGCTGCAGTTTCATCAGGTGAGTCGGATTCTGACTTGACTCGATTAAGGCACATGCGTTTGGGGCATATGAGTGAGGCAGGTATGACGATGCTCAGTGATAAGGGCTTGTTGAAGGGTCAAAAGATAGGGAAACTGGACTTATGTGAGCATTGCATCTTTGAAAAGCAGTGTCGAATTAAGTTTACAATAGCTATTCATTCGACCAAGCGACCGGTTAAGTACATTCATTCAGACATCTGGGGCCCATCTCTAGTTCCTTCAAAAGGAGGTGCCCGATATATGTTGATATTTATCGACGACTACTCTAGAAAGGTATGGGTTTACTTTCTGAAGCACAAATCTGATATGTTTGATCGGTTCAAGAAGTTTAAGGCATTGATTGAGAAGCGTTCGATAAATAGATCAAATGTCTAAGAACTGATATTGGCATGGAGTTCTGTGGTAGAGATTTTATCGAGTTCTGCGAGAAAGAAGGGATTGTGAGACACTGCACAGTGCATGGGACACCACAGCAGAATGGCGTTGCAGAACAAAAGAATAGAACTTTACTGGAGCGAGCTCGGAGCATGCTTTCGCATGTAGGAATAGGCAAGGAATTTTGGGTTGAAGCAATAAACATGGCATGTTACCTAATAAATCGATCTCCATCATCTGCTATAGAGTGGAAGACTCCTGAGGAAGTATGGTTGGGGAAACCTGTTAATTACTCCGGATTACGAGTATTCGGATGTCCCGTATGCTCATGCGAGTGATGGTAAGCTTGAGACAAGGGCGAAAAAGTGTATATTTCTAGGTTATGCACATGGGGTGAAAGGCTATCGACTGTAGTGCACTGATCCCAGATCACCCGATTTTCTAATCAGCAGAGATGTGATCTTCGACGAGACTGCAATGCTTTAAAGGAGGGGTCTTGAGACACAACTAGCAGAGTAGACAAATCAGGGTGTCAGTAGTGAGGTGGAGATTCAGGTGGAGACTCCGGAGACCTCGAAGGTAGCAGAAGCTAAGATTACAGATGAGGCCGCAGTTCCTAAAGTCGGTGATAATGAACAATTGACAGAGCCACAGCACACTATAGTCACGGGTAGACAAAGAAGGCAAATTAAACCACTCATACGTTATGGTTATACAGATATTGATTATGCATTGACTATAGGTGACGAGGTGAAGACAGATGAGCCTTCGTCTTACTCTGAGGTGATGGCTAGTTCTGAGTCGTCGCAGTGGCTAGGGGCTATGAGTGAAGAGATGGAATCACTTCATCGGAATTAGACATGGGAGTTGGTCAAAGTACCTAAGAGCCAGAAGATTGTCGATAGCAAGTGGATCTTTAAACGAAAGGAGGGCATTCCCGGTGTCAAGGCAACGAGGTATAAGGCGAGACTTGTTGTGAAGGGGTATACACAGTGAGAGGGCATTGACTACAATGGGGTGTTCTTTCCTGTGGTAAGACATACTTCTATTTGTGTTTTACTTGCCTTAATTGCTGCACAAGATCTCGAACTGGAGCAGTTATATGTGAAAATAGCATTTCTTTGCGGTGAGTTGGAGGAGCAGATTTACATGAGGCAGCTAGAGGGATTTGCTATTCCGGGTAAGGAAGATCATGTTTGTTTATTGAAGAAATCTTTATATGGGCTGAAATAGTCTCTTAGACAGTGGTATAAGCGTTTCGATTCTTTTATGGCTAGTCAGAACTATTCTAAAAGTCATATGGATAGTTGTGTTTACTATAGGAGATTGGAGGATCGGTCTTTGATATATTTGTTATTATATATTGATGATATGTTGATAGCAGCTAAGAGCATGTCTGATATTGTTATGCTAAAGAGGCAATTGAGTGCTGAATTTGAGATGAAAGATTTAGGTGCTGCAAAGAAAATATTGGGTATGGAGATTTTGCATGACAGAACTGTAGGAATTTTACGTCTTTCTGAGAAGAAATATATTGCGAAGATTGTTGCACGATTTAATATGCAGTCAGCGAAATCTGTGAGTACACCTTTAGCGATGCACTTTAAACTTTCAGATAAGTTATCACTGCAGACTGAGAAGGAGGAGGAGCATTTTTCTCGTGTTCCTTATTCTAGTGCAGTGGGTAATATTATGTATGCTATGGTATGCACTAGGCCTGATATTTCACAAGCAGTGAGCATTGTTAGTCGTTATATGAAGCGTCCTGGTAAAGCTCATTGGGAAGCTATAAAGTGGATCCTCAGATATTTAAAGGGGACATCAAACGTTGGAATTGTGTACCGAAGGGACAGTAATGGCAGTGAAACCATTGGTTATGTAGATTCGGATCACGCAGGTGACTTGGATGAATGCATGTCTTTAGCAGGGTACGTATTTACGCTAGCAAGTGGTGCACTTAGTTGGAAGGCATCCTTATAGGATCACGTTACCTTGTTTTCGACTGAGGCATAGTACATGGCACTGACCTTTATAGCGAAAGAAATGATATGGCTAAAAGGTTTACTCTCGGACTTTGGGTTGGATCAGAAAAGTGTTGATATACACTGTGATAATCAAGGTGCGATATATCTGACATACAATTCGATTTATCATGAGTGAACGAAGCATATCAACATCAGGTACCATTTCATCCGAGATATCTTAGCGAAAGGTGTGGTTGTTATTAACAAGATTGCGACAGCAGAGAATCCAGCAGACATGATGACTAAGCCTGTTTCTTTGGCGAAGCTCAAGCTCTGCTTGAGCACAATTAGCGTTTGTGGAGAGTGAGCGCCCGTTGGGGCGTTGGGAGAGCAGCATGGAAGATGAGCACTATAACTTGGCTACAAACATCGAGCCAAGGTGGAGAATTATTAAATTTATGTCTTGAGTTTGAGCCCGCATTCCTATTCGGCTGATTTCGAATGAGGGGGTTCTTGGCAGAGTAAATAAAGAAATAAAGAAGGCCTCTAAAAGACAAAATATGGGTACACTTTATTTATTATATCTATTTCTCTTGTGGGGGTAAAATAGTCATTGTCTGAGCAAGAAAGAAAGCAAGGGTTCTTTTGCTTTTATCTCCTGCAGAACCGTACATGGACTCTCTCTATTAGAGACATAGAAAAGGAGGACTCTGCCTTATGTATATATATTGCCGAACAGAATAGGTATTGAGCGAGCCGCCGAGCCGAGAGTCGTCCAGGAAGCCCTCAGAGAAGAAGCGCCGCACCGAGAACAAAAGAAAAGATCGTACGGTCGTTCTCGATTTTGATTGTACGAGAGCGTTTCGCTTTGGGCTTTAACACGGGATGATTTGTGCAGTGAGTTTATTTGTCCAATTAAGTTGTTTATTAATAAACACTTTGGGTTTGGGCTTAAACATAGGTGTGGGAAACACTTGAGCGTATGAGTGAATTGTAATTCTGATTCTCCGATTATAGTGAATCATTTGTTGCTGGCTCTCCCTATGGATGTAGGAACCGATATTTGGACCGAATCACGTAAATCTCTTGTATCCTTTATAGTTCATCGTTTATTTATCTAGTATTTTCGTATTGACTTAATTTGCAAGAGCATGTCATTTCCGCGTTATATTTCCAACATAATAACCTAGTGAGTAAGATTGGTGATGTTGGACTCTCGATTATACTTTACGCTGATCCATTTTTATCAATCATATTCAAGAACACAGGGCCCGTCGGAACACTATGTTGTTGAATATCTAAATTTGATCCTATCAACGATGCAAAAAGGTAATGAAAATTCGCACAACACAAGAATTTACGTGGTTTAACAGGGGAGATGTTCCGCCTACCTACGTCCACGAGAAGAAGAGATCCGTTTCATTAATTATGTAGAAAAATGTACAGCTACTCTTTCTCACCCCCTGCCTCTTTTCTAGAGACCCGTTTCGTCTTAAATATATATAACAAAACCCTACATGGCACAAATTACAAAGTTGCCCACATAGCCTAAAATATTTAGCTTTTCCATATAAATCTTTCTATGATTGAACATAAAACACCTCTGGCGGCCCGGAGGCGTTGCCCCCACGACCCCCTCCCGCTCACCGGGGAGCGGGACTCCCGTGCTATCAAGAGCCTTTTGGAACCGCCTCATAATCTCTTGGATAATAGAATGCAAGATATCAACCTCAACCTATGTTACATAGACCCTAAGTATCAAAGGACAGGATTGGTTTCTCCAAAATTTGACGTGTATGCTTTTGAGATGGTCATTCTGCAGCTTTTGACTTCAAAGCAGGCAATTGCACTCACTCATATGGTGGAAAGAGCAATTAGTGAAGGATCTCTAATGGAGGTCCTAGATGCAGATGTCGGGGATTGGCCACTCGAAGAGACAGAGAAACTGGCTTCATTAGCGATAAGCTGTGCCGAACTTCAGAGAAAGGACCGGCCTAACTTGAGAGATCAAGTTCTTCCTATCCTAGAGAAACTGAAAGAAGTTGTTGACCGCTAGGGGTGAGCAAGATGGACCGCTCAAACCGGGACCGGACCGGACTGACTGATTTGATCCAATTTTCGAGAATATCCGTCCGATTCCCGGTTTCTAAAAGTGGAACCGGTTTCCGAGCGGTTCGATTCGCGGTTCTAGAGTGGGAACCGGACCGGACCGATAAATATATATTTCTAATTTTTTTCATATATTATATATATTTTTACAATTTTTTCCATGGCTTTATGGGATCAAATCAGAATTACAAAGGAAAGAATGAAACAATCGGTTTCCGGTTCACAAATAATGTTTAATATTGGTCCCATTGGAACAGGATTGGACCTGGACCGATGGTCCGGTCCGGTCCACGGTCCCAAAGACTAGCCAGTCCGGTCCCCAATTTTAGAAACTAGGAATCGGTTCTCCCAGTCTGGTGGTTGGACTGGATTGGACCGGGAACCATTCACCCCTACTGACCACGCCAAAGAAGAAACAAACTGGGTTAAACTTGCGCCTCCTAGCCATTTCATTTGCCCAATCAGCCAGGTACTGATACTCCTATTTTATTCATTTATTGTAAGCATGTTTCCTAAAATCTTCTTTAAGAGTTGAAAATGCTCTCTCATATTTGCCTTCTCATTCTCTTCCCTTTCTTCAGGATGTGATGAATGACCCTTACGTCGCTGCGGATGGATACGCTTCTGACCGCTCAGCGATCGAGAAGTGGCTTAAAGGCAACGACAAATCCCCAATGACGAACTTGCCGCTTCCGAATAAGCATCTCATTCCAAACCACACTCTTCTCTCCTCAATTAAGGAGTGGAGATCCCTAAACTATTGAGATGTACATCTTCACTCGATGTGCACATGGATGCTCTTTCTAAAACGAACTCATAAGTTGAGGGAGTGTCCATAATTCCAATTGCTGCACTACTTATTGGTCTTCGTTTCGGTCTGTTTCTTTCTTTCCTTGTCATTTCACTTTCACTGGATACTTTATCCTTGTAAGACACTTGCAAAATAACATTATACGGAAGAGGATTTGCTTAAAATTCTACAATTAAGAAGTAATCATGTTTTTCAATTCAATAAAAGTGGTCGAATGTTTTGTTAAAGACATGTAGAAACAAAACCAAACCTATGATGACTAAAGTATGTCATTACATGCGCGCCAGAGCTGGCAACCACAACATTTATTCTCAATCTTTTCCTAGACAGAGACAAAAAAGACAAACTATAGACCTTGATTTCTTACTGGTAAGACAACTCTTGCCAAACTCAGTCACAATCAAATTTCCTCCCAATTCAATTGTTGTAGTTTCCTTACAGATATTGGAGTTGCTACGAAACAATATGAAGGTGTTTGGTTTTTGCAAAGCAAGTTGATGTGAAATGGTCTACGCATAACGTATAGAATCATAAAGACCAGAAAACTCATGCCTTTAGCGCACTCAAAAAGCGAGAAGAAGAAGAATGACATCGAATGACTGACTGCAAGAGAACATCGCAAGGTCCAACAATTCAAGAGATGGCAAACTCAGCACATTGTAGGATGAATTAAACACATGATTAAATTTGGTCAAACCACCTCAAATTATTGCCTTTACTCATTGTAATACATTAACTCGCTAAGCATTTAAAAAAAAAAGTCCTGCCGAAAACACAAGTCTCTAATATAAATGCTTGGTGATTAGTTCTGTTAGTGGCATATTTAATAAGATAATGCAGCTTTCTCCTCCCAACCACCGAAAATTTGCCTTCTAGTTGAAGCAAATAGAAAAAGGCTGAAAAAGCCAATAACAAAAGGAAATAAATATCAATATCAGAGTCACCCAAATTGCGGTGGCACGAGGGAACCGAGACCAGAACAGTCAATTATTCATACATCACTGCACATGCCTTTGGGGTCTGTCTTCCTTAATTCTGCTTGCCTTGCGTTGCATTGCATAAGATAATCTCTCTCCATCCCGAGCCGAACTCATCTTTCATTCATGCCCTGTTAGACACGTTCCCTAAAATCTAGTGTTCCGCCACCCCACCCAAACCTCAGCTCTTTCTTCTTCTTCTTCTTCTTGTTGTCTTGCTTACATAGCCTCTGTAAATCTTGCTACAGCATTATAACTACAAATTCAACTCTCTCGCCCAGTTTTCCATCCCTGCTTTGGCAAGGTCTGCTTTCTTCAAACTGGAACACTCGCCCACGAATCTTGCAACTCTTTACTGACCATCAGTCAGATCAAAAGCTGCATCTTTGCACACTTCTTCTGTCATGAGAAACACCCACATGCTCAAACTCATTTTTGGACTAGCTACAGCTGCGGCTGCATTAGCTCTGTTCCTCTTCTTTTACTTCTACCGAAATGTATCAAGAACAGATGGTCAAGGAGCAGACTTGGAGAAATCAAACAGACCGTACGAAGATCAGACGGAGGTGGAGGACCTGATGACGTTCCGAGGAGGCGAGGATCTCACGATTGGTGAAATCTTGGATGCTCCAGGAGAGGTCATAGGGAAGTCCAGTTATGGGACACTGTACCGGGCTGTGTTTCATCAGAGCAACTCACTGAAGTTGCTGAGGTTCTTGAGACCGGTTTGTGTCATAAGAAGTGAAGAATTTGACGAGGCGATTGAGACTTTGGGAAGTGTTAGGCACCCAAATTTGGTTCCTTTACTGGGGTCTTATTCTGGGCCAAGAGGAGAGAAATTGCTGGTTTATCCATTTTATAGGAAGTGGAATCTGGCAGAGTTCATCCGAGGTATTCCACTATCTTCATTTCTTATTAGTGATTCTTGATTCTTTATTTGCGCTTCGTTCAGTATTTCTGTTTTTTACGGAATTCGGGAAGACGACAGAGGGCCAGATTCAAGAGTTTCTGAGTTATACCTATGTCTCTTCTGATCGAAACCGAGATTTTTGGTGGGGACGAAAATGGCAGTGATCTAATAATTTCCCCCTCAATTGGCTTTTGCCAGCCATCGCAATGTTTTTAGTTTACCGTGTACTTTTGAGAAAGCGATAAATTTTCCAACTAGATTGATGCCTTCCTCTCCTCAGCATTAAAACCAAAATTTCGTACATTTTTCAGAATAATTGATTCTGTGAACTGAGTTATTTTCTATTTCCATGCTTTCTTGTCAGTGCTCTTTTTGAGTCACAAAAGAATTGAACACAGCATGCTGTTTTATTTTGGTCCTCGGACCTGCTTTGGTTGGATTAATCAACCTCATTGATTTATAGTGTAGTATCAAGAGATCATGATCTTACTAAACACAGAATTGTCCTAATGGGCAGATGGAAACAAAAATTCTCACAGATGGGCCACCATCTACAAGATCTCAATGGGCATAGCCGAAGGATTGGATCATCTTCACACGGGACTAATGAAGCCTATAATCCACGGGAATCTAAAATCGAAGAACATTTTCTTGGACCACAATCACCAGCCGTCCCTCTCAGATTTCGGCTTGCATTTGCTGTTTAACCCAATGGCTGGTCAAGAAATGCTCGAAGCATCGGCAGCTGAGGGCTACAAAGCTCCTGAGCTCATCAAAATGAAAGAAGCAAGTGCAGATTCCGATATATACAGTCTCGGCGTGATCTTGCTCGAAATGCTTACTGGGAAGGAACCGATCAATGGCAAAGCATCTTCTGATGAGGAGATTTATCTACCAAACTACATTAGAAGTGCAGTACTTGGTCGTAGAGTCTCAGAGTTATATCATCCTGATATTCTTTTGAGCAATGGTGGTGGTAGTGATGATGTTAAGGCTTCAGAACAGCGCGTGCTCAAGTTGTTTCAACTTGCAATGACCTGCTGTTCTCCATCTCCTTCCCTCAGACCAACCGCAAAGCAAGTCCGATGGAAGCTTGAGGAAATCGAGAAATGAGGACTGGATTAGAGTTCATCAGACAGAGATTGACTCTGCTGAGTAATAGAAGTATAGGTCTAGGTATACTCTGACGGTTAAATTAATAGCTGAGACTTTAGTGTCATTTGGTGAGGCCCTGTGACAGTGACAATGAGGGTGACAGTGAGACTATGATGTTTCCATATCAATGGAGTTTCTTTTACTAGCAAAACCTTTGAACGTTTCAGCTACCCAACAAACAATAGCAGAAGCAGTGACATTGACTTCCAGGACGGTTTTGTTTGTGGGCATTACTAATTCCCTGAAGAAACAGGTGGATGCGTCAGCCATTCAAAAGGATTGGAGAATTGTTGATTTGGGTTTTGTCCCGTTTCAAGATTCTTGATTGTTACCACAATTATTAGCTACAACAAACTGTGGATTCTGGTGGTCCCATCTTGATTGTGGAGACTACTAAATCCTGAATTTGAAGCTATGTCATCGGGATTGATAATCGATATGGGTGTCCAGATCTTTTGTTCATTTCTTGAGCAAAGAATGTCAGGTACCAATGGAACCTGCAGTGCTCACTGGGTATCACATTTTTTATTTTTGCTTTAAAGATAATCCCCGTTCGTAGTGATTAAAGAATATCTGGCACCAATGAAATGTAAAGTGCTCACTCAACGTTGGCATATTTTAGTATCCTGGCTCCATTATTGGTGATTAAATTTCATTCTTAAGCCATTAAGAAAGGCATATGTCAGGGCATGCACGCGTTAGTTGAGATAATGGATTTGTCCTCTTCGATAAAGCTATATCAATCCAGCGAAATGATAATGGATTTTGTGAATCTGAAGAGGTATCGATACTGGAGAATTCACTAACAAATGAAATGAATTGAATCCTCTCTCATGCTCTCTCTCATGTACGCACAAACATCGTTCCTTGTTCTTTCAATTCGAGTTCTTTAGCTGTCACGGGTTGGTGGTGGGTGGTAATCACCCCTTGGTTGTTGGTGGTGGATCAATTGAGAGAATATTTGTGGAGTCGAGGGAAAAGAATTATCCAAATTGTCATTATAACCCCATCTGCTGACAAAGAAATGTCACTTTTTCGATAATGGCACTCTCTTTTCCACTTTTATTTCTCTGACCAAAAAGGAAAAGAAGGAAGAAAAGAAGAATATGTATAAAAGAAAAAATCTTCCAAACGATGGACCTCCCTGGACCAGCGGAGAGTGACTCTTTAGAGACGGGCCAGGACATGCGGCACCCATTATTGAAAAAGGGACCAGCACTAAGGTAATGTTCCACGCTTTAGCAAAATTGGCCCTGTAACTTTTTGCTGCTTTGGGACCTCCTCTGCTTTTTTGGTTGTTCACCTTTCAAGGCATGGTTTAGTCGGCAGTTGCTTTTGAGTTTTGAGCTATCCCTCTCTATAGCTCGTGGTTCATTCGTTCACTTGACCAAATATTCAGAGAAAACCAGTGATTTGTATGGCGAGATTGATAGATGAAGCGCCATTTAGGAGCATTGCGTCTTCTGGTACAAGTGGTTTTCCACCCAGTACTCAGTAGCACAGGGCACCGCCAATTTCACCAGGGCAAAGAATCCCATGTTATCAGTGTCTATCATTTCTCTGTGTCTCACCTTTAAAGAGAAGATATCAATTGATGGAAGGACATTTAGACAAGCACTCGCCATTGGACAGTTAAAGCTAAGCAGTTTAGTACAGGAGAATTGAGCTGCTGTTTACACTAAGCTCGACAAATAAATCTTATCAAAGTAAACTGAAACATGATGTGTCCATATCATCTTATTGACTGTGGTGAAGTTGCTCGTTTATAGACAAGAAATAAAGAAATACTGAAGACATCCATCGAAGTCTAATAGGTCTTTCCTAAGGGAAATTTGACTACGAACAAACTGCCCCTCCAATAACGCAATGATTTCTCTTACATTTGTGCCACCATCTAATTTTCTTTAGATGGCTTGGAAATTTCTCAACCCCATCTCTTGGAGATCACTTTTTCTCTGAATCAGTTGCGCTCTTTAACGAGGTGAACATGAAGTTCCCAGAGAACATTGCCTCTTTGTCTGCCAGAAAATGATATAAATTAAGCTCTGTACTCGGGCAATCAAATGCAATCATATTTAGCACCAGCTATTCTAGATAGTCAAGTCAAAGTGGGAAAAAATCACCATGCACATAACAGCAAAGAGCATGAAAAAGGTTTAGCATATAGCAGCTTCTGCTTCTGCATGTCAAGACATACTCCCACAGATATGTGAGCTAGAGGACTTGAAGGTTTTTGAAAGATCAAAGGAGTCGAACACTAACACTTGTTGGAAGTCCTGTTTTTAATAGTACTTTATGTAATCTAGAGGACTTGAAGGTTTTTGAAAGATCAAAGCTTTTCACGTTGTTGAAGTCCTGTTTTTACTATCATACTCCCACAGATATGTAATCCTTGAAGGAGGACTTGAAGGTTTTGAAATATCGATCCCAAGATATGTAATCTAGAGGACTTGAAGGTTTTTGAAAGATCAAAGGAGTCGAACACTAACTTTCACGAGGACAGCTTGTTGGAAGTCCTGTTTTTACTATCAACAACAATACAAGGGAAGACAGGAACAACTCATGCATGCACAGAAGAAAAACAAAAATGTAAACATACCTGTCAAGGAGAGGCAATAGGATTCCCGACAAGCATACCTAGCCATTGCCTACAGAATACCCAAAGTCAGATATAAGTTGTGGCAAGGACTTCATTGCAGGGAAGATATCTTAAAAGATCTGACAAATATTTCAAAGGCCGGAATATCATCCATTACAGAAGATATTGCGTTGCCAATTAGAGACAAACTGTATCAACTCACGATTGCCATATTAAGCCCATTCAAGTTGGTGAAAACAAAATAAATATCTACTTTTTGGAGAAAAGGGGCACTACTAATGAGCAGTGCAGTTTTCTTCGCTTCTAAAATTATCTTTTAACATGTGGAAAGCACTTTAAAGTACATGCCTGAACAGCACCTAGCACTGCAGTATCGTTCGGCGTTGGCGAGCCATCGTCAGAGAAAACATTCCTGCAGATCAAATATAATTTTAAGAAGAGCAATAGAGAATTCAAAATCAGTTACATCTCTCTTACATGAAATAATGAATCTAACCCTGATTCTAACTGTCGAAATGTCTGTCCAGGTTTGCCATGAACATCAATGAAATATATGTGTAGATCTCTTTAGTCGAGACTTGAGAATGTACATTTTTCATGTGACGTTTTGCAAACATGTCCCATGACAACACCTCATAAGCTCTTGTTGGATAAGAAAGATGCACTACCTCCAAATTATGTTTGTCATCTCGTCGCGTTTAGCCTCTGGAAGCATGGCAGAATCATAAGCAACAATATTTCCGTAAAATATTTTCTCCAGGTCCTTCATCCACCTGGTCAACAATAAGTTAACCTGCCAAGGATAAAAGGATTATGAAAACCCCTTTGCAAGACAGGTAGCACGTGCACTTCATTGATATCTCAAGAAATATCTAGTCATGGTACATAGTTTTCTTCAATTGTAAGAATAGAAAAACAAAAGGCCAACAAGGCTTAGGCGACTAAAGGAGACCTAGTCACGTACCCCAGCTTTAGATACTCGCAACTCCACATCATGATTGTAAATCTCATACAAGTATTGCCCAAATTCAACACCTTCTTTTCCTTCTTCTTTCAATCGACGTAAGCAAAGCCACATATGGAGTACGAGCAAAGAGAACGTAGTCTTAAAGGTCTGCTCCAAATTAAACACTGCATGGACAGCAGTCACCCTCAGACCACTTTATGCAATAATTGTTCAGTATAAAAAATTGAGTCGTTAATAAAGTCTTACTTACATTCACGATGTTTTGCTCAAGCAGATTATCTGCCTTTGGATGCCACACACATATAGAATGCCTTCGTACTAAAGTCTGTCGCTCCTATGATTCTATCAAGCCATTAACAATTGACAGCTCTGGTCTAGAGGAATCACTATCTACTTAACAAATTAGGCGACTGTAGCTTCAAAAGAAAAAGCAAGTTCCGTGGTCAAAGCATCAGTTGCAACTTAAAAGGTGTTACTTTTCAAGAGCTTGAATGGACATTCAATTCCTCACTAAGTCATCATCGAAATGAAAGGTCAGGAGAGGAGATTCGCAAGAGATGGCTGTGTCCTTTTTATTCTTGGTTTCTTCACAAGCAGGAGCGGGTAGTAGAACTACATTGCAATCTCCGCGTCCTGCTTTTAAGAGTTCTTTCACTTAACAACAAGGATTCACCCAATCTTAGGTTATTAAGTCATGGTCCCAACAATATATAAGGTACTAACTCCACCATTCGTGACATTGGATTGCTTGAAAAGTGGAATGAAGAATCCTTATTCTGAAAATTGAATCTTAAACTTCAATATTAATCAACAGTTTCATGAACTACACTTTTTACCCAGCTAGCAGAGTAAAGATAGAGCTACCTTCATAAATGGCAGGTTTGTTGACTTGATGAAGGATTCGCCGGTACACAACATTTGCACCTCTGATAGATCTGCTTTGTTTGCTGTAAAAGAGCATCAGTTTGAGGATCACGTGGCGGATGCCTTCAACCTTTGGTTCTTCAATTCTTAATGGGGAATCTGAGGCCAAAGCCAGTGAACATGGCTTGGACCAAAACATTCTCTCCAGGCTTACCTGAAGGAACAATCCTGGTCAATTTCCATGACAAGGTACTGCAAGGGTGGATGCTATAACATAACACTGGAGAGTAGCAGGCGAGAATAAAGATTTTGATGAATTTCTTTCGGACAATCGCTACGCTTATTAGTACCAATATACCTACAACCATAATGAATTCAAAGCAGGAAAAAGCAGCATCGATGGAGCTCTTCAACACCTTGCCGGTCTCTAAAACGCAATGACACCCCACATTCGTATACAAGCTAGATGTGCTTCGGTACATACCGCTGGCCTGCCAGAGAAGTCATTCCCGGCATAATCAGGGGCAACGGGTGCTGCAGCTGCAGCCTTGGCATAGCTCCGATGAGAGAACACGGAAAATTGATCTCCGACCTCCACATTCCTTATTGGCCTGACCCTCGATAGATGGCTAAGTGCTCTGCTCCATCTTGGAAACATCCTGACTCGCCTAATACAAAACAAACCGAATGTCGAGTGAATTACAGGAGCACGGACGCAACATAAAAAGTTTCTGGGGCAAACCTAACCTAAAATCAAAACGCAAAATGCAATCTTCAAATCCTAACGGATTTTTCCACATAAGCTAACGATTGGACCGAAATCTAAGTCCAGTGAAGTGTTCAAAGAGCCAAAGCCGCGCGAATGTTTACCGCTACTCAAACTGAACAGTGATCAGGAGTTGGGGTTAAAGGAGAAGAGCGTAGAAGAGAATGAGCAGACCGTTTCTTGATCCCGCGATGCTTTTCTGACACTGGTAGAAATCCTAAAACCCTAGACGAGGAGAGCGCGCAGAAAGAGAGAGAGAGAGAGAGAGAGAGAGAGACAGGGCCACGTGGGAGTCAGCTGGGGCCGTGAAGAACGAAATTCAGTTAGTTTGTTTCGACCAACAGAAAATTGACATCACTTTCCGGGCCGCGGCCTAAATGCACGAACGCGAATGTTCCTCCGTGCCGCGCCACCGAATGACCGACCACCGGGACGTCGCCTCTGTTCCACTTCTTCTTCCTGCCTCTTCTTCGTAAGCAATCGCGAACTGTTGGTTTCCCTGTCGAATTCGAGACACTGCCGGTTGTCGAGCATCCTTGAGGCAGCTGATGAGCCGCAACAACCTCCCGATCGAGGTCTCTCCGTGGCCGTCGTGACCTTTTGGATCTGAGGCCGCAACGGCCATGGCAACCTCAACCTCGGGTCTCCATTGATGTCCAAAGAGAGAGCGAGAGAGAGGAATGGGCTTGTACGTACCTGGAGGAGGGGCTGCGCGTCGGGTCGGTGGTGAGCGGCAAGTCGGCGGCGTCTCAACAGTCGACCGGTGGCATTGGTGACTGCGGCGGCGGCGGCGGTGGCGGTGGCGGTTTTGCCGGATTGGGTTTGAAGAGGGTGTTTTTCAGGCAAGGGAGGGTATTTTGGTCATTACAGCGGGTCGAAGACGCAAAGTTGAAATTTTGGAATTAGGGGAGTGTAAGTGACAAAGAGTCAAAATGTGCGAAAGGTAATTGGGAAATGTAAAACCGATTTTTGAACATATAATGTGATTTCATGAAGTAACTAGGCCACCATGAGTCATTTAGGTGCACTTCCAATGAAACTCAAAACTTGGTATATTCATGTTGTTTGGATTTGTGATGCATGCTGTGAATTTATTGCGGCACACACCGTTGATGAAAATATAAAGGAAGTTTTGAGAAAAAAGAAATTGATATTGAATTAATAAGTGACCTCTAGGGACTCTTTTTAAGGCTCTTATATAATGTAAGTTATTGAGCCTGCTTATTCATAACATAACCACGTCGCGCTTATCATATATTCCCCAATCCCAAAGGTCATGCATCAGGATACTTTGATGCTATAAAGTGTGTTAAGTGCGTTAAGTCTCCGTTGGTTTCGTAAAAAATAGATAATTTAAAAAATATTTTCTTTAAAATAGTCGTTTATATCGTTCGAAATGATTATTCGATCAGAGATGTTTCATTATCGGTAACAATTTATATCTAAATATTTTCATGGATGATAAAAAAAATTCTTTCATTTATTTTTGTAAACGTTTATTTTTAGGAAAATGTTATTTAAATAACAAAATTTTCCGCGAAACAAATGTACTCTTAATAAATGAAGATTTGCTGTCAAATGTCAATGAATGTCCATGAAATTCCTAACAGATGCATGAAAGTTCAATTCCTAGATTATATTTTTTCTTTAATTTATAGATAAATTAGATTTTACTTATCCAATAAAAAAAATAACACCCTAAGATGGATGTGTGTCTTTTTGTCCGCTGTAAAATTAGGCATTTCTTTATCCATAATGGGAAAAGCAGAGAAGGAAAAAACCAGACGCCAAAGCCAACAAGATGATGTACGTTGTGTTTCATGTCAAGGGGATGACAACGAGATGAGCCTGCGGTAGAGAGACGTAAGTGGCCAGCTTATGCTGGGAATCAGTCAGCTGTTCGTGTCTTTTCTAGTCGTCGGCTCATATATATGAGTTGTCAGATCTATTCACATAATTGGTCTACCCTCCCACACGATTGTAACGCGACCACGCAACTCCAAACTTAGGTCCATAGGGGAAAATTGCTTCACGCATGACCATTTAAGAGCGATAAATATGCAATGTCGATGGGGTTGGCCTAATGGTACGGGCTGATATTTTCAAAATGAGAATTTGGTGAACGAATTTTCGACCTTCCAGCACATTTTTGGGGATACGGGAATGATTAATAGATGATGGGCGTATTGAATAACGACTTCTCAAGTATGAACTCTCCATAGCCGGTATGGAATCCTCGTGGATAATGCATACATGGAGGAGCCGTGCTGGTCACCTCTCGTCGGCAATTTGGTTAAGAAAATGAGCGACGAATTCCGACTTAACGAAATCTCTGATGGGTGTTAGACAACAGCAAAGTATTCCTCGAAATCCCGTTGCGTGGGCGAGGATGCTCGTGCTTTGTGTTCGATTAGCTTAGAGAGTCTGAAACTTGGACAGGTGTGCAAAAACTCGGATAAATTTTATGTAAAACCGGACCCAATAATCCACATGAAGACTTCTACGTTTCTTCAAAGGCCATATGCCTTTCTTGAAAAGCAATATCGACTTGCAAAGACATATGCTTTGCGTTCAAGCGGAATGCAATTTTGCTTAACAACGTGGATTACGAATTTTTGACGGATTAAAATGGAAAAAATACAAAATGGGAGGACAAGTCCAAAGAGTGTGATTAATATAGGAGGACGAGTACGAGGACGAGGAAACTTTTGGATAAGCCTTGCCGTGTCCCTCTGCCTAAGCAAAGCCACACGTATAAAATCGAAAAAGGAAAGAATGAATAATTTTCGATATCTGGTTACCAGCTTACTGTGAGGTCCCAGCTCCGAGGACCATCTAATCATCTTTTTCTTTCCTTTTGCTACAAATAATAATTTCTATGATTTGCAATTATTAACTGATTAATTGTGAAAACATTAGTATTTGAGATAATGACACAAATGGTCCCTGAATTTTGATCCAATATTTAATGTGATTCATGAATTTTTAATTTATTTGATATAATCCATAAACTTTAACTTAATATTCAATGTGGTCTCTGGATTTTTGGTATATATTCAATTTAGTCTCTGAACTATACGAAAATGTTCAATGTAGTTCCTAAATGATATTGAACAAATTAAATTTTTAGATACCACGTTGACCATGAAGTTAAAGTTTAGAGATTAAATCGAACAAATTAAAAATTCATGAATCACATTGCACATTGAATCAAAGTTCAGGGACTGATTGCGTCATTTTCCTTAGTATTTTCCAAAGATGGTGACTTTTCTTGTCATGCGTGTGATTAGTAGTCGATAAAATTCTAAATGTTTTCTGATTAAATATGTTTATTAAATACGTCAAAGAAAATGTAAGACATTTGAAAATGCGAGTTAGATTCGGTGTGCTTTTTCCTCTTGTATTTGATTGGTGGAATTTCTGGAGACGACGAATTTTAGCTTTCTTTTGGCTTATTCGGCTGAATAAACCCGAAATCCTTATTGCCTAAGGAATTGCGATGGTCGGCCAACGCGACGTCGACATATGCTGACCGACAAATGAACCGATCATTTCATGTTGTCTCCATAGATTGCCTTGCTTTTTCTGGAGCTTCTCTTCGCTTGTTAATCGACTAAATTTTAGAAATTTTATAACTTAACAATGCATTCGCAATTCATGTTTTACAAAATGATTTATTTAGTTTTATAATTACATAAATATACTTAGCAAGTGTACCAGTATACCCATTAAATCTAAGTGCCATAGCCCGCCAAACCTTCCATAAAAAAAAAAAAAGAAAAATTTCCGTCCTTGGCGCAATAATGTCAGATTGTTCCTTCCGCGAATTCAACTTGCAAGAAGGTCGCTAATTTAATGCCCAGCTTCATAGTGATAGCGGTTTTTTCAATTGACCCTTTTGTTTCGATGGAAACGATCTATTTTACTAATCAATCCTCTACGAATTCGACGCTAAACTAGTACCGCCCACACGATAATTAAACAGATAATTAAAAATAAATGAACAGCCCTTAATCCTCAATAGCACTCGCAACTCCATCGAGGTCCATCCGTACCAATCAACGGCATGATGTTAATCAGTACGACCACCACCAAACCAATCACCGCCGTTTGATCGTGGCGACTCCGATCTAGTGGGGCCCGGCCCAGCGACTTCGCTCCTGTGTCCGCCGTACCTAACCGCCCTCTCGGAACCGTCTTACGAACTTTTCTATTTGACCCCACTAATTATCTTATTTATCATTTGGCCACCCAAAAAGCTCAATACGTTAAATATATAAAAGAGAAAAAAAAAAAAAAATTCAATTTCACAGAGCCACCGAACCATTTTTGCTACGTGTTCGCTTTTCCAGTTTTCCCTTAGCGCTTACCTTCGCTCTCAGGCACTCTTTTCTTTCCGTCGGACTCCGACCATTCTCGCTCTCGTTTTCCCACGCTTTCCCGACTTTTCTCTCCGATTTTCTCGAGAATCTCGCGCGCGTCGCCGCCGTCTCCCCTTCCCGTCCCTGACCGATCGGCTCGCCAGCGGCGCACGTCCCCGCTCGCTGCTCCCGCTGCATCGAATGCGTTTCGCCCGGCGACGCTGAGCTCGGAATTGGATCGCGTCGGACATGGAGAACGGGAGAACAGAGGACGGAGTGTGTTCGGCTGAGTCCGTGAACGGGAGCAGAGAGGTGTGGAGTAGCAAGGACTCCGATTCTTCCTCCGCCGATCATCTCGTCGTCATGGTCAATGGGATTCTAGGAAGGTCGGTCAGTCAAAACGGCATTCGCGCATTGCGCATACACACCATCGATGTTGGCCTGCTGTAAAAATTCTCGCGCGGTGTCTCCGTGAAATTAGGTTTCGGGTCTATCGACTTTATCTGTGAATGTTGCTGCTTTGACCGACGGATGATCGGACTTTCGGTCCTACTTTTATTTGTTCCTGCTCAACTTTTTGTGCCGGTTATCACGTGCATCTCGAACGTTTGTGTTCGAATTGAATCTATTATCTCTGGCATGAAATTTTGCTGGTCGTTTTATGTTGCCTTCTAAGGCTTTACTTCGCGCTGATGCTTAATGAGTTGGAACTGTGAGCTTTTCGCTTCCAATCTATGCAGCTTTTCCAGTTTTCTTTCTTCGCCGAGAACTCAATCTCTCTGCAAATTGTGTTCTGTGTGAAATGCCATCATAACAATGTGATTGTGGGGGGCCATGTGCTGAATCTACGCCCTGCGGGACTTATGAAATGTAGGAGTATAGAAGGGATTTTAGTTTTCTTACATGCTTTCACCGTGTCATACTTTTGTCGATTATACAAATAACTGCATAAACCCTACCTTTGCATGGATAATTTGTTTAAAAAAGCCCACTTATCAGATCATTCTTTTTAATGTACTCTAGCTCTGATCAAAGTAAAAATACTTTGATATCCTCTGATCAAAGACCTTCATCACGGGTCATACATCTAATAAAATTAAGTTGATTAGCTACAACTTCTTTCACATCAATCTTCTTTAAGTTGCAAAATGTGGCTCTTCTCATGTAAGTACAAATAGGTGAGGTTTGAGGGTTAAACCATGGGTAAGTCTTCGAAGAATGCCTGTCCATAGAATGCTTTGGGTAAATAAAGCTAAATCCTAGGAAATTGAACCTTATTGTTGTGAAAAAGATGAAACAACTAGGTGAAACATTGGATAGAATGGTGGGATTATTTTCTATCTGAAAGTACTGAACTTTATGTGCCTTTGCAGTGCCACGGATTGGAAGTTTGCAGCTGAGCAGTTTGTTAGAACTCTCCCTGATAAAGTGTTTGTTCACTGTAAGATCGATTTCTTGTGTCGTTTTTCTATCTTCATCTATTGTAAACATTTTATGTTAAAGTGATATACACTGATGTGCTGCATGCCTTGATTTAGCCTAGAAATACTGTGGACCTACTCCCCGATTGATGATAATCTTCCTGCATTACTTGTTCCTTTGAACATTTTATGGCCTTTATTTCTTTGCACGTTGGCATTTCTTGTGTATTTCTGAAAGAGAAGCAATAATCATTTCCATCTTACGGAAGGCTTTCACTCAGTAGTATTGATAATCATTGAGGGTATGTTTGGGAAAAGAGAGAATGAAAGGGATGAAAATTCGGGTGGAAAATGGGAGGAAGTTTGATATGTTGTGAGAAAAAAATGGACGAAAAATTTAAATTTTGTGACACTTTCTCTTCAAATTCCATGCCCCCTGGTGTTCCCAAACATAGTGTAATTATCTCTCTGTGAATGTCGTGTCCTGTGGATCATGTGTGGCATTTTCACTTCTGAGAAAGAAACCACCCATTGTTCTTTGTTTTTCTTCTGAGCTTGGCGAAAGGTGATTGGAAGCAAAATATCGCGGTAGATTCTTAACTTTTGAGTTTTGACATAGTATCATGGACATACGCATCATAACTGTACTGTAGGCTTATGGTTCTATATTCTTTTCTTTCCACCTCGCTGACTTGACTCTTCTGGGCTGTGAGCCTTCCCTCTGATCCTCAACTGTTTACATGATTTCAGGTAGTGAACGCAATGTAGCTAAGTTGACACTAGATGGTGTTGATGTGATGGGTGAACGTTTGGCCAAGGAGGTTTTTTCTTTTAATCTGATTCCAATTCTTCTTGATTACTTGTTTTTCATTGCTTGGCAATCTTCTTTTGAAATAATATATGTAGAGTGATGCATTGCCCTTTATTGCCATTTGTTGTTAGGTTCTTGAAGTGATCAATAGGAAACCAAATATCCGTAAGATCTCTTTTATTGCCCATTCTGTGGGAGGGTTAGTTGCAAGATATGCTATAGGAAAACTGTACAGACCAGCTAAGACGAAAATCGTGGAAGATTTGTCAGCTGAGAAAGTGGTGGAGGAATCTAGGGGTACCATAGGTGGTCTGGAGGCTGTAAATTTTGTCACTGTTGCTACACCTCATCTTGGTTCACGGGGTAATAAGCAGGTATTTTGTTTCTTCATTATTGAGCTTACCTCCTTTTTATTTCTGGCATTATAATGTATTGATGAATATGTCATGAGAATTCTGTGTCAGCTCGTTTCAATGAGAAACAACTATTTTTGTCTTTGATTAATTTTCAAGCATAAAATTGCGACTGTTCTCTAGTCGCCGGTTTTTTTTAAAATGGCAACTTAATTGGATGAATAATCACGTTCAGAGGAGAGGGGCCTTCCTGAGGAAAGAGGAGAAGTATCAAGGGCTAAGGAACCGATGGAATCATAGAAATAGTTGCTATAGGAAATATATGGTACTTGAAGATCATATAACATGGAAGACTTAATTTTCCCACTGAATCCTTGAGTTTCTTCTATGTGACCCTAACCTCTCAAGTCCGAGTATGTGGGATTTGTTAGATTTGAGAATATTCTGTTCTCTGTGCTCATTGGTGGCTTTTAAGGGCATGTTGTGATAAGAAGTTAAGAACCTGTTACGTAGGGGGGGAAAATAGAGAAAACTTGTCTGGTTGCTGAAGGAAAAACTTGAAGCGCTAAAGAGGCTCCCTAGATATGCTTGCCTACCTTGACTTGGTTTTTACCATCTTCTTAAGTTTCTCATATAGACTTTTTTTTGGGTGCAATTTTCTCATATAGACTTCGAAAGTAAGTTCTGTATATAGATTTTTGAAGTTTCTAGCCCTTAAGGATTGTCATCTACCTTGAACCGGTTTCAGCTTGTCCAGATACTAACTCTTTAAAATACTTGCTGAGTTGATATGCACGAATTAGTTTCATCTGCAGTCTGGTTAGCAATCATATATCTACAAACAAGTGACAAATGACGTGTGGATGTATAAACCTGGATATTATGACAGCTCAGACTGCTCATAGTTTGGGAACTGCTCGATAGGCTATCATTCTTTTTGTCAGATCAAATTCCTTACTTGGCATTTTTTGAGTCGACTTTGTTTTGACAGGTGCCATTTCTTTTTGGATTGACCGCCATTGAGAAAGTAGCCACTTGTGTTATTCACTGGATATTTAGAAGAACAGGTCGCCATCTTTTTCTCACTGATGAAGATGAAGGAAAGCCTCCATTACTTCTCCGCATGGTGGAAGACTCCAGCGATTACCCTTTCATGTATGTCACATGGATTTGTACTCATCCTTGTTTTAGCTGTTTGTACTTGAGGTGCAACATCCAATCATTCCAAAGTTGAAATGTTGATTCTTCAAATAGTTGCCAACTCTCCCCCTCTTTCTCCCTTTGCAGGTCTGCATTAGGCACCTTCAGGCGTCGGGTCTCATATTCAAATGCAGGCTGTGACCGTATCCTGCCTTATGTGTTAAAAGAAGTTGTTATTCAATACATTCTTGAGATTATCACTTCAAATTAGGGCTGGTCGATTCATGTCATTGTGTCGTGTTCAATAGTTTCTGTCAATTTTTTTTTTGTGTTTGGCATTAGAGCATCGTAATCTTTATTTATCAAGCCAAATGATTGAGTTATGGCAAATATGTGTTAATTTGTGTCAATAAGTGAATATGACATATTTCTTCATATTTTCATCATGCCATGTCCAATGTTGCAGCAATTTCAAATGTTGTCCATGACTGATAATCCTTCAAGATATCGTTGGATGGAGAACATCATCAATAAGACGTAATACTGAACTGCCAAAGGTAGCAACTTAATGTTTCTTCTTTTATCATGGTTCACGTAATTCAATGTTACTGCTGAACGGCTTTTCTTGGGGTTTTAGTGGGAAAGTTCTCTCAACGAAAAGTATCCTCATGTTGTTTATGAAGAGCATTGCAAGGCCAATGATACTGAACAAAGTGAACCTATACTAGGTGAAAATGGTGGAGCTGAAAAGTTAGAAGGTATGTCTTCGAAATTCAACAACATTGTAAACATTAGAATCTTCTTTTCTAGTTTGCCAGGGAGCAGAGCTGATGCTTTACTATCTCATTGTTCTTATGTCATTTGTCTGCGTACAGTTCTTTGACATGCTTTTATGCTGAAAGAAGTGTTTTCAAGTGGTTTTCTATTCATTCTATCCATATATATTTTGCAGAAGAACTAGTGACCAGCCTTTCTCGTGTGTCTTGGGATAAAGTAGATGTTAGCTTTCACAGCAGCTGGCAGTGGTTTGCCGCCCATAGTATTATCCAGGTAGCTATACATCCACCTGCATGAGCGCCTCTCTCTCTCTCTCTCTCTCACACACACACGCACATGCACACACACACAAACGCACACACAAATGGGGGCGCGCATGCGCGCGAACATATGCATAAGCTGATGTATTGTCTCTATCGCACATGATGAACTACATATTCTTAGAAGTTTCTCTGTGGTTGAGAAACTAATGCCAAGAATACACTTTCCAGCATCCATTACGAATTAATGCAGCAGATAAGACTAGCTTGGTACATTAATGCGGTTCAAGAATTGCAAAAGAAGAAGAATAAATGGCTTGCAATTCTAAGCATTTACTGATAATGCAGCATGATAATAGCTAAAATCTCTGTCTTGCTTTCTGAAGGAATGAGATGTCGTCTGGTTTTGACAAATTTTGGTGGTAAAGCAAACTTAGTGAACTTGCTAGTGAATTTATATTAATCTAGAAATAAACCAATCTCACTTTGTAAAAGATTGGAAACAAATTTACAGACCTTAATAGCTTAGTCTGTGTTAAGATGGGGGCTTACGTCATCAATGAAGGCTGTCAGAGGAGGAAGACAATGGCTAGTTGATAGTTAACACTTAATCTTCTCTTTTATTACAACTGCAAATTTATTCTACAAATTTTGAATATCTGGAGTTTAAGAATTTTAAAAGAAGAAACGAAAATGCTTCGGTGCTGATTGTGTGAGTATATTGTTTGGGGTCTTACTTCCTGATGATCTGAACCGAGTATGACTTCTGGCATATGTGGATAGTCGTGAAATATATGTTACTGGGAAATAATATTGGTGTTTCCCTCATATTTGAGGCCACGGAAGGTCCTGTAATGTATTTTTGAAGGGCGCTGATTTTGACTGGTATTTTAACAGGTCAAAGATCACAATATGCACATGGAGGGTGAAGATGTCATCCGGCATATAATCGATCACTTCCTTACTTAGAGTATTTTGCTGTAATGGAAAGTGCTCCAACAGCAGGAAACTCAACTTTCGTTGGTAAGTTACCATCCATCTGCTTCAGAGATCTGGTTCTGAGAAGTTTCACCACTACAGATTGGAGCAATGTGGTTTTTCGGTACCGATGGTCATTGATCGTATAAGAGCATTGGCAACTTTTATTAATGCGCAATCCATAGCTAAATTACTTTATTCATTTTATCTATAACAGTAATGAATTGAGGAAATGCTGTTGCAATGTAATGCAATAACGAGCAATAATTTGCTTGGCTTAGGGGTATTATATTCTATGTCAAGCTTTTAGAAACTCTCTCTCTCTCTCTCTCTCTCTCTAGTGCATATGCACAAAGCTTGCCTGCAGGATGTGCAAAACTCTCACTTCATGGTTTCTTCTGCTTTGGATGTCCGAGACTTTGAGGAGAACATAGGGATCTTGCATGATGCAGGCGGTAAACAAAAACATTTGTTTATTTTAATTATCAAGAATAACACTTTAACATTGCTGCTACTATAGTTAATGAGCCTCTTGGAAAGAAAAAGAATTAACTAAAGTCAAGATAGACCAAAGGATAGAAAAAATATATACTTAGTTGTTAAGGAAAATAGCAAATGCGTGTAAGTTTCTAAACCGTGCATAGCATGGGTATGCTACTAACGCTACTAGTTTGCATAATAGCTGAGACCCTTGCGAACTGCTATTTTTGCCTGCTTCTGCATGATGGTTCCCTAAGTTCTGCTGTTTAAGTCTCCATTAAACCTGACGAAAAACTGTCCAAAACCTGGTCAGCATGAGTATGCGAGCATTTACTCTGGGTCAATAAGGACCGTACTGTAATGGCTTGATCTCTGATCACGCCAACAAAAAAGAAAACGAACTAGCTTTGACATCGGGTGTATAACTACGTATGGGCACGCAAATGCTCGAGTCTTTTCTTCCTAAAATGTTGGAGGGAAAACTGAAACTTAATCCTATTTTTAGCGTACGTACTCCGTTCTCATTCCTCCATTTAGTTCTCGGTTGTTGCTTAGGTTTTGGTCCCTTCGAAAGGCCATTTCAGATGTGATGTCCGGAGTGTTTTAGATGTGATGTCTGGAGTGAGTTCTAGGTGAATAGCAGTGGGACTCCTCGGGAGTAGATGATTCTTGAAGGAAATAGGGAAATTCCCACCACACTTGCGGAATAAACTGATATATTTACAGTAACACACACTTAACATACGCATGAGTCAACATGCTTAGGATAAAAACAGATGGACTATACACCCTCGAGCAGATGATTTTCGTAGACCTCGAACTTTCTCAGCCATTACGAATTTTGCCTGGGTTCTCTCGGGTCGCTTGTCCTGTGCTGGCCATGGAAAGCACCGCAACCGATATTCATTCCCAATTACCCGCACTTGTCAATTGTGCCTCCTTGACTTAGCCGCCTTATTCCTCTCTCTCTCTCTCTCTCTCTCTCCGTCTTGTCCGTCTCACAATGAGTTTGGATACTCGTCGACGCAAACATTTGGTATCGTACATCATATCATAGTCGCCATCAAGCTAATCGCGACATCCCACCGTCTACGATGGACACACGATGACTGTTTCGTATGTCGTCATAACACTTCGTCCTGGTTACTAACGGCCGTTGCTCTGAGTCATCGCTCATGTCCCACTCATCTTCACCCCGTTCCTCCTGCGCCCACATCTCAATCAGCCAATCTTCTAGACTTTCTTTCGACTCCTCCTCCTTCACCGCCGCCCTCCTCCTCTTGCGCCCGGGATTCGGCGGCGGGGCCGACTTTCCTGCCTCCAGAGGGAAATTCAAGATAGCTTTCCGGCCCCTCATCTTGAAAGCGGCGCTGTCGTAAGCCTTGGCAGCATCTACATCCGTGTCGTACGTCCCTAACCAGACCCGCCTCCCTTTACGTGTCGGGTCTCGTATCTCCGCAGCATATTTTCCCCATGGTCTTCGCCGAACCCCTCTGTAACGCGCCCTTGCCACGGAGTCGGCCCCGACCGGACTCTTCTCCGGCGACCCTAGCTCGGACTTCGGAGATTCCAAGTCGATGGGCTCGGCTTTAACCTCGGGATTCGGTGTCTCCAGGTCTTGCCAGACGGGTTGATCTGAACATGGCGAGTCTGGTTCCGGACCAAGAAACTGGTTCTCTGTTTTCAACGGTTGGATTTGAGCGAGGTTGAAAGAGTCTCCTAAGAGATATTGCCTGATGAGCTCCAAAGTGGCAGATTCATCAAGGCTGGCCATTTCGGAGAGAGAAAAATCCATGAGGAAGGCTTGACTAGATCATTCCGTCGTAAGTACGAGATTGTTTATATACGAATAGGGGAAGAACCCCCTTTTTGTAACAAGCAAAATGAATCAGGTCGCTCTAGAGGAATTCAGTGTATTGGATGTCCTAATTTCTGATGGTGGGTCACAACTGAATTAAATTCGTGCGTTGGATCCTTATGCGAACTGATCTTATCCTCTTTCTTTCTAGGGAAAATGACGGTCCCTGAACTTTGTCTCAACGTGCAATTTAATTCTTAAACTTTTAATTTATTCAATGTAATCTCTAAACTTTAACTCAATATTCAATGTGATTATCGACCTTTTAATTCGTTCAATGTGGTCTATGAACTTTTGATACATGTTCAATATAGTCCATGAACTCTATAAAAATATTCATCATAGTCCTTCCATTAATTTAAGTTCGGAGATTATATTGTACATTTTCATGTAGTTCGGGGATTAAATTAAATATGTACCAAAAATTCATGAATTATATTGAACAAATTAAAAGTTCGGAAATCACATTAAATATTAAGCTAAAATTTAAAAATTATATTGAATAAATTAAAAATTTAAAGATCAAATTTTATATTTATTCATAATTCATGAGTTATTTATATCATTATGATTTTTTTTATTAGGAAATGGAAAGAGTTTTGGATTTGGGCCAGCGAAATCCGTGTGCGCTAGGAATCATTCGCCGTCGCTTTTTTGTCTCTGTTAAGAGGCAGAAATCGGTGCAACTTGCTAGTTGCTGCAAGTTGTTTCCTGGAGGGCCCATCATGCAACTCACCATGTTAACATTTTGTCTGTTCCTCCCATCACGATCTTTTGCCCGGAGATGTCCTAATCATTGGGAGGGTTAAGTGGCTCGATTGAGAGCTACGGAAGGAAATGGATATATATCCCATCAAGTTGCATGGGAGCACATCTCTCGCACAGCTGGCAATTGATATTGCCTTCGTAAAGCAAGGCAATGACAAATCGCTGTCTTCCTTGCCTAATTTGGCAATCTTGATATAGGAAGATGCCGGGTTCTCTTCTCTCGCAATTAAATCAAGTGGACTTGAACGCAAAGAAATCTTTCATTCTAATTGAAAGAAATACGTGAATGTTACATTCAATAGCACGGGTACACGAACACTCACCACAGTTAGTGTATCTAAGAGGAGGAAGCAGCACGGAAGTCCAAGCGAATAGATGCCGATACATCCAACTTTTTCGTAACTTTGCATGAGAGGAAGAAAAATGAGCACTTGCTGTAAAAGAAGACAGAAACATTTAGCTGAATGCTGACTTTGGCTCAAGATTAGTCCAAGCCAATATGTTCGTGGTTGTACGGTGAGGGATGCAGATATATATCTGCCTTTCCTTGCATTGATATCGCAACCTGCAAGTGGAGGTGAGTTGACACGGACATGACTAGGTGAAGAGACCCCGTGGACATTGACTCGTGTCTTAAAAGACCCGGTTGAATTTGATAGGCTCGTGACTCGAGAAGGACCATTTACCACGGTGATCTGGATTTTCGAAGTCACACTACCTCTTTTCTACTTCGTAGCAAAGAAATGTCTCCTCCGGTTAGTAAATTGGTATTTATACTAAAAAAATGATAAATTTTTAATTATTATTGGCATGCGATAGACTTAGTTGATGTGAACAAACTTTGATCATTCGTGAACAAAATTACCGGTAACTTGAAAAAAAATCAATAGCTCGCCAATAAAGTCATCGATAACACACGACGTGAAGTTATCGGCGAAGTCATCGACAGCAAGCAATCGATAAGAGGATAACTACCGATTGGTTATTTGCCGCTATTTTATAATTATTGTAACTTTTCGTAACTCTTAAGAAGTTATTTCTTTTTTAGTAACTGTTTGTATATTTTAGATAGCCACTTCGTACTACTCTCATACAAACAAACACGTTATCTTTCAATTCACGCACTATAGTTATTGGATGTCTCGTCGTCGATTAAATTTTGGCGTATATCTTTACTGCAGTTACTGAATGTCTCGACTTCGATTAAATTTCCATATTACAATTTTACGTTTTCAGACTTTATGGTCGATTGAATTATGATAAAATCTGTGTACGTTCAATTCTGTTTGAAATGAAGCTATGGATTTTCTTATCTTTTTGTGATATTCCTTGTCAAGAATCGCCACAAAATTCATCTCTTGTAACGAAAATCAAAGAAATGAATTCCAATAAAAAGTATTATGTCGTGGAGTCGAGTTCCGACTAGACG
This sequence comes from Syzygium grande, assembly GCA_024733475.1. Classification (NCBI taxonomy): domain Eukaryota; kingdom Viridiplantae; phylum Streptophyta; class Magnoliopsida; order Myrtales; family Myrtaceae; genus Syzygium; species Syzygium grande. The sequence goes on along the minus strand of JAMXDD010000010.1, from coordinate 506,852 downwards.
ACTTACCGCTAATCTTTGAGAAGTGATTAGCAAAAGCTATCGTCTCCCGATAATAATGAGGCGGTTGAAAGATATCATCACAGATGGAGTCCCTGACCTTGCCATACTCTATCCTTTGATTTTTCTTTTCTTTTTTTTCGGGCCATAATATCCAATCCTCGATCAGTTGGTGTCAATTTATGCATTGATGAGGTTAGGTACAAGTACTTTCTTTCAGGGCTCCGGCGTTGCGCACCAAGTGGGACAAGTTGGGGAGGTTGCGTCCAAGTGGCAAACTCTGGTCCGTGCAACTGCCCACTCAATGAATGTGAGTTCGTCATGTACGTTGGCATTGATTTTGAGGACCTGGATTGTCCCCTGCGATCATCAATCGGTTTAGATGAATCGGGTCCAAGAGGTCTATGGTCCGTGCAACATCCTTCTCTCTTCGTACATGAGCCCTGGGCCTCGCCCTCGTAGGCCTCATAAGGAACTTTCCTGTTTCTAATAAAAATAGAAATTGATTGGCAAAATAAATAAATAAATGTTAAGGCTCGATTTATCTCGTGAAAATGTGACATTTCTTTTTCTAGAAATCATTATCCAAGAAAATGACATTTTTTGGTACTTAGCTGCAACGGAAAATGGACTGAAAAATATTTTTCATTTTTTATATGAAAAATGTGATTTGATTTTCCTAAATAGTCATATACTATTCGGACACTAATAACTTGTACATGTGCAGTTGAAAAATCGAGTAGGGACGCTAGAGTCTTGGGTCTGTCCCTGATGGACCCTAATTATGGCATCGGGGACAGAGGCATGAGCACCTGGATCTTGAGTTCGATCTCAATGGACCCCCGAGTGTGGACTAGGGGTGAGCACGGTTATAGGGTAGAATCTGGAACTTGATAACTGGACCGGTGGAAACCTATTGGTTTCAAGTTCCAAGATATGCAAGTAGGTTCCAAATTCCAAAAATTTGGTAATCAATTTTGATGGGTAAGTTCTAGGTAGGTAGAACCTGGAACCTGACACCTGAAACTTGAAACAAGTTCTTGCATTTTTCTTTGTCCATGTCTTCGCACAATCATATGGTATTTCGTGGTGTCCGATAACGAGTGTATAATCTGGAACTACTAGTCTGAGTTTTCATTTTGTGACTAAGATTTTCACTTCGTTAATATTTCATATTTTTCGTGTGTTTAAATATAAATTGTAATCAGTAGATTGTAATAGCAGATGCTGGTCATTAAAAGTGATGGTTCATTGTAATCTTTTAATTAATAATACATGTGAAACCTGAGTAGATCCTGGTACTGACTCTAAAACCCGTGATGAGGTAGGTTTTAGGTTTCAAAAAATGAGAAATCTGTTCCCACGAGTAGGTTTCACGTTTTAGGTGGAACTTGTATGGAACATAGAGTCGCTTATCCCTAGCATAAATGACAGGATCTTAAGCTCAGCCTCAATGGACTCGGGCGCGAGACCAAGGTCCTAAGCTCGACCTCAATGGACCTGAGCACGAGCACCCGGGATCCCTTCCGAGCCTAGCTTTGATGGACTTGGGCTCGGGCACCGAAAACTTGGTCCTCATGTTGAAAATCCAAGAACCAGCATTGGGGTTTCTACAGGTCAAGCGTTGTCACATAGTCATATTTTGTAAAATGATTTTTAATTTTTTAAAGAAATAATTATTTTTCTAAATTTAAGCATAGATTTTAAGTCGACTAGGAAAATATTTTCAGTTGATTTATTTTTCAAATTGAACCAAATACCAAAAACAAAAAATAAAAAATTTTCGAAAAATGTCTAGTGTGAATCAAACGAAGCCTAATTATTGACAGCTTCGGCCAACCCACATGCATGTGCTCTATTTGCCCAATATTCAATTTGAAGATTATTGTCTCAGTCGGTCTTCGGTCTCTTGTTAATCACGAAGTGACAGTTCCATCCGTATTAGCGCCTAGACCGGGTAACCAGCCATCATCAAGTGTCGGGGAAACCGTGAAGAAAAAACAAAGACATGCCGGCTCCCACAATATGAAGGCAAATCATGGGCTTGACCATTAAAATAATTTATAATCCTACTTGTGCTGTACAAGATTTGAATTTCACATGGGTGGTTGTTTTGTTACAAAGTTCTCCTAATAGAAGCCCGACATCTGTATTCGAGGAAATCGCCAATAAAGAGCTCAAGCATGAGCTTGTTAATATATCAAATTAGATTCATTTTCGTTCAAAAATTTAAGCCAATCAGTTATAAGATAACCGGTATTTATTAATTATTTTACATCACATCAATTCTCCGATTTTGAGACTTTTCTAACATAATTTATATGTGCATCTCAGCACTAATAACAAAGACTAATGGGATTACGAAGCGCAGTAGATTATGCAATCCTAATAGTGACAGAAGGTTTATATGACTTTGGGCTCTCCCATCCCATTGGCTAGCTTTTAGGGCGGGATTCTTTCAAGATCTATATCAAAATCAATGTCCGTCCCACTGTTGCTTTACAAGGAAAAACATTCCCGATGCATATCCAGGATATATGCATTAGTTGCGATGCAAAGTCCAACGGAAGCCGCCATTCGATAACGGTTGCGGAGAAGAGAGGGTGATGGATCATCTCTCTTTCCTAATCGTTCTAGTGTCGAAACCAAATGAACATCGGCAAACCTAGACGCCTTAGCTATTTAAGCTCTTTCCAAATACCCCCTAGAAACGAGCTGCGTTGGCTACGCAAAATTGCTCCACTTGTGATGCCCCCAACTGGAGGAATGGAAAGACGAGTAGACGGGGACAAAAAAATCAACTTTCCAAGAAGCAATTTTCCCAGTAAACAACGCAACTCGTGCAAACATAATGATGGGGAAGTGATTTCCTTTCTCCCCTTTGTAATCCGAGTGGAATCAAGCTGATTGATGCGAGGATGTTTAAGCTTTGGTATATAGCTCTTGGCCTTTAACAAAATACCCCTGTTTTCGGGAGCTCGGGAGTGGAGACCTAAGCGACGAGCACTTGTACACGCGAGCTCGACCCGACTGAATTACATCGAATATGCGAATAAGAAGAGAGCACACGAATTTCCTGACATTCATTCGAGCCATTTAATCGCTCAAAGTCGAGCGCACAACAATCATATGGGAGCGACGCCTTTCGTCAATTTCCCCTTTGGCTTTTACTTGACAAAGAATCAGGTCCGGATTATTCTTTAATGAACGAATGAATAAATTCATTAGCCTTTCATGGCGAACTACAATACCAGATCTCCCTCAACCTCTCTCATATTTACACTAACTTAACATCTCAAACTCACACTTTCTTCTTCTTCTTCTTCTTCTTCTTCTTTCCTGTAATTTTTTTCCTTCTTCCCTCATTTTTTAAGGAATTAAGACTACTCAAATTGTCGGAGAAACTTTGCCCTCTCTTCCATTTGTGTTTTCTTGATTTTGGGCCGCAGCAGTTCTTGAAATCGATGATGCGATCTTTGGTCTTTTCCTCACATGACCAGGAGCTGAGAATAGAGGCATGGGTGCGGAGATATCGGCGATAGCGGCGGGACGCTGAATATGCTCTCCTGATTCCCTTCGCCGATGTCCCAGAACCCCCTCCAGCTCGACGGCGTCAGCGGGCATATCTCCCTGCTGGCCGCCGCGTCCGCAAGCTCCTCCTTCTTCACCGCTTTATAGCTGCCGCCGGAGCTCGTCTCCGACTCGGCGCTCTCCGCGGCTTCCTCCCTTGCTCTCTTGCGAGAAGCATCAGCCGAGGTTAGCAGCGACGACACCGCCGCCTCGTCGCGCCCCGCCTCGAGCGGGAAGTTCAGGATGGCCTTGCTCCCGCGGAGCCTGAACGCCGCCCGGTCGTAGGCCTTGGCGGCCTCCACCGCCGTGTCGAACGTCCCCAGCCACACCCGCGTCCCCTTGCGCGTGGGGTCGCGTATCTCCGCCGCGAACTTCCCCCACGGCCGCCGCCGCACGCCCCTGTAGTGCTTGCCGGCGCCGCCGTCGCCGCCGCCGGAGACCGACGGCTCGGCCTGGGGGGCCGCCGGCCTCGCCAGGAAGCTCGTCGCCGCCGGGACCGCCACGTGGATGGCGGGGCGGCGGGAGCTGAGGGTGGAGGAAGAAGACGGCTTGGGGGACTTGGAGAGGGAAGGAGGGGCAGGCTTGGGTTCGAAGGTGAAGCAGGTCTGGGGCGAGCTGGAACCGGAGGTGGCGGGGTGCGCGATGGCGGAAGTGCAGGCATCGAGGCCGGTGAGGAAAGTGTCCACGGAGGTGAAGTCGTTCAGGAGGTGTTGCCTGATCAGTTCCAGGGTGGAGCTCTCCTCTTGTGCTGATGCCATCGATTTGTCTTTGAGATTAGAAAAGAGAAGAAACAGATGGTGTGTTCAAATCGTGGAAAGATGGAGGAGAGAAAGAAGATGAGAAGTAGATCAGGAAGTGAAGAGAAGAATGAGAAGATTTGAGTTTGAATTGTTGAGTGGAAGATGGGGGAGTGTGTCGGAGATGGAGTGATTTTAAAGGAGCTTGGAACTGGTGGAACTAAAAGAGAAGATGAGGGGCTTCATAGGAACCTTCCAGGGTGGAGATGGGAAGCATCGTTTTGGCTTAATCTTTCGACTTTTCAGCTCAAGCAATGGCTCCAACAGTGATCTCTTCTTGGAATTTTCAGCGATGTCTGTCGCTTTCCCTTCTTTAGTCTTATGGTTTTGTTCTGGTTGTGGATGGGGACCATGTCATGATGATGCCACTAGGCACAAGAAATTCTCCTTCCAGGGTGCTTCCATATCAAATCTTTCCATGAACAGGAATTAACGGGAGGCACGAAAATAATTATTTAACTCTGGATCATAATCAACATGGGGGGATTAAAATATTAAGAATGGATAAGAATATTAATCAATTTCTGTTGGACAGATGTGGGAGGAAAATGAGTGGGGCTTGACTTTGTGTGGCGCTCCAACAGTGCGCTGCTTGACTTGGAGGTGCACTCATCTCGAAAGAACACGTACGTACCTACATCACCAAATAAGCTTTACTCAACCGTGAGATCTCTACTTAGACAGCTATGGGATTTGCTTTCATCTAAATTTTATTAGGGTTCGAGTGGTTAAAGCTTTAAGCGAGGATCGAGCGCATCTTCAAACAGCTTGTTTTCGAAAAGGATACGTATTTCATTCGATCTTTTGTGTGTGTTTGCTGAGGATTTTGCATAATTAACTCCAAGTTAGCTATGCTCAGATTTTGTAAATGATTCGATGCGTTCGTCACAAAATTTGAAAACCGTTGCCATCACTGTCGCCATTACTATTTGTGGGCTACTTTGGTCATGCCGACAAACCAGCCAGGAACTGCAAACCCTGAAGCTGATTGATTTCACAGAGCTTATGCAAAGTGAGAATTGGACTTTAAAGCCGGTTTGGATTTTGAAATATAAGTTTATTTTTGGTGCTGTTGTCATAGGAAATGAAGGACTTCGGGCCCCTCAAATTTCAAATAAGCGTTAAAAGTAACAATAACATTTTGCATACTTTATCTGATCAAAACTACAAAAGATGATTTTCCTTTTCATGTTCTAAACATCCTTAGTTTCGTTCTGGGATTAAAGCAACGAAACCTCGAAAAGTTAATTTTAATTGTGAAAACAAATTATTTTCAAAATATGTGTGTGCATGTGATATGTAAGTATTTGTAATACACGCATACGATCATTTAAAGCTTGATGATGAATAATATATATTCGCTTATAACTTAAAAGCCTATATTGCTATAAAGAAATCAATTATCTCGATATTAAATATGGACCTAAGATTCAATAGTCATTTAGTTTAAGATCTTGCGCTCATTTCGTAATGTGTTGCACGAATTTGAAATTCTCGAAACCGGGTCTTTGAACATATGAGATTTTTCCACTCAAGTCCTTCAGTTTAGTCTATGATCCCGGCAACATAAGCTTTTCGTCCACATCAAATGGTGCTTTAGCTTCAACTAATTCGAACCGGTACTCCGGGGTTTCAATTGGAAAACTCTACAAATCCAAAGATTTAGCTGCACATCTTATCGGTTTGATGATCTGATTAGAAGAAGTAATTGGAGTTTCAGAGCCTTTTTCGAATTAAAATAAGGAAAAGGGGGGCACGGATTTGTTTTGACAACAAGGGATCCTGTCGCGGAATTCAAAAGCCATGTGCGTTTGAAGTTTTGACTCTTGGGGTCAATACTTTGAATCCTCACGTAATCTAATCACCAATCCAGAAACGACAGAAGTTGCTTTTGTGTGTTTTGCGCGCAATCCCTCTCCCTCCCTCTTTGCTTTGGTGGGCCCCATCTACAAGACAAGAAGGGTTGTTGCCTTTCGTCGAAGTGGGCCACCCTCTCGCTATTGCCTAGAACCCTCCGATTCGTGTCGTGCCCGTTCTCTCTTGCCGCGATATTTCCCCGCTACAAGTGGCTTTAGTATTTAAAATTAGGTTATTCTTCCTTTAAGTGCAGACGTGGACAATTTGTTGATCTAAATAGTCAAATAAATAGAAAGGTACGTGGGCCACGTTGGTCAATTGTTTTGTTAGACTCGAAATCCAAGCAATTTTCGAATTTTCAACCTTAAGCTTTTACCCTTCAAAGTTCAAGCTTATTTGACCCAAAAAAAAAATAGTTAATGCTTAATAATAAGGAAAAAAAGCCACAAAAAGTCATAAATCATAATTACCGTAACACGTTTACTTTAAACTTTTCCTTTGTGACACCAAAAGTCTTAAATTATACTTATTATGATACATTTACCTTAAAATTTTTCTTGTGACATAAAAAACCCAAAACTCGCACGTATGTAATATATTTATCGTTCGTTGAGGTTTCGTTAGATGGTTTTTCAATCAAAATAACTTCGTTTTTATTTCATTTAAGTTAAGGGGCGGCAATGTCAACATTGTTTGCATTCTGATGTCCATGTAGGTAAATTTTTAATGGTTATCATTGATGAAATTTTGACGAAGGGTAAATGTACCACATAGGTACAAATTTATGATTTTTGATATCACGACACGCATTATTTAGGATTTTTGGTGGTTTATGTCTTATAATTAAATATCTTTTTTTTTGGTCAGATTCTTAGAATTAAATATCTTAAACAAATCAATTTCGTGAATCTTTTGTCAGGCTACCAGGTCAAGAAAAAGAGAAGATATATTTCGAGTCGAAAGGTGCGTTTCTCCTTGTTCTTTCTTTCTCCTATTTCTTGAGAGGGTTGGATCACAATCGACAGGCAAATTAGCTCCTTGATTGCAGTACATACTACTGGGTCGGTCTAAAGCTATCTCGACCGAGCCGTACCAACTTCCCGTCCAAAACCACCGGCCGATATACGAATGGACCGAAAAAACGGCTCACAGAAACGAATGATTCGGTCAAGTCGGCACGAGAAAGGCTTCACCGAAGTCACAGAGTCAACAAGTCATACGGTCCTCAACACGAGCACCTCCTCTTCAAATTCACGAGTCATCGTGACACACGAGACGTGCTGACCTGGATGGATATTACATTTTTATATGGACTAGACGGGGCCACGATCACAATCTCATGCATCGCTTGTCAAGCAGTACAACCATCCAGCCTGGTGCTCACGTGTTTATACATGGCTTGACCCCCTCCGTTGCCACGTGAATGTTGGAGTGGAAAATTCTAAAAGGTCATGCCATTGAGTGCTTCGAGGATATTTGCTTCGCATATGTTTTTGTGGACATTAAAAACTGATCAACTTTTGATTATTAGCCACAAGTGACATACTTAGTCGGCAAAAATAAAGTTTGGTGAACAACGAAAGTCGTTGATGAAAAGAACGGTTGACAATTTAAAAAGTATTGACAACTCACCAGATAGTTGTTGAGTAACGATATTTTTGGATATATAACTTTTTTTAGATAGAAGTTTAATTAAATAATAAGTAATTACTGGGTTGTTATGTTTATTATCGCTATTTTAGGATTTTATAATTTCTTATGGATAAGTGTTGTTGTAACTTCGTGTAACCGCCAATAGGGTTATGAAGTATTATACTGAAGATAGGATTATGATGTTATCTTTGTAAATTCAATAACTGTTTATTACGAGTGTTGACGGGTCGGGTCGGGTTTTCATGATACCCGACCTGATCCGACCCAATCCGAAACAATGCATATGTTTGCTTGACCTGACCCGAAACAAGACTCGAACATGATATAGTTACGCGATCGGGTCGGATCGGGTCGGGTCGGGTCGTGTTTGGGTTGGGTTCGTGTTTTAGATTTTTGCTTGACCACCTACATCTTCTCTTAAGGAGGACACCCCAAAAACAGAACTTGGGCTGTCTTGTTCGCTTGTTCAAACAAAGAAGTACAGAAGTAGATGATGACGGCACGAGAAATTCCTATTTACACAGGTTAACAATCCATTTTAACACCAGCTTTCACCACAGAGAATATGAAATCCTGCTTTCTTTTCATTCCATACATCATTTTGTCAAAAAAAATAAAGGTGGTACTTGCTATTCACTTTAAAACCCAGCCAGTGTTTAGTCATGCCTGCAAGGTTTTTGTGGATCAATCTCCAACAACTTCCACCAAAATTCACTATAAAGAAAGAGTTATACAGAAAAGAAAGAACGATCGCATGTAGCAAGCGTACCTTAACACGCAGGTTCTTTGCATCATTCAATGAACCGTTCTTTGCATTGAGCCCGCTCAATCTTTCAGAAGCCCTATCTGCAATAACCCGAATGTCGAGCCAATCAATCACAGAGCCGATTCACTAACCAAAGGCATTCAGCAAATCGCGAATGATACTCAAAGTCCCTGGTAACTTCACAATCTCGCAGCCATCGGGCAAACAATTTCACCCATCGAAATTTGCCAAGCCCTAGCCATGATCTACACACTCGACTACTTCCAAAATACAAAGCAGGACAGACGCGACTCCAAAAAACATGGGACAACCTCCCGAAGACAACCAACGGCATGCGGCACAACCAAAGGAATGCGCGGCGACCGGAGATCAGCTCGAGCTCAAATTCAGCTCGCCGGCGACGAAAAAAAGTCGCGGACAACACGAAGGCGGATGGAGGGATTTACCAGGAAGCAAAGAGGAGTAGCTCATGGCGGTGGTGCCGGCGAGGCGATTTCACCGGACGACTCGGATCGAGAGGTGCGCGAGAGCTCGAGAACTGCGCGCCGGAATCGAAGGTCTGAGTGCAGAGGCAAGCGAGGGAGGAGGAGGATTGAGTTCGTTGGACTTGGACAGGCAGGAATGAACGGTGGTTGCCTTTCCAGCGCGCTTGGAGCAAGAAGGACAAATGGCTCTTGTTTGTTTAGGGTGGACTTGTTTTGGGCGGGTTCGGATAGATCCAAAACAAGTTTAAGCCTTGTTTTTACTATTACCCAAACAAGTTAAGGCCAACCCGACCCAATATGAAAATTTCCTATTTGGATCGGGTCGGTTCGGGTCGGGTCATGTTTGAGCGGGTACTTTTGACACCCCTATTGTTTATAACTGTCAATTGTGGCTTATCAATAGACGCATTGTACTCATTGTGAAGTAACCCCAGTTAAACACAAAACTCAAGTTCTCGTAAATTTATCCTTTATCTTTATTTTCCTACCATTTAAATGGTTGATCGCAATTGCCTTCGGTTATTGTACCTTTAAATTCATTGTCATTTACTTTTTTGTCCAATCCTTCATATCCTTTGTCGATTTACACATTGATTTATCAATACTTTAAAAGATATTTCGTCAACACTTTTCGGTGAAACAACTTTACGAGAATAATGATTTCGATTTTCAAAATATTTGTTGCACAAAAATATAAAAGTTGGTTTAAATGGTAGGTGATGGAAACTCTTACTATCTCATTAGTTTAAGATTAAGTGGATGAATAAAACATATTACAATTTAAGCGAGAGAGGTCAAACTGTGGTCTCTCTGTTCGGGAAAAGTACCAAAAATGTCATAAACTTATTGGATTGGTACCAATTTAGTCTTAAATTTTTCAATTGGATCAATTTAGTTCTAAACCTTTTCATAATAGTACTAATTGAGTCCATCTGATCAATTTAGGCTGAAAATCGCTAACGTGAATGTTGATCGTCTTACGTGACATGGCAGGCGTTGACGTAGATATTTTTAATAATCTTTTTACAAAAAATTTCTCTTTTTTTTGCCTTTTTTTCCTTTCTTTTTTTTCCTTCTCTTTCTTCTTTGGCATGTGGTCGAAAAAAAGGGAATTTTTTAAAAAATTATTAAGAAATTCAAAATTTATTAAAATATTTGAAAAAATGTCCACGTTAGCTGACCGTGTTACGTAGGACGATTGGGATTTATATGAGCGATTTCTGGTCTAAATTGACTGAACTGATTGAATTGGTACAAATATAAAAAATTTATGACTAAATTAGTTCGATTGAAAAGTTTATAATTGAATTGATATTAATGCAATTAATTTATAACTTTTATGGTATTTTTCCCCTCTCCATTCATGGGAGCAATAGATATACCATGTCCATCACAAGCATCGAGATTTTCTCGTCTATACTTACTAAACAATAGAAACAGAAATACGTGATCGTGTCAATTCTTTCCTATGAAACTGTTTTCCGATCTGATGAACATTTTTCGACCGCTGAGCGCTTTTAATGATCGAGTGGTGTATGCTTGAATAATAAAATTAGATTGCCATCAGGTCATCTAACTCTTGGTTCCTGTTTCTTCAGGTGTTTGAAATGTACGTGCTTAGGAAAAGTGAGGGACCCTAATAAAGAACTGCACGGGTTTGCGTTTGCTCCTACCTTTTCTCCAACTGCATCATCACAAGTTCCCTCCAACTTACATTTATTATCAACCTTCCACTTTTTGGCCTTCTCTCTACATGTTCATCAGCATGATGCTGGTCCTTCTAGTGAAGTACTATTCCAGCTACTATAGATCTAATTTTTCTTCTTTGGCCCATACAAAGGAGCGTGATAGCATCTACAATGCCAATGGAAATGGCTAATGAAACACACAAAAAGCAATGAATAGTGAGAAATATCATCCGACAGCACTCGACCTCAATGCCCCAATTCTATCCACCAGGCGTCCTCCACAGTCATCTTGCTGCATCAACAAGGCATCATCGAGAAGAGGGGTCAGTGATGGCATTCCGTTCTCATGGGAACAAGCTCCGGGCAAGCCCAAGAAGAGCATCGACGACGTGACGGCCAGCGACTCGGCGAAGGATGCAGACACGCCTCGCCCTCGTCCTCCACCGCAAATGGCCTTGAGACTGAAAGGATATGGTGACGATGACAGTGGCGATGTTTCCTCGTTAAATAATGAAGACGATGTGTTTTCTAATGCTATGGACGTGTTCTCGCTGTCGGAGGCAATAGATATCCTCGAGAGAGCTGAGAGACCGGTACACAGGGCGAACGATAATATTGACCAGCTGAAGTTGAAGATTGCGGAGTCATGTGGCAAGGATGCGTCGCCCACCTTCATGATCAACCGGTTCCTCCCGGACGCCAGTGCATTAGCGTTGGCAGCGGCGTCTTCAGCCCTTACTAATTACCATCCCTATCCTTCCCGTAGCGAGGACGAGACCAAGGACTTGAATTGTTGCAAGAGGCAGGTGAGCTCATCATGTAGGTACAAAGAACAAGAAGTGGTATCATCAAGGAGATCGGCAACAACACAAGCTAGTGGAGCTCAGAAGGGGTGTGGAATGGAGAATCTCTTCCTTTGGCGCATGAAGCCCCGGCTCTGTGGTGATCATAAGACTTGCCATGTTCAGCCCTTCTCTACTGTCAAGCCCAAAAATATGTAATCGCATCTCAGATTTTCTCCTCTTTTGGTTTGCTTTTGTTGGATAAACATGAGAAATGCTATTAATTTGTAGTGATTAATAGGTTATATTGTTCATCAGTATTTCACATACAATGCATCCATGCACAATTGCATTTTCGAATCTTCAGGATTGCGCATACTTTAATTTCTCATGTAACAATTAAGGGGTATGTCCACTAAGAATTAAGATGGTCGAACAAGACCCGGATTTCCAGTTTGTTGTCCACATTAGCGCTGGCTGCACCACGTAGGACGGCCAGCGTTCATATCAGTGATTTCTGACCAAAATTGGTCAGATGGACTAATTTACACAAATGCAAAAAGTTTATGACCAAATTAGTCCTGTTGAAAGGTATATGACTGAATTTGCACCAATGAAAAGATTTAGGACTTTTTATCTGAGTCAGTGATCTGTCAAAAGCCTAAGAAAGAGCTAATGAGTCGCGGCACCACATGGAAGTCAAGTGGCACATTTGAAGATAACACTCGGTGAATCTCTTTTGTAACTGAAGCAGTTTGCCCTATGCGTGAAGTACAAATTCAGAAAGTTAGAAAGTTTGATTGCATAAACTAAAGCATTTGAGGATCAAATCGCACAAATCTTGAAAGTTAGAGAACTTGATCAAACAGAATAGAAGTTTGGGATCTAATCGTACAAAGCCCAAAACTTATTGGGCTAAACATGCACTTAACCTCCTCCTAAACTTCATAAATGTGCGTCCATTGGATTATGATTTTGGTAGCTGATGATCTCTATACGGGGCTTCTTGGGAAGAAACAACATATCGTTTGAGGTCATGAGCTGGAGCTGAGCTACTCAAATTTGAGACTGATCACCATAAGATTAATGTGCAATGAGTAGTCAATTTAGAATAAACTTTTATTATTGCTAGTGCAATTGTTGATTTCCTTCTGGTGGTACTCTTGCATCAGACTCGGTTGTTCATCAGAAGGCCGTGATTGTCTACATGCACAATGGTTTTAATTAAGGAACCTTTTATTTTGGCATCGTGACACGTCAAGTTGTGTACCTACGAAGTTTACCAAAATCACCATAATTACCGGATCCAAATGACGCCCTCCGTTTGACTTTGCCAATATGATTCGACAACTTTCTCATAGATTCGATCAGCCTTCAAACGGAAACGGAGAAGGCTTTTTGAAGAAAAAGAGGAAAAGATAAGGGAAACATTAGACTCAGAAAAAGGACGAGGAAATAACGTACGTGTCGCGAGGCAACGACTCATGGCGACATGCAACGCCTGCATGAGAAGCTCGAGAACACGCGACACTCCCTCCCTCAACACTTGCCCTCCCTCTCTCTCTTACTCACTCCCACGCCATCTCTTCCTTCTCATAATAGAAATCTCTCCCTCTCTCTCGCCTTGTCAATCTCCCCTGCTTGATAGAGTTTGCGTTTGTGTTGTCTCTGAATAACCATGGCGGAGCATCACCCTTATGGCCAACATCAGTGCCAGCACCACCAGCAGCAACAGCCCCTGTCCGATCAGATGGTCAAGGCTGTGACTGCCGTCACCGCGGGTGGATCCCTGCTCGTCCTGTCGGGCCTGACCCTCGCGGGCACGGTGATCGTGCTCACCATTGCTACGCCGCTGCTGGTGATATTCAGTCCAGTGCTCGTCCCCGCAGTGATCACAGTGGGGCTGCTGATCATGGGGTTCCTGGCGTCGGGAGGGTTCGGGGTGGCGGCGCTGACGGTGCTGTCGTGGATATACAGGTATGTGACGGGGAAGCACCCACCGGGGGCAGACCAGCTAGACCAGGCGCGGATGAAGCTCGCAAGCAAGGCGCGCGAGATGAAGGACAGGGCGGAGCAGTTCGGGCAGCACCATCTCACAAGCCAATCGTAGAGGGAATATATAAATGAACCAGTTCATTTGGCGGTCTATATCATGAAATCTTTCTTTCTTTCTTAGTGTGTAATGTGTAATGCAGTGCATGTCGGTGTTGGTCTCTGTGTGCGTAACGTTGAGATCATGAGGACAGATTCTGGGCCCCGACGCGCTGCGTCGTTTTCAATTACTCTGGTCTGTGTGGTTTCTTCTTCTTGTTGTATGTGAGTTTTTGTCAATATTAAATTGATGGACGACAAAGTGTGCTCTTCAATCTTGTAAATCTTTGTTTGGTGTCAATTCATTGGTAAATTAGAATAAAAATCGCATGTAGAAAGTAAAATCTTTACGACCGGTCTTTTCTAATCCTCTTAGCTGGTGGGTGGACGAAATTTGAATTTAGGTTTAACAAACGTGGAAAATGATTATTTTGGAAAACATTTTAAAAAAAATTGCTTACATAAATGAAAAAGAAAATTACTTATATTGATTAAATAAATGAAAGAAAATCGAGTTTATGGAGATATTAAGTCACAGATTGTTGTAGAATATTTTTTTTATCAATTAATTATTCAAGCAATATAAACGATTATTTTAGAAAAATATTTTTAAAACAACTAATTTTTCACTAAATAAATGGAGCTTAAGCCGCAAGTCAATTGCACATTTCAAATCAAAATAACTCAATACTTTGATAGGAATTAATTGATCTCTTTTGAAAACTCTGTTATGCTCATTATTTTAAGAGTCCGTTTGTACTAAAATAATTAGTAGCAGTTCTCGCAAATTAAAATAATTAATCAATAAAAATTATTTTTATTATCAATGAACAATTATTTAAATATTTTATAGAAAATATTTTCTTTCACTTCATTTTTATAAGCATTACAAATAATATTTTTAAATATTTATTTAATAAGCATTGCTTACCTCGATTATGATCCTATCCATTTGATCAGTTTTGCCGACAATCACCCGATCTACTCTCTTACGATTTCAACCTATAGTTCATTTCTCTTTTACAATTTCACCTCCAGTACCGCAAATTACTCTATATCATTTTGTTAACTTGCCGGCCTTGGCTGTAATTTTCACCGTAAAGCATATTTATTGCCTCTACTTTATAAATGGTTCATATATTTAGATGAACCGTTAAGTTTGTACGATATCTCACTTATTTAATCATATCAAGATATACACTTCTCATTCTATTTGTATACAGTAGGTTGATCTTCTTAACTGTAGTGGACAAAGTGTTGGGAAATTTTTCATGGTTGGGTAGTGCTTGTAATGGCTTTCATGACTATATTGGTGGAATATGTGGAACCTTGATAATTTTGTGGATTTATGTATTGATACGTGTTCCCAGAGATGAAATGGTTAATACGCTAGATTGGGATTGGGTCACAAATTCTCAAATCATGTAGAATACATGTGGTATTTCTCGGGTGATTGAATTATCCAATTATGAGTATGTAAATATTGAAGCAATAAGTTAGCATATACTGTATTCTGATTGGGATTTTTATGAATCATAATAATTTCTTGAAATGATATGTGACATTACCCATTATTTGTTATTTTGTCGTTATGCTCTTTGGTCAAGTGATGAGTAAAATTCTTGTTTTAGACTTGGAGCTTTTATTTATTGAGCTTAAACTCGCTCCAAAATACCTTGTGGATTTGATTGAGTTTGGCATTTGGGGGCATTTAGATTAGCACTTCTGAATATCACTTTTACATTTAATTTCGAGCGTGCAAACATTTGATTAATTTGAGATGTACTCGTGATTGTATGCATAAAATGGGCAAATCATGTGCAAAACATTATTGCCTTGTTCAAAGCAATTAAACACCTTCATGTCTTGGCTTTCTCACTCCTAGTCCAAATTCACCTCCAACATGTCGCAATGATGGACTTGAGATAAGCCGCACTCTTGAAAATGTTAAAAATGGAGGAACTCGATGCTTGTCCTCGTGTCACGAGACAAGACTAGACATATCTCTTCCATTTTTTCTTCGAAGCAAAGTTAGGTCGTCTCAAGAAGACTGGACGAAAGATGTATTAATTTAGCAGCATAATCATTTTCATCATGTTGATCTTCATTTTATACTCGATGGGTTGTTTCATGGTCCACCGTCTTTTTCTTGTGTCACGATTGCCTAAGAAAACTTTCAGTTATCAGCAGCTAGTTCTATTTGGCAGCTTTCCACGTCACTATCATGTCTCTCATCCTTAGACTACTAAAGTTTAAAATATAACTGAATGACTTTCGGAGTAGCTCGGCTATGAGTGCACACAAGTTTGATCATGTTTTCTTTTGCCTCCGTATCCAGCTCTCATCGATAATTTTCCCATACATAATGTCCATGCACTACTATAGGTGCACTCATAGATATGTCCAAGGTCGTTTGGCTCCCAAGCAAGTGCAAAGGTCCGACCCTACTGCCTTCGAGATCACATACCACGGAAGGCACTCGTGCAACACTCCTCTCGCTGCCATCCCTCCTCCGCCGCCGGCTGAAAACCAAACTGATTCCAATGCCTCTGTCAACGCGGCCCATCTCCAAATCATGCAACTCCAACCCCAATAAAACCAAACCCGATCACCAGACATTGCCTTCGACTTCCGTTAAGGCCACACAGTCATTACTCAGAACTTGGACTTCGACAATGACAATCACAACATATCTTCTTAGGTGTTTGATTTCCCTTCCATCTTAGATAATATTTTC
Organism: Syzygium grande; assembly: GCA_024733475.1. Classification (NCBI taxonomy): domain Eukaryota; kingdom Viridiplantae; phylum Streptophyta; class Magnoliopsida; order Myrtales; family Myrtaceae; genus Syzygium; species Syzygium grande. The sequence goes on along the minus strand of JAMXDD010000010.1, from coordinate 490,429 downwards.
GGGGTCGTGAGTAGCAAAAACGACTTCTCTAGTAACCCTCATTTCCTGTCTCCATCAACCTCCAGGACCAACCACTTCTCGGAGTCTCCAGCTAGGTTGGACAATGTTCCACGTCAGCCCGATTTTCAACGCTCCACAGCCCGAGTTTGCTGTGATTGTCTCGGCCGCTACTTCAAGGGACAACTCTCAAGCAGCGAGAAAATATTAGGTGCAACTGTGATGCCACATCATCTCTGCACTAGCCCACTCAGTCAACGACAAGCGAAATTGTGGGGCCCACCGTTAGAAAATAGGAAAGTCTCTCTTCCTCTCTCTACCAGTTTGGTCAAGTCTCTTTCCTTCTCTCTCTACAACTCCATGGAACCGTCGACTCTCGAGCGCTATCGCGGCTCGCCCCCTCCTTGACCACCACCAAAACCCTTGCCGCGAAGGCCACGAGCAAAACCACCATTGCTGCCTCAAGTGCTTCAAGTCCAGCGACGGCTTGAGCCGGAAGGCCTTCCGGCTTGGCAAGTTCGGCTAGGTCCAGAGTCACGGATAGCTTCTTCATCAACTTCTTCTCTCTCAACTTTCTCAACTTTCCGACAAAAAAAAAAAAGCTTCCTCAACTTCAACTCTTCCTCATTGTAACTAATCCCCCTCGACATCGTGATCTCGATGCCCTACTCGACGCACGCCTTGTCCTCCCAAAGCCTCCTCAAATCCGTAATTTTCAGATTCACTCTCCCAATGTACTCGACAGACTTCGCCTCTGCGCTGATCTTTCACAGAACATGCAAGTGGCAGCCATTGATGTGGCCCAATTTTTCCAACTAGATGAATTGCTCGATGAAGTAGTATATTCCCTTGCCGCCATAGGCGATGGGGGAGAGGCTCATGTCTTTCCCGAAGTTGAGGTGCGAGGCACGGGGAGCGTTCATGTCCTAGACAAACTTGCCTTGTTGTAAAGCCTTCCGGCTCATGCCCACAATGGACTCGAAGCTCTTGAGGTGGCGATGGATGGAGTAGGGTTTTGGGTAGGAGGGAGGATGATCATCGTGGCATACCCGGAGATCTTGAGGTCCTTGTTGGCACCGTCTCGACAAGGCCGTTAAGATCTCCAGGTAGGCCTCGAGGTGGAGGAGGAAGTCCTTGTGTTTGGTATTGCTCGTGGCCGTCGCAGCGAGGGTTTTGATGGTGGTTAGGGAGGGAGCGAGCGGCGGTGGAGCTTGAGGGATCGGTGGTTCCATGGAGTTGCAGAGAGAGAGAGACAGACAGAGACTTTCCAATTTTCTGATAGTTGGCCCCCACATTGCCACTTGTCCTCCACCGAGTGGGCTAGTGCACAGATAACATGGTATCACAGTTACAACTAACATCTAGACCGCGAGCAATTTTTCGTTCGAATTTAGATTTTATGCTTCACAGCATGGAGTTTGTTAATAAGGTCATTTCCTTTGACAACGATCCTTTTTTCCTTCATTTTGAACCCAATAATATAGGAAACAATGTGGCACTACTTGGGTTATAAGTAGGTTTGGAGTTCAGAGATGATAGCGAACTAGCAAGGAAATCCAAGGAAAGTCAGATACGATGAGTGAAACAGCTAGCAAAACTATTGTGAAAAGTATCAAAAAGTCATAAACCTATTACATTAGTACCAATTTAGTCCTAAACCTTTTCACATTGATACCAACTAACCAATTCAGTTCATTTGACCAATTAAGGCTAGAAATTATTGATGTGGACACTAATCGTTCTACGTGGCACGACTAACTAATGTGGACTTTTTTTTTAATTTTTAAATAATTTTTGAATTATTAAAAAAAAATTTCTTCTCTTTTCCTTATTTTATTTTGCTTTCTTTTGTTTTTTTACTTATTTCCCTTGGCTAGTCACTAGCTCCACAATGTTGGTAGAGGTTGCTGGCGAGGGCGAGGGCAGGGACGCCCTCGTGGCCATAGGTGATAGCGGTCCTCGCCGGCCTCTGGTGAGTGACGAGCGAGGATCTGGTGATTGTTGCTCAGCGTCACAGCTCCATGGACATGACATATTGATGCTTTGGTCCCTTACTTTGTAACAACAAGCTCCTTTATTTTCCCAACCACTTCTTCTTCTTCTTCTTCGCACTTGCTCATGGTGTCCATGGCCTCTCTTCGCTCGCATTCCAATTCTGTCCCTGATCCTAACCCTACATAACCTTCCTTGCTCCATTCGCCAAATCAAGTGAGGAGCGACCTCACCCAAGCGAGGCTAGCGATGGTGTCCTAGCCTTTGCCAATCTCTGTCAAGGGCTTGGCGAAGGTCCCCTTGCTAGGGGACCCTTGTCCAGCTTTTATCGGCCCTTGCCAAAGGCCGGCGAAGGCATCCCGACCCTTGCCCTCGCCGACCACCTCTGTCAGTTATTGTGGCGGCTAGCAACTGGCGGAGGGAAATAAGGCAAAAAGAAAAGAAAAGAAGGAAAAGAAAAGAAAAAAAGAAAAATAAAAAGAAAAATAAAAAATTTAATAAAAAATTCGAAAATGTTTATTTTTTAAAAAAATGTCTACGTTAGAGCTAGTCGTGCCACGTAAGATGGTTAGCCACGTTAGCAATTGCAAGCGTAAATTGCCTGGATGGACTTAATTGATACTAATGTGAAAATATTTACGACAAATTGGTCAAATTGAAAAGTTTGTGACTGAATTGATATAAATATACTAGGTTTATGACTTTTTTGATACTTTTCCCCACAACTACCATATAAGTCCTCGTACCACCAACATATGAGGTAGGGGTAATTGGTTCCCGAGCGGTTTGGTTCTCACTTTGGAATCGGAAATGGGACCATACCAGGAGGACCGATTCCCCATTTCTAGAATCAAGAATCGAAGCAATTCCAGGTGGTTGAACGGAACCGGATGCATTCACAAGTGACTTACTACCCATGGTTTTGTAATTGATGAAACATAATCAAGTTCATCAATGACAAAAATCCATGAATGCTTCGTGACCAATCCTCCGTAATAGGTAGTGTTTAGTAGGAAAGCAAAGGAACCTCGCTGAGATCGAAAGTAGTGGGCAGGCTCTCGTGGTGGCTTAGCTGCTGCGAGGTGGCCAAATCGTCCTTAGGCACTCTCCTATTCTTCTTTACTCTACTCTTCATTTCACCAAACATCCACCTTCTTCTTCTTCTTCTTCTTCTTCTTCTTCTTCTTCTTCAAATAGTAGTTTGTGCGACAATTTGCTTCAAAATCTTGTATTAGCTCTCCTCGTCGCGAGCCTTTTCGTGCCTTGTGTGCACTCACTACACATTTTGTAGCCCTACCCATCACTTCGTCACCATTGCAACGTCGTACACCCCTTGTGATGTGTAATTTATTAGTGGTGCGTTTCTGGACCGATTGGACAAGCAGAAGTCCAAACGGAAAGCGAAACGGTGATGCGATTAGATGGTTTTTTTCCTATTATTTTAGTATTTTTTATGAGTTAATTTTAAGGGTCGTTTTTGCAATTTTGCTATTTGATGCTTATTAGATTTCCTATTATGATTAGGTTTTTAATTCAGATTAAGTAACTTTCCTATTATGATTAGGTTTAACCCCTATGAAAGGGTGTTTAGGGTTTGTTTTGAAGACAAAACATTATTATCATCAATATTGAATTTCGAGATTTTTCTCTCCAAGCAAGGTTTTCCTATTATGATTAGGTTTAACCCCTATAAAAGGGTGTTTAGGGTTTGTTTTGAAGACAAAACATTATTATCATCAATATTGAATTTCGAGATTTTTCTCTCCAAGCAAGGTTTTGCTTGAATTATTCGCAAAACGCTACGTTAGGTGGTTTAAAGCCTATGGCGACTGGCGGTGGTCTTCATGATGATGCTCAGGAGACTGGAGCCCCAACCCTTGGGGACGATGCGCTGCAATATTTGGAGCAGCGTTTAATGGAACGCTTGGATCAACAATTCGATCAAAGTCTTCGTTGTTTCGAAGAACGATTTGGCGAGTTAACAGAACGATTCGAAGGTCTCGGCGTTGATGTGAATCAGAATCGGCGAACAGGCCCAAGTGCAGAACTTGCTCGCGGTGACCCTGTTGATAGACATGTTCCTGTTCGCAGGCAGAGTAACCCTATATTTTCAGAGAGTTCAGAAGAAGAAGAAACTGAAATTTTTGATGAGGAACGTGATGATTATGGCGGCAGACGTCGTCATGGAGGATTTCAAAGAGGATATGATAGGAGAGATGGAAGATGACGTTACGATAATCGTGAAGGTAACGACTTTAAATTGAAAGTCGATATTCCTTATTTTAATGGAAGTCTGGGCATAGAAGAATTTTTGGATTGGCTTGCTGATATAGATAGATTTTTCGACTATATGGAGATCCCTAGTGAGAAAAGGGTGCGATTAGTAGCCTGTAGATTAAAGGGGGTGCATCTGTATGGTAGGAGAGATTGTAGAATAAGGGGGAGCAAGAAGGGAAAGATAGAGTTCAAACTTGGACTAGAATGAGAAAGCTATTGAAGCAAGAATTCCTTCAATCTGATTATGAACAGTTTATGTTCCAGCAGTATCAACATTGCCAGCAGGGTAATCGGACTGTGCATGAGTATACGGCCGAATTATGAGATTGGCGGAGCGGAATAATTTATCAGAGACGGAGGGACAACAAGTGGCCAGATATCTCGATGGTTTAAAACCTTTTATTCGAGATAAAATTGGAGTGCAGTTTTTGCGAAATTTAACTGAAGCCAAGAATATGGCGATGAAGGTAGAATTAATGCAGCAAGATAGGGGAAGAAGAGGCTACGAAAATTATTGAGGTAGTACTTCGAGCAGTTCGGTAGAAAAGAGCAGTTTCAATAATCTCTTTAATGTAGGGTAAAATCAGGAAGATAAGGCTGTAGAAAAGCGCTCTATGAATGAGTTGAGGGATAAGGGAACACAAGCATAGAAAACTGCGAACACTAACCCTTATACTAAACCAGCCGCGATAAAATGTTACATGTGTAATCAGCCTGGGCACCGTTCTAATGAATGCCCTCAGAGAAAGACCGTAAATGTAGCAGCAAGAGAAGAGGAGGAAGATGGATATTGTTGTGCGCCGGATGGTAAGAACGATGATTTTGAAGATGAAGAAGAGGAGCAAGTAAACTGTGTGATGCGCAGGATGATGTTGGCCCCAAAACAGGAAGATGATTCGCAGCGCCATCAGTTATTCCGAATCAGGTGCATCATTATGGGAAAGATCTTTGCTATGGTTATTGATAGTGGAAGTATGAAAAATATCATTGGGAAGGAGGCAATGAAGAAGTTGGGGATATCCATGGAGAAGCATCCTAATCCTTATACGTGAGGATGGATTAAATATGGAGTGGAAAGCATTCAGGTGGCTGAACGATGCAAAATTCCATTATCCATTGAAAAATATCATGATGAGCTGTATTGTGATGTAGTAGACATGGATATATGTCATGTGTTATTTGGGAGGCCGTGGTAATTTGATGTAGATGCTCAGCATTTGGGAAGAAGCAATCAGTATAACCTCGTGAAGGATGGAGTGACGTATACGTTGCTGCCACTAAAGAACAAAGGAAAACAATCTTCTGAAAATAATTTCCTTACCCTTACGAGGAAATTTGAAGCTGAGGTTAAGGAGACTCGACAGATTCATGTGCTGATCGTGAAACAATCAATTAAGACTAAGGTTGAATTGCAAGCAGAGAAGCAACATGAAACAGTTAAGCCTTTATTGAAGGAATTTAGCGAATTGATGCCTGAAAAGATTCCAGATGAGTTGCCCCCTATGCGTGATATTCAGCACCATATAGACTTAATTTCTGGTGCTAGTTTGCCAAATTTACCGCATTACAGGATGAGTCCAAAAAAGAGCTAGATTCTAAAAGAGAAAGTGGAGGAGTTATTGCAAAAGGGACACATTCAGAATAGCATGAGCCCATGTGCTATTTTGGCCTTGTTGACTCCTAAGAAAGATGGGAGTTGGCGGGTGTGTGTAGATAGTAGGGCCATTAATAAGATAACCGTGAGTTACAAGTTTCCAATTCCGAGATTGGATGACATGCTGGATATGTTGCATGGTGCTAAGTGGTTTTCGAAACTGGATTTGAAGAATGGATACCATCAAATTCGAATTCGGCTTGGAGATGAGTGGAAGATATCTTTCAAAACAAAGGAGGGATTATACGAATGGTTTGTGATGCCTTTCGGACTTTCCAATGCTCCAAGCACTTTCATGAGACTTATGAATCAGTTTCTGAAATCTTTTATTGGAAAATTTGTTATAGTTTATTTTGATGATATTCTGATTTATAGTAAGACTGAGGAGAATCATCTGATGTATTTAAGGGAGGTGTTGATAGCCTTACAGATTAATAAGCTATATATTAATATTAAGAAGTGCAGTTTTTTAACTAATAAACTGTTATTCTTGGGATTTATTATTACTGCTGAAGGAATAGAGGTAGATGAGGCGAAGGTAAGAGCAATCAAAGAGTGGTCGACTCCTAAAACAGTTTCTGACGTTAGGAGTTTTCATGGATTGACTACTTTTTATTGGCGATTTATTAAGAATTTTAGTACTATCGCAGCCCCAATTACTGAATGTATGAAGAAAGGCAAATTTTTATGAGCAGAGGAAGCTAAGAATAGTTTTGTTATTTTGAAGAAGAAGTTATGTACTGCGCCTGTTCTTACTTTACCTGATTTTGATAAACTAGTTGAAGTGGACTGTGATGCTAGTGGAGTGGGTATCGTAGCAGTTTTATTTTAAGAGCGCAGACCAGTTTGCTATTTTAGTGAGAAGCTCAGTGACGCAAGACAGAAGTAGAGCATTTATGATAAAGAATTCTATTCTGTCGTAAGGGCTTTGAAGACCTGGGAGCATTATCTGATTGGGAAAGAATTCGTCCTTTATTTTGATCATGAAGTTTTGAAGTATCTAAATAGTCAGAAGAGGATTAGCAAAGATATGCATGCGCGATTGTATCAATTTTTGCAAAAATTTCCTTTTAGTTTATAGTACAAGTTAGGTGTGCATAATGTCGTAGCAGATACATTGAGTAGGAGAGCTGGCTTGTTGATTACATTAAGCCAAGACATCTTGGGGTTTGAGCAGTTGAAAGACTGTTATGCAGATGATGATGACTTTGGAAAAATTTGGGAGTTATGTGCTGCTAGTCAACCTGCACAAGAATTTTATGTGCGGTATGGTTATCTGATGCGTGGCCATCAGCTTTGCCTTCCTCGAACATCATTACGAGAGAAGGTAATTTGCGATTTACATGATGGTGGATTAGCTATACATCTAGGTCGTGATAAAACTATTGCTGTAGTCCGGGAGCGATTTTACTGGCCCCAGTTGCATAGAGATGTCGGTAGGTACGTACAAAAGTGTTATGTTTGTTAGATTGCTAAGGGTCAATCTAAGAATACAGGTCTGTATATGCCTTTATCTGTTCCTAACAATATATGGGAAGATCTGTTCATGGATTTTGTGCTTGGTTTATCACGGACACAAAGAGGCGTGAATTCTGTTTTTGTTGTGGTTGACAGATTTTCCAAGATGGCGCACTTCATTCCTTGTAGGAAGACTTCTGATGCAGTAAGTGTGGCAAGATTATTCTTTAAGAAAGTGGTTCGTTTGCATGGTGTGCCCAAATCTATTACCTCAGATAGGGATAGTAAATTTCTAGGGAATTTTTGGCGAATTTTATGGAAGCTGTTTGATTCATCTTTGAATTTCAGTAGCACTGTTCACTCGCAGACTGATGGGTAAATAGAGGTGGTTAATAGAACTCTGGGAAACTTGATTCGAAGCATTTGTGGAGATAAGCCGAAGCAATGGGATGTTGCTTTATTACAAGCAAAGTTTGCTTATAATAATGCAGTTCATAGTTCTATTGGCAGGTTGCCTTTTTCTCTTGTTTATACAAAGGCGCCTTAGCATACTCGGATCTGCTACAGTTGTCTAAGCAAGCGGATAAAAGTGTAACAGCGAATCATATGGCTAAACAGATTGTGGAGGTGCATTGTGAAGTCAAACAGAAGTTGGATGAAGCTAATCAGAAGTATAAAGCTGCAGCAGATAAGTACCGGCGGAAGTAGGTGTTTGCGATAGGTGATCAAGTCATGGTTTTTCTTCGTAAAGAGCGATTACCAGCTAGATCTTACAGTAAATTACAGCCAAAGAAGTATGGACCTTACACTGTCAGTAAGAAGATCAACGATAATGCTTATGTTATAGACCTTCCACATAGCATGGGCATATCCAACACTTTTAATGTTGCTGATTTGTCACCATTTTATGAGTTTATAGAGCCGTTTTATCCAGATCCTGACTTTAACTCGAAGACGAGTTCTTTTTAAGTGGAGGAGAATGATGCGAAATTTATTAGTAGTGCGTTTCTGGACCGATTGGACAAACAAAAGTCCAAACGGAAAGCAAAATGGTGATGTGATTAGATGATTTTTTTTCTATTATTTTAGTATTTTTTTATGAGTTAATTTTAAATGTCGTTTTTGTAATTTTGCTATTTGATGCTTATTAGATTTCCTATTATGATTAGGTTTCCAATTCATATTAGGTAATTTTCCTATTATGATTAGGTTTCTAATTCAGATTAGGTAACTTTCCTATTATGATTAGGTTTCCTATTATAATTAGGTTTAACCCCTATAAAAGGGTGTTTAGGATTTGTTTTGAAGACTAAACATTATTATCACCAATATTAAATTTCGAGATTTTTCTCTCTAAGCAAGGTTTTGCTTGAATTATTCGCGGAATGCTGCGTCACCTTGGGTCTATCAAGTGATGTCTTGCTTGATTGCTTGCCCTCTGCTCAACATTTATCCTCTCAAACGCCAAGTCCAAGCTCAATTTCTGATCGCCGCTTGCAATATCGCAATTGTCTCTCCTACTAAGAGAGTGACCGAGAGAGTTGGGAGTCGTGAGTGACAATCAAGTGAGAGAGGCGCGAGAGGGAAGGAGTGATTAAGATTTGTGATGCGAAAGAGGCGTGAGCCATGTGAGAGCCGAGAGGGAAATAGCGAGTGTGAGAGGGAACAAGCGATGGGAAAAGTGAGTGTGAAATGTGTGATTGTGATTAGGATCTAGGGTTTCTTTAAAGATTTTTAAAAAATAAAAAAATAATCGATTTGGGTGGACGGTTCTACCCCTGGAATTGGAAACCAGACCAAAAATCACCAGTTTCGATTTATGGAACTAGGAACCGCCTAAAACTGGTCGGTTTAGTCCGGTCTAGGTAGTCCAATTTAGTCATAAACTTTTCAATTATGCTAATTTAATCCTAAAGTTTTTCACAATTGAGCACATCTATCAATTTTGGTCAGAAATCACTGATGTGGACATTTTATAGGAATATTTTTATACTTTTTCATTGTTTTATTCTTTTCTTTTTTATTATTCTTTCTTTCTTTTTTTTTTTTCCTTTCATTTTGGTCTGTGAGGGCCAACAAGCCCTCGCTGGCCGTTGGCGAGGGTCATGGCCTTGGCTAAATCTAGTGGCGGGCAAGGTGGCACTTGCCTAGATTGGGCAAGGCTTCACAGTCGGCAAGGGCCTCACCCAAATCTAGCGAGGCCTTTGTGCCCCTACCCAGATCTGGCAAAGGTCTGGACGAGAACGCAACCCTCACTAGTAGCTGATGAGGATAATGAAAGGAAATAAAAAGAAAGAAAACAAATAAAAAATTCAACTTTTTTTCTAAAAAAATTGTGAAAATTGTTTATGTCGGCATCGACTGTGCCATATAGATTGGCGTCCACGTGAGTGATTTTCGGCTAAAATTGACTGATAGAACTTAATTGGCAAATTGTGAAAATGTTTAGGACTAAATTGATATAATTGAAAGTTTTAAAACCGAATTGACATAATTGCAATAGGTTTAAGACTTTTTCGGTACTTTTTCCCAAATAACTTCCTAATTTATCTGCGATTGCAAGAAGATATACAATGCACGATCTTTTATTATCTAGCAATACTTATCTACAAGAAGTTATAAAAATCTTAAATTAGTGGCTATAGACATAACCACTTTACTCATAAGTTATGTTTATGCATCAGATTATTCATTGTCAGTGACTTTGTCGATAACTTGTTAAGTCTTTATGAAGGTCCTTGTTGATAATTTTCATGTAGTGTTATCGTTGACTTTATTAGCAAGTTGTTGATTCCTTTTAAGTTGTCCACTATTCTGTTCGTATTGTCGATTCCTTTCAAGTCGTATACTTTCCTGTTCATTAGTGATTTCCTTTTTTCACCGAATTCTATTCTCATTGACTAAAGTTCGTTGCTTGTCGATAATAACGTAAAGATTGATTTTTTTTTATAGTGTTTGATAGATATTGACTATGACCCATCCTATAATCTAAGGTCGATCCCAAATTCTGCCATGTCACTAGATTAATGCATGTGTGTGTGTATGTATTTATGCGCACACGTAGCATTGCGCCACATCGACGGCGACAAAAGAAGGGCCACGATCCAAATCTGAACAGTGTAAAAGTGGGCATGCGAGACACAAGTACACAGTCCGATCGGCGGTGGCTCAAAAGCTGGCCGATTTTCTTCAGAATCACCTCACAACTGTATCGCAGTGCCCGCTCATGTTCTCCTGATGTCGCCCTTACGTTAACTCTGTCGGTCTCTCTCTCTCTCTCTCTCTCTCTCTCCTTTGTTCTTTCTTTCTGACCTCACACACTGACTGTCCGATTGGGAGGACGTTGTCCGTTACGGTCAAGCTCACATGGCCCAAAACCGACAAAACAACAAACGTCGAGTTCACTTGTAACCTCGCACATTGGTTAAGACAAGACTTAGCTTAGAGTTCCCTTCTAATTCCCAACCAACCCATTTTCCTATAAATGAATCCTCTCTCTTTCCCTCTGGTTCCACACTCATCCACACCCCCTCTCTCTCTCTACATGTATAATTCGGAAGTGTGTTGGTATCTTTTTAGTAGTTTCTTCACCATTATCTTCTTATTTCATTGATCTCTATCTCCCTCCCTCCCTCTCTCTCTCTCTCTCTCTCTCTCTCTCTCTCTCTCTCTCTCCTTGTCAATTACGCCATAATTATCCGTAACATTCAATTCAAGACTATACACATTTCACGTGGGCCATTTAAATTTCTTTGCAGCTATTTGATCTTCCTCCTTCCCTTCTGTTACAGATTACTCTCTGTCTGCGCACTCTCTTCGGTGGGGGTCGTTCGTTTCATATCATCCACATATATATGACAGTGATCTTCATACGCGCATGAACTCTCCCCTCAAACCCTAGGGCTGATAATAGTACTATTTGCACTCCACGGACCCCAGACACTGCCATCTCTTTGAAGGGTTTGTCGCCTGCATGCACACATTGTTCGCCTTTCTCTTTCTTCGGAGACCAAAGAGAAATCGAAGAGGAAGAAAGATTCGGTCACTCCTCAGACGACGTCGTGTAACATGTTGAAAGGAATCAAGAATCGGAATGGTGGTTGGGATTTCTCCGATGACCCCGCATGCAACAAGTTGGACGAGATTTACAACTCGGACGAGTTTCGCATGTACGCGTACAAAGTGAAGCGCTGTCCCCGGACGCGAAGCCACGACTGGACGGAGTGCCCGTACGCCCACCGCGGTGAGAAGGCCCAGCGTCGCGACCCCCGCAAGGTCCACTACGCCGCTGTCGCCTGTCCCGCCTTCCGCGGCAGCAGCTGCCTCAAGGGCGGGTCCTGTGAGTTCGCCCACGGTGTCTTCGAGTACTGGCTCCACCCTGCCCGGTACCGCACGCGTGTGTGCAACGCCGGCGAGTTCTGCCAGCGCAAGGTCTGCTTCTTCGCCCACTCGCCTGACCAGCTCCGCCCCGAGACCAAGTGCAAGTACGCCCACGCGCACCAGTCGCGTGCGGCGGAGATGGATGGATCACGGAGTGCCACGCCGGCGAGGACGCCCGGGTCGGCGAGAGGGAACGTCGAGGAGCCTGACGTGATAATGGGTGTTGGAGTGTCGGGTCTTTGGAAGAAGAGCCTGAGGAGATTGAGCGTAAGAGGCAGTGACGACGATGGTGATGGTGAATTGGAAAAGGTGAAATCTGGGTGGGATGCCTCGGTTTTGGATTTATCACATCTTGGTTGGATCTCCGATTTAGTGGATAATTAGCTAAGTTCAACAACATTAAATTAAACCAGGTTGTACCCTGGAGATGTCCTAGCCTTTGTAACTGGATTGTTTAGAGTCCCCATGTGTGAGCCATGTCGATTAAATCTCGCTCTTGTTACATCGGTTTCGATTTCATTCCATTTTTTGAATGGAACTGCTAGCTGGGCCGAGAAATTTGATCCGAACAAGGCAAAGGGATTATACAAGGATTTTATTTTTCAATTTCGGTGACTCAATCGGTTACATACATATATACATGGGTTTTATTTTTGATCTTTTTGAGAGATTATCACTTTTACATGCCTTCCTGATGTTTTATATCACCCATCAATATGATGTTCGGGATTTCTTAATCCAGGCCAAATTACCTTATCCAACCAGGATTCTCCATTCAAATGCGAAACGAATACAAGCATATCTATCTCGAGTGATAAAGAGTTTCACTTTATCTAGATTTGATCGTGTTCATGCAATCAAATCCAGACGTGATTACGAAGCATAATTACGATGGATTATATAGGATCTAGATAGAGATCATCTACATTTAGCGTGCTTAATCTTTCCTTGCCCCCCCTTTATACCACAACAATTTTTTTTTTCTAAACCTCCTATCGTAAAGAATATACTTCTAAAAAAGAAAATGGAAGATGGCCTGTATCTAAAAATTGTCCAAAACCAGCTAGGTTTACCTAGTTGGGTGTGTGAGTCTCATCCAGTGATTTTAGAGGATCCAGCTTATTATCTGATTCATTGAATTTTGTTAAGCCACTTAAAGATAACGAAAGCCAGCAATGTCTTAAGTTATTTTTATAGGAGAGAGAGCAGGCATCAGATATCCTACTCCTGATCGTTATATAAAAGAAAAGTGAGAGATAAAAGATTGCGCGAGAATCCCGACCATAACCATCGTCCTCTCCGTTTGTAAATCCGACCATAAACCCTCGTAGGGACCGTGCGCAATTGGGTTTTGTTCGATTTTTGGTTCCAGAAACTGATGCGAAAAGCGTTTTGAAGCTTTGTTTCTCAGCTAAAAAAGAGAGAAACAAACAGATGGTGAAGGAAGCGACAACGTGCGGAGGTCGAAAGTGTTCGCATTGTGGGCACAATGGTCACAACTCGAGGACGTGCAACGGGAAGGGGTGTGTGAAGCTGTTCGGCGTCTACGTGTCGGAGAATTCGCGAACGTCGATGAAGAAGAGCTCGAGCGCTGACAACATGAGATCTTCGTCGTACAACAAGAGCTCGGAATTAGCTGTGGCTGATCCACCTGGTTATCTCTCTGACGACCCCAATCACCATTCTCAAGAAGCCAAAGCTGCTTGTGAAAGGAAGAAAGGTGTGTGCTTTTCTTTTCTTTTTCAAGAACAAAAAAGTAGATGTGATTCTGCTCTCTTATTGTCCTTATGGTGTTATGGCAACAGAAGAACAAGAAATAGAGCAAGAATAGATTGTTACGGTAAACTTGTACGTCTGATCTTCATCATGATGCACCTGACGGTAGCTAGTTATGACTGAGAATAGATCCTAATAATTGAAATTCTAAAGATTGACTGAAGCGGTTCTGGTCCGGAGTTGTGAATTAGAAATGACAAGTCATGTTCGGAACGAGCAAATGTGGAGAAATTTGTTCACTTTGGGCTTTTGAAAGTTTCTCAGGAAAACCATGGAGTGTGGAGGAGCATGTGACATTTCTGGAGGGTCTGAAAAAGCTTGGGAAAGGGGACTGGAGAGGAATCAGCAAGAACTTTGTGCCCACCAGGACGCCAACTCAGGTGGCGAGTCATGCCCAAAAATACTTTCTGCGACAGGTCATCAACGACAAGAAGAAGCGCCGGACGAGCATGTTTGATTTGCATTCTCAAGACCATGACCATGTAATCTCCCTCCCTCTCTCTCTCTCTCTCTCTCTCTCTCTCTCTCTCTCTCTCTCTCTCTGTAGAACATTTAAGACGAATCTGGTTTATATTTAGAACTAGACTAATGTGCTATATCGTGTGTTGGAAAAACAAAGAATTGGAAGGACGATTCGATTTCATTTCTTGACTTCCAATGCAGGATGATGCCTCTCCAGATTCTACGGTCACACTTCCAAATAACGTTACGGAAGCCACGACGTCACATTCACAGGCATGCCTCTAGAACTCGTAAGAGCTAGCATTTTCCTCAATATTCATTGTTTGAGGCTTAAGGTCTTCAGCTCTATTGTTCCAGGCAATTACCTCATCAAAATCTCTAGATGTTGCAGCACAGGTGAGTGTAGCTTTCTTTGTCTATTTAAACGAACATGCAAGAATCGTAAATCTGTCGCTACTGATCTCTTTTGTCGATTATTAGAAGCAGAATGCTCTGCAAGTGGTGGACCAGTTTCCAGTTCTTTCCTTGGATAATTCTTCTGTCAGACCATGCCGGGTAAGAACAACTTGTTCATATTCTATCTTATGTATAATTGGTTTATATAGTGGAAAATTCATTGCTTATTGTTAAGGTGTACGAAGGAGCTTATTTACTTTCCTTCTCTGAACTTCGATGTTCTTGGTGCTAATTTTTCATCATAACTACCTCGATACGGTCATCTTGATTCCCACAGATTTCAAACACTCAAAACTCTTGAATGTTACAATTTCATGACATCAAGTTGAGTTTTCACTCATGCAAAAGCAGGAAACCCAGAAAGTACTCTGTATTGACTGGTTGAAGTGTGGTGTTTTACTTGTGTCTCAAAGAGAAAGATTAGGCGTGTATCGTTTTTCTTCTTTTGAACAAATGATATGCTTTCTCATTGATATCCGGCAGTATCAACCATACTAATTGTGCAGGTAGGAATTCGGATGATACAGCCAAATTTCCCACCACCAGATTGGAATTTTCCCTTATCATCATATTACCCGATGGGAAATTTCCAGAGTTTTATGCCCGGAAGCTTTCACACTTATTTGAACCATCAAGTGCAGCGCCCTTACATTCCTTTACCTTTGAACGTTGCATCTCAAGCTCGGATTGATCTTCCAATGTCATCAGCAACACTAAGAGATCCCACGGAACTTCAGCTTGGAGGATCGCAATCCCCTGAAGAAGCGAATCGACAATCTTCCAAATCGGTGGCTTCCATACAAGTGAAATGACATGAACCTCTTTTTATCCAAAAGCAACTTGGAGAATGAGTAAGCATATATTTCAGTGACAGAATGCAATAGACTCGACATTTTTGCATCGCCTGGTTGGTACAATAAGTTAATTCATTCATAGGATAGAGGAACTCTTACACTGAGATGTATCAATGTTGCATATTTGTTAAATTTTTCATTCCATTCACACTGGAAAGAGTTGAAACTACTATTTTTTGTTCTTAAAACTAAGCTAAGATGAAGCTAAGATGAAAAACCGACATGCTGGAGAAGAGCCTAGACAGCTACTTCTCAGTCCTAAGGGTCCTGATGAAGCTCTTGCCCTCATCAAAATCACTGGCGGGCAAGAAATTCAGGAAATCCCGGAAGCTACTCTCATGATAATCCATTGGGTGGTGCTCGCTCACCAGCTCTTTGGCAGTGCCCATCTTATCATCCATGCCCAAACTGTGGAGGCTCGTAATAGAGATCCTTGTCCTCTCAGTGTTCAAAATAGCCAGTGGACCAAACTTTTGTACAAGCCATTACTCAGCACTTTGATATGGTCTCCAACATGAACCGGCAGGGCACCGTCGATTCTGGGTAACAGTTTCCATGAGCTGCCGTCCTCGACATCCATGATCTGGAGGCCCGGCAAGCTCTGTAGCAGGACTGTTAGGCAACCGTAGTCAGAATGTGTAGGGAGCCCTAGCGCAAGGTCTGGGTTGGGGCATGGTGGGTAACAATTGACAGCCATCACTTGCATGCCATGGGACATTCCGGGGGTGAGATAGGCTGATCCAATGCCCAGGCTCTCCGTGATGGCTTCCGTGAGCTCCATTGCCACTCTTCTCACCCGTGCACAGTACTTTCCCATCTTCTCTCTGTAGTGAGATGAGGCACATTAGTAGCAATTTAGCAATGCATCATTTTGCTCCTTGAGGAACACCGCAATGCAATGCGAAATGGCAACTTATTCGGACCTAAGAAACGAAGCCCTTGGCCTAATTACTGAGATCAAATTTCACGTCGTACACATGTTTCAACTCGGTCATCGGACATAAATGTAATTGTCAGAGTGATTTAGGCCTGAACTCTTGGCTTGTCCTATGGTGTTGAACAGAAAAAAAAGAAACGGTACAAATTCAAATTGAGTTGACGACGTATATCAGGTTTGGCAAGAAGTTTTAGAACATTCTAAGACCCGAAAATAAAAAAGGAGGATGAACATAGATGTGGCTACAAGCAGACGCCACACTAAACACCACATACTACTAAATGTGGAAAAAATGCGATATAGGTGAATATATGTCAAGCTTGTCCAATGAAGGTACAGTTTGGCGCGTTAGATCACATGATATGAAATTCAATGACTCAAATGAAAGAAATCTCAACGAACCGACACCAATAGCGAAATCTACTGTGAGTCCATACACCGAAAAATGGCGGGTGTATGATGCCATAAGATCAAATGAAAAGTACCTGTAAGCCGGCGGGTTTTCAGGCCAAGAACCGATCCAATCTTGCAGTGGATGTGCATAGTGCTTGAGGAAGAGCCTCCAGTATTGAGTCCTCTCAACTCCCTCCCTAAAGTTAAAGCCGGTCCCGTATCTCACTGGCTTGTGTACGTCGCCGGACATGAGCT
The DNA here is from genome assembly GCA_024733475.1 of Syzygium grande. Classification (NCBI taxonomy): domain Eukaryota; kingdom Viridiplantae; phylum Streptophyta; class Magnoliopsida; order Myrtales; family Myrtaceae; genus Syzygium; species Syzygium grande. Next base: position 473,538 of record JAMXDD010000010.1, on the reverse strand, counting down.
TCACCTTCTGTTCCATAGGTTGATTGAAGAAGCTTGAAGCTGCAGAAATAGCTTCCTCCAGTACTGATTGGCAAATCCCATGGTTGACGACCTTTGCCATACCCAACCAAAAAAAAACACTTAAGAGTTAATTCATTGCCATTATTCTGTTTTGGCCAGTACGAAGGAACGTGTCCACAAATAATGCCGTACTTAGGATGAATACATGAATGATCATTCTCGATATTAACGAACAATTGCACGAGTGTCGTCCTGATCATAAATATGCATATCGATACATATGTCTTTCGCACACTTTTTAGTAATAACATCTCACGATAATATTGTCGTATCGAGGGGTCATTGGACATTTTCATACGAGATAATTTAAGATGTTTAGAAATGAGAAATGAGTCCTGATGGAGCTCCTAGAGAACCGACATGCGAGACTCTCAAGTCTTGGAGGATCTAACAGAAACTTTTAAATTAGTGGCTATGCCATGCTCGAGATCCTTTTTTTTTTTTTTTTGCCTGCATTTTTTACTTGTTGGGCCGTTACCGTTGATGAGACTAGAAGGAGCTAATTTTGAGCTAAAAACTAACGTTGAAAATTCCCAAGCGACGACAAGCATGTCCAATGGTTTTAATTCCACTGCCGTGAAGCGCTGCGCTGGGCTCTCTTTCAACTCACTCAAGTCAATGATGGGAACGTCGGCGGTCTCAGGGGACAGATTCGGACGATGTGATGACGGAACGACAGAGCGTTTCGGTACATGGGCTAAAACGCTTCCTCCATTGGCGCTCTCCAGGACTCCGGGCACTGCACTGCATGCGAGCGCTCCCCGCCCTCCATTGCCAAGAAGGGCAAGCATCGACCCCGGAATTGTCAAATGGGAAAGAAAGGTGGTGTTGGTGGTGATTCTTGTTCTTGATTCTGGGTGTTGCTGACTGTTGTGGAAGAGGAAGATATGGTGGCTCTGGCCGGCGACAATATGGCCAAAGTTCTGGGGTTTATCTAGAAGATCGAGGACGACGGGGGAGGGGGCGGGGCGGTGTTGTGGTCTGTATGTAGTCGCTTTGGCAACCTAGCCGACTCAGCCATTCTTGCTTATCCGTATGAAGATTTTTGAGGATTCGATTTGTATAGACATGGCCAGGAGACACTGGCAATTAATGAAGATCTGCCCTAATCTTGGAATCACTAGATCACGAGAATTCACCACGTTCTTTTTCTTCTTTCTTTTGCCTTGTTTGGCTCGTAAGGCGAGAATTCGACTTTATTAAACCGTTATCCCGACATCATTGGTAAAAATAAACCAATTAATTTTCAAGTTAAGACTGTCATGGTTTTGCATGTTTTCTCTGTCGAAATCATATTTGCATTCACTTAGTCTAATTAATTTGATAAAAAAAGTTCTTATTATGATGTCTGTCACATATATAAAAAGAACATGTTCTCTACTAACTATCATCGACCTTGGAAAGACTACGAACCGGAGAGATCGATGAATCAGGATGGCAAGAACAAATCTTAAGTTCCACCCACGAAAACACAATCTGAACTCAAGACAAACAAGGATTTAAAGCTGCTAAACTTTACAGGAACTTGTTCCATGGAAGCACATCTCTACTGAATTTTCAAATGAAAATGCTTATCTTCACTTACTCGTTCACTCCATTATAAAATTGAGGTTATCATTCCCATGACACTTGTTGGCTTGTGAAGACGTGCGTGGCTGCATTGAAACTTCCCCCCTGGCCGATATAGGGAAATGCGGCCGTAAGATAGCTCAGGGAGATGGCTTAGTGGAGTTACGTAAAAGCTGACCCATCAGTTGATCGCAAAGCTAGCGATCAAATAAAAAGAAAGTGATTTTCAAACTCAAGCACGACATAGGATGACAAACATGTCATCCGGGCAATTTGATTGGTTGTGTGTTCAGCACGTGAAATAAATTTCCACGCAAACACAGCTCAAATAAACCCACCCAAAACTGACATTTTTTTAAAATCTGTTCAAGAACAAATCAAATTTCGTGGCCTCAGTGGAATGAATGATTCATAAAACACGTCGACACTATATCTAGTGATCCCTAAAATAGTGTACGCTCTCCATTAAATTCAAGTGGATCCAAAAAGGGAAACGACGAAATCTGCAGTAAGTTTTGCTAAGAACAGAACAAAAAATGAATACCGTTCCATTAGATTATTTACGTGATAGTCTTTAGTCTTTACAGTAATTTCACAATTCTCCACCTTACAAGTTACTACCATTACACTCTCAAAAACCGTTTGCCTACTTCGTGAAATGAGTATCTACGATCTCCTTCCACGGACCGCTCTCTATGGGCTCGGTTGTTTTCTGGTGCAGCTCATAGCCGAAGTAGTGTGACAGTGTCACCCTGGATCTTGATCTCGATCTCGTCCTTCTCGGAAAGTTCATTCTTTTCCTTGTTAAGTTTTTCTGTCGCCCAATTTCAGGTAAGAAAATCTCGTGGCTACCATCATAGAGTTACCAAATATGTTCTACATTTTCTAGAGACTAGTTTGAACACGTACCAAAAGTTCATGGACCACATTGAACAAATTAAAAGTTTACGGAGCACATTTCACATTGAGCTAAAGTTCAGGGACCATTTATGTATTTTTCCTTTTGATTTAGATAACATGAATATGGAAAGTACCTTTATTCCTTTCAAAGTTGGCGTAAATGTAGGAAATTGTAATCTGGCTCTACTTCTTTCTACCGTTGTCCTTTTTTTCCAATAAAGGGGATAGAGGAAGGTGGTTACTTTCGTCTGTTTGCTTATTTCATTTCTCTTCTTGACTCTTTTTCCTTACACATTCAACCAACGAAATCATTATCCAATTTCTGCTCTTCTCCCTTCGTTTTCCACAAAACAGTCCTGCTAACAAACGACATCTCAAGTCTCGCCTTTGTCAAATGGTTCCTATCGCGTGATTCACATAAATGGACACTCACCTCAAATCGAATGCGCCGTGTCATTATAACTTATAAATCGCATGCTTTCTCTATGAAATATGATTTCTTATTTACATGCTTTGGGGGAAAAATTGTGCAGAGATTTATGTCATCTCACATAACTTAATGTTACGCAATCCGAAGCAGAGCTTTATGTCATCTTATATAACTCGATAATTTTGACATGAAACATCACGTTGCCTACGGAAAGAGAGACATGCCCCTGTCGACAATCTAATTTGTTACTTTTACGACATGAGAACCGATTTTTTCACATTAGTCCCTTTGCATAGGGTCAAACATGAAAACAGAGGCGTTGGGAGGTGTTTAAACTGCCTACAACCACAACGGGCAAAGCCCCACCCCTTCACCCACTCCTACCAACTCTCCGTTCTTAGCGGAGATTTTCTTCCCTCAGATTTGAGCCGCATCAGGCATTCCATTGCTTTTTCTCTTTTTTAAATTCGTTCTTCAATCACATAAACAAACTCCTAATCTTATTACACCTAATTATCACCCAATCGGTCTTATAATATAGTTCCTACTATCTTTTGAAAAAGAAAATAGATGGTCAATTCGAAGACATTACGCAAGTCTCGTCACGCTTGTCTCCAGAGAGCTGATTAAGTTAGATGATGAACTCAATCTCACATGGAAGGGATATTAAGTGCGTGAGCATTACTAATAATTTATTTTGATGATTATTAGGTAACTATTTAATTCTCAACCCGGGACGAGTTAGCCCAACAGTTTCTTTTAGAAGTTAGGTAATCTAATCATAGAAGTAGGCCATACACACTCCCACATATATCATCAACCCCATTTGCTCCAATCCCTTCTTGCTCCGTGTGGTCAATCCTCGAACTAAAAAATGGCAAAGCTGCTTCCGATTTGTATCGTCCTCGTCCTTGGCGCCGTAGCTTTGACATGCAGCGCCACCACTTACACGGTGGGAGACAACTCCGGCTGGGACGTTAGCACCAATCTCGATACTTGGGCCACAGGCAAGACCTTCACCGTTGGCGACATTTTAGGTAAATTTTACGGACACATCGTCCCTTGATTTGGTCATAATTTCTATGCAATTAGAAGGATCAGGATTCTATTCCATGCCTCTACCAAGCAGATGGAAGTAGTCATACTTTGTAAATCATATGTGTCTTTCTACAAAAACCAATGCGTACATCACTAGATTTAGTAATTGGAACATAAATGTTTGAACCACGAAGATTTGATTGTGAAAAGTTTTTTTTTTGGGTACTTGCCATCTCGATGGTTGAAGTGTTTCAGTACTCGTCGTCAGAGAGCGTGGAAGAAGTGAGCAAAGAGAGCTATGACAACTGTACCACGGCAAACGCGCTCCAAACGTACTCGAACGGCAACACATCGGTCCCGCTCGCGAGACCTGGTGCGTGGTACTTCATACCCGGCAACCGGATGTATTGCCTCGGAGGGATGAGGCTCCAGGTCAACGTGGTGGGCTCCCCAGCCGCTTCGCCCGCCGGCGCCCCTCAAGCGGTTCCCGGGCCGGGTGCTCCAACCCGACCCGGTACAAAGAGCGACACCCCATCTACTTCTTCTTCAAATGGGCTTGTCCATGCTCGCAGTTACAAGATCGTTTCCGCTTTGATTGGCCCTGTAGCCGCTGTGCTGTGGGTGGCCCATGTATAATTATTTTATCTTCTATGAAATCAAATGCGTTCATGTTTGTCTCATTTGAGGGTATTGTTGTTTCGGGTTTTTGGACAGAGTTATTGAAACATTATGGTGCACTCCAAATGGCAAAATTGCATGCTTTTACTACAGCTCGTGCGATTATCACCTAAGATCTTACAAAGAGGATGGAGAGGATCTAAGTCCAGATCTAAACACCATCTTCTTGCTGTAAAAAGAGGCTACCCAATGGGCACACCTGTTATGCATCCCTACGAACTAGACGGAAATGCAGAGATGGGAAAGACGCTGCTTCCTAATGTCTTCAGTTGTTTTCCAGTCGCAAGTCCCGGTTTGACAGGAGATGCTTTCGTGATACTGCTTCTGAATCCATCTCAATGCAGACTCTTTCCCAGCTTTTCGACATTGCAAGCTTAATACCTGCCCAAACAGCCAGCGCTTTAGTTACTTCTGCATCAATGGCCTTGACGATAATCCCAGTACCTCCAACGAGCCCCCCTTATACCTTCCCTTCTCCTTTTATGATGTTCTTCTTTGTGGTTGTAGCAATAATTCCTGGAATGTGTGGTTTCGTTTCTACGCTGTGCGCAAGGAGGTGGAGCTCATTGACACCTGTATTGAACCGAGGTAACAATGAGTATTCATACATTTATGGAGAATTGACTCCTAACAAGAGAGAGAGAATGGCGAGAGGCGGAGGAGGATCCCGAGAGCAATGGTCTTAGATTAGTCGTGGGAGCAATGAAGAAAAGAAAGTGTCAATTTGGTAAAATAAAATGAGATAATTTGTAATTTGCTTGTATTGCTCAATGTACAGCACAAATATTTATACAACATATTGCTTAACAGAAACGGGACAGAAGAGATCTATCAAATATATATGACTAATTATAAAAGATATACTAAATATTATGCTAACTAAAGACAAAAAGTTAATCTTAACTAATAATAAGAGATACACTAAATATTAGAAAAACAAGATGTAAATCTTTAACAAATTTTCCGTAATACTCCCCCTCAAGTTGGCACATGGAGATCATGATTGCCCAGCTAGCTAATGAGAAATGCAAATCAATCTAAACCTAATGCCTTGGTAAAAATGTCTGCCAGTTGAAGTCTAGTGGGTACATGCTCGATTCTAATAGCGCCCGATTGTACATGTTTGTGAACAAAGCAGTAGTCGATCTCGATGTGCTTTGTTCATTCATGAAATACTGAGTTTGCTGCAAGTGTTAGGCAGCTTGGTTGTTGAAATAAATTACCCATTAGTTTGTCGTGCAATACCTCGAGGGAGGCAAGTAAAGTACGCAACCAAATCAGTTTACTAGTGGCAATTGCCATAGCGTGATATTCAGCTTCAGTAGAGGATTGAGAAACTGTAGTCCGCTTTTTGGTTCTCCAAGATATGGGACAACCATCGAGCATGACAATCAGAGTCATGGGCAGATTGCCCAATCGTAGTTTTTAGGGCAAGTTGCCTAATCGGAGTCATGAAAGGTAGTCAAGCGGAGCGAAGCCGAGACTAATAGTAGGATCCCTTGTCCCGGTTTTTCTTGAGATATCAAAAAACTTATATAGCTACTTCCCAGAGTGTTGCTCCTTCGGTTGCTGCATGTACCAAGAAAATATGTGGATATAATAACATAATTTAGGCGAGTGATAGTGCGATAAAGTAGACGTCCCACTAATCGACAATAGTGACTTGGACTGTCATGACAAGTCCATTTGTTGTAGCTAACTAATGTCATTGCTCCATCGGAGAAGTTGCTAGTTTAGCTACTAGCATTACACATTTCGATAGGATGCCAAGTACATATTTTTTTTTGGCACAGAAATAACCCTAAAGTTGTTCGTGTTGCTTCAATTCCCAAAAAGTCCTTTAGTTGGCCAAGGTCCTTGATATGAAAACAATCATCAGGATATACGCACTCTTTTGAATTATTGCTTGCAAAGGCAAGATCATCAACATATACTTACACAGCTAGAAAAGTACAGCCATGTGAACAATGAGTTACTGCTATTGATTAATCAAAAAGATACTCCCTCAATGTATTAGAGAATTTTGAAAACCAATTTCAAGATGTTTGTCGAAGACCATTTAAGGACTTTTGTAGTTGACACACACGATTTTAGCCCTTTGTCGTGAAACCAAGTGGAAGCTTCATATAGACTTTATCATCCAAGTCGCCATGTAGAAATGAATTGTCGACATCCATATGATATAACTCCCAATTATGAGCCAATGCAATGGCAAGAAGACAAGATATCGTATAATGACTAGTTTAGCCATTGTTGCGAAGGTTTCATGGAAGTCCACACCCTTTATCCGGAAGAATCCCTTGGCGACAAGACGAGTTTTATATCGCTCAATATTATCGTCAGCGCGACACTTGATTTTGTAAACCCACTTAGACCATGTGGGTTTCTTACCCTCCAACAAAGTTGATTGAGTCCAAGTTTTACTATCTTCAAGTGCTTTAATTTCCGCCGCCATCGCTTTTCTCCATAAAAGGATTTTTAACAACCTCAAGGCTCAATATTAGAATCAATAGCAGCTAAAAAGGCGATGTGAGGCTCGGTAAATTTACTTCTCGATTGGATAGATCATACCTGAATATATCAACGGAGTGAGTTGAGGAGTTGGGGTCTTCGTTTGGACTAGGCACACATAATCTCGCAATTGGGTTGGCCGTCTATTTTGTCGTGCAGGCCGAGTTGGGACTGGAATTTGGTCAGTGGGTTGCTCTTCAATTTGCAATGTACTATCACAATCCTGCATCACCTTCTACCCATTTTCTTCACGAACTTAGCTTGGCACCCTTTTTTTCTTCCCGTGAGGTTGATTTCACCCCTCATCAATAGGACCCATCTCACAAGCAGGTGTTAAAAGAGGAACAGAGTCTTGATTTTCATGTACAGGTTGCTGAGCAAATGGGAAACTCTCTTCATAGAAAACATCATCACGAAATACCAATAATTCTTCAGTTTTCAAATCAAAAACCTTTCAACCCTTCGTGTCGTATGGATATCACAAATATAATTCTCCTTTTTAGAAAAATATTTTCCTTTTTAAAAAACAATTTTCTAGTGTTGTTCACTAAAATTTAAAAAGTTTAGGAAAATATTTTTTGGTGTTCGGCGATCGCCCGATCCGGCGGCCCCCAGAATGTGGGTGGCAATCAAGAATCGATGGCGATCGGTGGCGGTGGCGGCGGCGACGACGGCGATCGGCGATCAACTTCCTCTCCCATGGAAAACATTTTCTCTCCGAGGGATAATTTTGCCTTCACTTTGGGGAAAATAATTTTCTGCCTTCTTTTGGGGAAAATGATTTTCTCGAGGAAATTATTTTCCCCCAAAGTGAAGGCAAAATTGCCCTTGGGAGGGAAAATGTTTTCCGTGGGAAGTTATTTTCCGCCGCCCGAACACTGAAAAATGCGGAAAATATTTTCTTGAAAATATTTTTTCGCCAAACGAACGGAACCTAAATTTACTTTTGCCCTTTGATGGTTTGTAAGCATAGCACAATACACCGGAGACTCAAAAATAACTATAATCCGGGGGTTTCCTAAACAAAAGCTCGAAAGGCGTTTTTCCAAATAATAACGGAGTTGGAGTATAATTGATTAAATATTTATACGACATATTGCTTAATTAGCAAAGGGAACGAAAAAATGTACGAATATCGCAAAACTAATTATAAAAGATGTATTAAATATTATTCTAACTAAAGACAAAAAGAGAGATACGCTAGATATTCGAAAAATTGGATATAAATCTTAATGTAAAATCTTCCGTAATATAAATGACAGGATTTGGTTTGACGAAATTTGGTAGTGGATTTAAGATTGAGGATGCGAAAATGCATTCTGAAAATAAAAGTACATGAAGTGGGGTGGTTCGGCGTGTAGTTTTTGGTATTTTCCCTATTATTATTATGATGATGATGCTAGAAATTGATATTTTGATGATGTTGATGAACTCTCTTGGGTCTTGACTTAACCCTTAATGAAATGCCAACCCCGTCTTAACTAACAAATGTATTGAACCGACTCATTCGAATTTCGAGCCCGCGTTTTGTTACTCCAAGTGCATACCTTTACCATACCATAGCAAAGCTTCCCAGGACGCAGGCCGCTGTGTGTTTCGCCCCCGTGCGCAGCTTTGCGTCCGTACGTGTCCCCCCGGTCCATTTTTCCCCTTTTTTTTTTTTTTTTTGGTCGAGACGTCTCCCCTCATTTCATTCTCCTGTTCACTGGCGGTTTCTGCCGGCTCTGACCCCTCTCTCTCTTCACCCACTCTTTCTCCTTCTCCTTCTCCTCCTTCTTCTTCTTCTGCTTCGTCGTCGTCGTTCGGAGCGGCCTTTCCTCTGGTTCTTCCCTCCCGTCTCGAGGCTTTGCTTCAGGTTCTCTTCTTCTTCTTCGCCTTCCTCTCGATCGCTCCTTCCCTCGGCGTTTCTCTCTCTTCGCTCGGCGCCATTACTTGCTAGCTGTACTTCCTCTCGCTGTTTACTGTTCAACGATGCGGCTTCTCTGTGTGAACCGTGTGATCGCTTCTTTCTCGTCTTTTTCTGTTCTCGGCTTTCCGTTCACCTTGCTGCACCACTGTTCGCTTCTGATGATCCTTTTTCCTCTTTTTTTTTTTTTTGTTTGCATGATGCTCGCCGGTCATGATCGTGACCGGAGCGCTTCGCTTTTTGTCGCCTGCGGCTTCAGAAATGCGAGATTGCAGGCTGCATTCCCTGGGGAAGCGACCGAGATTCGACGGCCCCGGAGGATCTCGTGAACCGGACGAACGTCGAGTCGCTCGCGCCGAGTCTGCAGAGAACGGATGCAAAGGTGGTGGTGGTGGTACGTCCAAGAGTCGTCTGAACAAAGCCGGCGCTTCTCGCTCCAAACCGGACGATGAAGACGCGACCGCCGTTCCGGTGCGCTCGAGGACGCGTCCCACTGAGGTATGTTCTGCCAGAGCACCCTCCGTTGATGCTCGCGGTGGTGTTGTGAGGAGAGGCTTGAGAACTCCTGCTGCTGAACGTGAGGGAGTCGTTAGTGATCAGATGAAGGTGAAGGAGGCGGTGGATACGTTTCACAAGATTTTTGAAGAGGTTAAAGGTGCGCGGAAGTCAAAGCATGTGTTTGGTAAAGGCTCTGGCATTTCAGTTTTTAGTAAGGCTTTGGAGCGTATGAAAAGTTCAAACAAGTGTGTTAATCTCGGAAAATTGCTAGGCTCTGTACCTGGTGTTGAAGTAGGGCAGGAGTTCTGTTGTAGGGCCGAACTGGTTGTGACTGGCGTTCATGGTCAAAATATGAGAGGCATAGATTGGGTGTCGATGAACGGGAAACGTTATGCCACGAGTATTGTTGCGTCTGGCCAGTACTCAAATAGCATGAGGTCCAAAGATGAGGTAGTTTATTGTGGCGAAGGTGGAAACCCCTTAGTTGGGGGAAGGGGTCGCCTCAAGGATCAAAAGCTTAGTGGGGGGAATCTTGCCCTAAGGAATAGCATGCATTTCAAATCTCCCGTGCGCTTTATTCGCAGATATAAGCTTATGAACAATGGTTCTGGTCTTAGGGATGCCAACCATGAGAACCTTTCTAAGTGCAAGTATGTTTACGAAGGTATATTCTACGTGTGCCAGTATTGGGCAGAAAGAGGGCCTTTGGGAAAGCTGATTTATAAGTTCAAATTGACCAGAAACTTGACGAAAAATAGCCATGATGGGAGTGCTCCAGTTAGTTCGAATAGTTCAAGGGCTCTTGAATGTGTCCGTGTGGATGATATATCTCGAGGGAGAGAAGAGATACCAATTCGAGTTGCGGGTGCAGTTGATAAGAATGGACCTCCACCTTTCAATTACATTGTTGATATCATTTATCCAGAGCAAAAGGACCTGCCTCCTCCAATCGGTTGCAATTGTAAGGAAGGATGTCATTCCGGGATATGTTCTTGTGTAATAAAGAATGGAGGGGAATTTCCATACAAACAAGATGGACGAATGTCGAAGTTTAAGCCCCTTGTTTATGAGTGTGGCCCATCTTGTGCTTGCTCGCGCTCTTGCATAAATAGAGCGAGTCAAAGTGGCATCAAGTTTGACCTGGAGATATTTCAAACTCGAGGAAAGGGGTGGGGCGTCAGATCACGATCACACATCCCGCGAGGAAGTTTTGTTTGTGAGTACATTGGTGAAGTACTTCCAGATGAGTTAGTCTTGCTGGAGTTCAACAAACACCAGTACTTCTTTAATATTGGGGTTGGTGGTGCCACCCACAAGGAGAATGGTGAGTGCTTTACTATGGTTGCCAAGGCGCATGGAAACGTTGGGAGGTTTATCAACCACAGTTGCTCTCCAAATCTGTATGCGCAAAATGTGCTCTCTGATCACGACGACGAGAGAATGCCTCACATAATGTTTTTTGCTTCGAAGGACATACTTCCATTAAGAGAGTTGACTTTTGATTACACAGTTAGCCATGTTCGTCGTGCTGATATCCTGCAGAGGATGAAATGTTACTGTAATGCTATAGCATGTAAAGAAAAGCGTCCCAAATGATGAGTGAAGTCGTTAGAGGTCATGCTGGAATATGCTGTTCCTTTTTTGGACATAGGTAAATCATAGAATTTAGTGTTTGTTTTCTGACTTCGTCACTTGTAAAGTTGTTGGAGAACAATTGGTAATATCAGCAATCATGCTGGAATATTGACTTTGTCTTGATGGATTACTATTGCAGAGGAAGTTGCATGACACTCTGCTTCCCAGCGCTAATAAAGGAACGTTTAGATGGCTTTTTTCTTTTCTTGATCATATAGAAATGGCTTTTTATGCATGTTTGTGTTGGGGTTGCTTCTTTACATGCAAATGTAAGGGAGAGGGATTGACAAAGTTTTATTTATGAGATTTGCAGGGAAGGAGAATTATCTTTTGGCCGTTTAATGCTTAAGTTTCTTACATTGGTTTGAGGCTATCACTTTTGGTCCAAAACAATTTTCCCATGAAAGGTTGTGCTACTGCAAAATTATGCTTCTCTCAGTCTTTCTATGTATATGAACAAATTCTCTAATTTACTTTTTATCATGTCTTAGCTTAGTCATGGTTTCAAATTTAGGAAAAGCAATAAACTATGATCTATCTTTCCTGGCTCCACGCCATCCAGACTTTGCAAGCAATTACAGCAAAGCTGTGCAATTTTTAATTTTTAAATTGATCAGGAGAGAATTTTTATTCACATGGATCTCATCTTGAAGATAGTTGGCTTTCTAATTTCAAGGCTTCAGATATGTCTGGACAGGGTTGAAGTGCTTGACATCAACTGCAGGTTGGTAATTAGTTGGTTTATTTTACTTAAACTGATTCAAGCTGAATAGATTTATATTGAGCTTGATGAGGCCACAGCTTTTAATCGGAATCTGGTGAGGAGGTATCCTAATGGGCTCTGACAGTGTGCTCCTTTACAGTTTTGACCAATATGTTTTCCCCCTGATCCATATTATCAAGTGGTTGACCCTTTTAGCCCAAAGGATGTGCTTGTACATCAAATCTTGGCTATGCCCAAAGTATCGTTGTTACCAGGCTTGGCTCTTTTGTTGAAGTTGCTCGTGCTTTCCCACGTGGAGGCTGAAGGGACATTGGAATGGCAGGCAAAGGCTCATGGCTTAGAAGCGCAACAAGAGGTCTTCGATATGTTTGTTTTGTCATTGCTTGTTATTGTTTTGGCATTTGGAATCACTGGAGAGCGGATATTTCCACATACAAGTTGCTTGTTTCTTTGTTTTTATCTTTAATGATAGAATGAAAATATTGTGATTGGATTCACGATTCAGAAGCGAATGAATGTCATGGTTGAATTTAGATCGACTGCGCTATGATGACTGATGGAGATTTTGCGGGACACTGGGTTCCACATGCAGCTGGAGCATGGTAGGGTCAATTTATACCATATATAAGCTACTTTTCAGTATGTTTCTCTTTTGGTTTATTGAGTGAATATATTGATTTGGATGGATGTATTTGTTTATAGAGTTCTTATTCTCATTTACTACATTTTTTTTTATTTAAATTTCTTTACCTATGGGGTGTGAGAAATGCCTCTTTCCATGGGATTGCTCAGTGAAATTCCATCCTACCGAAAGAAGTGAAGACTTGGAAGTAGAGGACAGGGGCTACAACTACAAGTTTATTTGATGGGGCGAATCAATTAAAAGGATGATGCCTGTGCTGTTTATAAACAGGTTTCCACGTGGCAAATGGGATTTCAATGGGTAAAGTTGTTAGCCACTCTAGTTACGTTCAATCCGACAGGACTGTTGATTGAATTCAGTATTTAGCTTTGTGTGGTGAAGATGAAGAAATCTTTTCACAATGCAAGAACTTCCTTGACAACATCAACAGTCAGCTTATGGATGAAATTATTTTGACCGAAACTGAGGGACTGGCCGAGATTTGTTTGGTTATGGCTGTTGTGTTGCTCTAAGTTAATATGTGCGGGCATGTGATCCAGAACATACATAAGCTATTTCTGGTAGTATAGTAGAAAAGATGGACATTGGTACTATACTGCTGACATTATTCTGTCATATATATATCTGTATCTCATGCTGAAAACATGATCTCGTACATGATGCACTCGTTATTACCATGAGGACTGTATTTTAAGGTAAATTCTTTCGTAAGCTGATCATGCCAGCATGTTAACCACGGTGGTCTCTGTCTCTGGAGTATGACGGGGAGAGACCGCCGGATCCACCAGAGTTGCCGCTCCCGCCACCTGCTCCAGCACCTCCAGATCTGCCTGAACCGGTTCCAAACCCGTAGCCTCCGTCGCGAGCACCGCCGCCCCCCCAACCATACCCGGACCCAGATCCCGATCCTGTCCCTGAGCCAAAGCCATACCCGAATCCCTTGCCGAATCCAGTGGGCGAGTGGCCAGACCCCGAACCATAGCCCCAGCCACTCCCCGGGCTTGAACCCCAGCCCCAGCTGTAGTCCCAGTTGGGGCTGTGGCCGGAGCCAGTGTCACCTGTTGGGCTCCTGGTGCCGCCGCTCGGTCCCCTGGACATCTCAGGCGAGTCTAACCTCCTCGGGGAACTCACGGATGATGAGAAGGCTACTGCTAAGAACACCGCGAAGAGAAGAATCTGTGGCATAGTTGAGCGCAAATGCATTTCCAGGTTGTGCTTATCTTGGATTAGGAGCGAGTTTATACAGAGCGGAAAAAGGCGAGTAGTGGCATGTGACCTGTGAGATTTTTGGGGCATGGAAGCGAGTGCTGCATTTTTGTGGGTTGATGTTGATAGGAACGCCCGTGACTTAATAATGCTTGATGGGGATGATACTTGTCGGGATTTCAGATCAAATTGCCCTCGAACACTTGGGCTTTTTAACCACGCCATGCACGCACCACCGCCTCTCAACTTAAAGAATTGACATCCATTGATTGCTGCAATTTCAGTTGAGTTCTGCCTTTTGACCTTGAGGACCTGTCTTTCTTGATTTGCTCCGTGCCTTCGGCTAATGAGTTCGAACGTGAACGTCTATCTTATCTTTTCTTGCTTTTGAGATAAAATCCATTTCCATCAAAGTCGGCACTTCATCGTCTTTAGCTCGAGGGCATTCATTTTTTGCGCTCACATCGGTTAAGAATGACATGAGGTGACTGATGTCTAATGTCTATATTGGTGTTACTTCAACTCTAGGGACAGCTGTACAAGCAACATGGGCAAAAGGCTCCGACGTATTTATTAGACAACGTTCGACAGCTATGATTGACTTGTCTCTTGGCCGAGTTGAAAGTTAAAAGGTAAAATTCTCAATTTTAGAGTTGAACTCTATTTGCAGTGAAAAGTTCAAATTTCATATACCTAATTAATGCTCCCCAGACTTTTGAGTGTTCTCTGTTAGTCAAGGCTTGCGGCATTTTTCATCGTTACTTTTCTTTCAGATTATTAACATTTCATTCTTATGTTGTTCCTTGTTTTTAGCTGAAGTTCTAACATAACTGATGTGCCGGGCTAGTTAAACGTCCTGGCTAAGCATAACATATAATATGTATGAACATTTGTGTTCAGATTATACGCAAACAATTTCATATAACTGATACGATTTCGAATCATCATATCACCAAATGCTAATAATGTCATGTCTATTTAAGTCGCCAACAGAGTTGGTTTCACATCACCAAATACAATCTCATGTTTGAGTTCACCTGATGGTCGAACGAACGTGTGAATTTGGCAAATAGTACACGTTCCATTGTCGTTGCCACCAGAGCAAATAATCTCACACTGAAGCTTATTTTATGCAATTAGCAGCGTACTCTATGCTATTTATTTATTTAGGTGGGTAGGTTCCCTGTTCTCAGGAGCCGCAAAGTAACGATATCGGAAATTTCCTTGGACTTTTATTTTTCAGAACTTGCCTGAAAATTGATTCCGGAAAATGCGACCCTTTTGTACTTATGAGAAGAATATGTCCCCCTATGTCAGCATTTTTCAACCCAAAACAAGTAAAGATATTAAACTAACAAGCAAAGAAAGGTCTCAGTTGAATTTTGATTTTTACCCGTTTTGTTTCCATCCGAGATTATTTATATATTTAATATTTTATAATCGAGTATTTCAAATCGAAGTTTATTGGAGTACTTTCTTATTACTTGAAGAAACAAGGGATCATAACGCCGCTGAGAAATATCTTGGCAGAAATGGAGTGGACCACCCACTCCCTGTGGTGGTTGCTTCGTTACCGGCCGACCCACCAATACACGTGGCGACGTAAGCCTGCACAGCGAATAGTAGATCCCAGTCCAGTCAAGAAACATAATGTACGTCTGGATACCAGTTATGAAAACGTTACAACTGAAGATCAAAAGGTTTGAACATCTTATTGCTTATTCCCATCACTTAGTTCTTGACATGGAACAAAATGAAAGTGACTTTTGAGTGTTCTTTATCAAGGCTACACGTATTAATCTGGCATGATTTGTGCCGTGAGAGAGACAGAGAGATGAAAACAAAGATCGTGCTAAAGTTTCTACCCATTTCTGCAACAGCAAGAGACTTGCCCAAGAGGATATGTGAGGAGGTTAACAAAGTAGGTGGACCACATGGTGTATGCATTTACAGTTCCACATCCACTTCTTGTTTGCAAAGACAAAAACACAAAGATGGTCAAGAGTGACACCAGATTTGGAGAAGCATGCTGACCCCAAAACTTATAGATGTCTGAAATCAAGAATGCAGAGTCCGTGCCACTGGCCAGACCTCACATGCCCCAAAGGCATCCATTGGAGAAGCATAATGCTCAGTTGAAGCCAACAATGCATTTGATTCCCAAGCTTCTCCCAACCCCCAAAGATATCAGTCTCTGTAGGCCTCGCCCAGTTGCACCATTCTTGTATCTCTTTCTGCATTCTGCACTCACAATTTCAGAACTCCCACGACTCACATAATGTATCCAAATGCATCACAGGCAGTGCCCAAGCATGAAGCATGTCCCCATCACAAAGCAATCCGCAAGCTCCAAAAGAGTAAAAGAATAGACTGGAGACGAGAACCATTTTGATAACAAATAACCACAATCAGAGAAATTTTAGCAAAAAAAAGAAAAACCACAATCAGAGAAAGCTCAACGCAGCTAAGGAGCCATATAAGATTCTACAGCAGAGTGACAGTCCAAGAAAGAACTTTGAAATCAACTTAATGAAATTTATATTTGTAAAGTCAGCCTGGCCATCTCTAGAGTAACTTTACTTCATAAATTACACTTAAGCTATATTGAATCAAGCTTTACGAAAGGACGAGCACAATAAACAAGTTAAAACAGAAATGAGAAATGAGAAAAGTGGGATTCACTTAAGGACTTAAGGACTTGAGGAGGACATTGTTGCTCTATGGTCACAAAAGGGGTAGAAAATACAAGCTACAAAGACGTTGTCTAGTAAAAAAATTAACCTAAATAAACAGGAAGTAAAGATAAGCACAGTTCCAAGAAAATTTGAATAGTAAAGGCAATGGCCGCAATTAAACCAAGCTGTTGCTCATAATTCGTTAAGCAATCAAACCAAAAGATAGAGAGCCTCAGAAAAGTCAATAACATAATCATGCTTATAGTCAGGCAATGTAGGCAAGACTATAATGAGATCATCGCAGGCCTCCGCTAACAAAAACTGAAATCAAACAAAACTGGATTATCCATATCGATATGGTACACCAAAGAAAACGAACCAAGCCAACGTAGTGCTACAAAAGAAATAGATTTTAGCAACTTTATAGAGAAAAACCAATGGATTTAAAGCAAGCCGTAGCTCATAATCTCTTAAGCCATCAGAACCAAAATATATCTTAGCCAAGAGGCCTCAGAAAAGTCCATAGCATAATCATACATATAGTCAGGCAATGTAGGCAAGACTATACGAAGATCATCACTGGCCTCCGCTTGACATGAAAACAGAAATAAATAAATAAATAAAAACTAGATTATTTTGTATCAATATGGCACACCAAAGTAAAAGAACCAAGGCAACTCAGAAAGATAATTTTGATGCTGCACGGAAAACAGGATTTTGAAAACTTCATAGGACAAAAAGAGCCATGCATGACTTTGCTGAGACCCCCCCAACAATACAATTTAACTCGTCGCGTAATGTCAAATTGCAAAATGAAGGGGGATACTGAGACACCGCAAGATGACGATGCCATTGGTGCCATCCACAGTAGCACCACACCATGAAACCTGTTCCCACCACAGCAACATGGCAGCAGTTCAACTCCAGAACAGTTAGACCCATAGTCAGTTTCGCATTTCTCTTCTCCATCCTTTCTTTAAACATACAAATGGCAATAAGATGAAAGCAACGCAGCATGCAACTTAACTGCTCCTAGCGTGGCTTCTCTTGCCTCGTAACGATGTCCTAAAACATCAACGACACCACATCACCCACCTTATCGACACATTTACTGTAAGCCTCAACTTCCGGTAGACGCACAAAGAGACAGAAGCAAACCATACACGAGCCGCACTGCTAATCGCGGAAGGATCCGTGCGCTAAGAGAACAAATACGAATTCGCATTCCTTGCTCTGGCTGACCTCTTAGGGTTCGATTGTACTACCTTCCATCGCGGCGCCGGGGGAAGGAAGTGGGGGCCAGAGACGGAAATTCTTGATTTATGTGATTTATAGAGGAAGGAGACGATTGCTTGCTAGGGTTCATCTTCTCTGCAATCGCATCGCCGGAACGGCGAGCGCATTTCCAAAGGGCTTGGTTCTTTTTGGATTTGGGCTTTTACCCGGCCCGAAATTTGCCATCGAGAAGAAGCCCGTTTGAGATAGAAACCAACCCACCCAAAAGATGAAAATGAGGTGTGGAGCTTGTTCTCTTTAAAAATAGATGAATAAATAAAAAGGGTCCATGACCCAAATGTTCAAATTAGGCATAAGTGTTACAAAGGCCATACGATAAAAGATGGGAGCATGTTGATGAGGAGTATAAAAAAAAAAAAAAAAAGCTTATGATGAGCACCTATTTGGGTAGATCATTTCCAAGATCTAATTCCAGTTTTTTCTAGGTTTCCACAAAGTCGTAAGACATGCCTACCCAGTGCTAAAAGGTTAAGGAAGTTGGTGACCTGATGACAGGAGAGTCGGCGACCGAAGCCTCGGTGAACAGTGGTCATAACTATATGCTTCTTGTTGAACATCTTCAGAAGTTCTTTGATGCAGACACTTCAGCAAAGTTGGAAAATCTTGTGTAGATCTTTGATTTAGCTATTTCTAAAGCTGAAAACTTCAGATCTTAGACGACCCTCTTCTTTATTCCTATTACTATGGTGAGTTTGTACAGATGCGGGAGCGACTATGATTTTGGCGATCTGAAACTTTTTCAAAAGCTGGTCCCAGAATCAGCAGAACTCAAAATAAACATCAGATCAAGCAAATAATCAGGTACCATATCACAAAAGCAAAAACTGTAGAAGAAACCTTGGATATATTAACGACTCCACACCACATTAATTCTCCGATGTGAGATTTCTTTAATACAGCTCACACATGTATCTAACAATCTCCCCATAAGCTCCCCTTAATTTAGGTACCTTCTACATCAAGGTGAGAAGTCTACCACCGAGCCTGCATTGTTATACCATAATGCCCATCACCCGGAAATTACGTCTAACTTCATCTACCAAACACCGGAACATAACATCGGCTTTGATACCAGTTGTTGGGAATCGCACACTGATTCCAGAAAAATAACCCAAGCAAACAATCCACACTGACATAATGTAATAATAAAAGATAATCGGAAGAACACACTAGATAATTTGTTATCGAAATTCACCCAAACCTGGGCTACGTCTCCGCACAGAGGGATTCTGCGAATCCACTAGACTTCACAAAAAGTAGAAATACAATTATGATATTTTCTCAAGATCGGGGTACAAAGAGATTGACAACACTCACAAAGAACAAAACTCATTATTTCCTCTCTTTTCATTTCTCTCTATTTTCTTCTCAGTGCTTGACGGCTAGCGTCTATCAATAGCTGAAATATAAAGTGTAGCTTTTATCCTAAAAGCAAAATTAATAGAAAAGATAAAAAAAAAATCCTTAATAATAGTATTTGGCATCATCCCCCAACATTAAGGAGGATATTGTTGCTGGATGGTCACAAAAGGGGTAAGAGAATACAAGCAACAAAGACATTGTCTAGTAAAAATATAACCTAAACAAACAGGAAAGCGAAGATAAGCACAGTTCCTAGAAAATTTGAATAGTAAAGGCAACGGCCGCATTTAAACCAAGCTGTTGCTCATAATTTGTTAAGCAATCAAGCCAAAAGATAGAGACACTCAGAAAAGTCAATAACATAATCATGAATATAGTCAGGCAATGTAGGCAAGACTATAAGAAGATCATCACAGGCCTCCGCCAACACAAATACAGAAATCACACAAAACTGGATTATCCATATCGATATGGGACACCAAAGAAAACGAACCAAGCCAACGTAGAAAGAGAACTCTGTGCTACAAAAGAAAAGGGTTTTAGCAACTTTATAGAGAAAAAACCAAATGGATTTAAACCACGTCAAACTAAAATGTATCTTAGCCAAGAGGCCTCAGAAAGGTCCATAGCATTATCATATATATAGTCAGGCGATGTAGGCAAAACCATAAGATCATCACTGGCCTCTGCTTGGCATGAAAACAGAAATAAATCAATAAATAAATAGATAAATAAATAACTAGATTATTCTGTATCAATATGGCACACCAAAGAAAAAGAACCAAGGCAACTTAGAAAGAGAATTCTATGCTGCACAGAAAACAAGTGTTTAGAAACTTTGTAGGACAAAAAAAAGCAATGCATGACTTTGCTGAGACCTGCCAACAATACAATTGAACTCGTCGCGTAACGTGAAATTGCAAAATGAAGGGTTATACTGAGACACCACGAGATCATAATGCCGCTGTGCTATCCACAGTAGCCACCATACCATGAAACCTGTTCCACCACAGCAACACGATAGCAGGTCAATTCAACTCCAGAACAGGAGACCCATAGTCAGTTTTGTATTTCTCTTCTCCATCCTTTCTTTAAATATACAAATGGCAATAAGATGGAAGCAATGCAGCGTGCGACTTAGCTGCTCCTAAGCAACATCTTCGCACGTCAAGAACCGATCAAATGTGGCTTCTCTTGCCTCGTGGCGATGTCCTAAAACATCAACGACACCAAGTCGCCCACCTTATGGACACACCGGCAGGTTTAAGGGTGTGGACAATTGCTGTAAGCCTCAACTTCCGCTAGAAGCAGAGAAATAGAAGCAAATCATACGTGAGCTGCAGTGCAATCGCGGAAGGATCTGTAGGGTATTCGACCTTGCTTTGATACCACTTGCAGGGCATGCATGCGGAAGCGTGATACAAATATAACTCACAAAATCTCACTTTTACTATTACAATATATTTCCCACACCACATACAACACTCGGAGCAAACTAGCTCCTACAAAAACTCAACTCTCTTTTTTTCCGGAGAGACAACTCGTTCACAGAGCTACTCTCTTTCTATCGGTGAGACTCTCTCAATTTGGAGGCTTTCTGTCGCCTCTCTACTTTTCTCTCGTCTCTCCAATAGGAGCACTTGCGACTTGCTCCTATATATATTGGGAACAAAAGTCGCTGAAGTCCTTGCGACTTGCCACCAACTTGCGCTGTCTTACTTATTCAGCAGCCGCGGCTGCCCGTGTCCAACAAGGAAATTGTCAGCAGCCGCGGCTGCCCGTGTCCAACAAGGAAATTGACTAAGGGCGGCTGAGATAGAAAAATTTGGGGAGAGAGGAGACATTTACAGCAGCCAACCCAGCCGGCCGCCCATAGCCCGGTCGATGAATGCCAGAGAGCATGAGAGGAAAATATTTAAGAAGACCTATCAAAGATATTTCTATTCCGAAAAGAGAAATTTTATGTCGTTATCAAATATGTATCTGTACTCGAAAACTCGTCCAGTGAATAGAATTAAAAAAAAGTCTATCTTTAGCCAGAAATTTATTTCGGAAAAGAATAATTATCATTCGTGCATATTAAATTATGTCTTGAGTTTGAGCCCGCTTAACAAATTTACTTTCCTATTCGGCTGATTTCTGTCGGCAGTACAAATAGAGAAATAAAGAAGGCCATTACTAAAAGACAAAAGAGGGGCACACTTTATTTTATTGTATCTATTTCACTTAGGGTCTATTTAGTAACGTTTCTATTCTTAGAAATAATTTCTGTTTAGAAATAGTTTTTTATATTTCTATTCCCTAGACAAGTTTCTGAGAAAAAAACGCGTTTAATAACTACACAAAATTTTTATTACCGGAGTAAAAAAAGAACGAAATGCGTTTGGTAGGACACTAAAAATTTCTACTCCCAATTTTTTCATTTAATTATAAAATTATCGGTGGAGACTTAACAATTCATGTTTGCATAAAATTGGACTAGAAATAGAATAAGAATATGAATTGGACAATCTTAATACAATCATAAAGAAAATTACTCCTTATAAACAAAGCAAATACCAAGCGGTGGTCGAGGAAATTGTAGTTTAGGGTGCAGGATTTTAGGATTTGGGGTTAGGGTTTAAGGATTTTGGTTTTGAGGGGTTTGGGGTTTGGGGTTTTGGATTTTAGGGTTTAGGGTTTGGGGTTTGAGGTTAAGTTTTTCGGGTTTAGGGTTTGGGGTTTAGTGATTTGTGGTTCAGGGTTTTGGGTATTGGGATTTAGGGTATAGGGTTTGGGGTTTATGGTTTTGCGGTTTAGCGTTTTAGGATTTAGGATTTGGAATTACGATTTTAGAGTTTAGGTTTTAGGGTTTCGAGTTTGGAGTTTTAGGATTTAGGGTTTGGTGTTTCGGGTTTTAGGTTTGGGTTTTTGGGTTTAGGATTTGGCATTTAGAAGGTTTAGGGTTTGGATTTGGGTTTGGGAATTTGGGTTTTGGGGTTTCGGGTTTTTGATTTTAGTATTATGGGTTTTAAGGTTTGGGCATTGAGGTTTAAGGTTTTGAGGTTTAGGGTTTGAGTGTTAAGGTTTAGGATTTGAGGGTTAAGGTTTATGATTTTAGGGTTTAGTACGAGAATATCTTGTGAAAGAGAGAAAACTAATCTTGTTTCTCTATTGGTTTTCCTTTTTGTTCCGGGAACAGAAAAGTAAATTTTTTTTACTTCTTATTTTTATTCTAAATCTATTCCTTGACCACTTTTCTCTTTCGAGGAACAAAAAAAAAACGAACTGATAATATTAAATGGATTTCTATTCTTTTTCTATTATGAGGAACAAAAGAATAGAATAATAGAAAAATAGAAACGTTACTAAACGTTACTTCTTAGGCTGCAAATTACAACCATTCTGTTTCAGAAATCAATTTTTGGCCAGAAATTAATTTTTCTATTTCTGTTTCTAGATAAGTTTCTAAGCAAAAAAATACATTTGATAACGATATAAAATTTTTATTCTAGAAACATAAATTTATTTGATAACGGTACAAAATTTCTCCCTCTTGGGTGGTCGAAGAGTGGACGGTGGGCAACGGATCGTGGGGTGAATGTGACGGCAAAGATGGTAGCAACAAATGGTGGGCGGCGGATGCCGAATAGCAATGTGGCCAATGCGGAGGATGACGGCTAGAGGCGATCGATAATGGGAGGAGGGCAGTAGCGGGAGGAGGGCGACTAGTGGCGATGAGAGCGGTGGCCGGTGGATGGTGGGCAATGGCCCATGGTGGCGGCGGGAGGAGGGCGATCGGAGGTGCGAGCGGTGGAGGCCCATGGTGGCTATGGTCAAAGGCGGCGGCAGCAGAGGAGGGAGGCCGGTGGCGGAGATGGTGGGCGATGAGAATAATTTTAATTTCTCATTTACATTGCATAAATAGAAATTTTTTGTTTAATTTCAAATCTATTTTTGTAACAAAAATCTGTTCCAGAAACAGAAAATAAATTTGCGTTACCAAACGGATTTTTTGTTCCAAACCCATTTCTAAGAAAGAAACAAGAAAGGGTTTTTAGCTTTTGTTTCTATCTCCTGCAGTAGTGGCGTACGAAAAGAGGACTCTTGCCATACATTGTATGTATACGTTGCTGAAGGACGCCACAATAGAACAAAAGAAAAAGAACACGTTCTTTGATTTCGATCGTACAAGAAAGCGTTTTGGTTTGTGCTTGAACACATGGTGATTTGTGAAGTGAGTTTACATCCAATTGAGTTGTTTTATTTATAAACATTCGAGATTTGGATGTAATCTAGGTTGGGAAATATTCGAGCGTATGAGCGAATTGCAATTATGATTTTCCGATTATGGTGGATTGTTTTTTACTAGCTCTCACGGTGGATCGCAGTGACGACTTTCGGATCGGATCACATAAATCTACGGTGTCGTTTTTATTATTTAACATTATTTCTCTGATATTTTCGCATTGATTTGACTTGACAGATCCTGTCATTTTCGCCCATTATATTTCAACACGTGCCTTAAGAGAACAAATCGAATTCGCATTCTTCTTTTTTTTTTTTTAATCCTGGTTGATCTTAGGGTTCAATTGTAGTACCTCCCCCACACTTTTCAGGGGCTTCGATTTTTTTTTCTTTTTTTTTTTTTTTGGGCTTCAATTGACCCCGATGAGCAAATGGCAATATTCTGCAATTGAAATAGCATCTAGGACCTCCTGCGGTTGAGAAAATATTGGGTGGTCCCCGATCACTCACGAGATGTCACGTGGTTCACGTGACGCAAGTGTGGCGGACGGGCGAGGACGGTTTGTTTGCACAAAACATTAATATTTTTCCCCCTTAGCCCTGCAACCCTTCTTGGCAGTTGGCACGCTGAGAACCTACCTCTCCTTTGGAGCGCCTCTCCTCTCTCTCTTCAGTAATGGCGGCCTCCTTCTCTCTCCTTCTCTATCCTTCGTAGCGCTATCCCTCTCTTCTCATGAAGCCCACATTCTCTTTGTTTCTTTCAAAAACCTCTCTCGCCCGAAAGCAAGCCCCCGCCCGCCCGCCCGCCCGCCAGTCCACCTCCACCGTCGCCTCCGCCTCTGTCCGCCCAAGAGCAGTTGGGTCCCGAGCTCTTACCGCCGTCGCCTCCCTTAATTTTTGTTGTCTGGGTTTCCAGATTTTCGAATTGTTTATGGTTTTTAATGTTATTTGGTTTGCAACGTAGATTTCTCGTAACTTCGGCGTCGTCTTCCTCGTTCCCCTATTACTCGCTATTCCACCCGTCGGTTTGAGAAACCCGCCGCCCGTCGGTCCCGACCTCCGCCGTCGCCTTCGCTTGCCCAAGAGCAGTTGGGTCCCAAGCTCTGACAGCCGTTGCTTCCCTTATTTTTTTTGTTGTCTGGGTTTCTAGATTTTCGAGTTGTTTATGGTTTTTGATGTTGTTTGGTTTGCAATGCAGATTTCTCGTAACTTCAGCGTCGTCTTCCTTGTTCCCCTGTGACTCGCTGTTCTACCTGTCAGTCTGAGAAACCCGCCTACCCACCGGTCCCGACCTTCGCTGTCGCCTCCACTCACCCAAGAGCAGTTGGGTCCCGAGCTCTGATTGCCGTCACCTCCCTTATTTTTTGTTGTTTGGGTTTCCAGATTTTCCAATTGTTTATGGCCTTTAATGTTATTTGGTTTGCAATGCAGATTTCTTGTAACTTTGGCATCGTCTTCCTCGTTCCCTGTCACTCGTTGTTCTGCCCATCGATCCGAGAAACCTGCCAGCCCACCGGTCTCGACCTCTGCCGTTGCCTCTGCCCGCCCAAGAGCAGCTGGGTCCCAAGCTCTGACCGCCGTGGCCTCCCTTATTTTTTGTTGTCTGGGTTTCTAGATTTTTGAGTTGTTTATGGTTTTTAATGTTGTTTGGTTTGCAATGCAGATTTCTTGTAACTTCGGCGTCATCTTCCTCGTTCCCTGTCATTCTCTGTTCGTTTCAATTTCATCACTTCACACGCAAACACCACTCCTCTTGCAGAAACCCCAAGCTTTCTCTCTCTAAACCACATCTCTCTCTCTCTAAAGCCATGTTTTCCTGAACCACCAGCTTCTTCTTCTGCTATTGCTTCCCTCTCATTTCATTCCAAATTCGTGCTCTTCCACCCCAATTTCACTTCCCTCTCTCTGTGTCTGTGCTTCACCGCAGTGGGTGACGAAATCGGCTGCTCCGTCTCCGTTGCCAATTGATTCTCACCGCCACGCCATTCGCTTCGCATTCACACAAAGTAGGTCTCTTCTCCGCCCCCCTTTTTCTTTGTTTAGATTGCCAGACTCTTGATCGTAGCTATAGGGAGAGAGCAAAAGATAAGATTTTGTGCTGCTGGGCTTTGCGCGGTTGAGATGGGTGTGCGTGTTTCGATTCTTCTCTTTGAGGGTGTGTGCCAGACCTGGAGCTTAGTTTGTGTATGTAGTTGCTTTTTATGCCTCTTTGGAGTGACAATGTTGGGAGTAGTTATGGCGTGCACGATAACTATTTTGTTTCTGTCCAGAACTAGTTTTTTATTCTCAGAAACAGGTTTGGAATAAAAACCTATTTGGTAATGCAATTCCATTTTTCTATTTCTGGAATAACTTTTTATTCCAGAATTGATTCTGGACCAAAAATCAGAACAAAAAAAAAAGGTTTTCTGTTTCTGGACGAGAAATGAAAATCATTTCTAAAAGAACCTGTCTTCTTTTTTCAAAACACATCTCTTTCTAAATTTGTTCCCAACCGGTTCCATCCTATTCATTCCCAGTAGGAAAATAAAAAAAGTTCTTAAAAAAATTAGAAAAATCACAAAATATCAAAAATTCATAAAAAATTAGAAAATCTGGAAAATTCCTAAAAATCTCAAAATTTTTTTAGAAAATCCATAAAAATTGAAAAATTCCAGAAAAAATTCATAAAAATTTATAGAAAATAAAAAATGTCAGATTTCGAGAAAATAGGAAATTTGTTGAATTTTTTCAAAAAAAATCAAAAAATCAAAACTTTCAAAAGTTTACAGAATGACTTAGAATACCTGTGGCCACCCACTTTGAGTGAAATTTAAATTTTTTGGAGGTGTCCAAATAATATTTTTGAATACTCCTTAGTTTAGGGATTTAAAAGGAGTTTTAACCCCTAAAAACCCTAGAAGGGGTTTAACCGCCAAAAAGGGTCTTTACCCCTAAAAAACCCCAAAACCCTAAAATAACAACACAATCTTTTGAATGAATGAGCTTTTAGGGCTTTACTAGGGTTTGGGTGTTTTGATTGATTTTCATTTTAGAGACCATTTCTAAAAAATTGGATTTCTGTTTCGGGAAATAGAAATTTGTGTCGTTATCAAATGGGTTTATGTTCCAGGAAATAAAATTTTATGCTGTTATCAAATGGGTTTCTGTTCCAGAAATAGAAATTTTCGATCGTTATCAAATGGGTTTCTTTCCTCATAAACTCGTCCTGGGAACATTTCTGTTCCGGGAATTGTTTCTGGAACAAAATGATTATCATCCGCGCCCTTAATTTGCAGCTTTGAGTATTCGGCAAAGTTTTTATTTGGTAGCAGTTTGCATGGGGAGACTTCGGGTGTATTATGGTTTAGAGGGTGTGCTGGAAAGATGCAATTTTTTGCGTGTCTGGGAGAATTTCTTTTGTGTTCTGTGTTGCTGATTAATTTGTGGAGGTTTCTTTTGTGTTTTAAATCGTTGGCATCGAAAGTGCTTTTGGTGCCTGAACTAGTATTTGTGACGATCATGCTCTAATGATGCACATCAGCACCTGATTGGGATGGTGAGAAACCTTTGATTCTGCAGAATTTGTAAGGATGTACCTTTCATTGAGAGTTTTATGAAGGCTGTTGCGCCTTCTGGTTTTATGAAATGTTAGCCTCTTTAACAATCAGATTCTATCTATCTGACTGTTAGTTGTCAGGAGTTTTTACATATGTCCATTTTATGCAAGATTTTTTTTTGTTCTTAGTTGCAGCACCGCTTTGCTATTTCTTTCTTTTTAGATCATTAGTTATTGGTTTGAGCAAACATAGATTGGTCTCCAAAAATTCTCATCTTATAATTCTTCTTGTGGATAATTTGTTACTTCAGATGTGGTCATTATGTTTTGATTTCTCATATCTCAGGAATACCTGGTTGTGCTAAGTTGGCCCTATGCAAGGAACTATCGAGTGCCCTAGGTCCCATCTCTCTCCGATTCGCTTGCGATTAGTCAATTAATTTGCAAGTGTAAGGTTATCCCATGGCTGAGTCGGAGGTAATCTTTAACTCATACTATGTGAAACATATTTGCTGGATGTTATTTTGCTTGTAAAAGCACTACATTAATACTTTTTGTTCTTTGCTTGCAGCACGAAATAGCACATGTTACCCGTGACTTGGAAAAAAATTTCAAGTTTATGGTAGGAATGGTTTTTACAAGTGAACTTGTTGAAGCATATCATAAATATGTAGCCTATGCTATAGGTAAAGGATTTGGAGTGAGGAAGTCTAAGACTAGAAAAAACAACAAAGGGGAAATAACTCGACGCACTTTTGTGTGTAATTGTGAGGGTTATTCTGCAAACTCATTTGAACAAGAAAGAAAATATGAAAGACTTGAAGTTAGATGTGGCTGTCCTGCATTTATCAAATTTAACGTTGAGAACGGTATTTGTGAAGTCATAGAGTATGTTCCCGAGCATAAACATAAATTTGTACCGGAACATCAAAAGTACTTGATAAGATGTGAAAGAATGATTTTTGATACTTGTAAGGGTGTTTTAGTTGACATGGCTAAGGCTGGTATTGGAGGGACCATGACATATAAGTTCTTGGCAAATGAAGCAGGAGGAAGCCAAAACTTGGGTTTCATCTTGAGCGATTGTGTGAAAGATTGACTCATATAAGTGGGGGAGATTATCAAAGTCTTCTAAATCATTTTTATTGCATGCAAATGCAAAATCCAATGTTTTTCTACGCACAACAGGTAGATCAAGATGGTAGATTGACAAATATTTTGGAGAGATAGTTTGTCCAAATTTGATTATGATTGTTTCGGTGATGTGGTGGTTTTTGATACCACGTATTGTATTAACAAGTATAATATGATATGTGCACCTTTTGTTGGAATTAATCATCATTGGAAGAATACTTTGTTTGGTTGTGCATTTTTGTTGGATGAGATTGCAAATTCATTTATTTGGTTATTTGAGGTGTTTGTAGCAACAAATGTGAAATCACGGTTTCAGCATATCCCCATTATACTCTTATAATATGCTAGAATAGGCTGAACATGAACTACTCATTCTTTCTAAAGCCATTGTTATTTGAGATGGGTTCTTAATACCATCTTAGGTTTTAATTCACTGATCTGAGTATACCGTTTTGTACTTGCGAGGTCAGTACGTTGTTTTTTCACTTACACGTACTAATTTTACTTCTTTTATTTTTCTTTTTTATCGAAGATGTCTTGATTCGCAGATTAAGAAGGCGCTCGCCTCGGCCTTCGGAGAGCCCCATCGGCATCTTTCCTCCAGGATCCCCGCCATCGTGGCCTTCGTGCTTGTGAAGGCCAAGCAAGATGAACTGAAGAACACTGATGAGAGGATACAGGGATTGAGGCATAATGTGCAGCAGTCAGATGTCTTACTTGTTTGTGTATTATTTGTTCTTTTATTAGGACTACTTGTCAAGAAAGAATAGATGTTTGGAACTTGTAATTTTGATAGCTTAAATCAAAGGCTCAGCTATTCCCCCCTCTCTTTCTCTCTTGTTAAATGCTTTTAACATTCATTTCCATGAAATTGTTGTCAATGAAGTGGCGAATCGAAAAGAGTAATGAATTGTTTGTCCTGGTACTTTTGTGGCTTTAGTCCCTTTTCATCTTTGTTCCCATTTCCAGGTAGTTTACGAATTGACTAAAAGAGTGCTCCCATAGTTTTTCTAACCCTGTTCTTCTTTAATTTAGTCAATGGTTTGCCCTGTTTGTATATTTAGTTACAACTTACACGTAAAAGTGACCGATCCCGACCTACCAATCTTGTGAATGCACACTAGGCAGAGGAGAATCTGGTACACACTGCCGCGGCTTTCAAACTATCTTTTGAGGAAAAAATTTTCAACACCTTCCCTCTTCTCAATTAGTGACTTTGCACCTGGGAACCACACCCCACCTCCTCTCTCACTCTTCGTCATATGAAAGCTTAAAAATTGCTCAACATGAATCTCTCTTTACCTCCTCCTGTCATGATATCTCCAAATCCAGTTGCCAAACTACTTCAGATAAAAATTAACATCCGATTAGCAACTCCTATACCGTCATTTCAACTTCCAAACTTGCGGATGAACACCCCAAACAATCTAATGTGTATAAATGTAAAAACAGAGTACACTTGCTCAACAATTAAGCTTCCCAAACAGCACAGAGAAGCGAACATTCAATTTTCACCGTCTTAAATCTGACAGAGAAGCCCCCTTTGAAACAGTAGACTAGAAGTACATGCTTACACACCAAAACCACCTATTTTCGTCAAATTAGGACTTCTTACCACATCATCCTATATACGCAACAAACTGCTCGACAGAAATATATACACCTTCTTCATTACCATTCCACAATCAAGCTTCCCAAATAGCACAGAAGACAAAAGAATTCTAACAAGTATTAAAAACAACCACCATGCTGCTATCTTCTGCCTCCCGACAAATTATGGTGTGACCGTGCATTGTCCATGCCTTCAAAATTGTTCGATTCTTTCATCCTTGGATGTTGAAAAGAATTTGATGGCCCCTGTACAAAGGAATAAATAATTTATAGAGAAAAGGCACATAAAAAGTCATCCAAAGAAACGATTTTATGATAGCACATAACCATTAAACCAGAATTCATTGAAACACATGCAAAAAATAGATTGGCTAAATGATTTTATAGATTAGCACATAACCATTAAAGCTACCTTAGAAGTATCAAGAAGGGCTCGATTTTTCTCAAAAGCCCTGCTCTTGAGCATCCTTATCAAGCGCATACCATCCAGATAGCCAAAACTTTGAAATCACTTTGATGCCCCTTTATTAAACTGAAGTCTTGGGCTAGCCTGCAATGAAAAATGGAACCGAGATCGCAATTCTAGCTACAGTACCAATTTGCACATCTATATAGAAGGAGAAAAAAGGTAACAGGCAACCCGCCATCTGCATCAACAGCTGTCAACATGCTGGCATTCTCCATATCCCAGAATTTAATTTGAAATTCATCTCCAGCAGCTTGGAAATGATTCCTTGTTGTGTCAAACTGGACAATACCTAAAGATCGCTTCATGAAACCTGAATATGTCCTCTTGATAGCACCCTCGGTCTCGTTCCACTCAACCAAATGGGAATCACCCTCTTTACTGGTTCCACATGAAAACAGCCTGCAAGATGGAATTCCAACTTCCATACCTTGTATGATCAACTAAAGCAGTAAGCATTAAGAGAGAAAGATTATGACTAATGCACGTTCATCTATCACTTCTGACATGCAACAAAAAAAGTTACTACTTTATTCGAAAAAAGCAACATGATCACTGTGAATGCAAGTGCTTGCAAGCCAGATATACCAATGCTTCTAGTGTCGGCATATTGCCTCAATAGAAGACCAATACAATAGAATACTGAGTGTTTGAACAGTAACTACTTCTAGGTCGAGCTTGGCTGTAAGAGACCAAAAGCAAGCAATAAGATCCCCCATTGAAGAGCTAAGGGATTAACATAGAAACGAAATCCAAGGACTAGGTTGACAAAACTTCTTCTATGGGCTTCATCCAGTTTCAGAGACAGAGAAACAATGTACTGGCATGGCAATTCCCCATGAACCAAAAGTGTTCCAAAAATGCATTCCTGTCTTTCATGAAGAAATAGATAGCCAACAAGTGTTTCTGAGGCAACATGCTACCTTGTTCCATCCGCACTATAAGCCATCATGGTGCACCATTGACCGGGAGCATCATAGTCCACTCTAGATCCCAGGCAATCATACAGTCAAGCTTTCATCTTACCATCAATGGCAGTGGAGAAAATAAACTGCAATAATGAAAAAGTGAGTTATATAGTCGACTGGGAAACTGCTATCAAAACAAATTTACCAGCTGCACATCTAATTTGGAAAAACTGGTAATACAGACTGCCTTAAATGATAAGAGTATGAGCCAAGAAAGTAGAAAGCGTCAAACTGCTCTCAAAGTAGATGAACCTGAATATTTTCCTTGTAATGTGGGCAGACTGAATACACTGGAGCTTCATCGGAGCAGAGGTGGCCTTAACGTGCTTTGTCGGCGACGGCGGGGGAACAGCCGCTTGATGAACGCCGGAGCAGCGAGCGAGTGAGCGAGCATCAGATCGTGAGAGAGGGAGACCTTTGCTTCGTCGGAGCAGGGGTGGCCTTAATGTGCTTCGTCGGTGAGGGCAGAGGAACTACTGCTTGACGAACGCCGGAGCTGAGAGCGAAGACGAGGGAGACCTTTGCTTCGTCAGAGCAGGGGTGGCCTTAATGTGCTTCGTTGGCGACGGCGGGGACAGCCACTTGACGAATGCCAGAGCAGCAAGGAACGGCAGACCAGAGAAATCTCAGCACGAAAAATTCAAAATTTGTGTGCTGGGCAGAGAGAGGGGAAGAAAGATGAATATGGGACTGGGAGCATAAAGCTACAAGCAACACATCAACCTTCAGTCAATTTCATGCCTTATATTCATGTAACTGCCAAACTTCATTGTGCTCTGATTTTCCTAATGACACAGATTTCTCAGGTTGAGGATGTCTCTAGATTCTGACCATCTTAGAAAAACAAGAAGAAAATTTTCAGTTTCACCTGTCACCAAAATGTTCTTAAGACCTTCTTCTAAGCCCCTCTGCTTCTCTCAAGTTCATTAAAAAAAGTAACAAAAAAAAAATTCCAAGGATGACAACCAGAAAAGAAATGTTTCCTTATATGACCAAAAGAAAAATTTTAATATCATATGCTGAACATTGTGCTTTACAAAACTTTGTCCGAGGCCCTGAAGAATATTACTCCCAATATGTGATTTGTATCATGTAATTGGGGGGAAAGGCAATTCCAATTGACAATCAGTAGTAATAAACCGATTTAGCAACCATTAATCATCTGCTCAGGCCTGCTAAGCCAACATATTTTCGAAACATTATCTAATAAAAGTTTGCAAGTTCACTCATAGCGTAATTCCATAAATTTGGTATTTTGGATTAGTATTTTCGTCCACAAAGGCATCTATGTCAATGCATACAACTCGAATTGAAAGAAAACAAATGTCTAATCCACACCAAAGGATTGCCAACATGAACCAAGCAATTAAATGCCAATAGTGTCTGCTTTTGCAAGGGATGAAGTATGCGAATAGCTTTTCAATTGACAACTTCATTAGCCATTTTGGTTTTTTAACAGTGGCAAACATGAGATTGTAAAAAAGTACAAGGGCAGGAAACTTAGAATTGTCGATGCTTGTTCCGCATTGCTCCAGATCCAACACCAAGTCATACAATATTGCAGCATACAATTTACATTTGATTTTTGAACAAATATGACTACCGATCAACACATGAAACCATAGTTTGTAATGATTTACATGAATTTTGGTGCAAGGGGCCACAATTCTCCGCCAAATCACCTATAGGGGGGCACCCTAATAGGTGATCATGAACAAAACTTATAAATTTGCAAAATAAAACAAATAAAAGAAGAGTTTGAATAAAATTCAGATTCAAGTTAGATTAAATGAGAAATGCAGAATGTAAAGTAAGAGATAAAAAGAGAATCACTGCGGATATATAGTGGTTCGACATGGTAAGCCTACATCCACTCTCCCCCACGCTTCTGACCTATCGGCTGAATTTCACTATGTAATCAAGAGGGATTTACTGACTACGGTCTCGTAACTTATTGTGTATGATAGGACTCTCTATCTCACACAATCACTCTTTACAAAGTAATCCTCAAGATCTTGATCTTAAGTTCGTAATCCGACAAGAGAACAGTTTGGAGTAAACTCGGGACTTTGGACTTGTTGAATCTTGAATCTCTCTACCTTTTCGCTCATGTTCTCCTTAAATACTCCTCTTCATCCACACTAGCCGTTGGACAACTCGCAGAGGATCATCTTCCAATCTTCACCTTGGACAGATTTGTAAACTAAGGATTGAGTAGCCGTTAGTTGATAGATTCTGAATCCCACCGATTACTAACATCCAATCGAATCTTGATTTCCAAAAGTAGAGTTTTTGTCCGTTGTAAAGCATTCTTGTCTTAGTATTTGATTGTCAATCAATTTGATTAAGATTGAACTAATCAACACTTTCCTTCTGTGAAATCCATGCGAGATCACTAGCTGTTATTCTTCGTTCTGAGTTTTGCTTCTGAAGAATTACTGCGTCTTCGTTTGCTTCTGAAAATTTCAGCTTCTTTGCTTATGAAAATTTCAGCTTCAATGCCTTCTGAATTTTTCTGAATCTCGAACTTTAGCTTTTGTGGGTCTTCAAGAACTTATAAAGTCTGAATTATTTCACTGCGTCTGGAAAATATCTCGAACATAAATAATTCTTCTTAACTTGTAAAATCTGAAAAACTTCATTCTTAGCTTCGAACATATATTCTTGAAATGAGAAGGTTCTGAATAAGTGTCAGTTACAAACATTATGGAAGGTTTTGTCAACTTCAAAATCGGTGGGAGTTTTCCTCAACATTACGGGCACTAAAATTGATTTTTTTGAACAAAAAAAAATCAATCACAATTCATAAGCAGAAGAGCCAACACATGAAACCATAGAACTGAGATTGATGAGAAAATTATGCAAGGACATGTAATTTTGGTGCAAGGGCACACAATTCTCCGCCAATTTATTCGGAGCCACACTATATCATTGGCCACCAGACTGCGAACATTCTACGCATACAAAAACCAAGGCACCCTAGTACTAACCTAGTGACTATACTTAACTGGGGAATATCATCAAACAGATAGGCGTCCATCGAACGAGCTTCTGAATAAACTTTCTGTGGTAATTCCTAGCCCCCGAAACAAATACAATCTCTATAGTGCATCAAAATAACTACGAAAACACGCCTTTTGGACATATCAATAACAACAGTATAGAAGCAATGGACTTGAAATGCTTACATCATCCCAAACAGAGGTTATGTCCTCGGCTGAACGGACCTTCACTCTCCTTACGTCCATGATCGAATCCAACGGCTTGGGCTCCAGCAGTGCGAACATGGTGGCGAATCTCAACGTTCTGCAGGGACCGAGCGCAGCTCATCTCAAGAAATCGCCCGGGATCACTCGTTGCCTTGTCTTTTGGAGGTTCGATCACGTTTGCAGAGTCGACATAGCGAAGCAGCATCTGGGCACGAAAGATGAAGGGGAAGCAGCAGGAGATGTTGGTGACAGCCGTGCGTGGCGGAGGAGCTTCAGCGAAGAACTGATGTGTTGTGAAGCTCGCGACGACAAAAGCTGCATTGCGAAATGCTCGGGTTGCTTTTGACGTAGTTAGCAAGGATCACCCAGAGGGGGTGAATAGATAAACTTAAATAATTTTTATCAGCTTATATGAAATAAAATATCACAGTTGAGTCTGAATAAAATTCAGATTCAAGATAGTTTATAGACAGTGCTCTTGATATGCAGTATGTAAGATAAAAGATAATGGATAGAAAAACTGCACATAAATTTATAGTGGTTTGGCTTATAGAAAGCCTACGTCTACTCTCCCACGCTAATAACCTACCGCTTGAATTTTACTATTTAATTAAGAAGAATTACAGATTTTGAGTGACGGCACTCTTGTGTTTGATAGGACTTTCTATTTCATACAAACACTCTTACAATATATCTCTCAAGATCTTAATTTTTGGCTCGGAAAGACGAGACAAATGATTGGAGTATGCTCAGACTTTGGACTTGTTGATTCTTGATTCTGTACTCCCTTCTGCTGCTCGTTGATCTCCTTAAATACTTCTCTACTTCCAAACTAGCCGTTGGACAACTTTTAGAGGATCATCTTTCAATCTTCACCTTGGACAGATTTGTATAAAGAGGATTGAGTAGCCGTTAGATGACAGATTTTGAATCTCAGCTGATTCTGATCGCCTATACAATCAAAATCTTGGTTTTCATAAGTAGAGCTTTGTTCGTTGTAATGCATACTTATCGTAATGTTTGATTGTCAATCAATTTTGATTGAGATTGATACAATCAAAACTTTCCTTCTGTGAAATTCATACCAGATCACTAGCTGTTATGTTTCGTTCTGAATGAGTTTTGCTTCTGCGTCTGAAAGACTTCTGCATCTGCGTCTGCATCTATTTCAGAATTTAGATTAGTGTGGGTCTTCGGTAAAGTCTGAACTTCTCATTATGAGTTTGAACTTTCTCGTTCTGAATCTGAATTTCTCGTTCTGAGTTCTGCGTCTGAATAATTTCAGCGTTTGCGTCTAAATAAATTTTGCGTCTGCGTCTGAATAAATTCTGCGTCTGCGTCTTGTAAAGTCTGAAAAACTTTTTTCCGAGCTTCCAGATTATACATATCTGGAATAAGATAGTTCAGAATAAGTATCAGATTTACGATATCACGGAAGGTTTTGTCAACTTCAAAATCAATTGGAGTTTTCCTCAACAGTCTCCCCTTTTTATGGTAACAAAACTTCCTT
The DNA here is from genome assembly GCA_024733475.1 of Syzygium grande. Taxonomy (NCBI): domain Eukaryota; kingdom Viridiplantae; phylum Streptophyta; class Magnoliopsida; order Myrtales; family Myrtaceae; genus Syzygium; species Syzygium grande. Next base: position 437,744 of record JAMXDD010000010.1, on the reverse strand, counting down.
GTAGATTGAATCAATATGAAATTAATTTGAAATAAATAAGCATATTAGGCGTATGAAGCACAGATTGAAAGAGCAAACTCTGTTGATATCTCTGTCTTTTTCTTCCTGTATATAATCTGCATATGATCTGCATCTGCATATAATTTCTCCCCCTTTTGTCATCATCAAAAATAATAATAATAGATAGAATAAAGCATTAATATAAATCATCAAAATAGTCCAACAACAGAATGTATAAGATATTACAGGACCAATGTTGGAAAGAGATGGTTTTAAAAAGGGTAACAAAACAGGCTATTTCTTAGAAGGGGTTCGAATGAGTTGAAAGTTTTCCAATATGAAAACAGCTTCCTCAATCTTCGAAGAACATTCACCCATAGCTTTGTCCATGTTGGTTGAGCATAGAACAATGGCTTCCTCAAGTTTTGCTTTGTCTGTTGTTGCCTGAAGACGTTAAGGCTACGTTTGGTTAGTCCGTATAAAACTCGGGATAGGATATGTTTTATCCTATCCCATGTTTGGTAAGTGTCCCGAATAGTATAATGTCGGATATAAAAGGAATATAACCCGGATAAAAAAATCCAAGGGAGGGGTAGGATAAGGTCGGATAGGATTTCTCCTATCCGTCACATAAAAGCAAATTTTTAGAAACCCTACCCTTCATTCACGCACTCTTCATCCATGCGGCTCGTCGAGATGCTGAACTGGAAGGACCCGCAGGAGGAGGAGATTAGGTGGTCGTCCGCGGAAATACTATTGAAGCTTGCCGAGAAGAAGCGCTTTTCCGCACCTCGCCGGCGACATCAGAGAAGCTCCGAACCTCTTCGTCGCTTCTTCTTCTTTTTCTAGGCGCGCCATTGCTACCGCTTTGCTCGGTAGCAGTATTATTACTGTCCTCTCCAGTTTTGCACCATCGTCAATGGCATTCGTCGTGTTCATCTAATGGTATCTAGTTCGCGGTGGAGCAAGGAATCGGTGGCCCTTCGTCCTTGTAATTACTGATTCAGTTCTGTTCGATTTGTCTGTTTCGAAAAACAACGCGATTGCGGACGATGAAGGAACCCACCATCTCGCTGTTTCGATTGTTTGTTTTGTGCTTGCGATGTTCTGTGGTTCGGTGGAGTTGAAGTTTGGTAACTTGGAGCTTGTTTCTCCGCTCTTCAATACTTCAGTTGATGTCGAAAGATGGCTTTTTTATTTCACATTCGAGTTCCATCTTTGTTATCCCATTTAAGATGTTCTTCCGACGTTGTTATGTGTAAACCCTGGTATTTGATTCTTTTGCAGATCAATGGATGGCCTGGCTGTTAATAAGAAGAAGAAGGGTGCGGGTGCGGTGAAGCCTCTGCCTAAGAAGAAGCTGAAGAATGATTTGTTTGCAAAAAAGCGCTCGAAGAAAGACGATGATGACAATTTTCTTGTCTCATTTGTTTCTATTTTCATATTATTTTTTTTTGCAAAAAAATTTGAAAATCTAATAAAATGCCATATTTTCAAGTTTATTTGTGTATGAAAATGTTATTTTTATAGTAATAAGATCGAAATATTTCACGAGCATCACGTAGGGGTATATATGTCATTTATATTGATATACAGTTCTACCAAACGTAGGATAGGATAGGATATGAGAATATCCGACTTTAATTCCGTACTTCACCAAACAGTGGATAGGATATGGCCAAATCCCTAGATTTCCTATCCTATCCTATCCAATCCTATCACAACAAAAAATACGGACGACCAAACGCAGCCTAAGTCTTGTTGTTTTCCTCAACAATTCTCTGTAGATTCTTTACATCTTGTTTAAGTGCAGCTTGCTTATCTTTGATTTCAAGCATAAGAGAGAGAATGGTCTTATTGTCCGAGGTCTGTTCCTGAATATTTGCTGGTTCAAACTGATCAAACCCTGTTACTTCTTCTGATGGAATCTCCCCTTGAACAGGTGCATGGTCTGTAGAAACATGTTCTTCGTGAATTGGTTACAAGCCTTTGAAGTTGGTTCTGAAACATGTTCGAGACCATCAGTATAACCTGTTTCAAGGTGCTTTGCTCCATCACTTTCATCTTGCAGAAGAATTTTTCGTTTCTTCCTGTACACCTTGAGTGTGGTGGGAGAGTCAGTTTGCCTTTTTGCTGGTCCTATTCTTTTTCTTTGCCATTTCTCTTTATCACTTGTCTTCCCAACAGATTGTGCCTCTGAAGGTTGAGCATCCTTTCCTTTTGCCATGCTTACTCTTTCCCTTATATCATCAAACTGCTTTATCTTGGAAAGCATTCTTTCTCCAACAAACATACAAGGTACAAGGTTTTTGCTCATCTCAACAGGAATAGAAATCTTTAAGAACATAAAAATTCTAGAGATGAGGGCACCATATGGAAGTTGGCCCTTGTCCTTTTGCAATGTTCTGTACATGTGGAAAATTATGATATGAGGAAGAGAGAAGGATTGACCTTTCAAAATAGCCCAAATAAGCTTGATTTCTGACTTGGATAAGTCAGTTTTAAAGGCTGCTTTAGGCTTCAAGCAGTTGATGATGATCTTATGTAAGATCACAGATCTTCTAGACAAATCAGAGTAGGAAAGATGTCGTTTAGAGCCTTGAGCAAAGTTTGGATTCTCTGAAGCCATCTTGGAAGCATTGTCTAGGTTTACTTCCAATGGAGTAAACTTGGAATGTTTAGCTTCAATTATCAACGCCAGCTCTTGTACTTTCAAATTGAACTTTTTGTCACCAACAGTGAATTGAATCCAGTTGGGTGACAAAATGGAAAAATTAGAATAAAAGTAGGCAGTTAGTTTAGCATATACATTGGCATATTGTAAACAAAATTCATAAATCCCCAATTTCTCAAACAGATGCTTCACTGAGATGCCAGCCTTTTCAAGGTAGTCGAAATCAACAGTCCGATGGTTCATGACCCCTCGAGCAAGTAAAAGCTTATAATAGACATTGTGTTCAGTACTTTTGAATAATCCTCCAGTACCTTTCATTCCAGATGTAATGCCAACCTTCATTTCCAAAAGATCAAAGAATCGAGCATCATCATCAAGAATTACAAATTTTGATGCACTGGTGGACTTAGGGTTGATTTGAACGAATTTCTTTTCAAAAGGAGTGGACGATTCTCTGACTTTCTCCTTGCCCTTTCTGGAAATAGGCTCTTTTGGGGTAGTGCTTGTTTGATCGTGATTAGTTTTAGTGCAAAACTGAAAATAACTTTGCACGAGACTTGCTTAAGAGAGAAAGCCGTTGTCTTTCAGACATTTACGAAGGACCGATGCAGAAGCATTACCTCTTTTCAACCTTTGATAAGCATTCCACACATATTTAATGCTACTGAAGCGAAAATCAGTTTTACCGGTTGTTTTGGGTTGCGATGATCTTAGAGGTGGTGTCGCTTCTGAAGGTTTTTGATGTTGATTCGATTCTATGTCTGAAATTTCCATGAACTCTACCGGTGCTGTAGACTTGGAATCTTGGTTGTAAATAAGTGAAGATCTTCTCTTGAAAGGCATTTTGATCACTTATAGAGCAGAAAGATTTGATCTTTGGAGAATGAAGAAGAGTTGACGACTCTGAGTATCGAGAGGGTTTGGAGAGAAAAAGTTCGTACTGATAGGGTTTTAAAAAGTGAAGGACTGATTTATAACAGAGGAGGACGGGTTATGGAAAGAAAAACTACTTTTAGACAATATAAAAAGTGAACCTAAATATGTAGGAAGGAAATATACTTTTTGAAGTACAAACAATCACGATAATATCATAACAATATATTGAGCACAATTAATCAGATAAATTAGAATACATACCTGATTTGCTCCATAAAGTAACAAATATGAAAATATCCTGCCAGAGATGCCAAAAATATACCCGCCAAAATTTGAATTATGGACGTACCTTTCTTTGTGAGTTTGAAAAGGATATTTAGACTGAGAACATTTGAGTCTGAAAAATTCCTGTTTATCAAAAACTTCAAGAAAATGGATAAGTAATGCACAGTTTGTTTCTAATGCACTCAAATGAAGACTTATCAAGAGGTTTTGTGAATATATCAGCTAATTGATTCTTGGAATCAATGAATTGAATATTCACATCACCATTTTGAACATGATCTCGGATGAAATGATGCTTGATTTCAATATGCTTAGCACGTGAATGAAGAATTAGGTTCTTGGTCAGATTAATAGAACTTGTGTTGTCACATTTGATTGCAACACTTGAATCTTCGATTGCAAAGTCTCGCAACTGCTGCTTCATCCACAGAATCTATGCACAGCAACTTCCCAAAGCTACATATTCTGCCTCTACTGTAGAAAGTGCAACTATATTTTGCTTCTTCGAGTATTAGGATACCAACATATTCCCAAGCAGTTGACATGTACCTATAGTACTTTTCCTGTCCACTTTGCATCCAGCTAAATCAGTATCAGAATAACCAGTAAGAGTAAAATCTGAATCTTTGAAATACCAAAAACCTAACATTGGATAAGTTCCAATGTATTTGATTATCCTCTTTACTGCAGAAAAATGTGATTCCCTTGGGTCTGATTGAGATCTTGCGCACATACAAATACTAAAAAGTATGTCAGGTCTAGATGCAGTAAGATACAATATGAACCTATCATGCTTCTATATACCTTCTGATCAACCTTTTTACTATTTTCATCTTTGTCCAGTTTGGAAGAATGAGACATGGGAATGTCTGTTTTCTTGCAATTCTGCAATCCAAACTTCTTGATAATCTCCTTTACATACTTCTCTTAGCAAATGAATGTACCATCTCTGGTTTGTTTCGCTTATAGGCTAAGAAAAAATGTTAATTCGCCCATCATACTCATCTCGAACTCATTCTGCATTTCTTAGAAAATTCTTTGCAAAGGAGTTCATTAGAGGATCTAAAGATGATATCATCAACATAAATTTTAACAAGCAGAAAATCCTTACCTTTTCTCTTAATGAATAAAGTTGTATCAACCTAACCTTTGATGAAGTTATTTTGCAGAAAGAAGTTACTTAACCTCTCATACCAAGCACGGGGTGCTTGTTTTACACCATAAAAGGCCTTTTTAAGTTTATAGACATAATCAGTTTTTCTTGGTTTTTCGAAGCCAGGTGGTTGTTCCACATATACTTTTTCTTTGATATATCCATTTAGGAAAGCACTTTTCACGTCCATTTGAAATAATTTAAAGTTATGGAAATAAGCAAAAGCTAATAGTAGCTTAATGGCTTCTAACCTTGCAACTGGTGCATATGTTTTATCATAATCTATGCCTTCTTCTTGAGAATAGCCTTTTGCTACTAGTTTTGCTTTGTTTCTTGTGACTTTTTCTTTGTCATCCAGTTTGTTTCTCAATACACATTTTGTTCCAATTACTGGATGATTTTTGGATCTTGGCACAAGCTCTCATACTTTATTAATTCTGAACTGCTGAAGTTCCTCCTGCATAACTTCGATCCAGCTTTCATCTGATAAAGCTTCACCAACTTCTTTTAGTTCTATTTTTGATATCAATGCCAAGTTGTTGATGTTCTCCTTATGTTTAAATCTAGTCTTGATACCATCTTCTATTTCTCCAATGATGAGGTTCTTCGGATGACTGGATTTATGTTTCCAATTTCTATCAAATTTTTCTTTCTAGAATATCATCATACTCTAAAGGTTCTGATTGAGTCTGGATTGTATCTTCTTCTCCTTCTTCTAAGGATTCGACGATCTTTGGAGATTCTTGATGAGCGTCTGATAACTCTTGAATGTTGGAAGATAGTTCAGATTCATCTTTGTGAGTCTGAATATTTTTATCAAACCTTACATTCATTGTTTCTTCCACAGTCTGAGAATTCTTGTTAAAGACTATGTATGCTTTACTTGTAGTAGAATATCCAAAGAAGAATCCTTCATCTGCTTTCTTATCAAACTTACCAGTGCGGTCATTTGGATCTTTTAATATGAAGCATTTACAACCAAACACATGAAAATATGAAATATTGGGCTTTCTACTTTTGTAAAGCGCATAGGGGGTTTTCTAAAAAATGGGTCTGAGAAAAGCTCTATTAATTATATAACATGCTGTAAAAACTGCATCTGCCCAGAAATGAAAAGGAATCTTGCTTTTAATTAATAGAGTTATTGCCATTTCTTACAATGAACGATTTTTCCTTTCCATAACACCATTTTGTTCTGGTGTATATAAATTAGAAAAATTATGTTGAAAGCCATTTTCCTCACAAAAATCTGAAAAGCTCTGATTTTTAAATTCTCTCCCATGATCAATTTTAATGCAAAAAATGATATAACCCTTTTCATTCTGAATTCTTTTTGCAAATTTTGAAAAATATGAAAATGCCTCATTTTTATGAGCAAGGAAGAACACCCAAGTAAATCTTGTGAAATCATCAACAATAACCAAACAATATTTCTTACCACCAATACTTTGTGTTCTGGTTGGTCCAAATAGATCCATATGAAGAAACTGCAAAGCACGATTAGTGGAAACATGATGTACAGACTTAAAAGAGCTTCTTACTTGTTTTCCTAGAGTGCAGACATTGCATAACTCTGTTTTTCTTATATTTCAAATCGGCAAACTTGAACTAATTTCTTATTTGAGATCTTTGAGATTTGTTTCATCTTGATATGCCCCAATCTTACGTGCCATAAATCTTCATCCTCTTTGATTGAGATCAAACAATGAGTGGAGTTTGGATTGACATCTAGAAGATAAATATTGTGATCCGGATTTTGACCCATTTGGGGTTTATAAAGCTAGAATTTGTCGGTGTGCTTATAGTAAATCTCGTTAAATATTGCCATGTCTTCTTCCGATCAAATTGTGAATATTTGAGAAGAACCTTTGATTGTTCCCGAGAATGTATCTTCTTAAAATTGATTTCAAATTTGACCTTTGTCACATTTTTGGCTTATGCCTATCAAGTTGTAATTGAGTCCTTTTACTAATGAAACATCATTAATTGTGAGTCCTCCAATTTCAACTCCTTCCTTTGCCAGCTATTTTTTTCCTTTGCTATTTCCTCCAAAGGACACTTGTCCACCATTCGTCCGTTTTGTAGTTCAACAAATATGCTTGGATCTCTTTCTCTTTCATCCCGAAACTTGTTCATCGTGTCATGTGTCTAGAACATCCACTGTCCCGGTACCACTTTCTTTTCATCTCCACCTAGTAAGTATTTTAGTCCCTATTTAGTACAATGGGTTCTTGACATGGTGGTAACATGCAAAATTTGACAACATCTCAAGTTTTCTTTGGTACCTAAATTTGTTTGGATCCTTGAGCATTAGTATATGGTTTGTCTTAATTTGAAAATTTCTTGGTAAAATTGTGTGCTGTGCAGGTCTCGGAAGACTTTTACGCGGGTGAGGACATTCATTCTCAAAATATTGGAAAGGAAAAGTTCGTGGTTTGAACTTAGTAGCCAGGTTATTATTTTGTAATAGTGACTACTTTATTATGTTATGTAATTGTTGTTTTGTTTTATCCCTTGGTCACGTTTTTAATGTCCGGTTGTATTATGCTTTAAACTTGCGTTTTCATTGATTTATTGGTCGGCGTCGTCACGGGGACGTCGCGTTAAATAATCGACCGTGGGCGGGATGTCGCGGGCTCGGAGGGGTCCGGGCGTGACAAATATTGCCATGTCTTCTTCTCTGTGAATGTTTGAGAAGAATCTTTGATTGTTCCTGAGCATGTATCTTCTTAAAATTGATTCCGAAACCTGTATCACATAGTTGGCTTATGCTTATCAAGTTGTAATTGAGTCCTTTTACCAATGAAACATCATTAATTGTGAGTCCTCCAATTTCAACCGTTCCTTTGCCAACTATTTTTCCTTTGCTATTTCCTCCAAAGGACACTTTTCCACCATTCAGGTTTTGTAGTTCAACAAATATGCTTGGATCTCCTGTCATGTGTCTAGAACATCCACTGTCTAGGTACCACTTTCTTTTTCTCTTGGTGGTAACCTGCAAAAATCACAACATCTCAAGTTTTCTTTGGTACCCAAATTTGTTTGGATCCTTGAGCATTAGTATAGGCTGTCTTAATAAAATTTCTTCGAACAGGTCTCCAGACTTTAGGACATTCATTCTCAAAATATTGTGGATCTTCACATTTTGAGCACTTGAGTGCACTTCTCGCTAATAGATTTGACAAAATTCCTTTTGAAATGGTTTTTATAAACTTGTCAAGGAGGTCTTTGTCTTAATCTCTCCTTAACCTTTGGAAAATCAATCAAACTATCACTTTCCTTCACAAATCCGAGACCGGAATTTGGATAGAAAGGATATGCTTCAAGGTTTCTGAACCTTTTGAAAACTTGGAAATAATTTCTGAAACTTCCTTTTTTAAAATAGCATTTTCTTTGGAAAGAAAATCTTGACTTTCCTTGACTTGATGAAATTCTTTTTGAAGGAAATCGATTTTTTCTTTTAAGAGCAGTCTTAAATTCAAAGCATAATTCATCAATAGGCATATCAGAATGCTTTACCTCAATTTCCACTTTAGGATCAGAATCAGAATCAGAATCTGAGTTTGATTTAACCATTAGACAGAAATTTGATATATCTTTATCACTGTCTTCGCACTCTATATCACTCCAGATTTCTGCTTTTAAGGCCTTGTTTGCTTTTTCAAACTTGGTCTTCTTTTTCAGAAGTGGACAATTTGGCTTGACATGTCTACGTTTCCTACAGTGAAAGCATATTACTTCCTTTGATCTCTTTGATTCATCGATAGACTTCTTCCCTTTGAGGTTTTTTCCTTTGATTTTCATCTTCTTATACTTCTTTATGAACAGAGCTAGTTCTTCATCGTCAACATCTTTATCTTCAAAATCTGCATCAAAATCAATGTTAGTTTTTAATGCAATTGACTTAATACCTCTGGATTCATTCTCCTCATTCCGTTGCTCAGTCTCATATGATTGAAGAGTTCCAATTAATTCATTCACTGATAGAGGCTTGATCCTTTGTGTCTCTCAAAGAGATGTTTTGATATTATCCCACTACTTTATCAGTCCTCTTAGTAGTTTGTTGACTTTCATTGCATCTAGGACTGGTTATTCTTGATATGCAAGACCGTTTACTATGTCAATAAACCTGTCATACATATCAATAATTGATTCTCCAGGCTTCATTTTAAAGGATTCATATTGACCAAACAAAAGATTGATTTGAGTTTCCTTGGCTCGATTCGTTCCTTCATAAGTAATGTTAAGAGTATCCCAAATTTCCTTAGCTGAATCACAAGCAGTAATTTTTTTATATTCAATAGGTGATAAAGCATAATAGAGAGAATAAATTGCTTTGGAATCTAAGGTTTCTCTTTTGGATATCTCGAGCTTGAGATAATGGAGGATCTGCTGCTTTGCTTGCATCTGCCTTTTCTTTTGAATAAGAAGATTTTGGATTGACTCCTCTGATGATGACATCCCATTGCATGTGATCAATTGACTTTATGAACGCTTTCATTTTATTCTTCCAGACACTATATTCCTTGCCATAGAAATATGGTGGTATGTTGTTGCTTTGTCCTTCAATGAGCCCTGGAGCACTCAAGCTAGCCATATAGATCGTTAGCTCAGAAGTAAAATACTTTAATAAATGAGCAACCTGCTCTGATACCAACTGATATAGCTAGCAAGGATCACCTAGAGGGGGTGAATATGTGAACTTAAACAATTTTTATTAGATTATGCGAAAATGAAAGATCACAGTTGAGTCTGAATAAAATTCAGATTCAAGACAGTTTATAGACAGTGCTCTTGATGTGCAATATGTAAGATAAGAGATAAGAGATAAAAGATAGAAAAAACTGCACACAAATTTATAATGGTTCGGCTTATAGCAAGCCTACATCCACTCTCCCACGCTAACAGCCTACCGGCTGAATTTCACTATGTAATCAAGAGGAATTACAGATTTTGAGTGACGACACTCTTGTATTTGATAGGACTTTCTATTTCATACAAACACTCTTACAATATCTCCCTCAAGATCTTAATTTTTGGCTCGGAAAGACGAGACAAATGATCGGAGTATGCTCAGACTTTGGACTTGTTGATTCTTGATTCTGTACTCCTTTCTACTGCTTGTTGATCTCTTTAAATACTCCTCTGCTTCCAAACTAGCTGTTGGATAGCTTTCAGAGGATCATCTTCCAATCTTCACCTTGGACAGATTTGTATAAAAAGAATTGAGTAGCCGTTGGATGATAGATTCTGAATCCCGCTGATTCTAGTCGCCCATACAATCAAAATATCTTGGTTTCCATAAGTAGAGCTTTGTCCGTTGTAATGCATACTTGTCGTAATGTTTGATTGTCAATCAATTTTGATTGAGATTGATACAATCAAAACTTTCCTTCTGTGAAATCCATACCATATCACTAGCCATAATGTTTTGTTCTGAATGAGTTTTGCTTCTGCGTCTGAAAAGACTTACGCATTTGCATCTGCATAACCTTCGCGTCTGTATGTCTTTTGAACTTAGATTAATGTGGGTCTTGATAAACTCCCGAACTTCTTATTACGAGTTCTCATTCTGAGTTACGTATGCGAATAATTTCAGCGTCTGCGTCTAAATAAACTTTGCATCTGTGTCTAAATTCTACATCTGCATCTTGTAAAGTCTGAAAAACTTCCTTCTGAGCTTCCAGATTATACCTACTTGGAATAAGATAGTTCGAAATAAGTATTAGATTTACAATATCTCGGAAGGTTTTGTCAATTTCAAAATCAATAGGAGTTTTCCTCAACAGCTCTTGGGCGGGCGGAGGCAAAGGCAGAGGCAGAGGCAGAGGCAAAGGGGGAGGCGACGGCAGTGGTCGGGACCGGCGGGCGAGTTTCTTGGATCGGCAGGCGGAACAGCGAGTGACAAGGGAACGAGGAAGACAACGCCAAAGTTATGAGAAATCTGCGTTGCAAACTAAACAACATTAAAAACCATAAATAACTCAAAATCTGGAAACCCAGACGACAAAAAATAAAGAAGGCAATGGCTGTAAGAGCTCGGGACCTAATTGCTCTTGGGCGGGTAGAGGCGATGGCGGAGGTCGGGACTGGCGGGTGGGTTACTCGAACTGGCGGGCGGACGGGTTACTCGGACCGATGGGTGGAACAGCTGAATGACTGGGGAACAAGGAAGATGACACCGAAGTTACAAGAAATCTGCATTGCAAATCAAACAATATTAAAAACCATAAACAATTCAAAAATATAAAAGTCCATACAACAAAAAATAAGGGAGGTGACATCGATAAGAGCTCGGGACCCAATTGCTCTTAGATAGGTGGAGGCGGAGGCAGAGGTGGAGGCGACGGCGGAGGTTGGGACAAATGGCCGGGCGGGCTTGCTCTCGAGTGGGAGAGATTTTTGAAAAAACAGAGAGAATGTGGTGCTTCGTGAGAAGAGAGGGGGAGCATTGAGAAGGATAGAGAAGGAGAGAGAAGGAGGCCACCATTAATGAAGAGAGAGAGGACAGACACTCTAAAGGAGGGGTAGGTTCTTAGCATGCAGAGGAGATATACAAGGCTAAAGGGGAAAAAATATTAATTTTTTGTGCAAAACACGCATCTTGGCCTGCTGGCCCCACTTGCGCCACGTGAACCACGTGATGCCTTGTGAGTGGTCGGAGACCACGCTGACTTGGCGGTCCGGGACCACCTAATATTTTTTGACTTCCTCAACCAGTTTCAATTTTTTGACTCAATATTTCCTTTTTTTTCTTTTTTTTTTTTTAACTTCTATGTTTCCTTATTGCAAGGTCAAATTAAGTGACAAAATCACAAGAGGACCCACAGATAGAATCAATTTTCTTGTATATGAAGAAAGAAAAAATAAAGTAGATACCGAAATATGAATAATTACAAGTAGAAAAATATTATCACTTACTAAAACGAAATTGTTAATGTCATTGTATATATTTATAAAATTTAAAGGAAAAAATCACCAAAAATCTCAAACTATGTCCATCGTGATACATTTACCCCAAACTTTTTTCGTGACAATAATAGCACCAAACTATACACATTGTGACACATTTACCCTCTATTACAATTCTGTCCAAAATCACCGTTAAAAAGATGATGTGGATCCCACACGACACTTTAAGGGACACCTAGTTCTGATGTGGAGCCACACAAGTGCCATAGTGCAAAAGAAAAAATTGCACCGTTCATCGTGCTCATCGCCTTTATCGCTTGGCCAAACTCCTCCACGCTTTTTTCTTCGCTACCCACTACTACTAGACCTCTAACATTTGTCGTCAGCGCTTGCCCGACCATCAAAGAGCTTCGAAGATCAAGGTTAGACCCTCAAGCCAAGCTTCAAGCAAAAAACCTTACTTTTCATCATCTTTTCCGTGAGGGAGAATAGTACTTTCTTAATCAGAAAATGAAGCTTCAAGAAGGTTGAGCTTGAGCAGCCGCCATGGCCTCCCCAGCTCGAAGCTTGGCTTGTCTGACCTTGACCTTCAAGGTTCACAAGTGGTTGCAATCCGCCGTGGCCAAGCTTCGAAGGTCATGGCCGCCATGACCACTCTTGCTCAAAGCATGGCTTGAGGGTCTGACCTCGACCTTTGAAGCTCGCAGGTAATCGCAAGCTGCCAAGGCCAAGCTTCGAAGTAGCTTGAAGGTCGAGCTTCGAAGCTCGCGGGTCTGCAAGCCGCCATGGCCAAGCTTCGAAGCTTGTGGCCACCATGACCGCTCTAGCTCGAAGCTTGAGGGTCTGGCCTCGACCTTCGAAGTTTGCAGGTGGTCGCAAGCGGCCAAGGCTAAGCTTCAAAGCAGCTTGAGGGTCAAGCTTCGAAGCTCGCGGCCGCCATGGCCGCTCGAGCTCGAAGCTTGACTTGAGGGTTTGACCTCGATCTTCGAAGCTTGTAGATGGTCAGGCAAGCATCGAGGAGAGCCGCCGGAGGTCTAGGTAGCAACGGGCAGTGAAGCAAGAGCATCGAAGGAGCAATAGCGCGATGATCAATACTTCATGAAGCTATGGAGAACACGATGAATAATGAATTTTTTTTTTTTTTTTCTTTTCCACCATGGCGCTCACGTGACGCCACGTGTCCCTAAAAGCGCCACATGGGATCCACATCATCTTTTTAATGGTGATTTTGGGAAATTGTAACGGAGAATAAACGTGTCAGAGTGTGCATAGTTTTGGATTTTTAGTATCACAAAAAAAATTTTAGAGTAAATATGTCACAAAGAGTATAATTTGGGATTTTGGTAGTTTTTTCCCAAATTTAAAAGATGGATAAACACTTGAAATGTTGCTTTGGCAACTAATAACGAAATCATTGCGCAACTTCATCTTTATAGAGTGAGAAATGCTTGGCAGAGGCTTGATCTTATGTTTTCCAAACTAACGGCACTGTTAGCCAAGCATTTTCCAAGTGTTACAAAGGCCATCTGATAAAGAGGGGAACGTGTCGATCACCTGCATAAGATCTCTTGCTCTGGCAATTTTTAAGCTACTCATGCCGAGGTAATTTAGTGACTAAAGATAAGAAAACCATCGAAAATAATCAATAACCAAATTTCCATCATCATCCACATGCAGATCAAGGACTTCCAACTTGGTGAGGTTTAATTGCCGAGGAATTGTTCCATAAAAATTACAAAACGACAAATTGAGGTATTTCAATTGCTTCCTCAAACCGAGGAATTCAAGTATTCTTCCATGTTTGAAGTCAATCCTAGTTAAGTCCAAGTAGTTCAAGTATCCCAAGTTGAGCAAAGAAGAGTTCAATTTACCAGCCAAGGAGAGCTACTATTTCATGAGAATAACCATATCATAATTGGCAATGAGGGAGCGAACAAATATATGCTTAGAGAGTGGGTTGGAGGGTAAGAAGAAAATGCACATCCATTCTTGCAATTGAAGTTTCGTAAGTGCAAGTCAACTTATTAACTGAAAGTCCGAACATTACCTGGACAAACAACCAGAGCAAAGGCAAGAAACCAAATATTAATAGGATATACGACCAATTCTGCGATTACCCAATCTGTTTATCATGCAGTTTTTTAATAAAAAATCAAATCGCAAATGGAAATGCTTCTACACTGTTTTGGAGCCCCACCAAAACCATACTGCCTTCAAGATCACATACCGCATAAGGTAAACGCGCAATCACCCCTCTATCGCTACCATCCTTCCTTCTCCGCTGCCTAAAACCGTGCTCAATCATGTGACCATACACTTGTGGACTCATTGCCATCTGCTGCAATCTTCATCTTTCCTAGAAGAAAGTAAGCGATATGCGTCTAGGGGCTTTGTCTAAGTTGGAGCATAACCTCTCTTTCTTGATCAATGCAAATTAAAATTGAATTTTTGCATAAACACACCCATGAAATATCTAAAATGAGCAATAGTGTAAGCACTTGGGAGCAAAATCTCTCCATGAGGAATGAAGGAGAGAATAAATATATGCTTAGAAAGTGGGTTTAAGGGCAGGAAGAAAAGGCACATATAATCTTGCAATTGGAGTTTGTATAGGGCAAGTCCTCAGAGAGTGGGTTTGAGAGCAGCAAGAAATGGGCACATATAATCTTGTAATTGGAGTTCGTATAGTCCGTGTCAACTAATTGACTGAAAATCCTAACATTACCAAAACAAACAGCTAGAACAAAAACAAAAGCAGGCTGCAATGCTTGTGCAGGTGACATATGGTCAAAGTAGTGAAGAAAGTCATTACTTATTTACAGAAGCTATAGAATGCACATTCGATGCATGAGATCAACAATGAAAATTACATGACTTTATGTGGTTGTGTGATCTAAGAGTTCGCGTTTATAACCCTCTCAAGCACCACATGTTCATTCCCATTACTTCAAAATCTTAATGTTATGGCTTCAAGGAACCCACCAGAACCATACTGCCTTCGAGATCACATACTGTATAAGGAACACGTGCAATCACCCCTCTGTCACTGCCATCCCTCCCTCTTTGCTGCCTAAAACCATACTCGATCAAGTGACCATACACTCCATCACGAGTGACTCCTTTTCATCTACAGCAATCTTTGCCTTTCCAAGAAGAAAGCAAGCAATATGGGTCTAAGGGGCTCCGTCTAGGCCGCAGCAGAGCCTGTCTCTTTCTTGCTGAAATTGAACTTTTGCATAAGCACCCTCACGATTTATCTAAAATAATGATGGATAAAATCACTCATGAGAATATCTATAAACATTGACGGTGTATGTTATGATTAATCGTTGAGCCTTGTTAATTCTATGAAAAAGTTTATGCTCACATATACACTATGATTAGACAAAACTTGCAATCAAACCATAAGCATGTTATACCCTCTAAGGTCTACCAATGCAAACAATTGTTGACGTCCACCGAATTTTAAACTTGATTAGATGCATGCAAATCGCTGCTGTTCATCTGTCTTCTTGGTTCTTTCTTTTTTCTTGATTCCTTTTTGGCTTGAAGAATTCCTCTACTCACAGCTATTATTTGACTTTATCAGCTTAATGAATTGCTTTACTCTCGAATGTCATCTTTTTGCTTCTTCCATTGTCTACGAAATGGATAACGTTAACCCCCAACTAACATCCCTCCAAAAAAAACCTTCAACTTCGAGGATAGAAATCCACGCGGCGCCGGACAGTTGGCCCTGGGAATCACACAGAGAGAAGGTGTAGAGAGAGAGAGAGAGAGAGAGAGAGAGAGAGAGCAGTATTGGGAAAGCGAATGCGATGGCTACTCAACGCAAAACCGCAAGTCTCGTCACTCACCGTGTGGGAGCATAGGGAGTACAATGACGAGAGAGAGACCTGTTGTACGATTACTGGATGAAAAGTTGGTAAAGCTTTTTGGTCAAATTACGAAGAAAGTTCACTTACCATGCACGTAAAGGCAAATTCTAGTTTGTCGCTGGATTAGGAGGCATAAGGCAATCTCTCTCTCTCTCTCTCTCTCGCTTGCACGAAGAGATGTGAAATTTTTTTTCCACTGGAATAGCTGGATTGCCAAGAAACCAAACCAACACCACGTTATCATCGCCTGTTATATAACCCTCCTGTAGCCCCTTCTCATGCTGTAAATTTTCGAGAATTCCATCGTAAAGAAGAAACGCAAGAAATGTACATAAGTAGTCTCGTCATGGGCAAAGCCAATAGAATAAAGACGCAGGCGAAAGACAAAAAGAAAATAATGGGTTGTCGTTTTCTAGCAGTTTGCAGTCGCAAGCAAGAGAGATTGAGGGGGGCTTTGCGTATGGGAAGTGCTGGCTTCAATAGTGGCAGTGGCAGGGATGTTAAAGAAGACGAAGAAAGACCGGTCAAAACTGACGTTTTCTCCTCTTCTTGAAAGGAGCCAATCACCTGCGATTAACATCCATCGTTTGCTCTGCATTTATTTACTTTTCACGGTACTTCGTGTAAATTTACATGAGAGCCGTATGTATAGACATGGTGAAACATGTCATTCTAAACTGAAGCTAGCAAATGTGCGTCATCAACCTAAGTGAATAACTTCGACCAGAGAAATTTTCTATACGAGCTCAATTTAAATTCGGTTCCTTATTTGGTTCGGCAACTTTAAAAATTAGTGGTTCTAAGGTTAATATCAAATTAAAAACTCAACATCGGCTATTTTTTAATATATAACATCAAAATTTTTAGTCCTGCTTTCAAATTCCAAACATTACCAAAACAAGCAGATAGAACAAAAGCAAGAAACCAGATATCGTGTGGCTAATTTTACCATTATCCAGAATATCCATCATGCATTTTTAGTATGAACTCATATTACATCTACATTGTACATCTAAGGGATGTATGTAGACGAGGAAACGATGAAATCTTGCAAGAGCAATGCACGTGCGATACATGTGCAACGCACGTGCACCCATGTGTACGTCACATATAGTCAAAACTAATTATTAGTGATACCTTTAAGGTGTAAACATTGATAAGTTAGTGTTTTTTAAACAATCAAATAAAAGTCAGTGAGCAGACTTAAATAAGAATTGGCAATTTACAGAGTTAGCTGGAAATTTAAAATTATTAAATAACTATTTAACTTCCACAAAACCATTGATAACTTACTAAGACGTTACAGGTTAAATTACCATAAGTACTTCCGTAAACCAGATGGGAATTCACTAACATGTAAAAACTAAACAAGTTGTCAATTAAAATTTTAGTTACCAACGCACTTTGAGAAATTATCATTACGGAATACATTTTTTCATGGACGGATCACTAGAAATGTCAATTGCACGTCCTCTCATTTGCCCACTACGACGTGTATCTTTTATCAAGTCCTGCATTAACCGATCCAATCTAAAGTGCGGATGATGAAAGGAATTGGAACATTGAAAAGTGCCTAAAGGCTAAATCAGTCCATTCTCTTTTCAAATAATCAAAATTTTGCATTACTTGCAACATTTACGATTCAATTGTCGCTGCTAAACTTGAATGTTGCTGTACAAACCAACTCCCAAATTTGTTACATCGTTACAAAGGTACTGCGATCGTAAGATTGCATTTGCGTTAAATAGCAAAGTCATCAAGGAACAAGCAGATAGCTGAATGACATTGTCGCTCATCACCCAATCAACGCGTCTGGTGCTGGCGGTGCTCCTTGCCTCGTAATCTTTTGACTGAACTCACTCAACTCAATTCACACATTGGATCGGTCATTGCATCCACGGGCAGCAGTCCATCTTATTCGAGGCTATACTTCATTTACAGTGATTTGTACTGCTCAATCAGTCTAGAAGCATGGAGGCGTGATGTAGGGGCAATTGTACATCCCAACTTTTGCAGATAAGACATCTGTTATTGGACAGGAGAGGCAATTAGAGAAAGCTCATTCATGCCCACTTTGAAACAATTCATTCAAAACTACGTGTTTGTTGGCCAATATTCAAACTACTTCACATTTAGACCTTTTAAATAATTGAGGCTCAGCATCCTATAAAAGAGACAGTACGCAATATCAGTTGCGACAGTCCATGGAAATGGAAATGCAAAGGTGTTGAAAGATCAACATATCTGGCCCTACTTAGAGGAAAAGGACACCAGTGTTGTTGAAGTTTACTTTTTATCACCATATTACCAGGTAAATGCACCTTAGGTGTGTCTTGCTAGCCATTAATGACATGCTAAGTCGCTGAAGCAAAAACACCATCAAAAGGCAAAATTACTTATCCGTGAAAAATTAGAGCACCAGTTACCTGCTTTGATGTTGGTGCTGCTGAACCCATACACTTCTCTATCTTTAGTTTCTGGAAGTGCTCCTGCAAAAGGGAATACAAGTTAGGAATGCAGGCAAGAATCTGTGCTTGGACACATAAAGGGTTGCGAGCAATGGTTAGAAGTCCATATACGGTCATCTGGCTGTACAAATTTTATAGTTTGGTCAGAAGAATATGCATGTCTTACAGAGCAGTCTCATATGCCCGTCTGGGCATCTCCCATCAGATGGCGATGAATCCTAATTGCCAGAGATACTTGTTTTTCCTCTGACATTGAACACTAAAAGAAAAATGCAAATTGAAAATTCCTAGCACTTTTCAGAGGCTGTTGTAAGCTTAATCACTCTGTACGAATCTCATTGAAATAAAACAAAGAAGGTTCAGCTTTTTAACTATTCTGCCTAGAGAGAAATAATGACCCAGTCTTAAGTTACCAAAGCTGAAAGTGAAACTCAAAAGGTCTTACAACGGGCAGCCGGATCGAACCATTTGACAGATAAGAAATCGATGGCTTTTTCCTAAAAAGCAGTCTCTCCCCCTCCTTTCTCTTTCCTTTCTACCTTTCAGTCATAAGTAGCTCTTGTTGAAATCTTTAGAACAGCTATGCAGTATATCTTATGCGATTCACATCTGGAGTTCAGAACTAGTAAACATGAGTGGAAACAGTTGCATGGAAATACAATGCGAAGAGGAAAGGAACCCGAGGTCCTAAGCTTTGCGTTCCATGAAGACGTGACTCTACTATTACATCCACTCAAGACTGTATTGTTTGCAAATAAGCCCAACAAATAAACATAGTAGCCCAAATAAGTTGCAGTACATTGCTCACAAATACATCCTATATTATGGATTTTTTGCAAGAGAAATGATCAGGATATTGAACTTTGGCAATAAAAGGAAGAGTTAAAAAATTGCCTGTTTCTCCCGCGACAAATGAGCACGTTCAACAGCAGGCATTTCTTCCCACCTCAAAACCTAGTGTTACAGAGATATCGCACCAAGGAATTCTTAAGTTTTTAGTGCAAATATTAGTGGTACTAAACGTTGGAGTTTGTCTTATTGTCCACAAACTTCCGATGATATCTTAATGCTAATTAAAGAAACGATAAAAGTACTCACATATTGTGCATAGTGAATCGCATCATCAGACTTCAAACAACATTTCAATGCATGCAGGAGATCCTGGATTATCATATGTGAAACATTTCAGGGACATTGAAAGTAAAATCAAAGAAAATAGATGGGCAAACTTACATATAGGAAATTTGTGATGTAAGCTTTACACCCAAATTTACATATAGAAGAGAAACAGAAAGCATAGTTGAAGTGTATCCTATCCACGTGTACATTGGATACACTTGTCTTATCAGATTGAGTGAAAACTTGAAGATTCTCATTTTTGCTTGTTAATTGCAAAAGGCATAATCACCCTATAATTACCAGCTGCCTCAACAAATATCTGAAAAAGTTGAAGAAATGCGTTACTGAAATGTCTAGCTAAATCATCATCTACTTAAGTTGATCTTCCAGGACCATTGCCATTTATATTGAATCAGCTAGAATTTAACTTAAAAGAGCTCCTAAATTGCCTTGACCAAGGTAAGGCCAATAGCACATGAGTTCCATTTCTTCCTCGTATGGATTTTCCATGATGATGTTCCTCCATCTTAACCCAAATATCAGATAGTAGATAAAAGCATCTGTGTACGCAATCTCTGTTTTGGCTTTCTCGATGTCCTCCTCATCAAATAATAAAATTCCATATGGATCGTTGCCTACTTCAACTTCTCAAATATGCAAGGACTCTTTTACTACCGTGGATGCAAAATAAAGGACCATAAGCTGTTAGAGGCATGGTGACTCTAACTATATAGAGCTTTATCTGATCTAATCTCCTTGACAGTTTCCAGCTGAAGGACAATAATTCTTGAAACGCAAACAACATGGAGGGCCCTGATTTTCAGTGTTGTAAAAAGTACAGATAAAGTTATATGACCTTGTGCTTGTTCTTATTGATCCTCAGCCGCTCATCGATCACGAAACCAACCTGCAAGGGGGAACTCGAGATAAAAAAAAAAAAGCTAGTAATTTACATAATTAGAACCACACTTGAATTGACTACAATAAACAAAAATGACGGATGTGAACATAATCAGGTTGCAGAAAATAGACTAATTGATTCACTTAACAAATAGAGCTCAATAATCTCAAAGCAGTGCAACTGAAAAGATTCCTTTTATATTTTTGCAGATGAAATCCAATGAAGAGTTTTAAAAGAAAAATCCAATGAAGAGACAACCTATGATGCTTGCATCTATTTTCTCCTGCACAAGTACAAAAATGGTTGTCTGTGGCATTATTCTTTGATCCAAATTTGAATATATAGATTGAGATTATATAATTCTTTCAATACAAATGAGATGAGCCAAAGAAACCAACCAGTAATTAACAAGCTAGCAGATACCGAAAGATCAATTTGAGGAGCTGGTTTAGTGGCACTCAAAAGAATAGGCAACTTTCAATCAAAAAAAAAAAAGGATAGGCAACTAAATGCTATATGATATAATGTAGAATATCTATATACACACGAACCACTGTGAGAATTAATACAATGGAGAATAGCTATCCCAGTAAGATAGCCAGACAGGCCAAAGTTGCCCTTCATTTACTATGAAACCCAGTAATTACTCCTTTAGACCGACCAACTATCTACTCAAGGGGACAAGACGTCACCTTATCAAGCAACCTTTTGGGATCTTTAAATGCTTGCTTTTTGGCCCATTGATGGAACATATGAGAAACAAATGATCTGTCCTCAACATTGAATCTGTAATGAAAGAGATTACATAGACCAGTTACAGTTGACAGTCATTACATTAACGGTCCACAAGGATTTTACCTTTTCAAGAAACTATTTCCATCATAAATGTCCACTGAAGCACCTGAATCCTTGGCAGCCATGTCATTCTGATAGCTGTGCTCACAGGGCAACAGTTCAGCATCAGGACCTTGTGCTTCTCTTGTAAAAATGATGGGAAAGTCCACATTGTCCTTTGAAGTCACTTGATCTTTTGGTTTTAAATCTTTTGCACTGAATTCAATCTACATAAATCATGTGGCCACACATTCATGAGGGAATTGGTGGTGAAGGCTAAAAGATTGGACAAACAGATAGTAACTTGCAGAAAGAGCAAGTGAAGGGGAAAAGATATATTTGATCATGTAGTTATAATGCTGAACACTAACCCATGTCTGTCTTGAAGAAGATGATACTTGGCAGTCAATTTATCTCTTCTTTTTTTTCTTGCTTTAGACATAACTACAATTAAAATAAGTTCTTCCCATCCAAACACAGCAAAAAGCGCACATCACTAAGATGGAGTCAACATTACCAAACAAGCATCTTTGATGACAACAATAAAAACTAATGACACAACAGGAATACTAATGCAATCCATAGCAATGACAAATAGATCCTCTAACTTTCTCCTGGAACAAAGAGCAAATGCATGTAAATTATACTTACCTTAATGTAATAGAAAGCAACTTTAATTTGGAAGAGGTCGCTGATAATTTCTGGATTCATCCCCCAGAAAGATTCATCAATTAAAGAGTTCCTCAAATTACTTAATATCAGCTAGCTCAAAAAATTCCCCCCCACAAAATAACTATGGTGTACTACGTAGATTCCATTTTATACATATCCCTTTCCCAGGTGCCATTTTCCAAATATATTTGTCCCTCTGGTGTTTCAACCTGAATCCAACTCACAACTGTTGAGAAGGCTATAGAGTGTATGCTTGATCACCTCAAGCAACATGAATGATCTGACATGAAGAAGGAATTGAAAAGAAATAGTTAAGTGGCGCGTTGGTACTTACTTGAACATCTAGAAGATGAACTGGGAGTTCTCTCAGAAAACGTGACGGTTGCAACATCTGAAAGGGAGAGTATAGGATTATATAACTAACTTGATGAAGGAAAATATTGACTATAAAGTTTGATATAGGCCAAACCTGCCAACTAGAGTCCATCATAACATACAAAATGAAAAGTTTCCGTCGGGCACGAGTCATTGCCACATATAATAGGCGCCTTTCCTCCTAAGATTGAAAAAATATAAGAAGTCAGTGGTTCGCACTCCTCAGGACCTGGCCATGGCATTTAAAGAATTTATGCAGCAACCTGACCTCCACCGAAGTCCCAATCTCCGTAGTAGCACCGTCAAATTCATGTAACAGTGGGATCTCAGATTCATTTGCCTATAGCAACAGTTGGAAGATATCTTAGTTTCATGTACTTTTGCTTATTAAGAATTCTTCTTGGATAAAGAAACAAATCCAACGAATATATTTTTTTTTGGTAAGAAAATTCAAACGAATATTTGTGATGTTAATAATCAATCTTTTATGCTTTCCACATACTGATTTAACTAATCTTTTATTTAAATAATGCTTCTTTTTACTTCCAAGTATCTTCAATGAAGAAGCTTAACATGCATATAGATGCAGTGTATCCCTCAAACGAATTAGCAAATAGCAAGTGCTAAATTTGGTGAAGTCACTGTCTGACATTGTAATTTTAATAAAGGAACAGAGAGCATGTTTTTTCAAGCTATGTGACTAAAAGCTAACACTTAAGATGATAATTTACACTTGAGTAATAACACTACAGATAATCTAACATACACAAAGAGCATGACATCAATACATTCTTCCACTTATTAACTATACATTTGCAGAACGAAATAACATGTATGAATTGAAATAAAATGTCTGTAAATAACATTATCTAGATTGTTTGCTCCTTAATTTAATCAAAATAATTAAAAAATAACTTAAAGTGGACCCAAATGATTCCAAAATTGAAAGTGTCAAAGTTATGCAAGTGACAACAGATAAGGCTGTGAAGTTTGGCACGGTGAGAAGTAACCATCACGATGTATAGTAGAGGAAATGAGAAATTGAGTAAGGAAAGGCATATCAAGTGGCCAGTAGCTTAATAGACGAGGTAAAGTAAATTTGGCACACTGCTTAAAAAGTACCTTCACTATGAAAACAATGTCCCACTCTAAGCCTTTTGACTGCAAGTGAAAGAAACCATAAAAAGTTTCATACCAGAAAGACCGGAATTCACAATAAACAAAACCAAAAGGAAAAAATTTTCCCATGGTCTAGTGATTACTTATTATGTCTGAGAAAAGTACCTGATGAATAGTGGTCAATGTTATGGAATTTTCATTGTCATGTCTCCGAGAGCGAAAATTTTCCCTTTCTCTCTCACATATATGGTCAAGAAAAGCTTTGAGCACATTGTCACAGCCTCCTACTTCTTCTTTTGGGTCTATATTGCCTTCTGCAGCAAGTGCACGAGTTGATAAAAAGCTTGACACATCATCCAGTAGAAACTGAAGAACCTGCAGAGAAGAGAAACCCCATCCAAATTGGACTCTAAATACATTGACCACACTCGAGCAAACATTCATATTATAAGTTTTCTTTTTTAACATGGCTGAAATAACAGGATGATGAAAATTTCATTGTGAATATTCCATATAGGCTAAACACCAGTACCTTTGAAGAAAGCATGAAGTACTGTTAGTAATTATGCCGTTTCAGTTTCTAAAAGATAAATATACGTCACTATGGACAAATTTGACTGACTAGGTGATTAAGATGCTGCATCATGGTTCTCAGGGACAAAAAGCTTACAGATCTAAGGTCATTGTCTTCATTCAGCAGCTTCCCTCCATCCACATCTAGAACTGCTCGTTGCTCAAGGAGATACTTCTACGGGAGAAAATCATACAGCAATTACTAAAACATAGTCCGAGAACCAATATATTTATTTACCAGGAAACTTAACTTTTAATTTAGCCAATCAACATAACCAAATTGTTTGTTGACCAAACTGTCTAACTAGAAATTGCTTTTGATATGACTTTAAAACATAAATGTTTGATAAAAACTATTTGAACCTGCCGATTGAAGATCTTCATGAATTATTATATATGAAAGAAGGGACAGTTTCATTCCCCTTCATGTAAAGGTTGATGGAAGTTATTGTAATTAACCAAGATGAGCACCATGGTCTACAACTGATGGACTGAAAAAGGTATGGTGGCTGTGCGAGCCGGTGTGGGTGCGCAATGATGACTGTGTTGTAGCTGAAGTTCTGGAGAACCAAAAAATAGATTTATGAATTCTAAAATGGCAATACAGACGGACCTGTGGAATCATATTTGCCACTGAAGCTATCACAGTGGAAATCGATTGCTCCTGCAATTAAAAAAAACTACAATGAAGAAGAAATCTATTCTGAATGATTATAAAATTCATGCTCAAAAAGAAACATTCACAGAAAACTACTATTTTTTGGAAACAACACCCATATGTAAATTAAAACATTCACAGAGAAGTGATTATAAAGTCCATGCTCAAAAAGAAACAACACCCATATTTGGAAACATAAAAATTAAGTTTTGCCCCAAAGCAAGAAAACTGCCATCTAAATACTCAACCAAAGTAAAATTCAAAGAAAAGAAAGGTTAGCAATGCGGACTTTTGGTAAAAATATTTTCCCTTCAAGGTATCAGACAATTTAAAGCAACTATAACCTCTATTCTTACTAATAAGAGGTCGAGGAACTTAGAAATAGCAATGTTTACCATGCGAACCAGTCTAGATATCATCTCCAGAGTCGACAACACCTTGCGTCCTTGCGTAAGTTGACTCCTGTAAGAAAGTACCAATCAGATCATTAATAACATGTCAAAAGAACAGAATAGCAAGATAATGGCACAAGATAAGATCCAAGAGGCAGTTCAGCTATATGCAATGAAATGCTACCGAACATACATTGGGCCAATTTAACATTCTAGCGTCCAAACTTTTACATCATCACGGGTCTCCTACTGTACTGTCTAGTAATAAAAGTGCCATGACAAAAAATAAAAAGATAGAACACACTTCAGGTTCTATTTAAACCTAATAAATGTGTACCTGCTGGCTCTGACCAAAAAAAAAATGTGTACCTGCTGGCTCTGACCAAAAAAAAAATGTATGCCTGCTGGCCGTTGTGCATGGGGGCATATGTCAACTGTGGGTTAACAGACAACAGCGTTTTGATATCTGTACCTATGTCATTCATGGGAAATCTTATGCTATTCTCCCCTATTACATATGTCGCTCATGACACGAAATGGTGTAATAGGTATTGCATTACTTAAACCAAAAGTGTATTAACTGTTGCATCCCCATTATTTACAGCATAATAGCCATTACATTTCATGCTTATTCCATTACTGCAATCAAACGGGCTGTTAGGTTGCTTCACAAATCCCATGGTCGAAAAACCAACTGATCCTACTTGAGAACTGACATCTGAATTAAAAAGATCAAAGAGGGAAGCCGAGAAGATAGTCATATATATACAGCCAGGACGTAAGAAAAAAGCAAAAAAAAGAGATTCTTGTTGTTGTCAGACGATATGATGTTTAGAGTTGAGAAAATAAACCTCTTAAATGTTCCGGAAATTTTTGCACTGAAGATGTCAGAGGCAACGGATATGAAGCTGCACTTCCTCACAGTTGATATCTTGTCTATATGGTTAATTACCTGTCACAAAGAGAGAGAGAGAGAGAGAGAGAGAGAGAGAGAGAGAGAGAGAGTTCAACACTTGTTGGAAAAACTAAAAGACAGGCATGGATATCTTGCATCCTCCAAAAAATTGAACCAGCCATCACTCAAAGACTCATACCCTCTTCTTTTCCTCTTTCTCAAAAGGAAGCAAAACCTTCAAGACTTGTCGATATGGACCATCATCACAGCCAGGCACTGCTGTCTTGAGCATAGCAATTATGGCTCTAACTACCTATGGCAGGAGAAGGTTTCAGTCAACAACAAGTATAATTCTTGTACGGAATTCTGCAGTTTGCCAGCAGGAAAAATTAATTACATCAACTATTTCAATATTCAGAGAGGGTAGGCAACATGAACATAAGACGGGGAAAAAAGTAAAGTACTAAAACTTTACAAATAAGTTTGGCTATGTCAAAACAACATTTTGGTCCTTTACAAGAGCCCAAATTTTGTTAAATTGTGATTAGTAACTTAAAATCCATTGTCACTGGAAACTTCATCATATTATGAAAGAACTGTAATGAAACAAAACAATGCGGTAAAATAGGAAAGACAATTTAACAAGTTGTTTGCTCATATGAGACATCTCAATCTGCTTGCAGACTGCTACATAAAGAGATCCCTATATAATCATAAGCAAAAATGTAGTCTGTACACACAAACTCAGTAGCCTCTGAGACATACTCCGGTTGATATTTGCACCAGTTTTTATCATAAGGACGACCATAGCAATTGTATCTATGGGCTAAAGAATGTAGCAGCAGAAAAGATTTGAGAAGGAAATGGTTTTGGAAGAAAAGAAGGGCTACAAAAAAGCTAGTTAGTAAATACTCCAATGGCAAAATCAGCATCAAATGATAGATTAACTCTGTTATTAATGGAAAATTGTCCTAAACTTCCACATATATTACAGACTTAATACTGAAATTTAGATAGGGATGTTAATATGACAGAGCATTGCGAGTATGGCAATCCAGTAGAATTGAGGGGGGAAAACCTTTTTCCTGTAAAAGGCCACACCATGCGCATTAAAAGGAATTTTTCTTTCTCGAAAGGCACTTTGGAATGGTTTCCCAGAGACCTACAGGA
The DNA here is from genome assembly GCA_024733475.1 of Syzygium grande. Lineage (NCBI taxonomy): Eukaryota > Viridiplantae > Streptophyta > Magnoliopsida > Myrtales > Myrtaceae > Syzygium > Syzygium grande. The sequence continues at coordinate 410,790 of JAMXDD010000010.1, read as the reverse complement.
CCAGGATCATCAGAACTAATAGTTGCTAAATGGCTCTTTCCATCAATAATAATAAAAAAAAAAAAAAAAAAGAAGCTTGACCTGCCTACGGTAAAGGATAGCAATATCTCCATAAGAGCAATTAGCAGCGGAACCACTAGACGTGACTTCCAGAATCTTGTCAATAACAAATGTACACTGCGCATCCTCATTGCGACTTTCTTTGACAGTAATCTACATATTATAATCAAATTCAGTATAAATTTATTGCTTGTGGCCCAAATTACTCTTCTACCAATATGAAAGCGACAATAGACACCTTAGATCCTGTGGAATTGTCAGTGAGGACATTCTTACATTGGCGCCTCTTCACATTATTTTTAATAAGAGATGATGCAGCCTCGACAATACACCTTGTGGAACGATAGTTTTTGACTAATCTAATCTGCACCATAAAGGCTATGTCAAGTCTAGTATGAAAATACAGGCTAGAGTATTTTAAGACAGGGAGATAGGGAAGGGATCATAGAAGAAGCAGACTAGGGAAGCTGACCTCTTTATGCATTGGAAAATCTTCACGAAAAGAATCAAACCCAGATATATTCGCTCCACTAAAACTGAATATTGACTGCAGCACAAGTATGGGGGGTTTAACTCCAAATAATGTAAAAACATAAATGTTTTGTAGTTACTTGCCAAAAATGGTCGAGATTTGGAAACCAAAATCGTGTGGACATACTTGATCATCATCTCCAACAATAGTTATGCGGTTATGAGATGCAAGAATCCGCAAGAGATTATACTGCATGGCACTTGTATCTTGGAACTCATCTATTATGATGGCCTTATACATATCCTGACATTCCTTGAGCACTTGAAATTGGACATCGATAAATGTTAACTTGACTTGAACAATAGTTACTAATTTGATGACTTCATATGTAGAAGTACTGACCTTCTGGAAAATCAGTGAGCAACTTCACGGAACAGCTAATTAGGTCATGGTAATCCAAAGCATTACAAGATCTCAATATATCATTGTAGTTGTGAAGAATTGCAGCCTAATCAAGGTCAAAACAAGAAACTCAACAGCAGAATAACGAAAGAAAGTAAAGGAGAGAACTTTAATAGTTAAGCTGAAGATATATCTAAAAGAGAATCAGCTTACTCCAGTATCATTGCCCGACTTACTGCAATCTTGAGGTGTTTTTCCAGAAGCTTTAGCCTGAAAGAGAGAACCTCAATACCTTGAAACCAAAAGTACCTTAATACTTTTTTCCCAGGTCAAGCAAACAAATATCCAAACAAAAAATGAGTAGATTCAAGAAGCCACAAACATGTACTTCTTTGGACTTTGTTGCTTGTTGAAAGGTGAAAAGGTACTAGAAACCAACCCAAACACAAACCTAGGAGACACTTATAGTCAGTAAGATACATCTATCCAAACAAAATAGGATGATTTAAAGTGCCATGGACCCTTCACCCTTCATGAACCACATTCCCCCAGAGAAGCTTTAGCCTCAAAGACAAAACAGTGGTGCCTTGACATAGAAAGTGGCCTATTCTCACCCTCTCCCTCCAAAAGCTCTTAGCCTGAAAGAGAGAGCACTAGTGCCTTGACATGTAAAGTGCCCTGTACTTTTTCACTGCCAAAGCAAATAAGGTTTCCAAAAAAAAGAGTAGTTTTAGGAGCACCAAAAATGTGCATGTTCAGGACTTTGATGCTTGTGAAAAGGTGTTTCCCGTACCTTATGCTTTATCTGAACCTTTCACATTTAACCAAATCACATGGCATGAATATCTGAGAAATCTAGGAGATGACTGAATATCTGAGAAATCTAGGAGGTGACATCAACTGAGATATGATATTGTCAAATATCTGATAAAGTGATTCTTATATGAAATTTTTTTACTGAAACCCAAAACTGAATCTGAGAATGATTTTCGAAACTTCAAGCAATGCTGCATTCTTTTAGGCTGGGTACTGACCTGAGTAACAAACTTCTGCCACTTCTTTGATCTATCCTTGAACAGCCGTGGAGATGTCAAGCCACTGGGATCTTCAGAATGGTCACCAACATCATCATTTTGTTTGCTATTTTCTTGTTCTAACAATCTTATGGCCTCAATGACTGCTTTTCTCTGTTGTCCATGGCCAAATATCTGAAAATCTGGTGTACGCTCTATCCTATATGACAATCAAATCAAACTCTAGTTAAGTCAATACTTCATTATGAGAGGGAAATAACTACGATAAGAATGTTGTGAAAGAGATGTCATCGTTGGAATAAACATGATCATGAAGGAAAGATGAAAATTGGAAGTGGATCATATATTTTATAAACTATGGGAAGCTCTGGCTTTTGCTAGGAGGAGATTAACACAACACTACACCAATATTGGGACAACAGAACACGCAACCACTGTACTGCTGTCATACACAAACCCAGAGCCGAAAGTGTATTCTCATGAAATGTATACATCTTGGAATGAAAAAGGTAAAATAAAAGAAGAAATGTACTTTTCAGCATGACTACGGCAGAGTTGCAAAGAAAATGAATGGAATGTGCTGATTGTAAGGTCTTTAGCTGCTTCCTTCCCAGCAATAGTTCCAATTCTGTCTCTCATTTCAGAAGCAGCTGCAGTGGTGAAAGTCATTGCTAGAATGTTTGAAGGATCAAGACCCTGGAAAAAGTATCGGTGAAGAAAGAACACTTAATCGAGAGGTGAGACATTCCACGAACTTGGAGATGCTAACTGTTTCAACTTTAATCGAAGTTGAAAATCACACGGGACTTGCTACTCAGAACATAAAATGGACAAAAAGGAAGAAGTTCAGATAGAAAGTAATAGAGCCAACTAGTTATTTTATGCCAAAGACGAACAATCCAATGATGCAGTGGGAAGTACCTGATTAAGTAATGTCAAAATGCGCCCAACCATAGTTGAAGTCTGAAATGAGAAGGAAAGGGAGTCATCTTTGCCGCAGAAGAAATGTTAAATCGTATTTGGGAGGAGTGGAAAAAACAAAACGACGAGAGAGAAGAAGACCTTTCCACTGCCTGGACCAGCAACGATCATCAAAGGAACAGAGATATCAGTGCAAGCCGCTTCTTGTTGCCTCTCATTTAGGGAACCCAAGTATTTCGAGTACCCTTCAGGCATGCTCGTGCTCTCTTTCCAACTCTAAAGTCATCATCATCGAGAGAACTTCTTTGGTCACCGCTCCCAGTGTTGTCGTCAACAGCAACAAAAGCGGCACCAGCGTCAAGATCAGCAGGGCAGCTAATTTGAGCTGAAGATTCCCCTCGAACGGGGCCACTGCGATCTCCTGCCCCACATGCCGAGGATTTGCCCTCCGACAAAGCATCGAGCTCTTCCAGGAGGACATCGTCGAAAGCATCGTCTAGAATGCTACAATTCGAGAACGAATCACCTACGCCGCAGCATTCGGCTTGCCTCACCGGAGTCCTATAAGAATCCGACTCACAACCGTCGTGCACACTAATCCTCGCCTCTCGAATCTCGACCACCGACTTAACCTCACCGAGACCGCCATCTAACGGCATGTTCGTCGAGATCTCCGAAAGAGGAATTCTCCGGACGCTCGACAGCGCGGAATGCGGGATCCCATTTTCGAACCTGAGTTTCGACAACGACCGAATGCATACAATCACTGAGTATCCAAAAGGGAATCGATTGCTATGAAAGCCTAAGCATCCATCATCAGCGAGATCAGGAGGGGGAAGAGGAGCGAGCGAATGCAGAGATCAAATCGCACCTGCGGCGGCGGAGAGGATCGGGGAAGGCGGGGGAGAGGGAGGGGCGTTTGCGAGCGAGGAGGGCCTTGGCAGCTCGGAACTTTTGGGAGATTCGAGCCATCTGTGCCTCCGTGATTTGCTCTTGAGACGAGGCATCGGCGACGGCGTTCTCGTTCGACATCTCCTCGGGACTGAAGGCGATGCTCGCTCGCGCAGTTGCAGCACAAAGCCTAAGCGCGGCGGAGATGGAGGCTGTCGAGCATCTGCAACTGCTGGAGCTGTACTTTCCCTCCTTCTGCTGCCGAATTTCAAAAACTTTTTTGAACGCTGGGTTTTTTTTTTTTTGGGCAAATGCAAATTGCTTTGTTTTTATCTTACAAAAAAGGCCCATCTCATCTATGGGTGTGTAAAAGAACCGAGAATAACCCGGACTATCTGGGACCGCCTGGATTCGGACCGGAATCAATAGTTTCTAAGGGAACCGGTCCAGTTTCAAGTTCCAAGTGTGGAACCGTTCACCCACTCACTCGAACCGAACCAGTAATATAATATAATATATAATATATTTATTTAATTTTTAATTTTTTAAAAAAATCTTAAATCCCTAAACTAAATCTAACTCACTTAACGATAACAACTTCACACTGAGCCGAAAAACACCTTCTTTTGCTTTCACCTCACGCTCACTCTCACTCTCTCATTCTTCTCGGTCGATACTCACCTCACCGTCTCCAACTATCTGTTTCCATCTTCGTCTTAACTGATGGGTCCATAGAACCAACGGGCGGTTCCTAATTCTAATTTTTAGGAACCGATCGTTAGTGGGCGATTTCTGGTTCTAAGATGGGAACCGCCCACCTGAACTATGCTTACCCCTAATCTCATATATAAATCTATTAAAATGATCTAAATGAGGCTTTTGAAAAAGTATAGAATAGAGGGAAAAAGTCACAAAAAAAATCTCATTGCAACACATTTATCTTGAACTTTTTTAAAGATATAAAAAATCTCAAATTATGCTCACTATGACAGATTTACCCTAAACTTATTCTTGTGACATAAAGAACCCCAAACTTATATATATGTGATATATTTACATTTCGTCAAAATTCCATTAAATAATTTTTCCGCCAAAACTTGGCTTTTATTTCACTTAAACCACATGACACATGAGTGCCATGACAATATTGTTTGCTTTCTAGTATCTATATAAGCAAATTTTTAACGGTTCTCATTAACAGAACTTTGACAAAAGGTAAATGCATCATACAGGTACATGTTTTGGATTTTTTGTGTCACAAAAAATTTTTTAGAGTAAATATGTCACAGTAGACATAGTTAAAGGTTTTTGGTGAATTTTCCCGTAGAATAGATGAGACAACTCTATTTTGTGCCTTCCAATTTTGCCCCTTTTCTTGTCCTTTCTTTCTCTCTTTTTTTCAAGGGAAAATGATACAAATAGTCATTGAACTTTGAACCAATGTGCAATACAATCCCAAAACTTTTAATTTGTTCAATACGGTCTTTTAACTTTAACTCAACATATAATGTCATCCCTAAACTTATAAATTGCTCAACGTGATCCCTGAACTTTTGATAAATATTCAATTTAGTCATTGGATTATATAAAAATGTTCAATATTGTCCTTGAACTTGAATTAATGGAAGGACAATATTGAACATTTTCATATAGTTCTGGGACTAAAAGTTCTAGGACCACATTGCATATTTGGTCAAAGTTCAAGGACCAACGCAGGATATATTTGTATAGATTTATCGGTTTGGGATTTTTAAGTGGTCAAAAAATTAGTTTAGGGTAAATTTGTTACGGATGTATCAGTTTGGGATTTTTCATGGTATTAACCCTATTTTGTTTTTATGGAGTCATGAATTAAATGCCTTCGGAAGTATTATTTTAATTAGTATGCACCTCAATTCTAGATTTGACGTCTGTTCTACAAAGAAGGATTAACTACAGGTGTTTTGTTTGTTTAGATAAGTTGTTTGATAATACATATCAAATTTTGTGCATAAAACTTTACTATCATAAGACAGTTCTAACTAAGACCAATACGCACCAACACTCGTCATCTTATGACATTCGACATGTCTTGTAGACACAAAATTAACCATACCTAAATTGCATAACACGTTTTATGTCATCTAGAATTAGTTGAAATGAGTATGGGCTATATATTAAAATTAAAAAATTATTAGGGAACGTATGTATATATGATAATATATAATGAAAAAAATGGTCGTGAACCGTCAAATTTGATGAAATCTATGTGATACTATCCATCTTAATTAGTTAATTTCCTATTAGTACATGTAGACTATTCACCTAATAATTTGCGGTACATGAAGTGTTAATTTCTATATCTAATATTTCAAAAATCAAATATATTTATAAGAGAGTCCTTACGTAGTTATCTCAATATGTAGATAACCTGTTGAAGATGAAATACTTGTCCAATTTTAATTCAGATTTGTACCGAGTGCTATATATGTTTGAAAGATCAAAGACAATTACATGATGTGCGATATCATTCTTGATTCATAAACCTTGCAATTAAAAAAAAGCATGGCATTTGTTCAAATAATAATAATAATATAATTACAAAATTAACTTAAGAACAAGACGAAAATTCGTTATAACCTGATTAGGGAAGGAGCAAGATATAAAAATTTCATTGGAAATACCATAAACATCATAACTATGTACAAGTAAAAGCGTCGAGTACAAGAGGTGGCGTCCCTGCTATATCTTGGATCCATGATTATTACAAATCTATAGATTTTTATTTCTACCACCAGCTTCTGCGGCAGTGTTATAACTCATCGCTTAGCCGGCTTCCCCCACCACTAGCAGCACCGACGACAGTTAATATAAGAAACTATGGAGTTCACAAAATGCTCATTTCCATTGCGAAAGATGCCCAGAAATATGTTTGGATATACATCTAAAAATGATTATACATCAAGAGAAAATGTTTTCACTATTTGGCCCTTGAATTTGTTCAAGACCTTAGATTAAGTTCTTGCTGTCCAGTAAAATCATCGAATTTGCATAACTTCTCTAATCAACCCCGCCAGCTTCCTATTCAACTTATCGAAGCTAACGATCCTGTCGGAACCAAAAAGAGCTTTGATGTGGAAAACTCGAGGACAGCTTGCATGTTAGGAAATCTCGTTACTCTAGTTCTGGCAATGGTCTTCATTTCTTGAGGTTTAATGTCGATCAGCTTAATAAGTATTTGATGATGAAATTTCTTGATAAGGTACATAGTATGATATATGCGTTTGCCTTTGATACAACAAGTCCCGTGCTTGAATCAAAGTGTCGCTTACTCGGAGTAATTTATGTGGAGATGTTGGCAACCCAGTAGACGAAGCCTTTCACGGAGATGGCTTACGTGCATTCATGAGATTAGTCGAACCAAAAGGTTGGAAAATCTCGTATTCATTAAATAAAACATAAAAATTACTTCGTAGGAGAGAGCTTCATAAGATATACTTATAGAAAATCGAGAAGAATAAACCACGGGATCATTAATTTATTACAACACAAGGACGGAGTGTGAATTCATACATCTAGGCAATGCATTATCGTATGACAACAACTAACATTAATAAATCTCTCTGAACGAGAATTCACTGCAATATACGTGAAGTGATGTCGTACATGCTCCATACGACAATTCATGGGGGAGTAGTGATACCTGAAACGAGAGAAAGAGTAACATTGCTCAGTCATTTTATTTTGTAGATGAAATCAATCACAATTTTTCATACTTGTATGACCGGGATGACCGAGAGCCAATGGTTCTCTCAATTATAAGCACATTAACATATTTACTCAAACACCTCAAATCTCTATATCATTGTGAATGTCTTGCAGACTTTAATTGATGACACGTGATATAACTGATACATAAAATATTGGCTCATAAGCATGGTGTTGTTGTGATAATTTTACTTGATCAATCGAGAGAGGGAGAAAGTATTTCGCTTACTTCTGCATTTGTAGTTGCGAGGGATGGTGCCGCCACACCTTCGGATCTCGCCCACGAGGCGCTCAACCCCGTAGGCTCGAACGAGGGAAGCCAACTTGGGAGTGATGGGGCAGACGCACTCCACAAAGTGCGCGACCCTCACCCTCTGACAGCACGCCGGCTACATTGTCTGTCTTGACAGGAGCGACACCCGGCACGCCTCCTCCATACGCTTCCTCTCCTCCTTGCACTGCCCAGGAGTCACCGCCACGACGTATCAAGCACCCCACATCACCAGCCAAAGTACAACCAATTGCATCATCACCATCCCCGAACTCCTCCTCCCCATATTCTACCCTCAGAGTTGGTTTACGGTGTAACTCCGGCAACAAGATCAAGCAGCTCGACTTGCTTATATAGAATGCTCGTCGTGTTGTCTCGTCTTCTTCACGGCTCTGGTCAACAGTCGACTTAGGGGCATCAAGTGCGCAGACACAGCCTGGCGGGCTCAAATCGTACGCCAAAAGAATTTTCCGAGACGACTGACCATGTTTGTGAAGTGTCATTCCATATCCTTATTACAAGATGAAAGACAAAAGACTTCTCTGGATTTGCGTTTTCTTTCTTCATTAGTGAAACCAAGACAAATTTAGGCCAACATAGTGAAGTAGCGCGAATGTCGTAACGATAATTAACAACAAGCACTGCCGCCATCACCGTTCATCAGCCATCACCGGGTCACTCGCTATTCTTTTGCTCTTTTGCTAATCACCTGGGAATCAGGTAAACATGTTAACATAAAATTGATGACGTTCTAGATGAATTGATCAGTCAAAACCTAGACTCGATCTCGAGGGTCTATTCCCATTACACCGCGTGCTTGTGGAAGTCTCTCGGGCCACATATACTCACTTATGCTTTCTCACATGAGAGTGCTGAATTTTCAAAAAAGCGGAGCATACGCAGCCAGTGTATGTCAGCGACGCAGCGTAAAGGAAATATCACCTGATGCGTTAATTTTGGGAATATAATTGTTCATTCTTTCAAATCTTTGGTGTATGAGGTCGCTTACGTAATTTTTTTCATTTTTACAATGACGGTGTATGTTACAACTATACTTCATTCTTGAGCCAAGGTATAGGCGCCAAATTTCGACTTACGCCTTCCAGTTGCAGCTTAATTTAATAATAAAAACAAAGTTCAATGTTCGAATAAATTATCATCTTGCCAAGTCTCAGCCAACCCGACAATTACTTAGAAAAATTGTCGAATAGACCAGATCCATCATGGACCACATGCATGGATCTAGATGGAGTTTATTCTTATTGGGGGAAAAATATGATCTATTATTACAAAAAAAAAATCAAGTGAGTGTGTTTTCAAGATAAGAGCAATGTTCTTCTACATAACGAATCTAATAATATGTCAGTATAATTCTAGGATCGTGTATCAACCTTTCTGTCAATTTGCAGGGGCAATTTGCCTTCAATAGCGACTTTCTGCATTTAAGGAAAAATTACGTGACGGGTTGAAACAAGTGACATAGGTTCATCCCTAGTATCGATATCATGTGACAAGTAAAAAAAATTTTGAGACTTGGAAAAACTTATGAAGTGACAATATAGTAAAAATTTCAAATAAGAGACTGGAGTGGGGTTGATTTCTCAAAGAAAGCATTAGAGTAGACTTTGTCTTAAATAAGGGTTTGAGCTTACCGGCAACCAAAGTTTTGCCGGCTGATGAGCATGTGCGTATCATGTGCCATTTTTCTAGACATGAGCAAGGCATTTTTGAAGGGATGTATCGAAAATCGAAATAGAACGATCACGTAGAAATAAAAAAAAAAAAAATAGACGATGCACGAATTTACCCAGGTTCACCCTCGAATAGGGCTACGTCCTGCAAAAAGATTTCACTATCTTTTCGGTTTATAGCCACTTGACTTATTACAATGATCAGAAAAACAAGCAAAATATATATGTGCCCCAAACGGGCCAAAAATCTAAACCTATACGAAATCTCTTAATCTCGCACCATACGGGCCAGCTTAAATAAAAGCCCAAACCCGTTGAGGTTTTGGAGCCCCAACCCCCGAGCCCCCGCCACTCACCGGGAACCGGGCGTCAGCGTCTCACGACCGAGCGTCCCCCCCCCAAACCCCCCAACCCCGCATTCCATTCCGCACGTAGGGATCACATATCGTCGAATAATACTTTAGTTTTCTTAAACTCACTTGAGCGTATCCAGTGTGAGAAACAAGAGTCCCTTAAGTATTCACCAACTCCAACAATTTTTGCCTAAGATGTTTTATTTTTTTTTTCTCCTTTTTGTCTTTTGATCTTTTCTTCTGATCTTTCCTTCTATCTCCGGCCTGATCTCCACTGTCCGTTCATCTTCCTCCTTTCCGAACGCAGCAATTCCTCATCAATCGCAGGAGCTTGACGGAGATGACTTGGGCTTAGACGGTGGCTAGTGGCAAGCATTGGAGGACGTGACAACACTAGTGACCCCAAAACCGAGCCCTAGGGCTTGATTTAAGTGGTGATTCAAAACCAAGTGGTGACGACGAGCCCTCCAACGGCGATATTGACGATTGGCGAATGGCGGTCGGTGAAGGCCTGATTGGCTTCCACGACGACAAAGGCAGCTATTCTCGACATGGTGCAGCTCAGATTGTGTCCTAGGTCTCCATTCTAGCAGCGATTTTCTCCGGGCGTCCTGGCGGCGATGAACCCATCAGTGTGACTCTTTGATAAGTACATTGCTTGTGTGTAATATGATTTTGGGCAATTATTGGGCTGAGGTAAACGCCTCCGTCGTAAGAATAATTGTCTGAAAATTGTTGTAATAACAAGCACCAACCCCGTCATCGTTCATCAGTCATCACCAGGCTACTCAGTACTGCTCTCTCTATGCTTTTGCTATGATTTTCTCACTGGTTACCTGGAAATCAGCTAAACATGTCATCCTAAGTTATTTATTCTCTTGGTCAGTCAAAGTCAAAACCTAAACTCAGTATCGAGGGTCCCACTATAGTGTGTACTTGTGGAAGATTACTTCTTTTGTTCCAATACGTGTGTAACATTCGCAGGCCACGTTCATTCGCTTATAGACCAGATCCATCATGGACCTACAGGTATGGATCTAGCTGGAATTTATTCTTATTGGGGGCAAAATGTGATCTATTATTACAAAAACAAATCAAGTTGGATTGCTTCAACAATAAAAAAGCCATGTTATTGTACACAAAAATCTAATGAAGAATTGAATCGTATAGATTTTGTCTATCTATAACTGCTGATGTTTTTTTGGACCGTGTATTAACCTTGTTGTCAATTTGCGGTGGCAGCTTGCCTTGGTAGCAACTTTCTAGATTTAGGCAAAATTAGCGTGACGGTTCGAAAGGAGTGACATAGATTTATCCCCGATATCGTGTGACGAGTCGAAAAGGTTTTGAGATAGAAGTTACAATATATGTACTTACAAAATGAGAAAACACCTTTGTTGTATTTCATTTCTTTGTGACTTGTGGAAACAACGAGGCCTAGCTCACTATGGCATTTCGGGTGTGCATTTTCCTGGGAAAAGTGTCAAAAAAGTCATAAAATTATTACATATGTACCAATTCAGTCATAAACTTTTTCACGTAGTGCCAATTTACTCATTCCTAGCTAATTTTGGCTGGATATTGCTGATGTGGATGTCGACCAGCTTATGTAACCTTGCGCTAGGCTGGCGAGGCTTGCCCTCGCTAGAGACCGTGAGGCTGAGCCTCATCCATGGCCAGCAAGGCTCGACCTCACCGGCCCTGGCCTCTAGCCGGTTGCCTCTAGAGGAAGAAGAAAGGAAAGGAAAAAAAAAACCAAAGAAAAGAAAAGAAAAAAAAAAAAAAGAAAAAGGAAAAAGAAAAGAACATTGATAAATTTGAAAAAATATTATAATATTATTAAAAGTTGTCCATGTTAACGCTAGCCATATGCCACATGGGTTGACCAGGTGTTCATGTCAATAATATCAGGCAAAAATTTAGTCAGAAGGACTGAATTGAAAGTATGTGAAAATATTTAGTATTAAATTGGTACCACTGCAATAGATTTAAGAATTTTCTTATACTTTTCCCGCATTTTCCAAAAAACTTGCTATTGCTAGAAATCCGCCAGTCTTAATGAACATTGCAAAGTTCTCACGAAGTTAAGTGCTGTGTATATCAGCTGGTTTAAGATTACAGTCGACATGCATAAAGTGCAGCTGATAAGATCCAGAACAATTTTCAAGTGCAAGCACAATAATGACACCTCACTTGAAATCTCAACATCGGTATATCATTCCATAATCCAAAAGCTTACATAATAGATTTCAGAAAGAAAAACGAAGCGAAGATTGCCTAAGGCCATGCTACACCATAAAATCTCCAGTTAAATCCATGGCGCTTGAGTAAATCTCTTATTCAATGAAACCTTTATTATGATAGCACGCAACTGCTTGCGGGGGATCGATCCTCGCTCAAGGAGGAGTGGTAACACCTGCACCAAGATAAATGGCACGCTTAGAGTCAAGTTATCAGCTAGCTCGAAAGCTTCAATTTTGACATTCATTCGCTGCATGCGATCGATAAACTACAGTAATCGAAACAAAAGGTGATGATCGTTGAGCTTCCAGCCGGTTGATAGCCAGAGAGAGAGAGAGAGAGAGAGAGAGACAGAGATGTACTTCCACACTTGAAGTTGCGAGGGACGGTCCGGCCACAGCCCTCGATCTGCTTGATGGTGCGGTCAATGCCGATGAGAGCGGCCAATTTGGGGGTGACATAAGGGCACACGCACTCGACATGCATAACCCTCACCCTCGCACAACACTCGGGAGATGGCTGTCTCCCGAATATCACAGGCTTGCAATTACCCTCCAACTGCTTCCTCTCTTCCTTGCACTCGCTCGGGCTCGTCTGGCCACTCACCAGCACATTGCTCATGGTCACTACTATTGTCGCAACCACCACCAGCATCATCGTCACTTGCGACACCGATCTCATCATCGATACTCTAGCTGCTCTGTCTTACTTTCTCTTTTCTTTTCTATTTGGGCTCTCGAGTCCTACAAGGGCTGATCAGTGAGTAGCAGATGCCTAAGAGCGAAGGAATGCCCTTCAATTTATAGAGATCATGAACGGAGAGATCTGGCCGGCCACGAAGAAAATCAAACGTTGTAATAGTCGGTAGGTCTGGTCTGTGTCGGAACACATACTTCATATTCAAATCTACGTAAAAGACGTCCAAGACCATGACCAAGGCATTTACGACATGGAAGAAATGATCCAATAACGTGTTGAAGTTGATGATACGTGGTCAAACATACGAATATATTGTGTTGGGATTTCATATATCCGAGCATGAAGAGCTTTCTTCTCGGGACACATAACGAGAACATTCATATAGGAGTTATGCATAAACTTCATAAATATGTTATGTGAAATAATACATGCTAAACACCCTCTTTTTATGCGAAAACCGGATAAGAAAAGCGAGGTAATTATATTAGCTCTTGCATCTATGGAGTATCAAATGGGAGATCACTTGCATTCTAATGCCAGGATTGATGGTGAGAGCTTGAAGTCATATGCATTGCCGTAGTCGTATCAATCTAAATAAAGGAGATGGAAATGGTAAAGTTTGCCATATCTTAGCTAGGCGTTTATGGAACTATTAGAGCAGATTGGTCTAGTAATCAGGGGGTGGCCGCGACCACTTCATAAGCTATTGATAGAGTAGTGCACGGTATAGGAGTGCTTTACGTGTTGGGTTATATTTTCACCCATTTATGATTAAAATGAAATTTCTGATTGGATAGTTATAAATTATATGAATATAATCCACATACAAAATCAATCATAAAAGTAAGTTATGTCCATACTTGTAATCTAAGGCCATCTTTAATCGTGGATATAAGAAAATACGACCCGTAGATATTATTAGTGCCACCTAAATTCATCAGTTAATAACTTCTTCTAGAGACGAAATGAACATTCTTAAGTAACATCTATATTGAACGGTAATAAAGTTAAATGGCAACTTTTAAACGTACAATAGAAGTTAGCTGCTAGAATGCTGTGTGGAAAATCATCTTTGACTGATCTGCTTCTGGATGTTTGTCGCTTTTTTTGTTTGGCTTACAACAATGTTTAGGCTGCCGCGATTCATGTCGACATAGTGCTACAGTTTCAAAGAGATAAAAACGTGATGTGGATCCTTTGAAGCAATCCCCAGCAATTCCAATTGCATAAGCCTTAAGGTACCTTCTGCTTACTTTCCATCAAAACTGTTGAACATGGTTTGACAGCGTAGTTTACCACCGAAAGACCTGCTATTGAACCGTTATTCTATATGGGTCTTCCCCAGAAAGCGATGCGACGATTTCTTAGTCGAGCGAGAAGGGAACCAAGAGTTCTTTAAGTATTTTGATTTGTGCATTCACCAGCCATTTGACAGCCATATCGGCGTTTCCAGTACAAGCATTTCAAGGAAGGACTAATATTGCACAAATGGAAAAAGTCTAAAGACGTAATTGCACAGAAAAAAAAAACATACAAAGTCGACTTTGCCCAAAACGAATAGTTCAAAGACCTCCATGCCATTGTCCCTTAATTTTTTGGACGACAAGCTGTACTTTGATGTCTTGAAGAAGTTATTCAGTACTTAGCCCTTTTACCTTACAATAGATAGATAGTTCTAAATATGAATTTATAAATTAAGTGAGATTATTCAGTTCAAATATCGAATAAGAAGTAATGATATTATCTATCAATCGCAATTAAGCAATTACAATAGCATGAAAGATGAAAAAATTCTCTGGATCTGCGTTTTCCTTCTTCATTAGTGAGACCAAGACATTTTTAGGCCAACATAGTGAAGTTGCACGAGTGTCATAACGATAATTAACAACGAGCACCATCACCATTCATCAGTCATCACCAGGTCCCTCACTATGCTTTTGCTCTTGCTAATCATCTGGGAATCAACTAAACATGTTATCATAAGTTGATTACGTTCTAGATGAATTGGTCAGTCAAATCCTGGACTCGACCAGGAGGGTCTATTCCCATTACACCGTGTGCTTGCGGAAGACACTCGGGCCACATTAATTCACTTGTGCTTTTTTCGCATGAGAGTGTTGAATTTTCAAATAAGTGGAGCATACGTCGCCAGTGTACCTCAGCGTAAAGGAAGTATTACACAAGCGGCCCCATGTATTAATTTGAGGAATATAATTGCTCAGTTCTTTCAAATCTACGGTGTATGAGGTCATTTGTGTAATTTTTTTTTTTTTTATACCGACGGTGTATGTTATAACTATACTTCATTCTCGAGCCAAGGTTTAGGTGCCAAATTTCGACTTGCGCCTTCCAGTTGCAACTTAATTCAATAAGAAAAACAAAGTTCAACATTTGAATGGGTTATCAACACACCACCTTATTCAAGTCATCTTGCCAAGTCTCGGCCTACCCGACAATTACTTAGAAAAATGATCGTATAGACCAGATCCATCATGGACCATACGCATGGATCTAGATGGAGTTTATTCTTATTGGGGCCAGAATATGATCTATTACTACAAAGAAAAAATCAAGCAAGTGTGTTTTAAAGATAAAAGCAATGTTCTCCTACATAAAGAATCTAATGATATAACAGTATATTTCTAGGATTGTGTATCGACCTTTTTGTCAATTTGCGGGGGCAATTTGCCTTCAATAGCGACTTTCTGCATTTAGACAAAATTTGCGTGACTGGTTAAAACAAGTGACAGAGATTCATCCCCGATATTGTGTGAAAAGTCGAAAAGTTTTTGAGACCTAGAAAAATTGTGAAGTTACAATATAGTAAAAATTTCAAATAAGAGATTAAAGTGGGGCTGATTTCTCAAAAAAGGCATTAGAATGGATTTTGTTTTAAATAAAAGTCTGAGCTCATTAGCTAAAATTTCTCCGGACGACGAGCATCTGCATATCATGTGCCATTTTTCTAGTCATGAGCAAGGCATTTTTGCCTAAGATGTTTTATTCTTTTTTTCTCCTTTTTCTCTTTTGATCTTTTCTTCTTTCTTCGGCTTGATCTCTGCTCTCCGTTCATCTTCCTCCTTTCCGAACGCAGATATTCCTCATCAATCGCAGGAGCTTGACAAGATTACATGGGCTTAGATGGTGGCTAGTGGCAAGCACTGGAGGACGTGACAACGCTAGCGACCCCAAAACTGAGCCCTAGGGCTTGATTTAAGTGGTGATTCAGAACCAGGCAGCGATGGCGAGCCCTCCAACAGCGGTATTGACGATCGGCGAATGGTGGTGAAGGCCTGATTGGCTTCCACGACGACAAAGGGCAGCTATTCTCAACATGGTGCAGCTCAGATCAAGTCCTAGGGCTCGATTCATCAGTCATCACCACTAAACCAGGCCACTCAGTACTGCTCTCTCTATGCTTTGGCTATGATTTTCTCACTAATTACCAGGAAATCAGCTAAACATGTCATCCTAAGTTATTTACTTATCGAAGGTCCCATTACAGACTATAGTGTGTACTTGTGGAAGATTCGCAAGCCACGTGCATTCACTTATAGACCAGATCCATCATGGACCCCCATGTATGGATCTAGCTGGAGTTTAATCTTATTGGGGACAAAATGTGATCTATCATTGCAAACAAATCAAGTAGGATTGCTTCAAAAATAAGAAGCAATGTTATTATACATAAAACTCTAATGAAGATTTGTATAGTATAGATTCGTCTATCTATAACTGTTTATATTTTTTGCACCGTGTATTGACCTTGTTGTCAATTTGCGGGGGCAGTTTGCCTTCAGTGGCGACTTTCTACATTTAGCCAAAATTAGCATGACGGTTTGAAACGAGGGACATAGATTAGTCCCAAATATCGCGTAAGGAGTCGAAAAGTTTTTGCGATAGAAGTTACAATATATGTACTTACAAAATGAGAAAGCACCTTTGTTGTATTTCATTTCTTTTTGACTCATGGAAACGAAAAGGCCTAGCTCATTCTGGCATCTTGAGTGTGCATTTTCCAGGGAAAAGTATTAGAAAAATCTTAAAATTATTGCATTTATGCTAATTTAATCTAAAACCTTTTCACGTAGTGCCAATTTATTCCTTCCGGTTAATTTTGGCCCGATATTGTTGACGTAGACGTCAACCAGCTTATGTGGCACTGCTGGCGTCGATGTGAATAATTTTTTTTCCTTTATTTTCTTTCTTTTATTTTCTTTTTTCCTTTCCTTTCTTCTTCCTGTAGCCGGTCGCTAGACCTCTGCGACCGGCCAGAGGCTAGGGCCATCAAGGTTGAGCCTTGTAGGATGGTTGCAAGGCGACCTTGCGCTGGGCTGGCGAGGCTTGCCCTCGCTAGAAGCCGCAAGGTTGAGCCTCGTCCATGGCTAACAAGGCTTAACCTCACGGGCCCTAGCCTCTGGCCGGTTGCCTCTAGAGGAAGAAGAAAGGAAAGGAAAAAAAAAGGAAAGAAAAGAAAAGAAAAGAAAAGAAAAAGGAAAAAGAAAAGAACATAAATAAATCAGAAAAATATTATAGTATTATTAAAAGTTGTCTATGTTAACGCCGGCCATACCACATAAGCTGACCGAGCGTCACATCAATAATATCAAGCCAAAATTAGTCGGAAAGATTGAATTGGCACTACGTGAAAATGTTTAGGACTAAATTGGTACTAATACAATTGGTTGAAAACTTTTTTAACACTTCTCTAGCATTTTCCAAACAACTTGCTGTCGCTGGAAATCCGCCACACTTGATAAACATTGCAAAGTTCTCACAAAGTTAAGTGCTACGTATATCAGCTAGTTTAAGATTATATTCGACATGCATAAAGTGCAGCTTATAAGATCCAGAACAATTTTCAAGTTCAAGCGCAATTATAATACCTCTCTCGAAATCTCAACACCGGTATATCATTCCATAATCCAAAAGCTTACATAATAGATTTCAGAAAGAAAAGCAAAGGGAAGATTGCCTAAGGCCATGCTACATCATAAAATCTCCACTTAAATCCATCGCGCTTGAGTATATCTCTTATTCAAGGAAACCTTTATTATGATAGCGTGCAACTGCTTGCGGGGAGATCGATCCTCGCTCAAGGAGGAGTGGTAACACCTGCACCAAGAAAAATGGCACGCTCAGAGTCAAGTTATCAGCTAGCTCGAAAGCTTCAATTTTGACATTCATTCGCTGCATGCGATCGATAAACTACAGTAATCGAAACAAAAGGTGACGATCGTTGAGCTTCCAGCCGGTTGATAGCCAGAGAGAGAGAGAGTAGAGAGAGAGAGACAGATGTACTTCCACACTTGAAGTTGCGAGGGACAGTCCTTCCACAGCCCTCGATCTGCTTGATGGTGCGATCGACGCCGATGAGAGCAGCCAGTTTAGGGGTGACATAAGGGCACACACACTCGACATGAGTAACCCTCACCCTCGCGCAACACTCGGGAGATGGCTGTCTCCCGAATATCACAGGCCTGCACTTACCCCCCAACTGCTTCCTCTCTTCCTTGCACTCACTCGGGCTCGTCTGACCACTCACCAGCACATTGCTCATGGTCACGACTATTGTCGCAACCACCACCAGCATCATCGTCACTCGCAACACCGATCTCATCGTCAATATTCTAGCTGCTCTGTCTTACTTTCTCTTTTCTTTTCTATTTGGGCTCTCGAGTCCTACGAGGGTTGATCAGTGAGTAGCAGATGCCTAAGAGCGAAGGAATGCCCTTCGATTTATAGAGATCATGAACGGAGAGATTTGGCCGGTCACGAAGTAAATTAAACGCTGTAATAGTCGATAGGTCTGGTCTGTGTCGGACCACAAACTTCATGTTCACATCTACGTAAAAGACGTCCAAGACCACGACCAAGGCATTTACGACATGGAAGAAATGATCCAATAGCGTGTTGAAGTTGATGATACGTGGTCAAACATACGAATATTGTGTTGGCATTTCATCTATCGGAGCATGAAGAGCTTTCTTCTCGGGGCACTTAACGAGAACATTCATATAGGAGCTATGCATGAACTTCATAAATATGTTATGCCACATAATACATACTAAACACCATCTTTTTATGTGAAAACCGGATAAGAAAAGTGCAGTAATTATATTAGCTCTTGCATGTATGGAGTATCAAATGGGAGATCACTTGTATTCTACTCCCAGGATTGATGGTGAGAGCTTAAAGTCAAATGCATTGCCATAGTCGTAACAATCTAAATAAACGAAATGGAAATTGGCAAAGTTTGCCATATCTTAGCTAGGCGTTTATGGAATTATTCCAGCAGATTGGTCTAGTAATCAGGGGGTGGCCGCGACCACTTCATAAGCTATTGATAGAGTAGTGCACGGTATAAGAGTGCTTTACCTGTTAGGTTATATTTGTTAGAATATGTTGTATAGTTTTGTAGGATTTCCTCTTTCTCTTTGGTCCCACATAGGAAGAATGCTAGGCCCCTTTACTCCTTTAAGCCTATATAAAGGCTTCTCATGTACATTGTTTGCTACACCATTATAAAAGAACAAATACCTTTCTCTTTTAATCTTTTTTTTCTTATCATGATATCAGAGCTAAGATCATTGTCTTAAAGAGTATGCTCTGCGATTGCCATCAATTGAATCTTTCGCATCAGAAATTAAGACAATGAGCTCATTATTTTTTAAAGTATGCTTTTGCGGCTGCCATAAATTGGATCTTCCGCATCAGAAATTAAGATAATGAGTTTAGGGCTTTTGGGCCATCATCCTTGCTCGTTCTAATCCGCGCTTCTTCTTTCTCGATCCTTTCGATCACCTCAATCCATATTTCTAACTTTGCTAGTGTTTTCTTTTTCTGTCATCATGGGTGATTCTAGTGATCGTATTGACGTCAAACTTGATGGTTCAAACTATTCTCTTTGGAAACCATCGGCAATGGCAGCACTTGTTTACCGCGACTTGTTTGAGCATGTTGAGGGACTTTGTCCTTGTCCTGGTGCTTTTAACAGTGAATCATCTGATGAAGTTGCCACGCGTGCCGCTGAAATTCGAGCATGGAATGTTGCTAATCGAAACATGGGCTATCATTTTTGGTTCCAATGATCCTGCTCTTCGCCCACAATTTTTAATATTGTTGAGGCAAAAAGTTTATGGGATCAGCTTGCCGAGATGTTCACCCGAACATTCGAGTTTATCGCGGAGCAAGAAGTTTACAATATACGCAAGGGTCTCGTTCTATTCGAGATTTCTACAATTACATGCACTCACTTTGGAGTCAACTGGATATTCTTGGTCTTATTCTCTGCCCATCATGCCTGAACTGTACTCGATGTCCATCTACTCGGCTTCAAACTCAAGATAGGCACCGTCTACATTCTTTTCTTATGAAGCTCGGCTCTCCCTATGAAGGTGTTTGCAGCCAACTTCTTCACCGCTCTCCAAGACCATCCCTGCTGACTTGTGCATTTTCAATGGGAAACTTCGTCTTGGTCTTCTTTCCTCCTCGCATTTATGCTCAATTTGGTGCTCCATCACGTATTCCGCCTACAGTTTTGGCTGCTCCACCACGTTCCTTCGCCTAATTTTGGTCCTCGCCGCCTTTCATGTACGTATTGTCATCGTCCACCGTCATGAGGTCACATTGTTGGAAGAAGAGGAATGCTTCACGCCTTTCTGTATCACCACGAGTCAATTCCAATCTCTCAACCTATTACTCTGGTTTCTCCCTTTTCTTTTTTGAGGCACAACTTGCCCGTTTGAGTCCTTCTTTGCCCGTGTCTTTTCCCGATTCTGGTACTTCTACAACTCTCTCATCTGCTGGAAGCTTACCAAAACTGCGGCTACTCCACCTTCGGTGATATTTCCACTACTTGGATACTTGACTCGGGATGCTGCTAGACATATGTCTACTTCCGCTATTTTTTCTCACTAAGCTCTCGAGCTCAAGCAACCAACACATTTCTTTCTTGCTAATGGTTCTCCTCTAGTAGCTACCCGACAGGATACTCTTACCGTCTCTGAAGATTTCAATGTCCCGATGTGTTACATGTTCCCTCTTTGGCTCTCAATTTATTATCTCATTGGACAACTCACCCAGATCTTTTGGATGTCTTTGTAAGCTTTACAAATAGCTCTTGCTTTGTGCGAGGATCGTTTGAGTGGCAAGATGATTAGCGAGAAAAAAATGGACTTTATATTATGCAACATCTCCATCTTCCAACTTCCTCTCTTCCTCATCACCGTATTGGCTACCCTCGATCTTGCTCGGTGGCATCAGCGTCTTGGACATATTCCGTCTTCTCGTCTCGCCGTCCTTCACCAACAAGGTGCTTTGGGTCCTATTTCTTCTGGTAGTCTTCCTCCATGTTCTATCTGCCCTTTGGCCAAGCAATCTGCTAAGCCTTTTCCTGTTAGTAACTCTAGAACTAGTGCGATCTTCGATCTTGTTCATTCTGATGTTTGGGGTCCTGCCCCGCTCTCTTCCAAGAGTGGTTTCAAATATTATGTATCTTTTATTGATGATTATTCTCGCATACATGGGTCTATCTTAAACAACTCTTTACCATCTATCAGGTCTTTTACTTCCATGGTTTCCACACAATTTAATACAAAAATCAAAGTTTTCCGTTCGGATTCTCAGAATATATCTAAGGTGTCTTTCGTTTCTCTCTTAGCTAGTGATGGTACACTTCCTCGCCATCTTGTCCCGACCAGCTCAAAATGGAGTTGCTGAGCATAAGATTCTAGAGACCACTCGAGCTCTCTTACTTGGCACATCTGTTCCCACCGGGTTATAATTGAGGCTCTTCTCATTCTTTGTTCATCTAATTAATCGCCTACCCTCATCGTTCTCCATCAAGACACCCCGTTTCATCATCTCTAATCTCAAAAAGCTATAATCATCTTGAGTTTTTGGTTGTACTTGTTTTGTCATTCTTCCAAGAAAAGTACAAAGCTTACACCAGC
The DNA here is from genome assembly GCA_024733475.1 of Syzygium grande. NCBI lineage: Eukaryota > Viridiplantae > Streptophyta > Magnoliopsida > Myrtales > Myrtaceae > Syzygium > Syzygium grande. The sequence continues at coordinate 389,054 of JAMXDD010000010.1, read as the reverse complement.
TCTATCTCATGTGCATTCTTGGGTTCTACATCACAAAATATCCACCCAAAATCCATCGCGCTTGACGTATTTCTCATGATGTTATTTCATGAACACATCTCTTTCTTTTCAAATACTACACCTCATGTTTCGCTCCTGTTCCATTTATGGATTTTCCTCGATCCTCTACCTAATCCTTCTAGTTCCTCTTCTGCACCAATCTAGATATATTACCACCTTCTCCATCTTCACCTATCCGCATCTAGCTCGAAAACTTCAATTTCAACATTCTGCACAACTAGAGCCAAATCCTCCTCGAGATCAATAAACCTACAGTAATTGAAAACCAAAGGTGTTGATGCTACTTCTTATTCTCTTGAGTTTGGATCCTTTTTCGCTGCTGTTCATGATAGCCTACTAGTTATCGATAGAGGCGAGAAAGTAAATGGCTTCTCGGCTTTGAGAGTAGTTACTTGGGACTTGTGGCTCTCCCTCCAGCCTCCCTTGTATCTTGCCAATAGATATATAAGATTAAGACTGCGACGATGGCGAGATTAGAGCGTTACAAAACTTTAGGGTTGACATAAGGGTTTCACGAGTATGGTATCGACTATGAGGAGACCTTTGCCCCGTAGCAAAGATGACATCTGTCCCCGAATTATCTTCAATTCGCCTTGGCCTCTCTTTTCAACTTGATGTGAAGAATGCTTTTCTTCACTTGATCTTCACGTGAAGATATCTTTATGCAACCTCCGCTTGTCTTGCTCACCACTCAGGTTTGCATTGCTCATGGTCAGCTCTTTATGGTCTCAAACAAGCTCCTCGTCCTTGGTTTGAAAAGTTCGATAATGCTATTCGATCTGCTGGTTTCATTCAAAGTGAGGCTGATCATGCTATGTTTATTCATACCTCTTCTTCAGTCTGCACTATTCTTCTTCTTTATGTTGATGATATGGTCATCACCGAGAGATGATCGTGACCATATTGAGCATACCAAGCGGCACCTTCAGCAACATTTTGCCATGAAGGATCTAGGACCACTTCTATTTTCTTGGGCTTGAGATTGCTCATGAACGTGGTATTCTCATTTCTAAGCGAGAAATATACACGATATTCTGTCCGTGGCTGCTCTATCGATTCACGTCAGGTCACTCCTATTGAGCTAAATCAAAAGTTTTGCCCATGTTCATGGAGAACTTCTTTTCGATGTCACCCGCCATCGGACCTTGGTTGGCGGCATTATTTATCTTACTATCTCCCGACCCGACAAATGATGCTATTCATGTTGTTAGTCGGTTTGTTGCTGCTCCTCGAACAACTCATTATGCGGCTGTTCTAAGGATTTTGCGCTATCTTTGAGGCACTTTATCGCGTTCCTTATTTCTACCATCCTCTTACGAGCTCTCAAGTTGCGTGGCCTATTCTAATGCTAATTGGGCTTCCAATGTCATATAGGAGAATCTATCAATGAACTTATTGCATTTTTCTTGGCGATTCACTTATTTCTTGGCGTTCAAGAAACAACATATTGTCTCACGCCCTCTTTCCGAATATGTGTGCTATGGGTTAAGAAAAGTGTTGAGATTGTTTGGCTTCGCTACTTACTTGCTGATATGAGAGTTTCACTTGGATCCTACTCCTCTGCATTGTGACAACAAATGCCATTCATATCGATCAAATCCAGTCTTTCATGAGCTGTACAAAACATGTTGAGATCGATTGTCATCGACTCGTCATCATGTCTAAGTTCGCACTATTTCACTTCCTTTTGTTGGAACTGAGAATCAACTTGCCAATTGTTTTACGAAGGCTCTTACATCACAACGTTTTAATTTTCTTCTTTCCAAACTCTCATTATTTGATCCACCTTGAGTTTGAGGGGGGGTGTTAGAATATGTTGTATAGTTTTGTAGGATTTCCTCTTTCTCTTTGGTCCCACATAGGAAGAATGCTAGGCCCCTTTACTCCTCTAAGCCTATATAAAGGCTTCTCATGTACATTGTTTGCTACACCATTATAAGAGAACAAATACCTTTCTCTTTTAATCTTTCTTTCTTATCAATATTTTCCCCCATTTATGATTAAAATGAAATTTTTGACTGGATAGTTATAAATTATATGCATATTCCACATACAAAATCAATCATAAAAGTAAGTTATGTCCATACTTGTAATCTAAGGCCATCTTTAATCGTGGATATAAGAAAATACGACTGTAGATATTATTAGTGCCACCTAAATTCCTCATTTAATAACTTCTTCCAGAGACAAAATGAACGTTCTTAAGTTACATCTATATTGAACGGTAATAAAGTTAAATGGCAACTTTTAAACGTACAGTAGAAGTTAGCGACAAGAATGATGTGGAAAATCATCTTTGACTGATCTGCTTCTGGATGTTTGTCGCTTTTTTTGTTTGGCCTACAGCTATGGTTAGGTTGCCGCGATTCATGTCGAAATAGCGCTACAGTTTCAAAGAGATAAAAACGTGATGTGGATCCTTTGAAGAGCAATCCCCAGCAATTCCAATTGCACAAGCCTTAAGGTACCTTCTGCTTACTTTCCATCAAAACTGTTGAACATAGTTTGACGGCGTAGTTGACCCCCGAAAGACCTGCTATTGAACCGTTATTCTATATGGGTCTTCCCCAGAAAGCGATGCGACGATTTCTTAGTCGAGAGATAATGGAACCAAGAGTCCTTGAAGTATTTGGATTTGTGCATTCGCCGGCCATTTGACTGCAATATCGGCATTTCCCGTTCAAGCATTTCAAGGAAGGACTAATATTGCACAAAAGGAAAAAGTCTACAGACGTAATTGCACGTAAAAAAAAAACATACAAAGACGACATTGCCCAAAACGAAAAGTTCAGAGACCTCCATGCCATTGTCCCTCAAATTTTTTGGACGACAAGCTGTATTTTGATGTTTTGAAGAAGTTAATTCAGTACTTAGCCCTTGTACCTTACAATAGATAGATAATTCTAAATTTGAATTTATAAACAAGTGAGATTTATTCAGTTCAAATATCGAATAAGAAGTTATAACATTATCTTTAGATTATTTTCTTTTATATGCGATCGTAATCAAGCAATTACAATAAGATGAAAGACGAAAAACTTCTCTCGATCTGCATTTTCTTTTTCATTAGTGAAACCAAGACATTTTTATGCCAACATAGTGAAGTTGATTGCACGAATGTCATGACGATAATTAACAAGCAAGCACCACCACCATCACTGTTCATCAGTCGTCACCAGGTCATTCACTGTGCTTTTGCTCTTGCTAATCACCTAGGAATCAGCTAAACATGTTACCATAAGTTGATTACGTTCTCGTTGAATTGGTCAATCAAAACCTAGACTTGATCTCAAGGGTTTAATCCCATTGGGTGAATTCACTAAAAAACCCCCAACTTTTGGTCAAGTCGCAAATCTACCATAAACATTTTTTTTTGTTTTAGAAAAAACACCAAACTTTAGGTTCAGTCTTAAATCTGTTACGAACTTTTTTTTGTCTCAGAAAAAATCTCAAATTTTAAATTCAGTCCGAAATCTGCCCCGAATTTTGTTTTTTGTAAAAAAATCAGCAAATTTCAATTTATTTTTTAAAATATACCCCCGTGATCCAGTCCCAACTTGACGTCGTACTTTCAAGTTGATAACAAATCTATATCAGCAAAATAATGGGGCGATAGGTACAGACTAACGTCGCATTCCAGTTCGATAACAATTCCAACCCAATAAAAGTTGTTGAAATTCTTCAAAATAAAACCATTCTAGGACACGAAAGTTAGGAACGATAAAAAATCCATCTCAAAAAACTTTTTTTAAAATTTAAAAAAAAACCTAATTTTTAGGTTTAGTCCAAATTTGCTCCAAACTTTTCTTTGTCCTAGAAAAAGCCCAATTACTTTGTTGATGTGGATTTGCTATCTATGTGGAAGTGTCATGTCAAGTTGAGACTGGAAATAAATTGAATTTTGGTAATTTTTTTTGGTACAAAATAAATTTTAGGGCAGATTTGGGACTGATCTTAAAGTTTTGGGTTTTTTCTGAGACAAAAAAAGTTCAGGGCAAACTGGACCTAAAGTTTGGGAACTTTTTTGAGATAAAAAAAATTCGGGACAAATTTAAGACTTGACCTAAAGTTGGAGACTTTTTAAGGAATTAGACCTATTCCCATTATACCGCGTCCTTGTGGAAGTCTCTCAGGGCACATGTATTCACTTATGCTTTTTCACATGAGAGTGTTGAATTTTCAAAAAGGTGCAGCACACGCCGCCGGTGTACGTCAACGTAAAAGAAATGTTACACAAGCGGTCCCATGCATTAATTTAAGGAATATAATTGCTCATTCTTTCAAATCTATGGTGTATGAGGTCGCTTGTGTAAATTTTTTCTTTTTAATACCAACGGTATATGCTATAACTACTCTTCATTCTCCAGCCGTGGTATATGCGCCAAATTTCAATTTACCCTTCCAGTTGCAACTTAATTCAATAAGAAAATCAAAGTTCGATGTTTGAATAAATTATCAACACATCACCTTATTCAAGTCATCTTGCCAAGTCTCAACCGACCCGACAATTACTTATAAAAATTGTCACATCACATGGACCACATGGATCTAATCATCTAGATGGAGTTTATGCTTACTGGGGGCAAAATATGATCTATTACTACAAAAGAAAATATCAAGTAAGTGTGTTTTACAGTTAAAAGCAATGTCCTTCTACATAACGAATTCTAATAATATAACAGTATATTTCTAGGAATGTGTATAGAACTTTTTGTCAATTTGCGGGGGCAATTTGCCCTCAATAGCGACTTTCTGCATTTAAGCAAAAATTACGTGACGGGGGAAACAAGTGACATAGATTCATCCCCGGCATCGATATCGTGTGACAAGTCGAAAAATTGTTGAGACTTAGAAAAACATGTGAATTTACAATATAGTAAAAAAATAAGAGATTTGAGTGGGGCTGATTTCTCAAAAGAGACATTAGAGTAGACTTTGTTTCAAATAAGGGGCTGAGCTTACCGACAGTCAAATTTTCGCCAGGTTGACGAGCATGTGCGTATCATGTGCCATTTTTCTAGTCATGAGCAAGGCATTTTTGCGTAAGATGCTTTATTATTTTTTTTCTCCTTTCTCTTTTGATCTTTTCTTCTTTCTGCGGCCTGATCTCCACTCTCCGTTCATCTTCCTCCTTTCCGAACACAGCAATTCCTCATCAATCGCAGGAGCTTGACGGAGATGACTTGGGCTTAGACGGTGGTTAGTGGCAAGCATTGGAGGACGTGACAATCCTAGGGGAAAAGTGCCATAAAAGTTTTAAACCTTTTACATTAATGCCAATTTAGTCCTAAATCTTTTTTTTGTGTCAATTCAATCCTAAACCTTTTTCATTGGTGCCAATTTAGTCATAAACATTTTTTTGGTGTCAAATAAGTCCTAAACCTTTTAAATTGGCGCCAATTCAATCCTAAACCTTTTATTTTTGTGTCAATTTAGTCCTTTCAATCAATTTTAACCGGAATTTGCCAACGTGGACGCCTGCCGACCGACCGCTGATCACCGGCGCCGACGTGGCACTGATGTGGACAACTTTAATAATATTTTAATATTTTTTGAATTTTTATTTTTTTCCACTTTTTTTTGCCCCCCTCCTTTCTCTGGCTGATCGTTGGTCTGGCAACCGGCCAGAGGCCAGAGGCTGGCGAGCTCGACCTCACTCGGCGAGGGCGAGCCTCGCCTTGGTCAGGCAAGGCTCGACCTCGCCAAATCCGGCGAGGTCGGGCCTCACCACGGCCTCAGGCGACGGCTCAAGCCTCACTTGACCAAGGCAAGGCTCAAGCCCTCGCCAGATCCGGCGAGGTCGGGCCTCGCCGCGGCTTCCGGCGACGACTCGAGCCTCGCTCGACCAAGGCGAGGCTCGAGCCCTCGCCAGATCTGACGAGGTCGGGCCTCGCCGCGGCCTCCGGCGACGACTCGAGCCTCGCCCGACTAAGGCGAGGCTTGAGCCCTTGCCAGATCCGACGAGGTTGGGCCTCACCCGACCACGACGAGGCTCGAGTCATTGCTGGAGGCTGCGACGAGGTTCGAGCCATCACCGGAGGCTGCGGCGAGGCCCGACCTCGCCGAATCTAGCGAGGTCGAGCCTCGCCCAACCAAGGCAAGGCTCGCCCTCTTCGGGCGAGGCCGCCGCCCTCGCCAGTGGCCGGCGAGGTCGAGCTTGCCGACCTCTGGCCTCTGGCCGGTCGCTGGACAGGCAACCGACCAGAGGAAGGAGGGGAGGCCAAAAAAAATAGAAAAAAAGGAAAAAAATAAAAATTCAAAAAAATATTAAAATATTATTAAAATTGTCCACGTTAGCGCTGTTGACCGGCCGCCGACCAGCAGGCATCCACATCAGCAAATTCCGATCAAAATTGACCAAAAAGACTAAATTGGCACAAAAACAAAAGGTTTAGGACTGAATTGGCACCAATTTAAAAGATTTAGGACTTAATTGGCACCAAAAAAAGGTTTAAAACTAAATTGACACCAATGGAAAAGGTTTAGGATTGAATTGGCATAAAAAAAAAGATTTAAGACTAAATTGGCACTAATGCAAAAGATTTAGAACTTTTTTGGCACTTTTCCCCAGTACTAGCAACCCCAAAACCGAGCCCCTAGGGCTTGATTTAAGTGGCGATTCAAAACCAAGCAGCGATGACGAGCCCTGGAACGGCGGTATTGACGATTGGCGAATGGCGGTGAAGGCTTGAGTGGCTTCCACAAGGACAAAGGCGGCTATTCTCAACGTAGTGCAGCTCAGATGTGTCCTAGGGTTCGATTCTAGCCGCGATTTCCTCCGGGCATCCTAGCCGCGACGAAACCATGGGCGTCACTCTTTGATAAGTACATTGCTTGTGTGTGATCTGATTTTCGGCAATTATTGAGCTTAGTTAAACAAATCCAACGTAAAAATAATTGTCCGAAAATTGTTGTAACAACAAGCACCACCCCGTCATCGTTCATCGGTCATCACCAGACCACTCAGTAGTGCTCTCTCTATGCTTTTGCTCTGATTTTCCCAGAAATTACCTGAAAATCAGCTAAACATGTCATCCTAAGTTATATACTTTCTTGGTCAGCCAAAATCTAAACTCAACATCGAAGGTCCCATAATAGACTATAGTGTGTACTTGTGGAATATTCGCAGGCCACCTTCATTCACTTGTGGACCATATCCATCATGGACCCATATGTATGGATCTAGCTGGAGTTTATTCTTATTGGGGGCAAATTGTGATCTATTATTATGAACAAATCAAGTAGGATTGCTTCAAAACTAAGAAGCAATGTTGTTATACATATGACTCTAATGAAGATTTGTACCGTATAGATTTCATCTATCTATAACTGTTTATATTTTTGGGACCGTGTATTAACCTTGTTGTCAATTTGTGGGGGCAGTTCGCCTTCAGTGGCGACTTTCTACATTTAGGCAAAATTAGTGTGACAGTTTGAACGAGTGACATAGAATTGTGCCCGATATCGTGTGAGGGGTCGAAAAGTTTTTGAGATAGAAGTTACAATATATGTACTTACAAAATGAGAAAGCACCTTTGTTGCATTTCATTTCTTTGTCACTTGCGGAAATGACGAGGCCTAGCTCATTGTGGCATCTCAGGTGTGCATTTTCCAGGGAAAAGTATCGGAAAAGTGTCAAAAATGTCCTAAAACTATTGCATATATACCAATTTAGTCTTAAATCTTTTCATGTAGTGCCAATTTAGTCATTCCAGTTAATTTTGATCGAATATTACTATGTGAACGTCAACTGGCTTATGTAGTATTGCTAGCGCTAACGTGAACAATTTGTAATAGTAATTTAATATTTTTCAATTTTTTATTTTATTTTTCCTCTATTTTCTTCATTTTCTTTTTTTTTTTTCATTTCCTTTCTTCTTCCTCTAGGTGGTCACTTGACCTCGGCGACCGGCCAAAAAGGCTAGGGCCAACGAGGCCTCGCCGGATGATCACAAGGTGACCTCGCACTGGACTTTGGCGAAGGTCCCTCACAAGAGGCTGCAAGGTCACAACTTTCAACCTCTCACCTCTAATGAGACCTCACCGGCCCCGGCATCTGGCTGATTGCCTCTAGAGGAAGAAGAAAGAAAAGGAAAAAAAGGCAAGAAAAGGAAAGGAAAAAGAAAATAACAAAAATAAATTTGAGAAAATATTAAAATATTAAAAGTTATCCACGTTAGCATTAGCCATGCCACGTAGGCTAATTGAGCATCCACATTAATAATATCAGGCCAAAATTAGTCGGAAGAACTGAATAGACACTACGTGATAAGGTTTAGAATTAAATTAGCACAAATACAATAAGTTTAAGACTTTTATAACACTTTTCCCACATTTTGCAAACAACTTGCTATTGCTCGAAATCGGCCAGACTTGATGAGCATTGCCAAGTTCTCACGAAGTTAAGTGCTATGTATATCAGCTGGTTTAAGATTACATTCGACATACATAAAGTGCAGCTAATAAGATCCAGAACAATTTTCCAGCGCAAGCGCAATAATGACACCTCTCGCGAAATCTCAACACCGGTATATCATTCCATAATCCAAAAGCTTACATAATAGATTTCAGAAAGGAAAGCAAAGGGAAGATTGCCTAAGGCCATGCTACATCATAAAATATCCAGTTAAATCCATGGCGCTTGAGTATATCTCTTATTCAAGGAAACCTTATTATGATAGCGCACAACTGCTTGCCGGGGATCGATCCTCGCTCAAGGAGGAGTGGTGACACCTGCACCAAGAACAATGGCACGCTCAGAGTCAAGTTATCAGCTAGCTCGAAAGCTTCAATTTCAACATTCATTCGCTGCATGCGATCGATAAACTACAGTAATCGAAACAAAAGGTGATGATCATTGAGCTTCCAGCTTGAGAGAGAGAGAGAGAGAGAGAGAGAGAGAGAGAGAGAGAGAGAGAGAGAGATGTACTTCCACACTTGAAGTTGCGAGGGACGGTCCGGCCACAGCCCTCGATCTGTTTGATGGTGCGGTCGATGCCGATCAGAGCAGCCAATTTGGGGGTGACATAAGGGCACACGCACTCGACATGAGTAACCCTCACCCTCGCGCAACACTCGGGAGATGGCTGTCTCCCGAATATCACAGGCCTGCATTTACCCTCCAACTGCTTCCTCTCTTCCTTGCACTGGCTTGGGCTCGTCTGGCCACTCACCAGCACATTGCTCATGGTCACGACTATTGTCGCGACCACTAGCAGCATCATCGTCACTTGTGACACCGATCTCATCATCGATATTCGAGCTGCTCTCTCTTACTTTCTCTTTTCTTTTCTTTTTGGGCTCTCAAGTCCTACGAGGGTTGATCAGTGAGTAGAGAATGCCTAAGAGCGAAGAAATGCCCTTCAATTTATAGAGATCATGAACGAAGAGATCTGGCCGGCCACGAAGTAAATCAAACGTTGTAATAGTCGATAGGTCTGGTCTGTGTCGGAACGCATACTTCATGTTCACATCTACGTAAAAGACGTCCAAGACCATGACCAAGGCATGTACGACATGGAAGAAAAGATCCAATAGCGTGTTAAAGTTAATGATTCGTGGTCAAACATACGAATATTGTGTTGGTATTTTATATATCGGAGCATGAAGAGCTTTCTTCTCGGGACACTTAACGAGAACATTCATATAGGAGTTAATGCATGAACTTCATAAATATGTTATGTGGAATAATACATGCTGAGCACCCTCTTTTATGTGAAAAGCGGATAAGAAAGGCGAGATAATTATATTAGCTCTTGCATGTTTGAAGAATCAAATAGGAGACCACCTGTATTCTAATGCCAAGATTGATCGATGGTGAGAGCTTAAAGTCATATGCATTGCCATAGTCGTAACTATCTAAATAAAGGAGATGGAAATGGCAAAGTTTGCCATATCTTCTATAGGCGTTTATGGAATTATGACAGCAGATTGGTCTAGTAATCAGGGGGTGGCCGCGACCACTACATAAGCTATTGACGGCGTGGACAGTATAAGAGTGCTTTACATGCTGGGATATATTTTCCCCCATTTACGATTAAATTGAAATTTCTAATTGGATAGTTATAAATAATATGAATATCATCCGCATGCAAGCTTAATCAATCATAAATGTGAGCATAAGAAAATATGACCCGTAGATATTATTTGTGCCAGGAAAATTCATCATTTAATAAACCTTCTAGAGACGAAATGAACTCTCTTAAGTAACATCTATATCGAACAACAATAATGTTAAATGGAAACTTTTAAACGTACAGCAGAAGTTAGCCACTAGAATGCTGTGGGAAATCATCTTTGACTGATCTGCTTCCGGTTGTTTGTCGCTTGTTTGTTTGGCCTACAGCTATGGTTAGGCTGCCGCGATTCATGTCGACATAGTGCTACAGTTTCAAAGAGATAAAAACTTTATGTGGATCCTTCGAAGAGCAATCACCAGCAATTCCAATTGCATAAGCCGTAAGGTACCTTCTGCTTACTTTCCATCAAAACTGTTGAACATAGCTTGACAGCGTAGTTGACCCGCAAAAGGCCTGCTATTGAACCATTATTCTATATGGGTCTTCCCCAGAAAGCGATGCGACGACTTCTTAGTCGAGAGATAATGGAACGAAGAGTTCTTGAAATATTTTGATTGGTGCATTGACCGGACATTTGACTGCAATATCAGCATTTCCATCCAAGTATTTTAAGGAAAGACTAATACTACACAAATCGAAAAAGTCTAAAAACGTAATTGCATTAAAAAATATATATACAAAGACGACATTGCGCAAAACGAAAAGTTCAAAGACCTTCACGTGATTGTCCCTTTGTTCGATCGTAATGGGATTTTTTGGACGACAAGATGTATTTTGATGTCGTAAGGAAGTTAATTCAGTACTTAGCCCTTTTACTTTACAATAGATAGATAATTCTAAATGTGAATTTCGAAACAAGTGAGATTTATTCAGTTCAAATATCGAATAAGAAGTTATGATATGATCTTTAGATTTTTTTTTTTATTATAAGCGATCGCAATTAACCAATTACATGAAGGGAATTCAACGTAGGAAAAATCTAATGCACGCAATGATATGGAATCAGATACGTTTGGACCCTCGGGTATTTAGTTCGAATGCACGAGACATGTTCAGTTCGCGTGAACAGCAAAAACTAAAACAAAGTCAAAGTCATTTAAGAGAAAAATCAATGGAAGGAGACATATAATTCCACAGCAATGTAGACCCGCAACCGCGACGTCCATGGTCTTCGTCTTCGAATGAGAGGGATGCCGGCAGCTTCTCAAAGATAGGGAATTCTCGACATTATCAATATCCTCGTTAAACTATAAAAAAAAAATTTGATCTTGTAGCTTGCTTAACTGTTCTTTATTTTTCAATATTTGTAGCACTCTCTGTAAATATCAATTGATCTAAGTACATTTTCGAGGTGAAGTATATCGAGATATTTAAGAACTCTTCTATTAACTAATTAAAAAAACAACTCCAACATTACCTTTATATATAGGAGCGCGTGTCGAATTTAGAGTTGGATGACTCATTAAAATAATTAATTCCTTCTATGTTTTGTCACGATAAAACCAAAGGGATAATATTGTTATATCCCATGCCAATTCTAGATATTTTGTTGAGTCCGTCAATAAATAAGAGATAATCAATAGATTATTTGTATCCTTTGCAAATGGTGAATTCACGACCGTGTATCGCATGCAATCATTATAATGTAAATTTCAAATTTGTATATCAAGTGCGAACTTATTTTTATTAAGGAAAAATCATCAAAAAAATCCTAAATATATTGTACGGATTCCAATTCACTCATGAACTTTTTAATTTGGCCAAAGAAATACTAAACCTTTTTTAGATCGTCTCATTAAATATCGTCCACGTCAGACGCCAACCGTGTCACATCAATGTCATGCAGGACGACTGATGTAACTGGACCGCCATGTTAGCGATTTCTAGCCTAGATTGACAAGATGGACTAAATTAAAAATTGTCAAAAGATTTATGACTAAATTGAAAAATTTAGAACCGAATAGGCATTCAAACAATAAGTTTAGGACTTTTTGAATTATTTCTCTAAATTATTGACTTCAAAATTCGTTCTTGATGTGGAATGATGACGATCCTCATCCCAAATGTTTCTCCTCTACTACTTCTATAACACTGGCTCATGCCCCTCACAATAACGTTCTTATGTGAGGTTATTTGTGCATCAGATTAGAAGAGAGATTTGAGCACCATTTATAGAGTTTTTAATGCGTCCCCTCTCATCACAGATTAGGCTTTACTCGGCCCACACTAGCCAGTCTCATATCAGGCTAATCAAGAATCGTTATATCTTATCTTACTAAATCAATCCCGTAAAACGGTAAATTACAATCTCAATTAGTTGGGCTCACATCAGAAAAACTCTTATAGCTTTCACGTTAAGACCGAACTCTCCTCTTTGCTTATTATTTTTAAAAGCTCTCTCTCTTTTTTTTATCGGATGTCTCCGAAGAGACCAAGCTCTTTCTCTTAGCCGCCACCTAACGAGCACACATGCATGAATTCAGCTATCTTCAAACCCTCTTTTTGATTCAAGCTCTCTCACCATGCCAATAGACTTAAGAATAATTCCCAGCAGGCAACACTTTCTCTTCTTCCACTAGATTTCCACCCACCAAACTTGTTGCTTAAGCGGTGGAAATTGTTGCGAAAGCCAAGCGATCGAATAATAAAATTGACAGAATAAGAAAATAATCGAACACCAAATTTATGTGGTTCGATCGTAGTGACCTACGTCCACGGGGAGAGCAGCATGAAATTCCACTATAGATCAAACGATACAACGGAGATTACAACCACACTCGAGTCACTCAAACACTTTCAGTGTTTCTCAAGCCCCAATTACATCCAATAACTCACGCAGTGTTTAGCCCCACAATTCCTCACGAAATAATCTCTCAATCTCGCAAAAGAATTGTACACAAATCTTATCGCAAGATTTATGCTTGAACACTAATTCTACTTGGATGTAATTCACGAACGAAAATCAAGAAGCTACAACCAAGCACTCGCTTGCAGAGCGGCGCTTCAATTCTTTTTTCTATAACTTCTCGGAGCAACCCACCACTTTATATATAATAGCTGCCAACTTCAACGTGAAAAGAAAAAGTTAATTTCATAGTGTTCTTATTTCATCTTTTTCTTTTTTTTTATCTGACACAATTGGCAACGCGGTCAAAGATGGACTTTCCTTTTCTTTTTCGTTGTGTTGGCTGTCTCCATAAGGATTTTATTTCCTTCTTGTTTTGCTCCAACTCTTGCATATTAGGAAAGCAAATTTTCAATATTTCTTTTGCTCGATTTCGGATGTCCGCAAAATATCCAATTCAAAATATTTAGATTTTCGCTTCGAGCTTAAACTCGAGACATATATTCAACAATCTCCACCTTGGCTCGACGTTTGAGCCAAATCACAATCGCTTTAATAGAATCCGAATTTCGATACTACTCTCCCACAACCCCAATGGGCTCAACCGCCATAGATGTCTTTCAAGTCCAAGCCTCGTTTGAACTTCGCCATAGCCGTAGACCTCATCAAAACACTAACTCCACATGCACCTTTAACCGCTCCACAAGGATTTTCCGATACAAGCTTCTCAATCATAGATAAAGCAAAACCATCATTGCATCCACATCTATCAGGAGACCGAATACGCACCTTATCAATATCAGCAGTTACAGCAACTGTTGGCTCAATAGGCTCCACCTCGCTACAAGCACCATCCGTGTTGTTTATTTCGCTAGTACTCGCTACCTCAAGAGTTTCTGGTTGCAACTCCACCTCAAGCTGAACACCGTATAGATCCGTATGAACACTGCTATTAACACTCCTAGCTAGAAATACTGGAGACTCATCAAATATAACTTCTCTGCTGATAACATGTGAATTTAATTCCGGGCACCACAACTTATAGCCCCGCTCACCTTGTGCATAACCTAGGAACATGTACTTTCTTGTCCTTCCATCGAGCTTACCATCACTAACTCGAACATAACATGGACAACCAAATATTCTAAGAACAGAATAATCAGCAACGTTATCTAACCACACTTCTTCGGAAGTCCGACATTTAATCGCAATCGATGGGGATCTATTCTTCAAGTTCGCCACCTCTTCTAGCCATACCGGCACTAGAGAGCATTTTATGGGCCGTCTCTAGTAATGTTTTGATCATCAACTTTGCAACTTGTTGTGGTTCATTGACACTAGTGCGGTGTCTCACTATGTCTTCCTTCATGCATAATTCGTTTAACAGCTCCGAGCAAAAATTCATACTCTCCTTTTTCGATCAAAGCTTTTAACTGCTCGATCCTGACAATAGCATCAAACTTGTACCTAAGCACAAACACCCACGTCTTCCTTGAGTAGTCATCAACAACTGTTAGCATAAATCTAACACTCTTCCTCGAAAGAAATAGCGACAACCTACAAACATCTAAGTGAATTAATTCTGCAATATCCGTAGTTTCTCTGACAACCGTACTAAACTGCACTTTCTGCCGTTGATCACAGCACTTGCATACATTCAGTTCATTAGCCACAAAATCACATAGCAAATTTCTTTCACTTAGAACCTTCAAGCTTCTCTCACTAATGTGTCCTAAACGCATATGCCACAATTTAGACTCTCGAACAGATGCATTTGACGTCTCCGCAACGAATTCCGTCACTGTGTCACCTTGAAGCTCATACAGGCCATTATGTTTAATTCCTTTCATTGTCACCAAGGCACCTCGAACAACTTTCAAAACTCCACATTATGAAGAATACCGACACCCAGCTAAATCTAGGGTACTCAAGGAAATCAGATTTTTCTTCAACTCTGGAACATGCCTCACTCCAGTCAATGTCCACACAATACCATTATGCATTCTGATTTTGACATCACCAACACCAATAACATCACATTCAGCATTGTTCCCCAACTGCACTTTACTATTATCCGTGCACTGATAAGTAGTAAACCAGTTCCTGTTTGGTGTAGCATGAATAGAACAATCAGAATCCATAATCCATCCATCAAACGATGAATCATCAGTGACAAACAAGACATAATCAGCATCATCCGAATTACCATCAGCTATAGCTGCAATATCATCCATAGGATCAACTCTAATTCCCTTACCTTTGTCGTTCTTCAGCTTAAGGCAAGCCCTTCGAAGATGCCCCCTCTTGCCATAGCTCCAACAGGCAATACCACTAATCCCAGACTGACTTCGTCTATTCGAGTTCATACTACACGTGTACCGGTTCTTCCTCTATTTTCACCTACTAAAGCAGCAGATATATGTTCGCCAAATTCTCTTCTACGGATGTCTTCGCTCAGAATTAAATCTCGAACACCATCAAACGTCAAACTTGTTGACCCGGAGGAATTACTAACAGCAGTTTGGTGGGCAATGAGGATAATAGAATCAAAACACGTTCCTCATCTTCAAAGTCAATATCAACTGAACTCAATTGATTAACCAATTCATTAATATGATCAACAAATGATGCACCTTCGCTCATCTTCAAATTAAGCAGACGCGTCGCATCAAGTAGACTTTGTTGATCGCAGATGGCTTCTCGTACATGTCCGGCAATCAAACCCGCGTTGGTCTTCTCATTCCACGATGTTAAACGCGACGTTACAAGCCAATGTCACCGAATAACACCCAAAGCTCATCTATCCAGCAATTCCCAATCAGCTTGCTTCATCATCTACGGCTTCTCCCAGACAAGGGCAAGTGCGGTTTCATCGATATAGATTATCCTCAATCGCATCTTCCGAAACCAAAATCTTTCCCATCAAATCTGCCGATTTTCACTTTTCCTTCTTCTATCGCCATCGATTCGCTTCAACTCAGCCAAGCCAGGCTCGAAGAAAGCCAAGCAATCGAAAATAAAATTGACAGAATAAGAAAATAATCGAACACCAGTTTACGTGGTTCGGTCGTAGTGACCTCGTCCAAGCTTCCACTATAGATCAAAAGCGATACACGAAGATTACAACCACACTGGTAAGCCCTAATTACACCCAATAACTCACGTAGTGTTTAGCCCCACAATTTCTCACGAAATAATCTCTCAATCTACTTAAAAGAATTGTACACAAATCTTATCGCAAAGATTTATGCTTGAACACTAATTCTACTTGGATGTAATTCACGAGCGAAAATCAAGAAGCTACAACCAAGCACTGAATCTAATTCTTTTTCTGTAACTTCTCGGAGCAACCCACCACTTTATATATAATAGCTGCCAACTTCAACGTGAAAAGAAAAAGTTAATTTCATAGTGTTCTTATTTCATCTTTTTCTTTTTTTTATCTGACACAATTGGCAACGCGGTCAAAGATGGACTTTCCTTTTCTTTTTCGTTGCGTTGGCTGACTCCATAAGGATTTCATTTCCTTCTTGTTTTGCTGCCAACTCTTGCATATTAGGAAAGCAAATTTCCAATATTTCTTTTGCTCGATTTCGGACGTCCGCAAAATATTCAATTCAAAATATTTAGATTTTCGCTTCGAGCTTAAACTCGATACATATATTCAACAGAAATCAAGACCAAACACCTCCACTCAAAACTTGACATTTAATTTGACCAAGCCACTTCATAATCAATCCGATAATCACCACTTAGGCTGAGTGGTGCATGAGATCGTGGTCGCCCGTGGTAGTGCCGCTCCCGGGTTGGGAGCTATGGGTGGCCGGCAAGAGAAGATCTGGCACATTGGGGCCGTTTTGGCGCCGGAGAACCTTGCAGAGAAGAAGGAAAAGAAATCGCTGGACTTGGTACACAAGGTGCCGCACTAAAACCTGCAGGGACTCAACTGCTAGCTACGAGCTGGAGGTTTGCCTGAATCTAACTTCGATCGCGCGCCCAGGGATGGCTTGATGTTGTCGCAATCATTCGCATCTCATTGTGCTATGGACGATAAATTATTAGGAAAGTAGAAAAAATAAAAAAGGAAAATAAGTAAATTTTTACGCGGAAAATCCTTTCAAAAAAGGGAAAAACCACGGTACGGCCCTTATAAGCGAGCCATTTATGATTATAATAGTAGAGATTTGGACCTACCGATCTAATTGAGGAATGGATAGCAATACGAAAACTTCAACTAGTCAAGCATTTGAATCTTAGGGTGCGTTTGTTTGAGTGAAATTTTTTTTTTGCAAATTAGTTTTATAAACTTCCACTCGTTTGGTTTGCTAAAAATAATCAATCAACAAAAAAACAAAAAACTATTTATGATTAGAGAGAATACGCGTTCTTAAAGTTAGGGGAAATGAATCCCCTAGCTTGATAACGGAAAAATGAAAATGATTTTCCGAAAAGTATTTTTCTTTGTCATAAAATTTTCCCCTAAAAGAACACGCCCTTAATTAATATTTCAATTTCGGCCACTATGACCACATATGTGGTGCCTGTTGAAAGAATACAAGTATAAAAGGAGTGCACATCCTCAGAATTCAGACAGAGACAAGTATGCACATGGTAGAACAATGCAACGTTTACAATAAGAGATGTGGTGGCATGAACAATGCCACCGAATTGCGCCACATCATGATTCGCCATAGTGTATACTCAGCAAGAGCGTGCATTAAACAATACAAAGACATTTAAGTGGTCATTACATTTTGGTGATCAAAATAGGAAGACTTCGGGTCTGTTTTTCTATACGTTAGGAGGAGGAAGAAGCCATTTGGAGCCCACGATGAAGGACAAAGAGATGTAATTTTGTACTTCTGCGTCGCTCAGCTGCTTCGCGAATTTGGCCCGCCCTGCTGGGTTCGATCCCGGTCCCGAACACCTGTACTCTCTGAACATCACCGTCCTACCAAGTGGGAAGAAACTTTCGTTACGATTTCGTTCCGTATGTATATGGTTGTGCGTGTATGAAGCCATGCATGATCGTGCTCAAGCAATTACGTCCATTCACCCCATCCCCTTCGGTGAGGTGGGCCGCCGTCAATATCTATGTTATGTAAGTTGATCTCGCACTTCATGAGCTAGAGTTGCATGCTTGCAATAACCTGGTGGTGAATGTTATTATATACCTGTCGCGCTCGGGATGGAAGTTGTTGGACCAGCCGATGGGGGCGACGACACTGCTCATGTCGGTGTAAGAGAAGATCACCCTCGGGCTGGCCTTCCACGCTCTTCCCAAGAACGTGCCGTTGCCGGTTCCGGTGATGCTGCAATGCACGAACGAATAGCCGGTGTCCTCCGTGCTGCTTTCCCTTGCTTGAGCCGTTATTATGGTCAAATCATTTTCTCCCAGGACGCGTAACTCAGTGCTCTGCAGTATGCATCGCAACCATTGTTGGAGTTCAGTAGGTACTTGATTGAGTAGATTTAAAACCGATTGATTATTCTAAAGATATTCGAGGACAAGTATGGAGCACTGGTATGCATACCAAATAAAGAGAAGTCCCCGAACCGAAGATGAAATCCACAGTGCCTTCGATGTAGCAATCCTTGAAGAAATGGAAGCCCCTGTCGTCGCAGAGCGTGTCCTGGAACCCTAGCAGTCTGCAATTGTAGAAGGCCGATTTGTCGCCGGAAATCCTCAACGCCACCGCTTGTGCACCTGGCGTCTTCCCATCGGGCCTCGGCGCAGAATTCTGAAACAAATCGGTCACGATCAACATGAAAACGTACGTGCATGCACGCATGCATGCAACGATGCATGGAACTGGTAAAAAGAAAATGATTTATGCTAGGAAAGAAAAAATGAGCGGGGAAAAGGAAGTGTCGAGCTGCATCTGAAACTTGTAAACCTTGAAATGACGTAATTAAGGTTTATTAGCGAAGGAGAGAAATTCAGAAGAGTCAAACACACACAGATTGCAGATGATACGCACCGCGATGATAAGGTTGGCAGCCACGAAATAATCGGACTCGACAATGAGGGTGGCGCTATCGACCGTCCCATACTGTTGAGCCGTCCCTCCATACGTGAGCGTCGGCATGTCTTTAGGCGATCCATACAAGGTCACGAAAGGCTTGGTCCTATCAATCTTGATCTTCTCCTTGTACTCGCCGCCCGCGATCGAAATGATCACGCGCTCGCTGTTCCCCACCGGAATGCTGTCGATGGCCGCGGTCACCGTCTTGAAATCGCCACCCCCATCTTGCCGTACCCTGATCACCTTCGACCTGGCCTCCGCGGCCTCCAGATTAGGGTCCAACGTGCCCTTTCGAGCCGTGTAAGCCTGCACGTTGCCTTGGAACCAGGCGTTCACCTGGGATTTATCGGCGGGTACCGGGGTTTTGTCGTCAGAAACGGCAACCTGCGCGAGGGCGACGACAAGGGAAAGGATGGCGATCGCAAGAGGAGGGGCTCGTCTCATTCCTAATTTCTTCACCATCTTTTTGAAAGAAAAAGAGATTTGCGATACGTTTTGCTTTTCTAAGAGGTGGGCGAATGCAGGAGGGCGAGATTGAAGAGGAAAAGTGGCAAAATATATAGGGAGAATTAGGGGAAGAGAAATCCAAGAGTATGGGAGGTGTAGAGAGGTCGACGCATGTTGCTTTTTATGGGTGGCCAAGATTAGGCCGAGGATGAAAGTTGGCTTCTCTCTCTCTCTCTCTCTCAGCCTGTCTCTCTCACGCTCGGATAATTAGCATACCAATATCTAAAATAAGCTTTTTTTTTTACTTATTTATCAAAAACCATTATGAGGAAATTGTTTTCGGTATTTGAATAATGAAAAATTAATCGATTTGGCCAAAAGCCTTTTCCACGAAACTGAAAACTACGAGCATAGATTTGGAAAAACGACTCTTCTTCTGACAAGGAGGAGATCATTTTCTCTGATCTCTTGTTGCGCATCCAAGTGAGAAAGCTAGGCCCCTCCATGTCTATTTCCAATCTCTCATTAATTATTTTGATCTTTGTTTTTCAATGAGTCCCATCCTTTTTTTTTTCCATAAATCTTGTTGACCATTTCCTGAATATACTTTATCAGTGCTCGTGCTCGTCTACATTCCCAAAAACACACCTTCATATAATTTTTTTACAAATACGATTTCTTAATTTATTTCCCGATTTTTGTGTAATTCTTGTTATTTTGACGGATTATGGATAGAGATGTTGATTCAAGTTTGTTGGTCATTACATGTCATTTTTTTATGATATAAGCTACCTTAGTGGATTCACTTATTATCAAATACCATATATAAAAATATTTTTTTTTCAATTTGTTTTCAACGCTAACAAACACTAAAAAATAATTTACTTTTTCTGAAATTGAAGTTTCTAGAAAAAACTTCCAGCAACAAAAGGTTTTCAACGAAACAAACAAACAGATCCACAGAATTTGTTCCCCACGCTCGCATCTGCACGTACACTTTGAGCCTGGCGGGCATGTGCTGGCCGTGACATATGCTTCTCTGCCACTTTGATTGATCAAAACTACCTTTTCCAGTTGAAGCTATCCATGAACCTCGTGACACCGTTTGAGGCAGAATTTCATTTTTCCATTCAAAACATATATATACACACACACACACACACATATTTTTTGTGTTGGTAAATTTCAACGAGCATTGGTAATTGTCTAGAAATTGTTGGTAAAAATATTATCAATAACCTTTTTTGTCCAAGATGTTGTTAATTAAAAAAATTAACTAACCCTTGGTAACTAATTTAGAGTTAGTAACAAGAAACTAGTTGGTAACTTAATCGCAGGAAAATCGACAATCACTCTAATTGAGGTTGTCAATTCTAAAAAATGTTGCCATAAAAAATCGGTAAGTAAGATAACTAAAAGTGACGTCTCAATAGAAATTTTGGTGTAAAATATAGATAATCTGTCAAATGAGTGTTGATAACCCAAAACAAGTTGGTAACTTAATTGGAAGCTAGTTGGCAAGTCACACAATAAAAAGGTTACTAATTTCATATAATAGTGGGTAAATTTAAGTCGGATGGTAAATAAAATTTACTTAAGTCACAGACATTAGAATCGACTCCGGCTGAGCCCAAGCTTTACATGAGGCCAACTAACGTGGCTTATCAAGTCGAGCATCGTTCTAGCAGTCAATAATTGCTGATCAATCGCTTCAAAGATAAATCTAATAACCACGAGCCAATGCCGAAGCTCTGCCTAGTGCCACGATTCTTCGCAAGCCGAGTGCCGTGACCAGGCAAACGGCACTGTATCATTGGCCGGAGGACTACCCTTGAACCTCTTCCAGTCATGGGCAATGCTGGTGAGATCTGCCACTTTAGCCTTGATGGTGCGACAGCAGTTGGCATGAACCGTGGACACGACCCTCACGTCCCTGCTGTCTTCACAAAACCCGCTAAACAAGGCCGTCTCCAGGAACCTCACCCTCAGGCCGAGCTGCGCGAATGCGCCCTCCTGCATCATCCGGTCCAGCACATCCTGCTCCTTGAGCCCAAGGGATCCATTCTTTCTCTGATACCACTCGCGGAAGAGCGCGACGGTCTTGTTGTTGGACCGAACCATGTAGAAGCCAGTGTTGATGGGGTTGGCTTGGCTCCACTCATCTCCGTTGAACCGGTCGTTGCTGATCTGGAGGTCGACGGTGTCATCGGGGCTCAACCTTGGGAATGGGTCTCTTAGCCACATCACGTCCGTGTCCTAGCAAGGGCAAGCACGAAAATTCATCAGCCTAGGTGGTGTTTAGCCATAACGTGCATCTAGTATCACGGATGAATCTGTGGTGGTATCTGTGGAAAGTGGAAGTTGGTTTTGCTGGCCAGGTAAAGGGCTGATAGTAAAACTAAAAGCTAGCTATCCATACTTTAATTTAGTGCAAGCCAGGTTGCAGCCAGAATAATCGAAACTTGAACAAATATCACGTACGGTTGAACTTATTATTATTTTAGGCACGACTACGACAACTGGTCATCTATACTAGAGCCTCAAAATGGAGCATCTCGGACCCTCTTTGGTCCCTGGATCGGCCATGGTACTAGGCTTTGCCAACTTTTAGAAGTCAACTCTAAAATTCTTTGTTTTTTACCCCAACTGCAACACTAACATTACGTCTAAATAGCAAACTTACACTACCTAAATGTATCTGAAAGATTTTGCACAATTACATGTTCCTCCGGACCATGAAAGATGCAAAACATTTGTAGTAGGGAATCAAACGAAATGGAAAGGCGTACCGTGAAAATGAAGCTGTAACCTCGCTCGAGCACATCGCCCAGAAAGAGAGTACGCCTCCACATCATGTTGATGAAGTCCTGGGACATGTACACTTTCTCTCTGGCTAAATCATTCTCTGTTTGGAGCTTGTAGCAGTGAAGCCTCAGGAACATGCATCGCTCGAATGCCATTTGGTCGATCGCCACCAATAAGAGATTGTTGACTAGGGCGCGCGTGTCCTCACCCAGCCAAAACCCATCCAAGAACAAGTCGAGCATCGGCTTATCCCCTTCTACATAAGCCTCGTTCACCATCGCTATGATCACCATCTTGTTTGGCCGCGTCACCTTAGCCAATGCTTCCTCAAGCTCATCCCTATATTCGGTTGCGTTTGATCCCTAGACCACATGTAACACCACACAGCACCCTAAATTACACCATGTGCACAAACATCCCATGGATTTAAGTTTTGTAAAGGCCGCGCTGGAATTTATATAATGTCGCTTATGTCACTTAAACTTCGTTGAATGAAAAGTAAGGAAGAAAAGGGAAGTTTGCGTACCGAAACAATGGAGGGATGAGTGTTCTTGCCTTGGAGCTGAAAGAGGAGGTCAGCGCCTGTGGGAGTCGAGTTGAAGAAAATGTACAGAAGGCCCACCAAGAGAAGACATGCAATGACCAACTGACTGGCGCGATCTTTCAGATATTCCATCTGCGATTGCGATTAGAGCAATATCAGGAGGGATCTGCACCGTATGTGTATACGTCGATATGAGTTGAAGAGAGAGCTTCCGACCTTAGATCATGAAGAATGCGTACTACTTGCCCAACTGTCTATCTTAGGACTTTAATGATGTGAACCTAACCCCAGTTTCGAGTAAGAGAACGTCTTCAATGCAAATCCTTTACTACCACAATTCACAAGCAAGAAGCAAAACGATCATTTATTATGGATTGGTCTTGGTGCTTCTGTGGGATTGAGAAACTCATCGGGAAGCACGATCTGTGACTGGATCCAAACTAAAGTCCAATAGCAAAGAATGGTTTATTAGACCGAGAATGCCGTGGAGCACGGCCTTCCTAATGGGACTATGGACCTAGCGGATGTATTGATTTCTCATGATGAGATTACTGAAGTTAATTTACCAAAGAGGATCCGTATCCCTGTGAAATACATGATTCGAAACTTCGAACAAGATAACTCTTTCATGTAGATCAAGTCAATCACACAAAAAGATAACAGAAAACATAGAAAATCCAATTGAAATCAGATGATGTCGGCTCACTCTATTTCCTCATTTTTACTTTTTTTTTTTTTTTGTAAAGTCCTCATTTTTACTTTTCCCCCCTCCTAAAAGTTATTTTCTTCAAGGAATTGGAGAATGTGAGAGCGCATGTGTGAAGAGATAATAACCACAACAAAAGACAATGCCGGAAGAGCCTTGAGAGTCCTAGACACCCACATTGTAAAAAATTGAAAAGCATATGTATGTCGAAGGATGAAAATACAAATAAAAGGAAGAAATTTGATGTGTACTTACGGTCGCCAAGGCTGGAGGCCACATTCCAAGAACTCATGAGCCTTGTTGAAGAAGATCATCGCAATTTCCATGCTTCTGTATGCCCTCCAGATCGGTGTAATTCGATCAAAGTCCTTAATGAACGTGGAGAATTCATACTTGTGTTTCTGCACCTTGTCGAAGGAACCAGGTAATTGGGCGGAAACCGAGTTCATGGTGAGGACAAATCCAATGAGATAAGAATAGAAATTTGAAACGGAGGTAAATTTAATACTAGAGATAAGCATGAGGGTTAGGAAGTATGATAGAATCAGGAAAGGCCCGCAGCTTTCAGAGTGTCGATGTATAATAGCAACTAATGCTCTTTTTATCTTGTTTTGGGAAAAACAAAATTGATCCCATTATCTTGATTTATTTCTACATTCCATATTGATCCATTGACAACTGTAGCACGATACAAAGAATTAATAGGGTTCCATGATATCTAATTATAGGCTTCGTTGAATTTACTTTTAGTAGGAAATGAAATTAAATGACTAATGAGGCTAGTCCACGATTCACAACTTATTCTGTTCGTGATTTTCTAAAGTTGGGATAGTTATATGTGATTGTCACTTGCCTTTTTTAGAAAATTTTGAATTAGATTTTGATCTTTGTATTTCGACATATATGTATTTATAATTTTCCCGAACAATAAACGTATGGATGCTTGAATCTATCTATTTATATTATTTCCGATGAAATTAGACTTAAATTAAATCTCAATCCAATTTTGTCGAATTAATCATCGTGTCAGTCCATCTACTATATATTATATCTAGAAAAATTAGTTATATATAGAGAGAGCTGTAACCTAAACTATAGAAGATTTTAGCTAATATACCAACCACTATTTGTTTCTTTGGCCCAATAATAATAGCTTTAATTCTCGTAGTTTTTTCTGTTTTTGGCCTAAGAATAGAAAATTTTCTTGCTTCTACGCACAAAATGTGTACCTGCAGCATAAAAAGTTAAAATGTTAAAAGTCTCTCGTTTGATACATAAATTTTGAATACAGTTGCACCATGTACAATTTAAATTGGGAAAAGGCACCCAAGGAAGTTGAACTATTGCAAATTATTCAATCATGTCTCTAGACCTTTTTTTTTTTTTACATAATTGGATCTCTAAACTATATTTTCTTTTGTTCAAGTTAGTCATTCCTCTTTTTTATTTTCCTTTTTTGGTCGGTGGAATAATTTTCATTTTACATGATAGAGAGGTACATAACTTCAAGACAGAAATGCAACTCCCACAAAGCAAGTAAACCTTAAAAATGAATCAGCTGGGTACAACCTGCAGAGACTCGCTCACTCCACAAAAAGGGATTTGTCATAATATTAAAGTACAATCAGCGGCCGATCACTAAATCTTGCATTTATCATTAGTAATAAGCATATGTTGAGATTTCCATTTTCAATAGCTAAGGCTTTGTCAAAAGGCATTGCGTGCCTAGATCCAACGTCCCTAGCACTATCACCATATAGAGAAAACAACACCAGTAGGTTGAAAGAACGTATATCACGCTTTGTAAATCCCAAATTTATATCTAGATTGAGATAGAATAGCCCACACATATTGGCAAATTTCCATCCATAATTTCGACAGAATGATCAGTTCGAACAAAAGAATACATAGTTTAGGGCACGCACGATAACCATTCTATTTTTGTCCGAAACTAGTTTTCTGTTCCCAAAAATAAGTTTGGAACAAAAACCTATTTGGTAATGTAATTCCATTTTTCTATTTCTGGAACAACTTTTTGTCCCAGAACTGGTTATGGACCAAAAATCAGAACCCAAAAAAAGTAAGTTTTCTGTTTATAGACGAGAAATAAAAACCATTTCTAAAAAAACTTGTCTTCTCTCTTCAAAATACATCTCTTCCTAAATTTGGTTCGAACTGGTTCGGTCCGGTTCATTCCTGGAGGGAAAATAAAAAAAATTCTAAAAAAAATTAGAAAAATAAAAAAAATTTAGAAAACTCAGAAAAATAAAAAAATTCAGAAAAATGAAGAAAATCTGGAAAATTCCTAAAAATCTCAAAAAAAAATTTCAGAAAATCCATAAAAATGGAAAAATTCCGGAAAAATTCATAAAAATTTCCAGAAAATAAAAAAAGTCAGATTTTAGGAAAATAGGAAATTTGGTGAATTTTTTTCATAAAAAATCAAAAAAATAAAAAATTTTGAAACTTTACAGAATGGTTTAGAATATCTATGGCCACTCACTTTGAGTGAAATTTAAATTTTTTTGAGGTGCCCGAATAATGTTTTTGAAGACTCCATAGTTTAGGGATTTAAAAAGGGTTTAAACCCCAAAAGGGGTCTTTATCCCTAAAAAAACTCTAAAAAACAACACAATCCTTTAAATGAATAAGCCTTTAGGGCTTTACTAGGGTTTACGTGTTTTGATTGATTTTCATTTTAGAGACCATTTCTAAAAAAATGGATTTTTGTTCCGGGAAATAGAAATTTGTGCTATTATCAAACGGGTTTCTGTTCTAGGAAATAGAAATTTTATACTGTTATCAAATGGGTTTCTGTTCCAGAAATAGAAATTTTTAGTCATTATCAAACGGATTTTTTTTCTTAGAAAGTCGTCCTAGGAATAAAAATAGAAAAATCTATTTCTTTTCCAGGAATTGTTTTTGGAACAGAATGATTATCATTCACGCCCTTAACGACCCAGTTGTCAAAAAACAAAATATCCAGGAATCTGAATGAACAATTTGGAAAAGTTCAGGGACCTCTGATGCCTTTTTCTCACGTAAGTTATATATACCCTTTGTCTTAAAGAGGCCTCGGCCGGGGCCAGTGATGGGTGGCAACGGTAGTGCCCAACGGCGAGGACTCCCCTTTCTTTTTTTAGTTTTTTTTTCATTGTTGTTTTTATAAATAAAAATTTAGTTTTTTTAGTTTTTTATTTAATTTAAATAAGATTTGAATGAGAAAATAATAACAAATGCCATGTAGGAGAGGGAAATTGATTTAAATATGCCACGTCAGCATTTTCCTTTAAATAATTTGACGGTGTTAACTTTAGGACTCGATTGAACAGATTTAATAAATTTTAGGACTTGATTGCACTTTTTGCAAGTTTTAGGACTCAATTGCGCTTTGGTGATAAGTTTTAGGACTTTTAGTTCATATATATCTAATGAAAACCATTAAAAATCTACTTACATAAACGTCAGAAAGCAAACAATGTTGATATGGTGTAAAAACTACGTTGTTTTAAATAATCCGAAGAAACTGGGAGTTAATGTGCCGTATGGGTAAAAGTTTGATATTTTTTACGTCACAAGAAAATGTTCAAGGTAAAATATGACACGATAAATATAATTTGAGATTTTTGATGTCACAAAAAAAAATTAAAATAAATATGTCTTGTAAGCACAATTTAGAATTTTTGTGACTCTTTTTTTTCTTTCACGGAGGCCGTGGCAATTTAGCGGCAGACATTCGTGCTGATTAGACCTGTCAAATGGGTCCATAACCCATTTATGAACTCACGTTTGTTTAAATGGATCGCTAATGAGTCATTCTTTTTTTTTTCCAAATCAGTCTTAATGGGTATCAAACAAAAAAATGCCAAAATATATAGATCTTAAATGGATATATTCTGAACCCATTTACGCCCCCTTGGATAACCCATCGTGTCTGTTGATACGTAAAAGTCGAGACTCTCCACAAGCGTAACAACATCGCTCGAGAACCGGGTCTTCCTCTCTGGATGCTTCGCAGCATCGAATATTCACGTACCCAAAAACTCCGCCCGACCAGCGTTGGGGGATATGGCCAGTGTTGTGCAGCGCTCTATCCCAAACCCATCAATCAGCCGCCCGACGTGGCAGAATCTAACGATCCCCTGGCCACAGACCAAAGATGAGCCGTACCGCGTGGTGTGGTGTGGTGTGCACGCTCTCCACCCGCACCATTTGACTTGACATCGGAGTTGCTCTGTCTTCTCCCTCGATTCCATCCGAGAAAGGGCGAGAAAAATGGCGACCCCTGCCGCCGCCGCTTCTTCCACAGCTCCGCTCTCCAACGCTTTCTTGCCGCGGCTAGGTCGTCCTTCTCTCGTATCATCCTAAGATCGACTCTCTCTCTCCCTCTCTCTCCTTACTTCGCACCCGCGATGATTCTTCAACGGCGTGGTTTTTGACAGTGATTCTGGGGTTTGAGTTGCAGGGCCGAATGGAGGTGCGAAATCGACTCGAAGCTTGCAATGGGCGAGGGACCAGCGCCAGGTATGGATTTAGGACTAGCAGTACGCCGTTTCTCTCGTCGGTTTCTTCGACTCTCTCGAGTCGACCCGGTGTCCCCGTGCCGCGTGCGTGTCTTGAATGGTTGGAAAAGGGGAAAATCTAGCAGATTATCTCCTTCCGTTCGTGTGTTATTGTACCTTTTGATTGTCCTGATTGATTAGCAATCTTGAATGGCCCCTTGAGAGTGGAGACGTGTTCCTTTTGTGTGCTGCAGAGGTCGAGTCCGAGGAGGTTCGGGGCTGCCGTGATTACTGCGAAATTCGAGCTCAAGCCCCCTCCATATCCCCTGGTAACATCACCCTGTCATTGGTCGAAGAACCTTAATTAGATAGGATGTCGAAAGCCTTTGCGAACAGATTAGCCAATGCAAAGGATGAATGTGAGAAACAGCGCGCAAATTTCGTTCCTTGCATAGCTGTGCTCCTGAATTTGACTATTTGCTTTTGTTGTATCGTCCGTTGCAGAATGCGCTGGAACCACACATGAGCCAGAACACCCTGTCGTTTCACTGGGGAAAGCATCACAGAGGTTACGTCGATAATCTGAACAAGCAGATTGTCGGGACGGAGCTGGAATCAAAGTCCTTGGAGGACATTATAATTCAGACATACAATAAGGGTGACCTTCTTCCACCATTCAATAATGCTGCTCAGGTATGGTGACCTGGACCCTATTGTAATTGTTTTAGATGCCTATCTGATGAGATGATTGTGTGTAGACGAATGAAAACACACCATACCGATGTTGTGTGACTATAACTTCTTTTGAGCTCAGTGCTGCGTATTTCTTATTTGTCTGATTTCAAGATAAAATTGCAATCATCATGTACTTTTGATATAATCATATGCGATATATCAAGGCCAAAAAATTGTGCATCAAAGTTGGACATATATACACTTACAACACCGAATCCTATATCCAAGTTCAAACGATGTCTCGCCCTCACTCTCAGCCCCTCCCCACTCAAACAATTCTAGTGATGCTTCATTAAGTTTTTGTCTACCCTTCTAATTTCAGTTTTGCATTCTTAATCGAATCGCTTGCAGATCTGGAACCATGACTTCTTTTGGGAATCAATGAAACCGGGTGGCGGAGGAAAGCCATCTGGAGAACTTCTGAAGTTGATCGAGAGAGATTTTGGTTCTTTTGAGAAGCTCTGTGAAGAGTTGAGATCAGCTGCTGCCACGCAGTTCGGTTCTGGCTGGGCTTGGCTTGCTTGTGAGTGAATTTGACTCTTCTAAATCCATTTCTTTTAACAGGGTCACACTGTTTGGGACTGTCGATTGTCGCGTTTCATAGGACAGAAAAATATTAATAGGGCTTTGTTGTCGTAAATACAGTTAATCCCCGTCCATCGGATGGGAAGGAGCTTCTGGTAGTGAAGAGTCCCAATGCTGTGAATCCCCTTGTTCTGGGCTACATAGTAAGTAATATCCTCCTAGTGTGAGGCACACCACCCTCTTTGAGTTTCTGGTTGAAAGTAGTATGTTTTTCTCAAGAATTTGCAAATTACGAAGTAATTACTGTGATGTTAGCTGTTTTATAGCTGTATTTTCTGTCACATGTTGCTTTGCACGAATGATCTAACGATGGTTTTGTTGACTCTTTACAGCCAATCCTCACAATTGACGTATGGGAGGTAAGGAAATTGTAGTGATTGTACCTCATGCTTGTTCTTTTTTTTTTTTTTTCACTATCAAATTTGTCCTTGAGCTCCGTCTTTCAAATTCTTGCCAAAGAGACGGCAAATCTATGAAGTTACTAACTCTTTGAAACTTCGATTTGAGTTGCAGCATGCTTACTACCTTGACTTTCAGGTTAGTTTCTGTTCAGTTGCTCCTCAGTGCAGAAGTTCATGTTCCAAAATCTGATACAGATGGTCAAAGGTAGTCTGACTTCTTAACCAACTCTTATCTTGTGAGTTCTTGCAGAACCGACGGCCTGATTACATATCGATCTTCATGGAGAAGCTTGTTTCCTGGGAAGGAGTCGCTGCTAAACTTGCGGCTGCAAAGTCTTGAGCTGCTTAAAACAAGACGAGGAATAAGAGAGAAGGGGTGGTACTGATTCTAGTCATACATTTCTACTGAAGATGTTCAGAAGCTCGAGATTTTCACCACCATCATCTTCTTCTTGCTTTTTTGCTCGAAAAGGTCCTGTAATAACGGACCCCTTCCATGCTCTCTCTTAGCGGGACTTAAGAGGGAGGGTGGACCGAAATTTACCATCCCTTCTTTGTTGTTGTGAGAAATGTCCAGTATTTTGCGCTGAATCTATGAGGTGGGATTCCTTGTGCTCCATCCAGTTATTTAGCATTTTCATGGTATAAAGGATGGAAAATTGTCCTGACTGTTCGAGTAGTCCTGTATCATCGGAAGGGATGCTGATAAACTAAGGAACGGGTTAGAAGCTCCAGCTGACGACCCCTAAGTGCGAACTGCAAGAAACGGCCTGAAATGGCTCTGCAGAACGCCCATAATCAAAACATAATACAGTGCAAATGCCTGAGTCTGAAATGAGATTTATGACTAACGAGACTGATCCACGATTCACAATTTGGATAAGGTCTAGAATATATAAGGTTTCAAATAAAAGATAAGAATTTGAGAGCTCGTGTAATCCGATATGCCCTCCAAATTCCCACCTTAAAATATCTATGATTTTCTAAAGTTGGGATGGTTATATGTTCCGGAAAATATTGCAATAGATGTCGACTTATATAAATTTTGGCCTAATACCCTAAAAAATCTCAAACTTTAGCTTTTGTCCCGATTTTATCTTTTATCTCATGAAAAACCTCCAACTTTAGGTCATGTCCCAATGCTACCCTAAACTATTTTTTATCCCATAAAAAACCCCCCAATTTTAGGTCTAGTTTCAATTTTACCCTAAACTTTTTTTTCTAATGAAAATCCCTCAACTTTAGGTTCAGTACTAATTCTAATCGAAACTTTTTTGTCTCATAAAAAATTTCAGCTTTAGGTCTAGTTTCAATTTAACTTTATTTTTTTTGTCTTATAAAAGGTCACAAACTTTTACATAAGTCCCAAATCTACTTTCCATTAACCCTCTGTCAAAATCGCGCTAAGTGATTTTGCACTCAATCTTTGATTTCCTGTTCTTTCTCTCGCGGTCAGAGAGTTTGCGCTCGAGACGCTCGAACAACTCGTGCTTTGGAGTTTTTCATCTCTCAGTTGTCAACAAAAAAATTTGGACAAAGGTTTAATGGGGGCAGATTTGTGACTTAGGTAAAATTTTGTGATTTTTTGTGAATCTACAAAAATTTATGTTAAAATTGGGATTGAACAGTAAAACTGGGACAAGACAAAAAGTTGAGGATTTTTTATAGGACAAAAAAAGTTTTGGGTAAAATTAGGACAAGACCTAAAGTTGAGGATTTTTTAGGGGACAAAACAAGTTTAACAAAAGGTAAATTTGGGACAAAAGTTAAAGTTTGAGGTTTTTTAGGGTATTAGGCCTATAAAGTTTACACTTTTGCTACTTTTACCAAAAAAAAAAAAGTTTACACTTTTGCCAAAGGATAAACTTCTGAATGCTTGAATCTATCTTATCTATATTCATGATTCAGTGATGCTTTGCCTTTAGGATTGAATTTATACTACTAGTGAACACGCCACTTTTTATTTCTTTTCTAAATTTTTCCTTTTTTAAATAATTATCCTGCCTTGTTTTATTTTTTTAACTTTGTTTAAAAGCCACTTCAGCTGCCATATCGACATTAAATGGAGACTTAACGGCCACATCAACATTTCTTACCATATTTAAATGGAAAGACCAATTCAAACAAAAAAAGACACGAGTTTAGCGACCCGATTACACAGGGACCTCTTCCGCCAAGGGAAGTGCAGATAGATAGATAATAACTTACATGTTGTTCTTGGAAACGATGGAGCGGGGAGAAAAATGATATGTAGGGAGATGATGACCCACCTTAAAATTCTCAACCATTTTTTTTTCTCATCAATAATTTGAAACTCTCTATTTTATAGGTGAGTTGGTCATTAGAAACCTGAAACTGAGACGGACAGAGAGCATGGAAGCAAAATAGAGGATGGAGATGCGAGGGCAAACTCTAAGAGGAAGAGAAATAGAGATGGATCTAGAGCGCGGTACAATTGGGATGGTGGACACTGGACAGCAATAAGATGGTGAGGCTATGGTGGTGGGTGTGCGGGAAGCCAAGAG
Source organism: Syzygium grande (assembly GCA_024733475.1). Lineage (NCBI taxonomy): Eukaryota > Viridiplantae > Streptophyta > Magnoliopsida > Myrtales > Myrtaceae > Syzygium > Syzygium grande. Next base: position 356,794 of record JAMXDD010000010.1, on the reverse strand, counting down.
CAAACTAACTGCCCGATTCAATCCAATTTCGATCCGATTCCTGATTCAACTTGGAAACTTGGAAACGGTGCGCACCCCTACCATTTTTCACACCCATCTTCATTCCCCACAATTTCATCCTTTCCCCAAACACAGCATGCACGCTCATACCTAAGTTATATACCCTTTCTCTTAATAAAGCCAAAAAAAAAAAAACACACACACACACACACACACAAGAAAAAAAAAGCCAGTTTTGAACTTTTGATCAAAATTTAAAACAAAAAACATAGATTGAATTATAAAAAAGGATATGAAAATGTAAATGACGGTTTTAACAGCTAATGGTAGGAATGCGGACGTTGTGAGGATGCATCGCAAGACGTTCGCTTAAAAAAACACTACAGACTTTGAAATGCACGTTCGTGTCGTTGGATAAGCGTGATCAGTTCAGCCGTGCAGTACAACGTTGTACTACACAAACTCCGCCCATGCGGCGATTTGGGTGAGTGGCAAGAGTAGTACAGCGTACTGACACTTATATCTCCCCACCTACCCCCGGACCAACGGGAGTAAAACCGTGTGGTGTGCACACTTCATGCCATTGACTTGACATCGGAGTGTTCCTCAGTCCCCGTTGATTCCATCCAAGAAAGCGCAAACCAATGGCGGCCGCGATCCCTGCTGAGAAGCTCGAGCTCAAGCCTCCTCCGTATCCCCTGGTAATCCGTCGAAGCATCGTCGCTTCTAACCGGGGTTTTGAGTCTGATTTCGAAACGGGACGCAAGGTTTCGTTCCTTTGGGCAGCTGAATTCCGCTCTGGACTCCGACTCCCTTTTTTTTTTTTTTTTGGGCTTTGTAGGATGCGCTGGAGCCGCACATGAGCCAGAACACCCTGTTGTTTCACTGGGGGAAGCATCACAGGTCGTACGTCGATAACCTGAACAAGCAGATCGTCGGGACGCAGCTGCAAGGGAAGTCGCTGGAGGAGGTCATAGTTCAGACGTACAACAACGGCGACCTTCTCCCTCCGTTCAATAACGCTGCTCAGGTACGGTGATCTGGACCCGGCCGATGATTATTTTTGAGATGCCTATCTGATGCGATGATCGTGCGGAGACGAGTGAAAACACGCCGTGGCGGTGTTGCGTGGCTGTTAACTTTGATATGGTCGTTTGCGATGTATCGAGGCACGCATAAACAAGTTGAAAGGATCCTATAACCGAGTTGAAAGGATCGCTTACCCTCACTCTCAGTCCCTCTACTGAAAAAAATTCTAGCGATGCTTCATCAAGTATTTGTCTAGCCATCTAAATTTCAGTTCTGCACTCTTTAATTGAATCGCTTGCAGGTCTGGAACCATGACTTCTTTTGGGATTCGATGAAGCCGGGCGGCGGAGGCAAGCCGACTGGCGAACTTCTGAAGTCGATCGAGAGAGATTTCGGTTCTTTTGAGAAGTTCTCTGAAGAGTTCAGAGCGGCTGCCGCCACGCAGTTCGGTTCCGGCTGGGCTTGGCTTGCCTGTGAGTGAATCCGGCCCCTTCCACGTGCATTTCTTTTAAAGAGGGTCAAACTATTTGGGGCTGTCCATTGCAACGTATCATAGAACTGAGAAAAATTAATAGGGCTTTGTTGTCGTGAATACAGTTAATCCCCGTCCTTCGGATGGGAAGGAGCTTGTAGTGTTGAAGACTCCCAATGCTGTGAATCCCCTGGTTCTGGGCTACACGGTACGTAATATCCTCCCAGCGTGAGGCACACCCTCTTCGAGTTTCTGGTTGAAAGTAGTACGTTTTTTCTCAAGCATGCTTGCGAATTACCAAGCAGTTGCTGTGATGTTAGCTGTAGGTTTTGGTCACAAATGTAGCTCTACGCGAATGATCTAAGGATTGTTTTCGTTGACTCTTTGCAGGCGCTCCTCACGATTGACGTATGGGAGGTAAGATGAAATTGTAGCGATTCTTGTTCTTGTTCCCTACCAAAATTTTATCCTTGAGCTCCGTCTCTCAAATTCTTGCGAAAGAGACTGGCAAATCTATGAAGTCACTAACTCTTGGAAACTTTGATTTGGGTTGCAGCATGCTTACTACCTTGACTATCAGGTTAGCATACTTCACTGTTGCTCCTCAATACAGAAGTTCATGTTCCGAAATCTGATATGGACGGTCAGAGGCGGTCTAACTTCTTAACCAACTCTATCTTGTGAAATCGTGCAGAACCGACGGCCAGATTACATATCAATCTTCATGGAGAAGCTTGTTTCCTGGGATGCAGTTTGTGCTAAACTTGAGGTTGCGAAGTCCCAAGCTGCTTAAAACAGACGATGGAGGAAGAAGAGAGAAGGGGGTGGTGCTGATTCTAGTTATATACAGTTCTGCTGAAGGAGTTCAGAAGCACAAAGAACTTTCATCTTCGTCTTCTTCTTGGTTTTTGCCCGAATAAGGTCCCGTGATCACGGACCAAAACTTGCCATTTCTCCTTTGTTGTCGAGTGAAATATCCAATATATGCGTGTGATTTTATTAGGTGCCATTCCTAGTGCTCCGTCCTGCTATTTAGCTATCGTTCTTTCCTAGTCCGGCTAATTTTAAAGAAACAACTTGACCTGCATAGGTTTGAGGAGGCTTTTAGGATCTCTATTACGACCAACTAGTCGGTATAAAAGATGGAAAATTTGTCCTGTCGTCCAGTATGTTATACAGAAATGGAATTCCGAATTCGGCACTCAAATTGTGATTTATAAGATTGAGCTAACAATCCACTAATCTCAATCACATATATTTAGTTTGATTTTATTTGATTCTGTATACAAACCCTTGTGTGCGTATATAGTATACGACAACTGAATGAAATTGATCTAATGATCCCATCATAATCGAAAACGTCACCCGGATAACTACCTCCACTAATACCAAAAGCTCGCCCGTAATCGCCATCAACGCAGCCGCCCAAACTCCCTTTTAAGCGCTCGCCATCCGATTACAAGCCATCATGGGTTATGATCTTTTGGGTTTCATCGACGGTATGCTATTTTATATTATTTTTGACTTTGCAATTCATCAGTTCATGTCCTTACTCCATCGATTTTATGTTATTTTCGTCGTCATTTCACGAAATATTATTGGTTGTATCCATTTCAACGAAAATCTGATGTCCATGCTCTTTGTTGAATTCAAATTCTTGTTGAAAATCTCTTTTAAATTTTTTGATCCATTTCAAAAAATCTATTTCCATGGTAAAGTTGAATTTAAATTATTTAAAAATTTTTTTCAAACATTTAATGGTAAAGGTATCCATTTTTTTTCCATCTTGTTACAGCACCTTGTGCTCCCCAACACAATGGATCCGCTAAATGCCGCCATCGACATATCATTGAAATTGGCTCCACCCTTCTTTCTCGTGTTGCTGTTCCGTTAACATTTTAGTCGCATGCCTTTCTCACTATTACTTATTTAATAAATCGACTCTCTATACCAATTTTGAATTTCCATTCTCCTTTCAAGGTACGCTTTCGTCAAACCGCTAATTATTCTTCAAAGTTTTTATGCTTTCCATGGTTAAAACCTTATGCTCGACATAAACTTGTTACAAAGTCTCGTTCTTGTGTGTCTCTCATGTACTCCACTCAATACAATGCGCATAAATGTTTTTGCCCGACTTCAAATAAAATATTTCTTTCAAGGGATATCATTTTCGATGAAACTCAATTTCCTTTCGCCACCACGCCACCAGCACTTTATTGCGACAACATTGAAGCGACTTTATCTCAGCACGAATCCTGTTTTTCACTCCTGTATGAAGCACATATCCATGGACTTTTCACTTTGTGCGATATCGGATTCCCAATAGCCTCTTTCAAGTTTGTCATGGCTCCATGTAAGATCAATTGGTAGACCTCCTAGCAAAGGCCATGTCAAAACAGAAGCTCATCAGTTTCGGTCCAAGATGGGCGTATTATTCCATTATGCGAGGGCGTAATACAGAGATGGAATTCCCAATTGAAAACTCATATTGTGATTTCTAAGATTGAGCTAACAACCCACTGATCTCAACTGCATTTGTTTTTTTATTATCTTTAATCTTGTTTTATTCTGTAAACAAACACTTGTGCGTGTGTATATATATTGTACAACAACTCAATGAAACTGACTCTTTTGACCCTGCAATTCATCATCGTAGACGCGGGTAAAGTTGAGGGTGATCAATTCCAAAATGAGTCGGTTCTTATCCTAGAATTTGGAACCTACATAGTTAAGATTAGTTCTCAGTTTGTGGAACCAATCTGGATCGCTTGGTGCTTATTATGTATTTATTCGTTTCTTTAAACTTCAATGACGTTTAATGCCGCGCCTTTTATTATCCACTTCTTCAAGTTTGGGAGTTCCAAGAAGGAAGAGAAAAAACCAACAATTGGCTCCGTTCGTTTCGCGAAAAATGTGACATTTCTAGGAAGTGTTTTTCAGGAAAATGATCATATTTTATGGTGTTCGGCTAAAATCTAAAAAAGACCCAAAAAATATTTTCTACCATTCAGTATGGAAAATCTTACTTGATTTTCTTCCTTGCATTTTTTAAAATTTTTATTTTATTTTATTTTAAAAAAAAATTTTAAATTTTAAATATTTTATATTTCTTTTCTTTTCTCTTTTTTTCTTTTCTTCTTTCCCCGCCGATCGTCGACCACCGCAACGATTGACGATCGGCCACAAGTGAGGCTCACCTGACGACCTTGAACGAGGCTGAGGCGAGGCCTCGCTCGCCCGAAGCCAACGAGCTCTGGCATGGCCTAGCCTTGCCTCATTTTGGAATCGATCAAAATGAAACAAGAAAAAGAAAAAAAGAAAAAGAAAGATAAAAAGATAACTAAAAAATTATTAGAATTATAATTTTTTTTAAATAAAATTAAAATAATTAAAATTAAAGGTGAAAGAATGAGGGGGAAAAAAGGAAAACATTTTCCTCACTTTTGAAGGTGTTTTGTCCATCGAGGAAAAATGTTTTCCATGATTAGTTTATTTTCCATGAAACAAATGTCAGAAAATCCAGAAATTTTTTTTTCAGAAGTTTTTTTTCCGTGAAATGAACGGAGCTGAAGTCAATTGAACTTTTCTTCATTTTCATCTCTGCAGATATGCAGAAGATGATTGACTTTCGGTCTCCAATAATTAAAATTCAGAAGATGGGTCTTTTACAATCCTTCACCATCTCCACCATAAGATTTCTCCACATAAACACATATAAGAAAAGGCAAGACAAATCGTGAAAACTGACCAAAACAAGAGCGAAAAGAGGAATTAGGCTTATTGCCGTTTCCACCGGTTTGGTTTTTCGGTCCAGTTAAGCACAAGGAATCGAGGGAACTGGACCTGTTCTTTGGGGAACCGCCCAAAAATCGGCTGGTTCGGTCTAGTTCCTGGGTTGAACCGGGATCAGTGCTCACCCCTTGATAAAGTAAAGACCGGGTTAGAAGCTCATGCTGACGACTCCAAAGAGCAAACTGCAAGAAATGGCATGAAATGGCTCTGCTGAACACTGATGATCTACGGCACACAAAAAAAAAAAAAAAACACCGATGATCAACAGATAATACAGTGAAAATTCGTAAGCATCATTTCTGAGGAAACAGAGCTGGACTTGGATGCACACCGAGAATCATATCCCAAGGAAGCTCTAGTAACCAGCTGATTCCACATAATGAATGCTAAAAAAACAAGTGAAGCCCCAAAAATTGCCAACAAAAGAAAATGCGCAAAACACACAGATCCCCTAAAGTCAAGAACCACGTGACAAAAAAATTAAGTTGTAACGCAGATAAAGGTGAATTAATTGCAATGGTTGTCTGAGTATACAAGAACACACGGTAGAGCACTCCACCGAAAAGCTCAATCTCTCTGGAGCCTCTACCATCGATTCATAAAGTGGAAAGCCTTTAAATAAGCTAATGCTCTCTGGCAGCTCTGTGCCGACTTAACCGGTCCTTTTAATGAATGAACATTTCATGGAGCACCTTATAACTACAAAACCAGGGGTATCTGATAATGTTTAGTTTTGTCCCACAACTCAGAGAAACATCACAGAATTAGCCATCTGTTTAAAACCCACTGACAGCCTCATTGTGAATACTGGCTGGGTGCCCTCATGTGTGCGAGCATACATGACGAGCTAGTCATGTAAGACATGACAGTTTTTGCTCGATCGAGTTCCATCTTCTATTGAACTTAACCATCATTCTGCCGCATTCCAGTCTGCACAGTGATCCTACATATGAGTGGATGGAGTCAAAAGGGGAGATTTGCATATTGAATTGCTTTATCAAGATCTTCACTGTTCTATGATGTTGAAAAAGAATCTGGAATAACAAACCACCAGAAAGCTCCATCCGCAGGTGGAAACACGCTCAACACAAATCCCAGAGAAGCAGTTCGAACATTGACAATAACAAAATTTACGTACATTATAGTTGATTAAAACTTTCGACTAGACAACCCAGCATCCCTCTGCTCCCATGCTGGTCTCATCTCCCTTGCCATATCATTCTTGATTGCCCATTGTAGAGGTTTAATGATGAAGAAGTGCTGTTAACAACCAAATACAACAAATAAGAGCTTGCGTCAACTACTGTCTGGCGGATGATTCGGAAAAGAGCAATATGACAGCTCTATAGCAACATACTTGGAATGCAAAAATTAATGGTATAAATTCTTTCCAACTCCTATTGGGGTTTGGCCCTTCAATCAACTTCTTGTTTACTAATATAGCTTTGCTTCCATTTAACGCGACCTCTGCGATTGTTCTAACTAAATTGGGAATCCAAGCTGCTCCACAAGGAAGAACCTGTGCACAGAAGGCACACAATAAATTTTGTCAATGGCTGCTCAAACAACCTAATCATAAACAATGAAAAGGTGATAACTCATAGTGAATGATGTCTGACCTTTTCATTGTTTTCATTCTTCTTACATCTCCCACTGTTCTCAACCAAGGCAACAGGAATGGCATCGCCCTGGTAAAAACAAATAAAAGTGAACAATCTCTTAAGACAAAATTTTATGCATTACAATACAAGTAGCAAAGAATCGAAGTTGAGAGAAATCTCTAAGAAAATATAAGGAAGTTGTACGCTATAGGTTGAGCACAAGGTTCACGAGGGGAAAAGGGGAGGAGGTAAATCTTAGGTGAAGACAAATTTACCCAAGTATTTTGCTTCTTCATCTTGGCTCCAGATCGAACAACCTTAAGAGGGGCCTCTGATCTTGTAGTGAAGAAAACATCATATTCCAGGCCATCAGGTGGCGAGAGCTGAGCATGTGTTAGGACAACCAAGGCTCTTTTCCATATATCTTTACCAAAACTCTCCGTAACGGCCTTAACGATCTGCTTGTCCAAGTTATCCACCCTGTATGTATCCAATCGGTCCACGTAGAGGAGAATGTCTATGGTCTTGTTCATTAGGAAGCTGCAAAAAACAGGAAGAAACATAAGACAATCGAGATAAGTCGAGAGAATTGATGGATGGAGCTACGACCGACCGCTTTATATTCTCAAGAGTCTGGTCATTAACATATCCCCCTTCAATGAGCCAGGAGTGTCGATGACATTGAGCGCAAAACCAGCCCTTGAGCGTGAAACCATCACAGGTCTTGGAGTTTCTGGCTACGAGACAAATGTTATCCTACCCTGGATTAAAAAGCAAACCTGATATGAATCCAAGATGATCGTCCTATGAGTCAAATTGAACCTCGACCTCCAATCAAACCTGTGTTGGTAATCTATGGTCTTGTTCATTGTGGAAGCAATCCAAAAACAGGAAGAAACATAAGACAAATTCGAGATAAGGGAGCCTTGATAAAATCTAGTCCTCAAGAAAACTCAAGGAAAACTTTGAAATAAAATTCTGCCTCTCTTAGAAACCTATAAGCAACCTTATATATTCTAACCCTAATTCTAATCCTACTATGATTAAAATTACAAAAATAACCTTAATTATTAAAAATTCGTCCAAAAATAGAAAAATGCCTAAAAGTTCATCTAAACGACTCCAAATCGCTAAAAACATCATCAATCACTACTAAAGTGATTGATCGATCGCCCGTTTCAAAACCAGCCCTTTGAGCTAATGTTCGTTAACCATCCTTCAAGGTCTTGGACCAAAAGTTCATGTTGGCTTTGAGAATCTTCAAGTTTCAATTCAGATTTTCATTCCAAATATCTTGAATCATGATGCCGATAAGACTACCGCAACAGCATTAACATGGATTAAAAAGCAAACCGCATACCTGAAAAGCGCTGACGGCAACAGCCCTCTCCCTTATAATTGAATTAACAGTGGACGATTTTCCGACGCCTCCCTTCCCCATCACCAGGATCGTCAAGGTGCTGACGTTCTGGGAGAATGGTACAAAAATCATATCCCCCAGAAATGAATGAACGTGCAGAGCTACTTGAGAAGCATGCTACTGAATGCAACGGATATCCTCAGAATCTGAAATAGCCGTTCAGGCATTTCCATTCACACATAATAATCTTTTGAACTGGTTCGAGACAGAAGGCTATGAAGAAACATATTTTGGCAAAAGAGCATGAACCCAATCTGGAACCACACATGTACCGAAACCATGCTATTCGAAACATCGGAACAAGGGGTCTAGCGCAAGTATAAAAACGCAAGAAACGCTAGGCGTACGCTCGCGGCATCGCAATTCACTCGCTAAAGCGCTGCAAAACCAAACCATCAACATTTGTATGGGCATGAATATCGGAAATTGAGAAGCGAAACCTCCTGCTTGAGTTTGCCGAGCAATTCGAGCAACTTGGTCTGAGCGGCGGCCGGAAACTGTTGGATCCCCGTCCATTCGCGAAGGAGCTGGGACGCCACGGCAGCCATGTGCGCAGGAGAACTCGAGAAATGTATCGAATGCTGTGGCGATGAACGATGAAGGTCGGTGTCCTTTACGCTCTCTCTGAGGAGAGCTGCGACGACGGCCTTACCGGTTGGAGGAGCCGTTGAATCCGTCTCGTCTTTCGCGTATTCATATCCCTTGAGTGGAGTCGGGCCGTCCCGCCCCGCCAGTGTCCTCCGTCGCGGGTGTCGGGTCGGGTCGGGTCCAAGCCCCATGGGCATGGCCATTTCTTTCTTTCGGGTTTACGAGGAACTTCTCGTTAGGAGCAGTAAGATGTAGAGGGGGTGAATTTCCCCTATGGTCACTAAACTTTAGCATTGAGTTTAAATTTCTATCCATCAATTCATTGAATGTTATGTGCTCTTTTTAAATTCATGCATTTTGGATAGGATTTGGGCCGTTAAACTGTTAATGTGGTGATGACATGGCGTCTTGAAAATTGACGACGTGATTATCACGTACACAATTCACTAGAAAATCAATCAAACTTTGACTAGAGTGTATTGATTGTGAAAAAATTATAAGCATAAGGTATTAAGAGATTGAATTTGAAATTCAATGACCTGATTGCAAAATCCACTAATGTTTAGCAACCGAATTTACCCAAGTTGTTAATTCTTACAAAAAATAAGTTTTTCATGTTGATTTGTGACATTTACTATACCATTCTCTAATTACATAATGATAATTCTTTCCGTGCTTAGTAACTTTTGAGTTTAAAAGAAACCCTTTTTTTTGGTCAAAAAGTTTAAAAGAAACTTTTAAATTATCAAAATTTGGTAACTTTTCAATTCGTCAATAGACCTTTCATATAGATTGCCAAGATACACTGTACTTCAAGAAGTAAGTTTTCACGCTATACGGTGACTATTTCTATTGCAAAAATAAACTTTCTCTTGTCATAGATGAGTTCTTTTTCCACGCTTTAACAACCTTTCAATGTTAAAGAAACGTTAAAGTACAAGAAGATCTTCAATGCGATTTATAAATTTTTAATACAGAAAAATAAAGTTGCAAGATATCATAAGAAGAAAGTTTTCCACAAGAATTAGTGACTTTTTTCCTTACCAATTTGTCTCGGGTGTATTACGCGTTTAACTTTGAGTTCCTTATTTGTAACTTCTACAAAATTCAAATTTTGAATTTAATTTAACCGACCTAGATAATTGGTTTATGTACTAGTTAGATTGAACCGATTAGGCTCTCTAGGTTATTGTTTTTGTAGCCGCCGTTTGTTATATGGAAAAATACCCATAAATGCTCGGATTAATCGTATTTTTTACTGGTATAACGTAGTTATTATATTTTATACGAAACGTTTAAACTTTTACAACGAAGAAGCTTTGTCAGTTTCCGGGTAGAAATGGGAACCCGATTGAATTGGTTCGAATTGGCAATTTTCACCCGCTCCGATGGATATTTATAGCTTTGTCCCAAGCCCAAACGAAGCCGAGAAACGCACTAACCCTTGAGTTTTGGGCCGGGGTAGGGCCTAACTTCATGACCCATTGGACCCCATTTGGGATGAATTTGGTCAACTTTGGCCCACTCAGCAATTCCCCATTTTAGAAAATTCTAGTCCTAATTTTCTCACAGGAATTGTTTGGGTGTTGCCTAGATCATTTTCTTTGATGTTTTCAGTTCTTTTTCTATTTTCATTATGAAGGTTTTCAATAATAGCTTCGTCTTTTTTCCTCTTTTTTTTATAACTTTTTCTTGGAGCCTACTTTTCGTTTCTCATCCAAAATAAGTTACAAGCATGAGGGAACCAAGTTAGGGGCTTCTTGTATGCGCACTCCAAATCGGATTAACTCCATTTCGTAACCCTTGGCAAGCATTCATACCCTTTCTTGAATTCAACTGCAAGCTGTGAAATGATGTGTTGATAAAAATTTAGGGTTCATGGAGCCGTGAGATTTGAGGAAATCGATTTAGAGTTATAGTTTGGTCGGAATGATTTTTTTTTTTTGAAGTTTCACTTGCATTGCTAAAAAGTTACGAATTATTGTATTTGACGACTATTTTCGCGCGCCTCCTAATAAAAATGGGAATACTGAACATAAACTTACCCTGCATAAAATATGGAACGGGATGTGCATCTCTAACAGTCGCGGGGCGTGAGTGCGGGAGTCAAGCCCCGCTCTCCTCCCATTCGATTGCCACCCCGAAGTTTGATTCACCATCTCAAGTCAACCTTGCCCGAATAAGTTTTTTTAAATTTTATTTAAGCGACCCGAATAGATGACCCCCCCGCTAGAAATGTACCGCACATTTTGGCTTACCGGGAAAAGAAAAGAGAAAAAAAGAAAAAGAAAAAGGAGCGCGGTAACAGCCGCAGAACAGTGCATAATCATCCAAAATAAATAAATAAATAAATTATATTAATTTTCGGTATATTCATTTTTCAAAACGAGCTATAGTTCATTTTCTCTTCTCCGAATTCTTTACTTGCGCTTGGTGGTGGCGATGGTTACGACCCCAAACCTCCCTTGGAACCCCACGCTGCCCGCCCGTCCCCGTCGCCTCCCCTCCACGCGCCCCCGCACCCTCCCCACGCGCCCCGCGGCGCCTCCCGTCGTCGTCCGCGCCTTCCGGCGCAGCGACTTGGACCGGTTCGCCCAGAGAGTCGCCTCGGGCGAGGCCTGGAGGGACGCATGGCGGAGCGCCAACGACCGCTTCGAGCTTTTCCTCTTCGAGGCCAGGAAGACAGCCGAGCGCATCGACCGCCGCTACTCCGTCGCCCGGCGGCTCAGCGCCGTGGCTCAATCGGCCGCCGATAGAGCCCGCGAGATCGACCGCGAGTTCGAGATCGGACAGCGGTGGCGGACTTTCACTCTGGATTTCAGCAGGAACTGGCCGAGGGTGAGCACTTATGCTGCAGTTAATCGCGGTTGTGTGCGAGGCAAGCTGGTGGTTGTCGCTGTAGTTAATCTCAGTTGCGTATGAGACGAGCCTATGAGCTCGGCGTTTTTTTTTTTTTTATTGTTTTCTACTCGTTCTGATTGGATGACGAAATGATGAAAATGAGAATGATATCCACTGCCGTTAGGTGCTTTACGTATAGCGGAATTGCTTGTGTATGGATGAGGTGTTTAAGCTCAGTCGGTTCATTTTACAGCCGAAGAGTTTGAGATGTTATCCCGCCCTTGTATTTGGTAGAACTTCTGAGCTCGGTTGTAATTTCTGGGAATCGTGAAATTGAATAGGCCGGTGTTAGCTTCTCGTGGAGGAGCAAGAAGTGATGCTTGTTCAAAAGCAAAAGAGGACCTTGTTGGAGATGGTCTGCTTTTGCTTGGTTTGGATGATTGGAAGAATGATGAACGACATGCACCCTGTTGGAGTTCTTGTTAAATAGGGTTCGAATGGAATTGTTGCTTTGTGTTTCCATTTACTCTACTTGTGCTACAATTCCGAGGCTGAAGAGCAAGTTTCTGTATTTGCACCTGAAGCAGATATAATGCAGCTTTAGTTTTTAAATATTCTAATATCAATGGAGAGAAATTGACGTTACCATTTAATTGTTAAGAAGGGGAAGGATTCAGTTCGAGTGGTACCAAGAGAGTGCCTTCCCATTTACATTGGACATTTACGAGAAAAAAGATCTCACTTACTCAAGGAAATCATTTACTTTAGGACTCAACCTAGAAATAATTGTGAAAGATGTCTCTCTCCTCTTCATTAGAATTTTTTTTAGTTCTCTCCTTCTCCTTGTTAGCCAGAAGCTCACTGATGTTCACAAGTTTTGTACCTGTTTAACTGAACTATGGACAAATGTAGAAAAAATTGCACGACTCTCTCTCTCTCTCTCTCTCTCTCTCTCTCTCTCTCTCTCTCTCTCTCTCTCTCTCTATTCCTTTAAGGTGCTGATTCATGTTGTCTTCTGCATCTTTGTTGTTTAGTTTGTCAAGAAAACAAAGGGTTTTCTTCTTGATGTTTGTATTTGTACTTACAAGTTCTTTTTCCCTTTTACTTGCAGTACAGAAAGGAGCTCAATGATTTTTGGGAGACGCCACTAGGAAGAGGCTTTGCAGTGAGTATCATCTGTAACTTGAAAATTAAATGTTTATCCTGATGGTATTATTTGTTTGATTCATTTCTTCATGATGCCCTTAGAAACTTGATAAGGAAGATTGAGTCCGAGTGTATAACTCTTCCTCTCACCCTCAATGATACAAGGGTTATTTGCTTTTCCCCCAGAGGAATTTGATTCTCTTAGTTGGTTCTTATTGAGTAGATAATTGGGTAACTCCACTAGTTTGGCATTGATGATGCTTGAGTTGAGCAGTCCATGCATTTACATTTATCTGCATCATATTTTGTTGGTTCTTATTGAGTAGATAATTGGGTAACTCCACTAGTTCGGCATTGATGATGCTTGAGTTGAGCAGTCCATGCATTTACATTTATCCGCATCATATCTTGTTTGTTCTTGTTCCTATCAGATTCTCTGTCTGTTTTTTTTCCCTTAAAGATTCTTTTGCCAATTGATGGCTCACATTCTATCTGTTTCCTTGTCCTTGTCTGTAGACAATTTTTTTCCTCTGGTTTGCATTATCCGGATGGCTCTTCCGATGTCTGATATTTGCTACATGGGTACTGCCTTTTGCTGGTCCCCTTCTCATTGGAACACTTGCCAATAATCTCGTCATCAAGGTATTAATTGTACCATTACTTCCTTTAATCAAAAGCAGAACATCGCATTATAACTGTCTAATGCATGTGTATTTTAGGGCAGGGTTTCTTCTACAATTTCTGTGTACGTATATTGAGAATGGTTCACATATTTGATATATTAAAGGGAAAAAACCACCAAAAACCCCAAACTTTATAACTTTACCCCGTTTTTTTAACACCAAAAACCCCAAACTAATTTGTTACACATTTATCCCAATATCTTTTGTAGCCTGTATTTTAGTCTTTTCCCTTTTTCTATTTTTTTCTGTTTTTTTTTTTTCCGGCAGGGTTTCACCGGCGAGGCAAAAGGGCCTTCTACAATTTGCTGGATGGCGAGGCGAGCCTCGCCGGATGCGGCGAGCCTCTCGTCACAGCCCCGGTGAGAAAAAAAAAATGGTTCACATATTTGATATATTAAATGATGTTTTTCACAAAAGTGTCAAAAAAAAAAGTTCGTATTGTCATAAAGGGTTTTGGGGTTTTGGTGGTTTTTTCCCTATATTAAATGATGTGACAGATTATAAGTGGGTATTGCAACAAGTGGTGTGTACTGAACATCCAATTAAAGTCTACCACACCAACTTATTATATTTTCTCAACGAGTTTTAAGTGTATTTGAAAACTCTCCAGTGACTTTGAAAGTTTTCTATGGGAAGGATATATATTCTGTATTGCTATGGAAAATTGGGTTTATGCAAGTTCACAGTTGTCTTTCTATGATGAAAGAAGTACGGATAATGGAAATATACATTGAAATGGGAAAAAGCGTTGTCTCAAACAGTAAGTCACCTTCTTAATTTCTTATTGAGTTCGCTACAGTGGGGTGGGAAGGGCTTCTATTCCTGTTGGAATGTATGTTTCTCTTCAAGTGTTGTTCCCCTGGCATTAATAATTCCGTAATCTAAAGAGAGAAGTTGAAAATTTATTTTGTTCTTTAATTGCATGCTGAATTCTTAGGAAGTGGCAGTGATGGAGTTGAGAAATGTAAGAGAGAGAGAGAGAAGTACGCCAGATTACCAATTGCCTGTCTATCAATGAGCAATAAAGTGGATAACTCTTAATTGCATGTGCTGCAGTGGTAATTTTGGTTAAACTGTTGCTATTAGAATCTGCAAAAGCAGTTCTATGTAAGATGTGAATGCACACGAAATTTTTGAACTTTAGTGAACTTCTCGACTTGAAGCTCAGAGAGGAACTTGTCTTCTAGGATTTCTGAAATTCTGACCCTGTGATGACCACAGGGTGCTTGTCCAGCTTGTAAAAGGCAGTTTGTTGGATACAAAAACCAAATCGTTCGTTGTGCCGGCTGCGGGAACATTGTATGGCAGCCAAAAGGGGGACTTCTTTTCACGAGATGGGTTTCCAGGTGGTGGAAGACGCAGCACTTCTTCAAAGTCTGAACCTGACATTATCGATGTTGAGTTTGAGGAGAAATGACAGGATTTTATCAGTCCATGCACCATAAGGAAGAGAGAGCTTTTAAATTGCTCCATCTCTTCAGGTTCTTCTCCAAAGGTCCCTAGAAGCTGCTCGATATGTATCATAGTTCTCTCATGCCACAAGAAAGTAGAGGAAGTTAGATATAAAAGCCTTCTGTTTTGGTTGAAACGATTGTATTTGTCGCTCCTGTTCTCTGATAATGTGTCACAGTTTGCCAATGTTAAGAATTTCCGCAAGAATCATTGCTTGGTTTGCTAACTAATTGTACGATATCGACAGAGCTCATCATTCATTTAGATTGTTGTTCCCCTACTGGATGGTTTTGCCCTGGTTAAATTCAGCAGACATGGCTCACACTGAATAAAGGTTCTGTTAAAGATTTCATACCATTAGCGAAAGGTAATTGCTACAAGGGGCTTCATCTATAGAGAGGTTGCCGAACCCAACTGAAATGGTTGTTTAAATTCGGTTCGGGAAGATGGTTTTAAACTCGGCAAATGAATAGAATGTGTACTTGTTGATTTATTTCCAAACCGAATGTTTTCCAACAAGTTATGTTGTCGTGTTTTCAGAAATTTACGTGTAAGTCGGGGTTGCAACAATTGTTGCTATGTCGAAATTTCACTCTAGTCATTAGATGATAGCATGAGCTCTCGAGAAATTTGAGGTTGATGAAGTTAAACGCTGGATGCATCAGGTAAAAGAGGTGGGAAAAAAAAATGAGGAATTCAGTTCAGTTCCTTATGATCTCAAGCTCTTCTTCAGTTCAGTTTGGTTTCAAATTTTATGTAAACCGTAGAATCTCAGTTTAGTTCGCTTTGCGTATTAAGCCGGACCAAACGGAACGGTACTCACCTCTAGGCTCTTGTGAAGTTAAACACCCTCCTGGATTATTTCAATCTCTTTAGCGTTATTGGTTTGGGAATTCTTGGAAGCTTTTGGGCCAAAGATAATTTCTTGAAATTA
Organism: Syzygium grande; assembly: GCA_024733475.1. Taxonomy (NCBI): domain Eukaryota; kingdom Viridiplantae; phylum Streptophyta; class Magnoliopsida; order Myrtales; family Myrtaceae; genus Syzygium; species Syzygium grande. The sequence continues at coordinate 340,836 of JAMXDD010000010.1, read as the reverse complement.
ACCAGTGTAAAAATTGAATATTATCAAAATTCTTCTATTTTTACTAGTACATTGACTTTTAAAAGAAAAGTTATAATTTGTCTGTGTACTTAATTACCACATTTTGGTAGAAGATGAAAGAACGGCTCTAATTTCTTTAAACTAGCTTAGAGGCCCGCGCAATGCGCTTATACACGGGCTCAAGAAACATTTCCTATTAAAATGGTTAAATTGACTAGGCAATTTTATATTCTTAAAATTTCTTATATTTTTTTTTATAAACTTTTATGTGGCGAGATGATATTAGCGGTCAATTTTTGGACACACCGGGCTGTCGATCAAAATTAGGTTATTCATATAAGACGTTTTGTGCTTTTTTTTTTATTTTACCGTGATACTAGTCTAGATACTGTCCACAATAATAACAAAAACTCCTTTTATCCATTTTTAATTAGATTTTTAAATTAAACAAAGGGCTGGGTCAAAGGATCTAGTGTCACCAAACCTCATTCCGAACTCCAATTAATCTGTAAAGAATAGCTTTTCTTTCTTGTATTTTGAGGTACTGGCACTTTCATCACCAAATTAAATTTACACGGGTTATAAAAAAAAAAACTCAAAAGGCATGGCTTGATTGCATGGACAATTTCCCTTTTTAATCATATGGTTCAATAACATTAAATATCTATTTTGCATACTAAATGGGTATTTTCGAATATATTTCATGGTGGGTGAAGATGGTGATTTTGCCTTCAAAATTCATATTTGAGCAAAGATTTTACTCCTAAAATATGGACAATTACTCGTGCATTAAGCTTTTCCATCGGGATAAGAGAATCCTAATTTTCGACCTGATTATACAAATTCGAATTTATTCTGGCTAGATCTCCTCTATATCTAATATCTTTATCATTATTCAATTATACGCGTGCTCGGGCAATTCCCTTTCGCCGCCGTCCCTCTCTCACGTGCCCAAGCTCTCAAAGCGCCGCCGTACAACTACAGCACCACCGCTCCGAACGAAGTGCGTATCGGGGCGGACGCGACGGCGGGGCAAGAGTGCGCTCCTGCTTTGGCCACGTCCTTTCCGTGCATATTTCGCTGCGCTCGCTGCGCTTTTAGCGTGCGCTGGTGCGGGTGAATCAGGGGGGAAGAGAGATTGGGTTCAGATAAGGAGGAGGAGGAGGAGGAGGAAGACTAAGAAGGCTTCGTTGCTCGCCGGAGGCATCGAAGACAAGCAGGCGCCAATGGAGACCTCTCAGGAGGATGCTCCCGTCTTCCTCGATCGCGGCTCTCGAGCCACGAGAGGAAAGAGGCAAGTCCCGTGGCTCTCGTTGTGGTTTCTCAGCTGGAGAATTCTTCGTTGATTGATGGGAAGTATCGCTTTTCTTCTTTTTTGGGTTGAAAACTCGTTCGTTCGTGATTTGTTCAGGATGAGCAACTTGCTGGATGACGAAATTGAACAGGACGAGCTGTTCTGGAACCAAGATGCTCTTAAAGACGTATGCTCGTGAACTCACCGCTTTTTTTTGTGCTGGCGAAAATCAAAGATATTTAACTGTGCTTGGATTATTTGCTTAAGCTTTTAGATGGATTGACCCCGCCCCGGCACAATTCTGCATGATCCTTAGCTCAAATCCTCAGGTCCCTCATATTTGTCTTTTCATTTCCGATCAATTCCCGTGCTAGAGCATTTCACTCTACTTGTCTAAGGTTTTTCCCGGGATGTTGTCAATGTTCACCTGATCGATCTCTCGGCCTAATTCCTGCTCAATACTCACTACTCAGCTGCTGTAAAGAAAAGATAGCCTTCACCTTTTTGTCCTTGTTTAGCTGAACTTTTTTAATCCGGGCATGCTATTGGGCGAAATGTACTGGTTAGATTGACATTCTAGCAATTCAACATTATGGTAATCTTTCGATGATGACATAGTTGTTTATGCTTTGGTCTGTTGTTTTTACCAGGAAGAAAATGATGATAATTATGAAGAAGAGCCTGAAGTTGCCGATGTATTCGACAGTGACTTCGATGAAGATGTGAGTGCTTTTGCAATGTTCTCTTGCTCCCATCTCTGAAAAACTTTTGCCATGATCTATCTGGTATCCTCATAAGCAGCTGTTATCAATTTGATCTTTTTATCGATGTTCCGAACTTTAGAACCTTTCTGACCTACTAGTGCCCTTAGGAGCCTGATCCAGATGAAGAAATTGCCGATGATGGGGATGAGAGGTCAGTATATCTATGTAAAGTGGATATTTCTGCATAGCTGCCAGCTTGGATGACCTTGAGATGACACGAAACAGGGAGCGTCCGAAGAAGCGGTTAATCTATCCGGGAAAGACTGCAAAGAAGAAAAAGAAACACAAAGTGCTTACAAAATTGGAGGAAACTCCTAAGGATGAGAAGCCTTCTGAACGGTCTGCTCACAACGAGAGCCACGACGTTTCTGATGAGGTAGAAGTTGAGAGAACGGTGCGAAAGTCTACGAGAACTGCGGTCATTGTTAGACAGGCAGAGAGAGATGCAATACGTGCTGCTTTGCAAGCAACAATGAAGGTTTGCTAAATTCTTCTTTGACCTTGTTCGGTTGTTGTTACATACAAAGAACTGCTTCATGTTTAAATGAGTGCAGGTGATGCTAATAAATGGACAGCTATACTCGATATATCGCTTATGGTTTTCTCAAGAATACTGAAAGATTCAGTGTGGTTTAATGTGGTTGTTAGTTTCATTATTCTTGTATAGCCACTAAAGAACATCCTGGCACTCTAGTTACTGTACAAAACATCTGTATTATAATAGTTGTAAGGATAAGTTTCATCGTTAGTGTACTCTCTTTGAACAGTTGGCTGTTCTTAAGTGAAGATTCTTGTAGAATCATTATCATATGCCAGAGAACTTTCTAATACAATCACCACATGAGATGGTATTTTCAAGATCCCCTGGTCTGGAACGCTTTAACTGCAATTTGGGAGCTGTTTAGGCATAGTGATGGCTCCTTCTAACATGGACTTAATGTTTGTTTATTATGATATTCAGGGATCTTATCTTCATTGGTAGTACCTGATACTACTTGTAGTTAATGATTAAAGGAATATCATTTTGAAAGTCGATGAGTGCATTGGTGGAGAAATTGTATGAATAGAAACCCAGGGGAACCTTGTTATTATAATGAATTAATCATGTTAAACAAGTTCTACTCATGCATCTTTCACAACTTAGGTTTTCTGCGAAGAAAATGTAAACTCCCCAAGTATACTTCCATGTTCTGCCTTTTATTTCAGCTTAATGCGATGCTTTCAGTGAAGCAGCTGCTCCTTGTTGAGAGCATGCCATCTCATGGAATGACTTATCCGTTTTTTTTTTTAGCCAATAAAAAGAAAAAAGGAAGGAGAGGAGAAGAGAATGACCCAAGAAGAGATGCTTTTGGAAGCAGCCCAAACAGGTTTCATTTTGTATACTGAAGTTTAGAGATTGATGTTGCATTTATGCAACTTCTGTTTGCCTCACACTGTATTTCTAACTGACCAGCATGCCACTATTTTGCAGAAATCATGAACTTAAGAAACTTAGAACGTGTGTTGGCAAGGGAGGAAGAAGTTAAGAAAAGAGCGATCGTTCATAAAGCTGTATACAGTGGTCCACAGATAAGATACATCTCTAAAGACGGTAACCTTTTTATTATCTAGCCCAATTCTGTTCTTTTTTTTCTAGTTGCACACCATCTTGGACAATATAGTCTCAAAATTCTTTGGGGGTTCATTTTTTTAATTGATATGAATATCATTTCAGGTCAATCATTTCTGGAGTTTACCAAAGAAGTGTCTTTTCAGTCCGAAATTCCTACAGCATCTGTTCCATGTATGCTAGCTTTACATTCACCATCCAATGATTCAGTTTAGTAAGCGTAGATTTTATGCTTTAATTTCACCAGTTACACATTTGATGTTGAATATTATTGTTGTTTGTTTGAATGACAAGAAGGTGCAAAACTCATTGTTTTAAGTGCTTAATACTTGAATTTTTACTTCAGTGAAGTGCTGTGGTCTCATAGATGATCTGCCCATCTGGAATTTGTCTTAAGAGATTAACCTGTTGCGTTCACTCGACTAGGTTGGCTGCTTTTGAAGTCGTGAACCCTGAGTTTGAAGCTAAATAATACATTTTATTTAAAGATAAGTCATGCCACAGTTGTGGTCATTGTGGTGCAGAACTTTTATTTGACACAGTATGTGGAATGACATTGTCATGCCTTTAAAGGGATAAAGAAATCTCTGCACAGTTCACAAAAAGCTTATCTCAGTTGAAGAAATTGTCCTATTTGAAGTGAACACGTTCCTTAACTATGAAGCACGGACATACAGTGGATAATGGTTTGGTATGGTGTCGCTAAAGATGCTGTAGCTGTACATATTGTAACTTTCAGCTGTACATATTGTAATTTTAATCTTTTTCATCAAGAATGATGGAAGTTATTTTCTCTTTGGTTTTGTCTCACAGATCCAGAGAAAGCTGTATGTGCAGTCACGGGATTGCCAGCCAAGTAAGAGATTTTCTTCATTTATTCTCACTTCAAATGCATTACCTCTAAGATGCTACATCTCTGTTTCCCCGGATTTGAGTGGCAGGTTATGCTCTGTTATGTACAGATTCTGACAGATAGAGTGAAAGTAGAGATGCTTCTCATATGTTACATAACAATATTGCTTCTAAGATGTGTTCTTTTAGTTCTTGCCTAGGAAGTGATATTTGTCTTGGATACTCTAGGTTTTTTTTTGTTATTTTGAGTCAAATATCAGAAACTAAGTTCTTGCTGTTACACGAACAAGCTTTGAATGAAAAGTAACTTGATACCACGATGAGGGAGGAGGAAAAGTACATCACATTAACTTGATACCTGGATGATGGTTTGGCAATCTGCCCTGCCCTCTGCTCATCATTTCACCAGCTGCTGAAACTTCCCGACAATGAGAGGACCCTATGTTCTATTTTATGAGTTTAGTTGCATGTTAAGTGAGTTATGGGAGCCGCAACCCCAACTCTAGACTCGGTGATCTTACATCTACTTTAGTGGAAAGTGGGTCTATCTGTCTAAAAAGGCTTGAGAAATATGAGCAGCTGATACATATAAATGGTGTTACAGATACCGTGATCCAAAAACGGGGTTGCCTTATGCTACAAAAGAAGCTTTTAAGATTATTCGGGAACGGTATGTGCACATTCCTCCTGTATTATGTTACTTAGTTAGACCTGGCAAAATCTGTAAGCGCAGCTGCTACCAAATACGTCATCGCTGGGTCGTTCAATATTATTCACTCATCCTTTTCTGTCTTCCTGTGATCTTCAGTTATTCAGCAGAGACTAGTGGGATTCAAAATGGGATGAACATGGGCGTGTTATATGATTCTCTATCTGGGAAAGGTTTCTCAGCTAGGCGGAAGAGATCTGAACCTTCAAACAAAGGCGAAACGTCCTATTTACGGTACTTGGCTCGGTTTCGCAGTGTACCATGTCTCGAAAGTGATTCGTCAGAATAGCTGCTGGGTATGTTATTGCTGAGTCATTTGATGTCCAATATCGACGAGCATTGAGCAGATTCAGACTTAAGACGGCTCTTTGAGTGTCGTGCAATCTGAAGAAGTGAAGAACTGAATCCTTAAGAAGCTGGCTAGGGCGAAGATCAGTCTGCCGCTCATTTGCATCAGAGAAACTGGATCAGTGGATGCTTGTGCTTTCAGACCGGCGAGGAAGGGGGAGAAATCTACCGTTTGCGTTCGAGGAAAAATGCAGTGCCATCAAATTATTAGATATCTTCAAGTGTCTGGACTCCTCTTGCAATGGTTTATAATTTTATCTATGAGAGCGGAGAGAATCCAAAACCATCTCTGCTTATGATGACTGTAAAGAGCATTCCATTATTGTGAAGGCAGCCAAGATGCTAGAAATTGGACTTTGTTGGTATATGTCACACAGCATTGAATATTCCCTTGAGCAGGAGATCCTGACTGCAATTCGCCATCAGTTTGCAAAAATGTTTGTGTGCTCAAGTAATGTGAAAAGATGACAAGAATGATAAAATCATTGATTTTGGGGTCGATGTGGATTCAAATTTGTTTTCGTGATCCGAATGTCGTTGTTTCTGAGTTCCAAAGCTACCGAGGATCTGTCTAATTGTAACAAAAGAAGAGCAACGCAACGCATGCGATTTCCTTTTGTACTGAATTTTTTTCTCGTAAAATCAAGTCCTCTTTCAAGTCCTCTTTCTCGATGGAAAAGTGGATTTTCTAGCTGGCCCGTCGTGCTCAAAATGCAGAAGGCCCATGGGCTAGCCTGTGCTCCTCTCGGGCCCACGTGTTCGTTTTTTTACCATATCGCCCTCTCCGCGAACTGACTGGTGACGTCATACTCTCAGTTCCCTCCAAATCCCTCGTCACCTTATTTTCGTGTTCACCGCAGAAGAAGCTCGTCTCTCCGTCATTTCTCTCCGTCCGGTCCCAAAAGAGAAACAGAAGATGAGGATCGCCGAAATCTCCACGCCGGAGCTTCGGCATACCCAGCCGGACGCTCAGTCCGATCCCCTCACCGCTCAAATCGAGTCTCTGATCAAACAATTCGAGACACTCCCCGTCACCCACCACCCCCGCCCCGAGCTCAGCCAGCTCGCCGCCGACCTCAGGCGGTGCCTCTCCCAACTCGCCGAGCGCGCACCTCCTTTCCCAAACTCCCTCAAGCTGCACCTATGGAAGCTCAGCTACCGCCTCTGGAACTCCTGCGTCGACCGCTCCAACGCCTCCTCCCTCCGCTCCTCCTCCGACGACGAGGATCAGGCCAATTTCCGCCACGTCGCCGCCGACATGCTCTCCCTCGCCGGGAGCGCCGCCGGCGTCCCCTCCCCGGAGGTGAAGACGGCCTTCTTCTATTACAAGGCCGGCATCATCTGGCATAGTCTCAAGAGGTCCGATCTCGCTTCCGATTGCTTGGAGAAAGCCACCGAAATCATCTCCAAAGTCGACGTAGGCACAGTTAAGGACGCAGGACAGAGGAAGCTGTTGTTAGATCTTCAGATCGCGAGGTCGCGCGCTGCTTGGGAAGTTTCCGACCAGATTTTGGCGGTAACGCTCTTGAATCGTTCCAAGAGTCTGTTGTTTGGATCGTCCGATCACTACGTCGCGTTAGCTAATCAGTACCTGGCGTTTGGCAAGAGCATCTTAGAAACCAGTGAAGGCAACGAGGCTCACTGTTTTAAAGAAGCTCTGAGGCTAATGAACGATGCGTTGGATTTGTGCGAGAAGGCATTCAGTACAGCGAGGATGCGGCAGGAGACGGTGAATCTCAAGGGGCTTAAGTCGAAAATCCTGCGGTTCATCGCGGCCGTACACCTGCAGATGGAAGAGTACGAGAACGTGATCAAATGTGTTAGGATCTTAAGAGAAACCGATGGCGGTGGGGACAACCATCCGAGCTTGCCCGTATTGGCCATGAAGGCATGGTTAGGATTAGGTAGGCACGATGAGGCGGAGAAGGAGTTGAGGGGCATGGTTGTAAATAACGGGATTCCTGAGGGGGGTTTGGGTCTCAGCTGTGGAGGCGTATTTCCAGTCGGCAGGGACAGCTGGGGCAGAGACTGCCAAGGGAGTGTTTCTGGGGCTCCTCGGGAGGTGCCATGTCAGTGCGGCGGCTGCAGTTACGGTGGTTCATCGGGTGATAGGTGGTAATAGTGGCATTGGCGGCGATGTGGATGGGTCGAGAGTGAGGGCTAAGGTGGTGGCCGAGCTGGTTTCAGATGATAGAGTGGTGGCGCTGTTCTCAGGGGATGCCACTGCTAAAGAGAGGAATGCAATGCATGCTCTGTTGTGGAATTGGTTAGTTCTTATACTAATCCTGCCGAGTTAAAAAAATACGGTATCTCTTCTCCTAGGCTCAACAGCTAGAGGGTCTCGTATTATTATTAGTCATGAAGCTGATATCAATATGGGAAATATCATAAATTGATAAGAACTGAGCAATTGTTGCATTGCATCTTTGTGATGCTTTTACTTTGGGCTTGTTCAGGCGCCATTTAGAGGATTTTGATTTGCAGTCAATGGCGAGCTCTGAAAGAATTTCCTTGAAAGCATATGTTCTTCTATTTCCCTGGTCTTGTTAAACCATGAACTAATATCATAACATGCTGCAGTTTGTGATTATGCTGTAGCCTAGGGACATAGTTCTGGCTGTACATCTTGTTAGCTTTCAAGAAAAGAAAAGTTGAAAAGTGAAATCAAATGATTTCAGCTCTATATTGCATATCTGAAGGTTCCTGATGTACTTCATTACAGCGCTGCTGGTCATTTCCAATTAAAAGATTATGAAACGAGTGCAGAAATGTTCGAGAAAGCTATGCTTTTTCTTCCATGTGACATAGAAGACAGAGTTGTTCGAGCCAAGGGTTTCAGGGTGTTATGTCTATGCCACCTAGGTCTCTCTCAGTTGGACCGAGCTGAAGAATACATTAATGAAGCTCAAAAGGTATTCAAATTGGTTACCTTTCACCAATTACGACTGCTCACCTAAATAATACTGTAACATACGATATTTTTTGTTCCTGTAGCTGGAACCAAACATAGCGAGTGCTTTCCTCAAGGTTCGCTCTCTCTCTTTCAGACACGCACACAGACAAGTCGTATCTACGCGAGACTTGCCAATACATTCAGTTTAATTATCTTTCTCGTTCTTAATCAAGTTCCCTTGTGAATTGACACCTATCATGCATGCAGTTCAAAGTTTGTTTACAGAAGAATGATCATAACGCTGCAATAAACCAAATTCAAGGGATGACAACCTGCCTTGACTTCGCTCCGGACTTCCTCTTGCTATCAGCACATGAAGCTGTGGCTTGCCGTGTGCTCCCTGTAGCTGTTGCCTCTTTATCAAATCTCTTGAACTTCTATGTCTTGGGAAAATCAACAGCAACATCAGAGGTTGTCGTTCTACGCACCTTAATCACTATCCTCTCTCAAGACACGGGAAATGAACCTGAAGTACTTAAATTTATGAAACATGCTAATGATCGAGCATCAGAAATGGGGACTGGGTGCTATTTTGGAAAAGACGAGGTTGCAGTACGGGAACTGAAATGGTTTGCTGTAACTTCATGGAATTTTGGAACAAGTGCTGGGAAGAAGAAAAATTATATGCTGTGTGCTGAATTTCTGAGACTAGCATCTAATTTCTATAGTCTCTTAGCTGACATGCAAGGAGAAGAACACAGCCTCATGCTCTGCAAATCATTGATTTTTACAGTATGTGCCATGATAGCTTTAGAGAACGAAAGAAAAGCCTCCCTCGTCGAGATTGAAGTGAAGCAAGCTTTGGAACTACTCGAACGAGCAGGAAAGGTGTGATCACGCGTATATTCTGCATGACATGGCATTTTGTGATTTATCCTTTTTCCATTTCTCTGTTCTGAGTTTTCGAAAACATCTATTCGGCTTCTCAATTGCGTATTCATGGATAATGCTGCTTTAATTCCTGGTTTTTGCTGCTGCATCCTCTGCACTTCTAACATTTGTGCATGGATGGATGCAGATAGTAAAGTCACTCTCAACAAGGGTGCAACTAAATGACGACGAAGACGCAGCCCTAGAGCCCGACTTCAACTTCATATACACCTTCAGTGCATACGATATACATGGCAGGATCAATGACTTGAGATCCCAACAAATCCTTGTGAAGAATTTTGTCAGCTCGAAGGCATGTACTCCAAGTTACCTCCTCCAATTCGGTCTCGCTGCAGCCCAGGGGACAAGGCCCAACCCTGAGGTAGCCTTTCTTGCTCTGAGCCAGTGCCTCTCGCAACTTCTATCTTCCGTCTCGCCAGACTACCATAATGTATCTCTCATTGTACGGAAGCTGATAGCTTTAACCAGCATTTACAAGGGTGATACGGATGATGACGCCGTGTATGATGTGTACAAGCAAGCCTATCGGATAATGATTGGCTTGAAAGAAGGAGAATATCCGACTGAAGAGGGTAAATGGCTCGTCACAACTGCCTGGAATCGGGCAGCAATTCCTATTCGCGTTGGACAAATTGATGTGGCAAAGAAATGGATGAAGGTAGGGATTGAACTTGCAGGGCTGGTCCCTGGAACGGAGACTTATGGGGCATGCATGGAGGACTTCATCCGAGGTTTTAACAAGAAATTTTCATAGCATAAGGACAGTGAAGACAGGCCTCAGCTGGTGGGCGATGTAAATGTTCTTTGCAGATGAGGGGTACCCGCGTAAACCAGTGTACTTCAAACATTGTGGCTGCAAATAGAATTAGGATCTTAATTTCTCCATTTTTATCACTCGATTTTTATAGGGTCAATGAAAAAGAAAATCGTTTCTACAGCTTTTTGTCCCATCTCCTTTCATTTTCTTCCCTCTTTCGATGAGAGCTTTAGAAAATCATTTCCACAGCTTTTTGAATTAGCTGATTCCACGTTGATACGGGTCAGTCTTTCTTCTCCCCGCCGAAGGCTGGCCTCAATATGGAATGAGTGAACAACGACATAATCTTACAAATTTGGGAGTTGGACATGACTTTTGGTATTCATGTATCGCTTTAAGTTTCCCAGCTCATCGGCTAGAATTGTTCAATCTCCAATCCAGCACGTCGACTTTGTTTCATATTTGAGTGCGATGGGACTGCGTCGGTCGTTCATCCCCGATTTGTGTCCTTGTTCGTAATCCGCCCTTAACAGATTAAGTTTAAGTGGCCTGAAATAGCGAAAATGAGAAAATGAGATTTTCAAGGTTTTGCCAAGTTGATGAATGTCACGTACTTTATCAAGATTTTTTTTTTTTTCCTTTCCTTACCAAAAAAAAAAAACTACTCTGCTTTATCAAAAATGTGAAAATTTAAGAATGGTAAATCCATTGTCGCGTGATTATTAAAATTTTTTTTCATATAATATATATCGCAATCGGTACATAGTGAGGGATTGACTCGTAACATAAATGGAAAGCGTAACCTCATGAAAAATCTGCGGTCCATCGTCATTAAACTGTCAAATGTGCACCAATTCAGGATTTTTCGTGGAAAAAAGTAAAGAGAAGTCGTCACGGTGAGAAGTCATTATGGTCAATTCCCGCAAAGCCAATAGCTGTGGACCCAGAAAATCTCTTCCGACCATCATCCCATTCGTCAGTGATAACCGTTGAAGCAGGGAGATGATCGTGTCGCCGGCGCAAGGTAGCCTCTCCTTCTCTCCGGCTTCCCCCCTCCCGAGCTCTACAGCTGCTCCCCTCCCGTGATCCGAGCGCGACTCTCATGTCGTCTTCTATCTCTCCATCTCCCTCGAGATTTTCATTAGACGGGTTCGCTCCTTTATCCTCATTCCCTCCCGCCTCTCTCCATCGGCGATTCCACAACCTCGACCTCCCTGCTTCGCTTCTCCTCTCGCGACCGTAATGCCGCCAAGGTGTTCGCTGCTTTGCCTCTGAGAACCGTCCATACCTCATCTAGCAGTGATCCCTCGAATGGTTTCGTCACCGGAGAGGAGCGTTCTCTCGAGTCGTTCAATCGCTCCATCCGCGACTGCTGCCGTGCCGGAGACGTCGACGGGGCCTTGAGTCTGCTTTCCCGAATGGAGGCGTTGGGGTTCAGGCCCAGCTTCACGTCTTACGCTTGTTTGATGGAAGCTCTTGGGAACTGCGGTCGGACCTTGGAAGCGGAGTCTCTGCTTCTAGAGATGATGAGCCTGGGGTTTAGGCCCAGCGTGAGGGTGTTCAAAATTATGCTCCGAGGGTTCTTGAGGAAAGGGTTGTTAGGGCTCGCTGTCGGAGTCTTAGCTGCAATGGAGGACTTGAACGTCCAGAGAGATCGCGAGTGTTACGAGATTCTTTTGGATTATTACGTTAATGCAGGGCGTTTGGAGGATACTTGGTCGCTTCTTAATGAGATGAGGCTTAGAGGTCTCGAGCCATCTTCTTTTGTTTATGGTAAGGTCATTGGTCTTTACCGGGACAATGGGATGTGGAAGAAGGCGATGGGCATCGTTAGAGAGATAAGGGAGATGGGGATGGTGCTTGATAAGCATATTTATAATGCTGTTATTGATACTTTTGGTAAGCATGGCGAGTTGGGGGAGGCTCTGGAGGTCTTTGCAAGGATGAAACAGGAGGGCGTGAGACCAGATGTCATGACCTGGAATTCTTTGATCAGGTGGCATTGTAAGGCTGGTGATCTCTCCAGGGCTCTCGAGTTTTTCAGTGAGATGCAAGGACAGGGGTTGTATCCTGATCCCAAGATTTTCATTACCTTAATTAGCCGGCTGGCTGAGCAAGGGAAGTGGGACTTGTTAGAGAAAAATTTTGAGAGTATGAGGTGCAGGGGATATGGAGAAAGCGGGACTATATATGCAGTATTGGTTGATATATTTGGGCACTATGGGAAATATCGGGATGCTGAAGAATGTGTTTCTGCTCTCAAGTCTGAAGGTCTACAGCTTTCAGCTAGTTTGTACTGTGTGTTAGCAAATGCTTATGCTCAACAGGTATACTATTTTCTGTTGTTGTTATTTGCCAAAGAGTGTTGAGCATCTCTAGTTGCTGTATCTGAGTAATAGGATATGCGTTGTTTAGTTTAGTTACATTGATGCATGCACCATGGTCCTGGACACCTCAATCCACATGTATTGAAGCTTTACTGTCATGAAGCACCGATAAGTATGCAGATTGAGGGTATATGATAAGAGGACTCATAGCAATTGTCGAATGCTGCCTGAGATGGCTAATATAAATTTACAGGGAAAATGTTTTTAATTGTATTTAATCCTTCAATCTAAATAGAGAAGCTTAAAAAATTAAAATGAAGTTGATAAATAAAGCTGTCAACTAGTAAGAATAAGCATATATATATATATATATATATATATATATTCACACTACGTATCTACGTATGAAAGCTTATTCTCGATCCACATGGAATTGGGTATTAATTGCAGCTATTGTGATAAAATATTCTGGATATGTTTGTCGGACAACGATAGCTTCACTTCGTGTAACATCTTACTTTGTTGCTCAGTCCATGCTCAGATAAGAAGGAGAAGAGGAAAGGGAAGAGGAGGGTGGGGGGTGCACTGGGTAGCAGCCGGCGTTCTTTTTTCTGTTTTAATCTGTAGGAAATGAACTCTGTAGATCTTTTAGTGTTATCTTTTTACATACTTCCCCGACAAATAGCAGCTCCCAAAGTACGGAAGAAGTATGTATATGGAAAGCAGTGGATAATTGAAATCCCTTCCAAGCTATGGTTCTGTTATAACAAGATGGAGTTTCTAGTATTTTTTGCCTCATATATGTCTTCCTTCATCAGGATTACCTAAACAAAACTCCCCTTGATACTCTTTGTTTATTGTTTTAGAAGCATGGCTAGGAACGAAAGAAAGTAGAAGACATATTATTCTCCTGTTGAAATCGTTCTATACCTGATGGTGATGGAAGCTTCTGAATTGAACAATAAACAAGGACAGGATCTCGAGAAGTTGGATTAATTTGTCAGATTGTGAAATAATTGTTGCAAATCACGTGATCAGGAAATAGCACAGGTAAACAGGTGAAGGGCATTGATTATTCAACAAAGTGAAAAAAACTGAATATAACTTTCACCTTGACTGGAGATTATTCTTTCTTATAAGATAAGCATCACGTGGCTTATACTTTTATTGAAGTGGAATGGTGTGAGGAATGTTTGACCAGTCCTATTTTATTTTGCAAGTAGAAGAACCAATCCTGCTAATTTCTAGATTATGTTTCCTATATGTAGGGACTATGTGAAGATACGGTTAAAGTGCTTCAGCTTATGGAAGCAGAAGGAATTGAACCAAATGTTGTAATGCTGAATGTGTTGATTAATGCATTCAGTGTTGCTGGAAGACACATGGAGGCTGTCTCTATTTACCACCTTATGAAAGAAAGTGTAAGTTTTCTTGTTTTGGGTAAATTTTGTTTTGCAGACATAGCAAAATCCAAAACATAACTATCATCCAGAAAGTACAGATTCACCTAGCTTTCTGTCTTTTCTTCTTAGCTTATTTGGGACTTTTTTTTGGTAGTCATATAACTTTCAAGGATCATCTCACCTCATCTTCTAATGGCAATGCTGCCACATTTGTAGGGTATCTTTCCTGATGTGGTTACCTATTCTACGCTTATGAAGGCATTTATCAGAGCTCGGAAATTTGACAAGGTAGTGTTATATATTGCAATAATTTAATCGCTTCTCTTAGAAAATGAAGGAATTTTAGTCCTAAAGCACAATGCTATTCTTGCTTGCACTCAAGGAATTTTCTTTTTCAGCTAAAGTGTTTACTGAGGGAAAATCTCCTTGTTAAGGTGTCTCCTCATCTTCTAATTTGGTGCATCCAGGTTCCCACGATATACAAGGAAATGGAGGAGAGCGGATGCTCTCCAGATCGGAAGGCAAGAGTTATGTTGAAAACTGCGTTGATGGAACTCGAACAGAAGCACTGTAAGTGAAACCGATATCTGTGGATTACTGAGATTTAGAGGCCTTTTAAAGTTTCGTAAAGTTAACACGCAAAACATGTGATGAACTAACTCTTCCTTCCTGTATGATATCTTCTTAAACTTTGCACGAGAAGCAAGAGTTTAGTCTAATGATGGTTCACTCTTATTGACATCCAAAAGATCTCGGTATGCCCATATTCCCTCTTCCTATCTTACCAAATAAAAGAAAGGATACTTCGCAGCTTTGAAGATAATAGGATCTGTTCTCTTCCTGTGTTTTTCTCTATGATTATCTGAAATTTGCTGCAACTGATTTCCCACATTCTTTCACTATATTAATGAACTGAATTAATTTGTTATCCTTTCCTTGGTGTCTGACAGGACTCTTATATCTGTGAAGATAAAATGATGTTTTTTTGTAATGTCTTGATGTCTGGTCTTTCTGGAAACGTGACCACGGTATTCAAGCCTAATGTATGCCTGATCTGATCAAAGAAAACGTCTGGGGCATGCATGAGTTAGCACAATTCCATAATTGGCACTTGGCAGTAGTACCTTTCTCAGCGAAATAGTATTTGGGCCACTGCTGTTTGGGTCTGGATGGAGCATGGCAGTCCCCTACATGCATATATTGCTTAATGGGCTGAGAGGAAATTGAAGTGGATCTACTTGAAGATAGTTGGATCAGTATGGTGGAAGTGGTTGCTGGGACGAATGATATGGGTGCACTCGTGAAAATTTATTCAGCTGATCATGGTCTCCGACAGCACTGCCATTTGAAGGGTCACATCAACAGCATCCAACTAAACCATGACCAGGCAGTAGCTGCTGAGTCAACTTAATTTGACCTTGCTCTGTATAGAACCGCCGCAGATAATTTTGATTGACGTCATCTTATGCAACCAGGAAGGCAATCCCAACTTGCTAGATTATTGGTTTCGAGACCAAGTCGTGATAAGAGTATCTTTCAAGAGAAATTGCAAGCTAGAAGATGTTGAAAGTCTAAGAAATAGAAAGACTCTGCAATAGTCATGGCTTGTCCATCTCCACTCAACCAATCACAGTATCGTCACCTATAGCAAGAGATTGAAACAAGGTATCCAGAGAGTTCATTTTCTTATTGACATAGATTGTGAGATATATTTGCATTCTTACTTTGCCTTCAGATGCTGGCTTGCTGGTACAGATTTTTTTATTTAGTTGCTACCATAGTGTAGAGATGTTATGATTCTCTTACTTCTTGTTCCCATCTACCTAATAGTTATTCAAACTATTGATTGATTAAAATGCAAAAAGAAAAAGATTAAATTGCAAATTGGCAATACACATATTAGCAATTTCATAGAAATATTTATTGGCAGACTTGAGTATTTAAGTAAATTAAAAATGTCTAGGGTTTAAATCATTTCTAGAGCTGCCCCAGTGTGTGTGGGAAGGAAAACTAAGCTTCCATTTGTTTTGTGGAAAATGAATGATTTTGAAAACATTTTCTTAAAAATGATCACTTGAAATAATTAATCAATGAAAAATATTTTTATTATCGACTATAATTTATATCTAAAAATTTTTGTGGATGATAAAAATATTTTTCGTACATTCATTTTGTAAGTGATATAAGCAATTATTTGTAAGAAAATGCTTTCCAAATTATTCATTTTCCACAAAGCAAATGGAACCTTAGTCTCTTCCTTCCAATTGCCAGAGAAACACTAGCTCTTTTCTCTGTTCTGCTGGGGTTGGGACCGCTTCGAGAGGTTTTTCATTGGCTCTCCTTCAGCAGGTTTGACGCAGTCGCATGGCTTCAATTTTGCTTTTGTTGTGAAATTTGTGATTTCAATTGCCATTTCTAGCTTCCCTTGTGTATCCGGTTTGTTTCCGTGTAAACTTGAGGATTTGGTTTGATTTTTTGAGGAATTTTGGGCTTGTTCAGGCGGAAACCCTAGCTTAAGTCTGCTTTTTGCTGTCTGGTGTTGCCAGAGAAACCCTAGCTCTTTTCTCTGTTCTGCTGGGGATGGGACTGCTTTTAGAGGTTCTTCATTGGCTCTCCTTCAACAGGTTTGATGGAGTCCCATGGCTTCAATTTCACTTTTGTACAATGGCGGTACTTATTGTATAAATCAAATTTGGATGACGTCATATGCTTTTTTAGAACTTTGTAAAGCACTCAGTGCAAGTAACTTGTTGCATTCTATAGTTAATGTTTCTATCAGGGAGCAATTTCTGGTATTTTGCCATGGGGGAAGACTCCCTAGGTCAATACACACCGTGCATTAATATTTCAAAATCATCTTGCAAGTGATTTTGAAATTGTACAAACATGTGGTGAAAGAACCGAGCAATTCCACCCCTCCTGAGATAAGTAATAGTAAAAAATTTTGTCCATATTTTAAGTTACGAAATTTAGAAAAAAAAAAAGTCTTTATACATTGCTTGAGAAGTTTCATTCGTATTTGGTTGGTAACTATATTGATTGTTTTAGGATTGTGTCGGAATTATAAATGGAACTCATGTATGTGCAACAGCACAAAATATATGCACTTGAGATTTTCTTATGTATTAGCTGGTTGGTAGGGCACTACACATGATTAATGATGCATTTTCAAAATTGGATGGATTAAATATTCCCAAAGGTAAGAAAATGGCATTTATAAACAATGTTTGAATTGAGCTATGCTTGGTCAATAACTCATTTATAACTTGTAGTAAAATATTATCTTGGCTATGCTTGTTATGGAATCCAAAATGGCATCATCTCTCCTTGTCGTGGTGTTAGATACCATTTGAAAGAGTTTAGTGATCGTCCACTTGAAAATGAGAAGAAACTATTCAATTTGTGTCATTCATCTTTAAGAACTACTGTCGAAAGAGCGTTTAGAGTCTTAGAGAAGCTTTTCAGGCTTTTCAGTGTTGTATGACTCTATCATGGAACAAATAAATAGACAAATGAAATCTCAAAGAGAAAATTTAAGAATACAAGGACTAGTTATCAGAATATTAGAAAGATCCAATAGTTTGTTTCTTTTGAGTGCTTCATTTAGAACGTCCCTCTTTATCGTATTTTTTTTATATTCTACTATTTAAAGTTGTCATGTAGTTATCGTAAAGTAAGGCAAATGACGAGAAGGTCAAGCAATAGATGGTCTAAGCTTATGAAACATGTTCTACATGAAATTCTTGCCGATGAAACTAGTTAAAGAAACAAGACTTCAAGCGCATTCAAATCCTCTTCAAGCAAGCTCGAGTTGTCGATACAATAAATGAGAAGTTTGGTGTTGGTGGTGAGCCCAACCACGTTGGATAGTCATAAGCCACTGGAAGACGATTCAAATTGTTCGTCACAAGAGTGGATTCAATTGGGATGACAAATTGAAGATGGTCATAGTTGGGAAAGGGAATTTGATCAATATGTGACGGTGATTTTTTCCATAAATTGTCCCAACTTGTACTAGCCGTGTCTTGATGCATATAGGGTTTTGTTTTTTACATTGTTCTTTGAGAGTTAACATAGAAATCAATAGATCATTATTATAAGGATTATCAGTGGTAGGATTAGCCAACTTGACCTGTAAGTGGGGAGACCATGGTAGTGTAAAAATCTTTCTGTGTTGAAGAGATTTACACTCATCAAGATCACTTTTGGGCTATTTGGTGTTGCTGGAGTAGTTGTGAATTATGGAAAGAATTTTACACTACCATGGTCTTCTACTTGTAGTTCAAGTCATTGATTCATAAAATCCAATAGCTAATCGTATCACTGATAATCCTTGATCTATTGATGCCTATGTCGACTCTTGAACAACAATGTAGAAAACAAAATCCTATATATGAAAAATGCAGCACAGGCAGCATAACTTGGGATTGAATATGAAAAAAATTAGCATCACATATTGATCAAATTTTCTTTTCCCAGCTATGACCACCTTCAACTTGTCATTTCAATTGAATCCACTCTTGCCATGTAGAATTTGAATCGATTCCCAATTGCTTTTGACTATCTTCAAATAGTTCTTCGGGTTCATAACCAAAGCCATATTGTATTGACAACTCGAGCAATTGAGGAGGGTTTGAATGCGCTCGAAAGCTTTGTTTCATTTACTAGCTTCATCGGCAAGAATTTCAAGTAGAACACATTCCATAGGCTTAGACCACCTAAATTGCTTGACCTTCTCATCATTTGCCTTACTTTTACTCATCTTGATAACTAGGTGACAACTTTAAATAGCAAAATAAGAAAAAATATGATGAAAATGGATGCGTAGTAAATATTTAAAGATGATTAACATTACAAGAATAGAAGCAACATGTTCTAAATGAAGCACTCAAAAGAAACAAAAGGAAAACTGTTGGCTTCTTCTAATATTCCTATAATTAATCAATATTCTAAAAACTAATCCACACTGCATGCGTAATCCTATCCCCCTTTTTATGCTCATATCCTATTTTCCTCCTTTTCCTCTCTTTGAAAAAGTTGAATTCTTGGATTTTCTCTTTGAAACTCCATTTGTCTATTCATCTCTTCTATGATAGAGTCATTTGTATCAAATCCCATTAAAAAAATCGTGAATGATACAACAAGCTAAGACAATATCAACTAGTGTTTCAAATGACCAAAAAATTTTAGAATATGATACTTGAAAATGCTTATTAAAGACTCCAAACGCTCTTTCAACAGTTATTCTTAGAGATGAATGGCGTGGATTAAATAGTTCCTTCTCATTTTCGGGGGGCGATCACTGAACTTCGCCAAATGGTATCTAATAGGGAGAGATGATGTCATTTGAAATTCCATAACTAGCATCAGCGAGACAATATTTTCCTACAAGTTATAAATAAGTTTATCATACTAAGCTCAATTCGGATATTGTTTATAAATTTTATTTTCTTACCTCTAGAAATGTTCAATCCATTCGACTTTGAAAGTACATCAAATTAAATATGTGAATCATATGCAGTGCCCTCTCAACCAGCTATTACATAAGAAAATCTCAAATCAAATGTAACAGCAGCTAATACATTTTGTGTTATTTCATCATTTCGACCACGAATTCTTCCTTGAATTTCTAGAGGAACCGATGCACATACATGGGTACCATGCGTTGCTCTGACATAATTCTAAATAATCAATATAGTTACCAATCAAATATTAATTGAACTTCTCAAGCAATGTATAAAGACTTTTTTTTCCGATTTTTATGTCTTAAAATATGGATAAAAGCTTCTATTGTCAATTTTCTCAAGAGGAGTGGAATTGCGTGGTTCTTTCACCACATGTTCGTATAGTTTCAAAATCGCTTGCAAGACGATTTTGAAATATCTATTCACCTATGAAATCTTCCCCAATGACTCTAAATCTCACATTACCGACGATATGGCAAAATACTAAAACTTGCTCCGTAATAGAAATATTTATTATGGAATGCAACAATTACTTCAATCGAGTGCCTCACTAAGCTCTAAAAAAGCATTCAGCGTCATTCATATTTGATTTATACAATGAGTATAGCCATTGTATAACCCCCGATTCATATATAACTCTCTCTCATAATCTCGATTCACATGAGACTCTCTTGGTACGTGGTTCTCAAAATGATTATAAATATCCGTAACTAGTGTGATAACTGTCGTAACTACTGCAACCGTTTTCCCTTATTTTGGAGGCCTTTTTTCCATTGTGGAAATTGTTTTCTTTAGCTCATTTATTTTCCTTGTGCCAAATACCGGAAAATTGGAAAAAGGGAAAATTGTCAAAAAAGTCCTAAACCTATTATACGGCGGTCAATTCAGTTCTAAACCTTTTAAATTTTTGCCAATTGAGTCCTTTCGGTCAATTTTGGCTGGCCAGCGCTAATGTGGCCGCCGGCCGGCGCCAACCATCCGATCAACGATGATGTGGCAATTTTTAATTATTTTTTTTCAATTTTTTAATCTTTTTTTTCCTACTTTCTTCCCTCTGGCCGGTCCTGCGACCGGCGGCCGGCCAGAGGGGAGGTCGGCGAGGTCAACCTCGCCGGTCTTTGGCGGCTAGCCCCATCGGCCACCCCGGCAAGGCTAGCCTCGTGACCCACTGGCCGGGCGGGGGTTGGGCTGCGCGTTGCCACATCGCGACCAAAGGCGGCCAGCCGAGGCTCGACCTCGCCTCTGGCCGGGCGAGGCGAGGTCAGCCGCCTTGTTGTCGCGACCGTGTGGCATGGCGAGGCCCAACCTCGACTGCGCCAGCCAGGCGCGAGGTCGAGCCTCGCCGTCACTGGTCACGACAAAGGCGGGCCTCACCTGCGCCGCCGCCGGGTTGCAATGACGAGCGGTACGACCGGGCCACATTCCGGGGCCTGTGGGTCGGTGAGGCCGCTCACCGCCGAAGGCAAGCTTCACCAAAGGTCGGGCGATCAACCTCAATGGCCCTCCTTTTCCGCTTCGGCCGAACCGACCAGAGAGAAGAAAGCATAAAAAAAAGATTAAAAAATTGAAAAAAAATTAAATTGCTACGCCAAGATTGACCGATGGCTTCATGGTTACGCTGGTTGCCGGGTTGGCCGTAAAATCGGCAGGACTCAATTGGCAAGAATTTAAAAGGTTTAGGACTGAATTGGCAAACTTAAAAGGTTTAGGACTGAATTGATTGCCGTACAATAGATTTAGGACTTTTTTAACAATTTTCCCATTGGAAAAACATTACATCGCTTATCTAGTTTGCATACTTGTCTCTAGGACGTGGTGATAGATTCGTTTTATAATCTTAGGACCAGCTTCCCAGCTTGCGCATCAGTCAGCGCAAATGCTGGACGGTCATGACATCTGTCTTTTAGGAATCATAAAGTACTCGATCTCTGAAGAGAGCAAGGCTTATGCCTAAGTTCATTGGACCAGCTTCCTCTGAGGTCAACTTGTAGTCATTCGATTTGTGAACGTTAGTACAGTGCGAAGATGAGATGCTTTAGCTTCATGTGTTTAGCGTGGTTGCTTTGCGTGTTCGACGGGGGGTGATTTGTTTTCCATCCGCATGTCTGGTAGCCTCCAGGTCAAGAGAAAGGGCTGGAAAGGGTCCACTAATGTTTTTTTTTTTTGGTAAGGTAAAGGGACCACTAATGTTTTGTCGTGATGAACCTAAGTTTTTCTCGAGTCATTGAATTATTACAAAATGTTCAATCGCACATTGCCCTTGCCGCCACCTTCGCATGCTGCGCTGAGCCAGGCAAGGTCGCAGCCTTCACTCAAATCTACAGCAAGGGGACGGCCCTTCCCAGACTTGAGGCGAGGGTTCCAACCCATGTCGTCGAAGAAGATTGAAGAGGCTGATGGTGCTCAACCGCAAGGCCGTGGAGCTTGCGAAGCTCAGGGACTTGGAAAGGCGCGCGTAAATGTGGCAGCACGTTGAAGAAGATCAAAATCTGACAATCTCCGGCTCCTCCAAAAGCTTCATGAACGAGTGCAGCGGTGAGCGAAAGATATTTCAGGCGAGGATTAAAGCAGATCTCCAGAAAAAATTTCATGAATTTAATTTTGTTTGAAGCAGAATGCTGTTCAAAGCTTCTTCTTTTCTGTAAATGCTTTCACATGCTACTTGATGGAGATAAATGCAAGCAGAATGATTTTTGTTTTTCGTTTTTTTTTCAGATTATTATATATCCAAAATTTTGAAATCAATTGTTTATTTTATAATTGCCATGCAAGATTCCACATAACGTAACATCTCAGCATGTAATGGCTAGGTCAGTATCTTGGTCTATAGAACCAATTTGAACGAAAAAAAATATACAGTTTTGGGACTCTATTTCATAAAAACAGTTGCGGGATCTAAACGGACATTTTACAATAATTCAGCGCCTTGTTGCCTTTTTATCTTCTTCTTTTCTTGTTTGTTTTGCGAAAAATGAATAATTTGATAAATATTTTTTTTAAATAGTTGCATATATCGCTTACAAAAATGAACGAACGAAAAACATTTGGGAAAATTATCCAAAAAGTCATAAACTTATTGCATTTTTGTTAATTCAATTTTAAACCTTTCAATTTTACCAATTAAATCTTAAACATTTTCACATTTTGCCAATTGAGTCCATCCGATCGATTGTAATCGGAAATCAGTGATACAGACGCCGGTAGTGTCACGTAGAACGATCGGCACTGATGAGAACAATTTTTTAATAATTTTTTTTATTCGTTTTCTTTCTTTCTTTTCCTTTTTTTTCCTACCAAATCCAGCAAGGATCATCGATCGGTCATAGGCGAGGGCCAATGACCCTTGTCAGCCATCGTCAGCCGTTGGGTGAGGGTCATGGCCGGGCTTGGAAGAAGAAAGAAAGATAGAAAGAAAAAAGGATAAAAAATTATAAAAATTATACATGTCAATGCCATCCATACCACATAAAACGATTGGCATCCACATTAGCGATTTTTCGGCTAAAATTGACCGAATGGATTCAATTGGCAAAATGTGAAAAGATTTATGACTCAATTGACAAAATCGAAAGATGAAAGACTGAATTTGTCAAATTATAATAAGTGTAAGACTTTTTGAACAGTTTTCCCAAAAACATTTTCTTTATCCACAAAAATGTTAAGACATAAATTATTGCGATTAATGAAATTTTTTTTCAAATGATTAATTATTTTAAGCGATACAATCGATCATTTTTATGAAAATATTTTTAAAATCATTCAAAGTTGCAGTAGTCCAAACTGCATTACTTGGTTTACAAGAGGCGTTGTAGCTCCCAATGGGATTAGCTTCAACCACCTAAGTCAGGGACAATTATCAAAAAAATTTTCAACCTATTACACTTGTGCAAATTCAGTTCTAAATTTTTCAATTGTGTAAATTAAATAATAAATATTTTCATGTTTTGCCAATTGATTCCATCTAGTTGGAAATTGCTGACGTAAACGTCAGTAATCTTACATGGCACACCAGCACTGGTTTTGATATTTTTTAATAATATTTTGAATTTTTTTTTGTTTTTTGTTCTTTTCTTTTATTTTCTTTTTTTTGGACTAGGCGGAGGACACATGCCCTCACTGTGGCCGACAAGGGCCAAGGTGAGGGCCGCGATGCCCTTGCCGGCGAAAGCAAGGGCAAGGATGCCCTCACCTCTGTTGTTATTTTACTATTTCATTTAAATTTTCTACTTTAGTAGAATGTCGATACGTTTTCGATAGCATTGGTATTTTACTATTGATTTATCTGACAAGCAAGTTAGCTAGGGTCCGTGTTTTTTACCATCACGATTGGAAAACTACCTGCAAAAATTGAGATTCTATTTTCAGTTTTCCATCCCATGCGATGGCAGAATTTGTTCAACACGTAGCAATATGAAGATTTATGAGGAAATGACGAGGATTTTTCAGTTTTTCCATCACAATCTGCATTCTCCACTCCTTTTGGTCAATCAAAATGACGGCCAGTCATCCTAAGATACAATGAAATTGTCAAAGAGAAATACCATTTGCGGCGGAAAAGAAAGAAGGGATGGTCAAATGCATGGCCGGTTGTTCGTCCTAGTGAATCATTTGGCTTACGAGCATGATCATAAGCGTTTCCAAGCCAAAAAGCCTCGGTCGCGTGAATTACAGACAAAAAGAAGAGAAAGGGTTGCCCAAAAAACTGTTCTATGGTTGATGATCATGGGGGAAGTTGTCCAATCAATCATAAACCTATTGCGCGGATATCAATTCAGTCCTAAACTTTTCAATTGCTAATATATATCAATTGCTAATTTTCCCATGATCATATACTGCGTGCGTGCGGGCCTTCTTTGGTCAACAATAAGTTTGGAGACTGAAATGAAGTCCTCAGTCACCCAACCATTTAGCTGAATTTTCTAGGCAAAGATTCTATAACGTCTTTTAGGGTAGTTAAAGATGATTTAGAAAGAGTTTTGAGCCAACAAATCTGTCATGGTCAAGCAGTGTGGGTCAGTCATATAAGAAGCAAAGTAGCGCGTTATATAATAAGACTCAGATCAGCTCACCAATGGAGGGAGTTTCAAGTCAAAACAGGCTGTGGTGCCCCTAAAACACGTCTCGTGTCGTTGGACGGTTGCGCTGAGGTATGTATGAAAGAGTAGATTCACAATGGGATATTCCTTCCTTCCTAGTCCTCAACGAAAGTTGCAGAAAATTATGTTTAGTTGATACATCATGGGTCTTTCGTCAAAACTACTCGGCTTCCTAGGAATACCCCTGACTTTCTCCTTTCTTTCTTCTTTCTTTCGTCAACATTATTGAACGAGGAAGAGGAAGTGAAAGTCATCATGGAAACAGACGGGAAACTGTCCATTTTTTTTAACAACAAACGATGGCTCTTACTTGTTCTAAACCCCCAAAAAAGAAAGTAGAAAAAGAAAAACAGGAAACACTTTCTTTTAGAAGCAAAGAAATGTTCTAACATGCAGTAACAAACGGAAGCAACCAAAACGAGGCAATAATGTCCCACCCAAATATGGCTAAAAAGACTTGCCACGATTATCAATAATAACTCTAAATATTTTCTTCACCCTTCTACTTTTCTCTCCACTTTTCTTTTCTTGTTTTTGTCTTTTGGCCTCGTGATAGTATACAACTGAACCTTCAAAATAGGAGTGAGAAATCTTTATTATTGACGTAGGCACCACCATCGACATTGACGTGCCACGGGTTGACGCGTGGGACTTGGAAACGACGTGGAAAAACCAAAGGGTTCTTTATTCCTGTCCCATCCAAGAAGACCACCGCCACCCCAGAATGGTCATGGTAATATTAGTTTCTGAAGTGGACGTCAATGGAGTCTCCCTCTCTCTCAAGAACGAGCTAATGAGGCAAGTATGGAGGATGAAAGAGTCCACCTCTCGACCATCCTCCTCCCTATTTGAAGCCCGTTCTGCTCTGCAAATATGCATCTTCTTTCCAGCTTTTTGAATGCTTTTCTTGTTTTGGGTTGACGCGAGTCAAACAGATTAGCAAGATGCGTGTTCAGAAGGCGACCGAGTTTGATTCAGGTTCACCCAATAAGTCCATGGATCGCGATCTATACTTGGCAGCGTCCACGGGGGACTCGGGCTACATCAAACGATTGATCACAGACGAAACTGGGAATTGCCAAGCCCAGTTCACCCCACAAAGCAACAGCCTCCTTCACATCGCCATTACCTTCCAACAAATTGAGCTCGTCCGGACCTTGATTCAGCTATGCCCCTGCCTTTTGCCCCATCAGAACTCGCATGGTGACACTCCTCTCCATGTTGCAGCCAAGATTGGTTGCTTGGAGATCGTTCGACTCCTCGTAGATGACGGAGTGCCTGCGCACCAAGCACGCGAGACGTGTAACTATGATGCTCCGAGCCCCAGCGACTGGAGTCTCTTGAGGAAGGTGAACGGGTCCGGGGATACGGCTTTGCATTTGGCCGTGAGGAGCGGCCACATTGGTGTGGTGGATTTGCTAGTGAAAGCCGATTCTCAACTCATGTATATCGATAATAAGGTGGGCGAGGCTCCAGTTTTCGTGGCCGTTGATGCCGGGTTCTTCGATGTTGCTCATTGCATGATCTTGCAGATGTCGTCATCGCCATCATCGCCCCTCTATAAAGGCACAAATGGGCTAACTGCTCTTCATGCCGCCTTAATAAGCACCCATCACGGTAGGTTAATGATCTTTTTCATCTGCAAAAAAGGCTTATGACTTTTTTTAATATGAGCCTCTGTGCATGATAGAATTGTTCATGATGAAATCTTAATATCATCTGTTTGACTTATCGTTAATAAGTATGTGCCTTGTTTCAGGTCGAGCTCTTGAAAGCCATGTCCCTGATTTGTCCTTGGAAAACATAAGGCGCATCATGCGGGATGGGTTACTTAGTTTGGACGAATTCGTCGGGAGATTTCGATCGTGTCAAATTGGTAAGATTAGTCCTGTTCTGATAGACAACCACCGCATATTTCATCAACTAGCTACTCATGGGTTATCACGCAGTTGTAGATTATAATTCATTTAAAATGCACTGTCAAGTGATCCTTACCCATGAAAAAAAGAAAAAAAATGAAGAAGAGGAGAAAGAGGGAGGCAAAAGAGGGGGAAATGATATCAATTCTTCTGTTTCAACTTCTAGGTTTTAAGTCTATCCTCAAGAGGAGCCTATTAATTACTCAGAATTGACTCTACGAAACAAGTCGTTCTATTTTAATTTGGAGAAAATTCGTTCCTCTAACATCTCGACAACTTCCCAGAAGGTAGCAGGGAAATTTACCATTTCTAACAACTTTTTCTTCATTCTAATTTAGACAAGTTCCTTTCTCGTTTTGTCTCAAGTTTCGCCTAACGTGCTTATGTTTGTATTTTAATGATCCCTCACCAAACCAAAATGTTTCTAGATATCATAAAGGAGCTTGTGACCAAGTGGCCACACATAGTGACAGAAGCGGACGAACTCGGACGAACCCCTCTTCATTACGCTGCGCATTTGGGTCATCTTGAAGCAACCAAGCACCTTCTTCAAAAGGACCCTTCAGTTGCTTATTCACCTAACAAAGAAGGCATGTGCGCCTTTCATGTGGCGGCCAAACAAGGGCATGTTAAAATCATGGACGAGCTCATTAATTACTGCCCAGACGTTCACGAACTGCTCGACGAAAAAGGTAGGACGGCTCTTCACGTGGCCGTGGTGAGCGGAAGAACGAGGGTCGTGAAATATATACTCAGGAATAACAAATTTCAAGGGCTCATCAATTTTCCTGACGAAGAAGGGAACACGGCTTTGCATTTGGCTGCTGATTGTGGGAAGAATGAGATTTTGATGACCCTTACTTGTGACAGAAGAGTTGACAAGAAGGCCGTGAACAAGCAACACTGGAAGGCCATTGACATCCTTCACTCCAATACTTTTCTAGGAGAGCTTGTCAAGGTGGGTACTGCAAGTTCTTGGTTTTGTAATTACCATCTGATTCTCACATATTATGCCCAGAAAAAAAAATCTTTGTGAATTCCATTTACACGTAGCTGTACACAGCTTGCGATGAGCTTCACAGGCACATGATTTCATGAAGAAAATCACCATGATCGTCCTATTAGTATACCGACATGAGCGCACGAACTTCATGTCACTCAAACATGGTCTACCTCGCATCAAGCGAAGTTAATTAATAAGACCATCTTATATGTGACTCGAACACGGTCTACCTTGGATCCAGTGACGTTAATAGATAAGACCAACGGTAGTAGAATGTACTTTGTGTTGTTTGCATTGCTACCATAATCTAGCGACTTAAGTCATAAAGCCCGTGTCAATTATCAAGCCAGTTTAATGGCAGTCTTCCATGCATGACTAGGGAAGAGAATGTTAAGAAAACTGAGTGATGTATCATTTACTCCATCTCTGAAGAAATAAGTAATATCTATCTGTGAGTTTATTGTATGGGAAAACTGATGAATGTTATCTAGTCGATGTTTGGATTGTGGGACCTGTTGCAGACAAGGATCATGAAGAAGATGGAACAAGCCGGGAGCCGAAAAAGCCTGAGATTAGTGATCCAGGAAGAGGCAGACACAAGAAGGTATGAGCATTACAGTGAGAATAACGATGTGAAAGCTGGAGACTTGTACGGAAGTAACAACTACAGCGAACGAGACATTTCGCTGCACCTCTACAGTGACAGACCATCACTCGAAAGGTCCACATCCGGCATGACTTCATCGAGCGACAACTCCTTCAGATCAATCCGTCTAAAGGGTATATCAGGGACTCATCTGCTAGTGGCGGCACTCATAGCAACCGTCACTTTTACGGCTGGTTTAACAGTTCCGGGAGGCTATAAAGATCAAGGAAGAGACGAGGGCACGGCAGAATTAGTATCTAAAGCTGCCTTCAGGATTTTCCTGATTGCGAACGCCCTCGCCTTCTACTGCTCCACTCTTTCGGTGTTCCTTCACTTCTTGACATCGGTGGAGCACAACTTCCACCTCCTTCTCCGTTTCACGAAATTTGCGGCCGTGCTTACCTATATCTCCATAATCAGTCTGATGATAGCATTCACGTGGGGGATGCGTGCGATATTGCCAGAGGGGTGCGCTTTTTCCATAGCTATTGTGGTAATTGGGTGCTGCTTCGTTGTCTTCTGCCTATTTGGATTCATATGATATTGGCATCGTAAGAAGCTTCGTTCGAGTTGACTTCCTCACATGAAGTAGTTAGTCACCACTTCTATGAAGTCAAGACAGCTACATCAGGAGGGAGGGGGGCAAAGAAGGAAGCAATACATATGACAGGTAAATTGCAGATATGAATATAATCTTAAATCGAGAATCAAGCAAAGAAGTATTGGAGGGCCTCTGTCTTGTTCACATGGAGTTCATCCTAAGACCACCAGAGCAGCGCCTCTTTCTACTATGGCTTCCTGAATTGTTAATCTCTCTTTGTAAGTACTTTTAGTATTGATCATTGTGTTGATAGAAAGAACCAGCTAGAATATGTACAGTTGCAGTGGTCAACAATGGTTCAGCGCGCTGAAAATCCCGCAAAGTCTCTTGTTTGCAATTTCGCTAGGGTTTTTCTACTTTTCTTTCTTTCCTTCAAGATTGCTGGTTTCTTTAGTCTGACAACAATAACCAACTTTTGCTGGTCTTTGGGCTCATAGCATAGCAAATCAAGACCACGCGATGAGCCGATGATCCCAGTTGTGAGGCAAAATCTAGTAGAACGTAAGATTTGATCATACAGCTCCTGCTATCACCTGTCATCGGAGCGTGATTTTCTACCATCTCCAACTTTGAACATGATTTGACCTAGACCCATTGAGAAGTGTGCTGGATGAAGCATGTCAAGCACACACCAGGCCATACTTTGATCACAAAAGGGAAAAAGAATAAACGGGCCAAATTGATGATTTGGCCCATGTCATCCCACATAAAATTTGAGGAAGCGAAGATAGCATCGAATCGAACGAGTCAGTGGCATAAGTAAGTTCCCCATCAGCAGGGGTTATTGAATCGAGACGAAAGACGAGGAAGTTGCATCTAACTCACTGGTTTCATATGTTAATAGAGTGACTAAGCCAACAGTCGACGAGTCTAGTGGATATAGCATAAAACCTAACCTTAACCATCCCTATGTACAATTTGCAATAGCTGCTCGGCCTTGCACTATTCCGCGACTTCTCCAGTTGCCGTCTCGCTCGTTTCAGATACTTCGACTTGGAGGCTGATGGGCTCCTCCAGATCTTGGATATCAGTTGGGCGATACCAAGCCTCCTGCTCCAGCACCTACTCCTCGGGCTCGGGCACGTCGTCGCTCAGGTCACAATCAGAAGGAGGAACGAAGACCCCGGTCTGCGGGTGGGCAACCCAGTATCTTCGGATTGAATCTAGATCACTTCATCGGGAACCACATTTTGCGGGACCGTGTCATGGGGATTCTTCTCGTACACCGTAGCCACATCCTCAGGATTCATCTCCCGCTCTGAGGAGTGCCCATTTCTCCTGCATGTGTTGCGGAGTTAGTGCTGAGTCATTGATCAAGCGAAGCTCAGACAGTCGAAAGTATAAGTGAGACATGTCGAAAAGTGGATGATAAAGTGAAAAAAGGCCAAAACTCACCATTGTGGAAAGCATTAGACATAGGCTTCCAAGTGTAACACGGACTAAAAGGCAAACAAACATGAAGAAGAATACCTGAAAAGAGTGACAGAAGCGGAGGGAGTGGATTTCCAACTCCAGATCTGAGTCTGAGGGGAGACTCGGTTGCCAATGCTCCTGGAAACGGCGGCCATTCGAAACCCCAGTTGACGAATGGAAGTTGATATGGTGGGGGTGAGAGAGGAGGGAGCGAGAGAGAGAAGGTCAAGTCCAGCGGTGTCCCGCCGCCACTTCCTTCAGTTCAGTTCACCGAGCTCGCTCGGTCGCGGTGACCATCACACCTGCCCTCGTACGGACGTTTGCCACCGCGGTACGCCACTGCATACGTGGAAGCGGCAGGGCTCTTGTCCCTCGTTTATCTCTCTCCCTACTCTAGGGTATATCGTTGACTTGAGTTTTTTATCGGAAACGGTCATCTTGCTACGCTCTTCAATCCAAATATGATGTGATCTGCGACGTAATAAAATGAAACATTTCCAAAAAAGACCTAAATAAGATTATTTTCTCAAAAAAAAGCTCAAAATAGATGTTATTTTAAATAAAGGTACGAAGTAATCGAGTTAGTTTCAAATAAGGGCTTCAGTTCGCCGGCAAGTGAAAATTTTATCAATTAGCCGGCTGGTGAGTACTTGATTTTTTTAGCGATCGAAATAAGGCAATTTTGTTCGAAACAAAATTTGGATGAAAATTTAAAAAGTTGTTCATCTTCATCGAAGTTGCTATTTATCGTCTTCAACCTCATGATTGCTCAGCCAAACTCCTCTGGTGCACATTTGTCACTGCCCACTGCTGTCTGGACATCCAAGAGCGTTTGCCGTAGCAAGCTTCAAGGTTGAATTTGGCTTCGAAGCTTGCGACCACCTTGGTTGCTCGAGCTCAAAGCATTGGCCGGAGGGTGAGCTTGCTCGCTACTATGACACCAAACTCGTGAGACCATTCTGCTTCAAGATCCTTTCGATCCAGATGGTGCTCAATGATTGAGGAAGATTAGAACAAAGATCGAAGACACTTAGCTATGGAGATCTCGAGAGCAAAAATGGAGGAGTTCGGGGAGGCTCGGCCAGCTATTGGAGAATCAAGCGCGGCTGGAGAAGGATGAACCACAGTCAAACGGAGGCGTGTCTAGGCCAGAAAGAAAATCCAGTTGCATCCCCCACAAAACGAGTTGAATAGAAAAAGGTTTTATTAGCATAACAATTTTTGAGTTATTGTGAGAATGGTAGTATATCATGAGCCATTAATTCTTGAAAAAATGAACTTTACAATAGATTCTTATTATTTATCATTATTTTTTTTATCGCTCAAAAGTAAAATAAGAACAGTTCTTTTTTATGGTCAGATTGATCATTTATTCAAAGGAAATCTGAGGCCTGCGAGCGTCCACAAGTGCAGAGGCGTGTGGCTCGACTCACTTCCAATCTCCACTGCCACTAATAACTTATCCGTCAACAGCGACACTTACCCCCGCTCTCTTCTTCCTCTTCTTCTTCTTCTTTTTCTTCTTCCTCTGTGCATTTCTCGACAGAGAAACTCTCTCCCTCCTTGCTGCAATCGCGGTCACAGCAAAAGCGGGAGAAAGATGTCGGGTGTGGTCGCAGCAGGTGCTTCTTCTTCCTGCGGTGCCGCCGTCGCGCGCAAGATCACTCCCCACTCCTCTCCGAAGCCCTTCCTCACTTCTCATCATTGCCAGGTTCACTTGCGTTTGCGCCTCCTTCATTTTCGATCCCACCGACGACCCCCCCATTCGCTTATCGCTTGAAGTTCTTGGTTTTCTTTTGTTTGGCGCAGAAGACTGCTTTTCAAGGCCTCAGTCTGCATGAAGCAAAGAAGGGTGGTGCATCAGCTCTCTTCGCCGTCGATAATAGTCGCAGTTCCACCGCTAATGCAGTGAGCAGGAAAGGGCTTGAGATCAGCGCGAAAACCGCAGGAGCGTCCAAGACCATCGAGGTTGATGTGGACAAGCCTCTCGGCCTCACTCTCGGTCAAAAGACTGGTGGTGGTGTTGTCATCACTGTAAGTTCGAGACTTCAATTGTCTTATCTAAGCAAGTTCCATGCTCATTTCAGCGTAGAATATATCAAGCCAGTGGATGGTCTAGATATATGCCTGATTGCCTGGTCTAGCTCTCAGCCTCGAGCTATGATTCCCAGATTTCCTGATTATTTTGCTCATGATGCTTGCTGGATATACATAGTGTTGTGGTGGGTCCTCCTTTATATCAATGTCGACTTAGGAGAAAAGGCTGATTTGAATTGGATTCAAATAGGCAGTAGATAAGGGAGGGAACGCCGCAAAAGCAGGGCTTAAAGCAGGAGACCAGGTGCTGTACACGAGCAGCTTCTTTGGTGATGAACTTTGGCCTGCCGATAAGCTTGGATTCACGAAAACCGCTGTCCAAGCAAAGCCTGATAACGTTTACTTTGTTGTTAGCAGGTGACTCCTTTTCTTCTCTAGGATTTTTTTTTTCCGAATTTTCCTTCTCTGTTTGTTACTGCATTTGTCGTAATTTTGAAAAAGAAAGGCGAATGGAGGCTTAGTGCATAAGAATAAATAATAAAAAACTTGACTGTCGATTTCCCTCCTTCAGTACGTTTGAGCTCGATGCCGTCTGCCTATAAATTTTTGTTTTGAACTGAATTTCTGTTTTCCTGTGTAATATATGTCGCTAATCAATAAAAAATCGATTATAGGGACATAAACTCGTGCGAAGGTAAGGTTGTGGCGTTCAGGCTTCTGTTTTTTTGCCCAGGAGAGTGCCCCCTTGATTTATTGAACGAAGATAGTCGAACATAGTACTGCCACCTACTTGCGTAGCCTACTGAAGGAACCGAAATTAAGAAATTGAATGGCATGTGATTTATGTCCTATAAGACGTTGTTTCAATGTCCATTAGGGATCTCTTCACATCAAAGTGGCGCTACACTTCTTTGCATTTTTAAATATATATGGGGAACCAGAATCGGTAGAGTTGGAAGCATATTTGTTCTAAACTTCAACCTCCAAGTCCCATTTGACTTGGGGGTTTCAGAGGCCAAGGTGTGTTCTGAGAAATTATGAAGTTGCTGTGGCATGGTTGCCAGAATATCTACTTCTCCGGCAGAATGAGCTTCGTTGTGCTCAGCCTAAATAACTTAAAGTAATATGATTTGGAGGAATGAAACTGAAATCTTCCACTTCTAGGAGTACAGTGTGCTTGCTCGCTTAAATGTCAGCAACTGAAAATGCTCAATGGTCTTGTAACATATGCAGACGAAGCTCACATCTAATAGTGACTCCACCATGCTGTGCTACGACAATTGTGCCCAACTAGTTGTGCTCTAGCTCTTTCATTCTCTTAGAAGACATTGACAAAAAAAGGAAACACAAAGGGAAAGATAAAGGTTAAGTTAGAGCAAGAAAGAGACATCGTTTGAGATCTTTTTCCTAGTTAAGAAAATGATATAATCTCCAACTTTTCCACCTGAAGAGCACTCAATTCATGCAGCAGAGAACACTCTTGCGTCTGAACTGACCAATGCACGTTTTCATTGCAGAGGTGCAGAAGTAGATGTTAAGCGGTTACCGAAACGCCCTGCTCCTCCCCGATTCGGGAGGAAGTTGACTGAGGCTCAAAAGGTTTACCTTCTTTCACGTGCAAATGATTCCAGTACGGTTCAATTTTTATCAAGTTCAACAAAGGATAGGAGGTCTTACATTCTCTGCAAAACTTGGCGTGCAGGCTAGAGCCACTCACATCTGCCTAGATTGTGGATACATATACACCTTGCAGAAACCGTTTGATGAGCAGGCAAGATGATTGTTCTGCCACGAATTATTTTCTCTATCTTAGCTGTTCAGAGGCTACTTCACCCTGAAAAAGTTGATATGCATGTGAATTTTGGTAACACTCTTTTTTTTCATGGGTCAATGTTAGTGGAGTGTAATGTAATTATGCGCTTGCTTGATCTGCAGCCGGATTCATACGTATGCCCTCAGTGTCAAGCACCGAAGAAAAGGTTTGCTAGATACGACGTGGACACTGGGAAAGCAATTGGTGGTGGGTTGCCCCCGATTGGGGTTATCATAGGTCTGGTAGCTGGTGTTGGTGCAGTTGGAGCTTTGCTTGTTTACGGTCTTCAATAAATGGCCATTCTCATTGGTTACCAAATTGAAAGTACATTCCAATTTGTGTCAAATATTTAGAGATTTTGTTCCCCCCTCCAAGAGCTTATCCGAGAGGCGTATAAAAAGGGCTACTGTAAACCAATGTCCATTCGAAAGCAGTTTTCTTTTGACGCAGTTTCATGTGTACCAGGAAGTTCGGGTCAACTCCAGCTGAAGGCAGGACAAGTGTTTCCTTTGTCCAATTTGTCAAACCTTTTACTAGATCGATATTACGAACCAATAGGTCTTCAAAGTGCATTGATATCCTTAACTATAGTTAGCACTTGGCATCATTGATTAGGGGCCGTCAAATGGGTGGATCGAGTAAAAAATGATCCAATCCAATCGACCCGTTTCTATGCAATATATATATATAATGACCGATACGCGACCCGATCATTTACTAAAATATGTCTATATTTAATCCGATCTATAAAAATCCTTATCCATCTCATTAATCCACTTTAAACTCTCATACGTATATGTTATTTGGGTAAAATCACTATTTTGACTATAAGATGTTAGAGAATTGGCTTTCAACATTGCATAGAATTTTCAAAATTTGTATTAATTCACAATGAAGAATAATAGAAAGTTTATATTTGGTAGTGAATTTATGAAACTACAGCAATAAACAATGTGGAGGAATTGTTTTCAAAAAATAGATTGTAAGATATCGAAGAAGATGATTTTATATTGACCATGGATTATCAATGACGAGAACTATTATTAGAATATTACATAAAAATAACAATGTCAAATGCAACTAAGGAAAGATATACTCTGATACTTATTAGATGAAACTTACAAGATTAATACAAATAAAAAAATGATGGGGAAAAAGAAAAAGCCATCTTGATATTTTTAATAAAGGTGAAGTCAGGCTCATTTTGCGGGTCTACCAAGACGTCTCTGAACTTGGAACAATCCGAGGAGTGAAGTTTTTTTTTTATAAAGGCTGAAGAAAGAATCACGAAGATGGGTTGGGTTTGAATAAACTGTGAACCCATTTAATGCTCATAATTTTTTGGACTTTGCAATTCTAAACCCATTTACATAATCCATACATAACTAACCCATATATTGACTCGGCCCATTAAATATTGGATAATAAATGAATTTATGACCCATTTTGATAGGTCTTTCATTGTCTACCAGAATACATTCATGTACAATATTTGAGTCTCAAGGGCAGTCTCTTCTGAAGGTTCTGGTACTTTTATTGCGTAATAAGTCAAGGCATCTCCTTCTGATTTTATATGGTATATCCCTAATTTCGGAGTGCACGAGTCACAGGGTGAGGATGAAGAAGACGAAGATGAAAATATCAAAACAAAATTAAAAGGTTGGGATTCTATGACAACTACAAACCAGGCGTAAAGGCGACTCAAGGTCCGGCTTCGTTAGTCATGAGAAATTAATGAGGTTCTTTTTATTGGTCGAATGAGAGAAATTACGGTTTGTATTGCGGAAACTGAACGGCCAGGGTTTCGATACAAAAATGAAAAAAATAAAAAATAAAAAGAACGGCCAGGGGAGCCCCAAAGAACACGGCGTGGACCAAGCGAGAATATGCAAGGGTATGGTCGGATGGGACCTTTTGACGGCAGAATCCATGAAATTTTGTTCCAACATGGTTCAGAAGACGAGGCAAATGGGACCAGGTCAAACTGGGCGAACGTTACCTCGGTAAAATAGAAGAGGTCAGCCCATCCCCACGATTGATGCAAAGGGGCCATCCACGTTTTCGTGTCTGGATAGACGTAAGCAGTTTGAAATTGAAACTTGAAAGACACCATTTTGAGCCCTGTCGAGCTCGAAAAATAGAGAAGAAACTGTCGCGTTCGCTCCGCTGCCCTCGCAGCCGATGACACTCCCTTAAATCATACGCCTTCGGAGTAACTGGATCTTTTGCTTAGAAGTTCTTCGGTCCACGAAAGAAGAGAACCAATCCATCTGGTTGTTTCACTTGGGAGCTATTTATTATTCAATCAGCAGCTTTTAAAAAACTTGGGATTAATTCCAAGAAAAAAAGCACCAACTTTAAGTCGAGGGACAATTCTGGCCCGAACTTTTTTTTGTCCCATAAAAAAGTACAAACTTTTATTTAAATCTCAAATTTGGCCCTCATTGATTTTTTGTCTGAAGTTACCCTTATTTGAGAAAAAACATTTATGGTGGTGAGCCTGGCGAATCTCTTCCGTGGCATCTATCAACAGGCGGTGGTCTACAGCTTCAGATTACGACGGTTGACACCTAAATTTTAACTAATCATTTAGTGATTAATTGCACAAAAAATTAGGGATTAAATTTTAGTCCCTAACAAAAATATTAAAGTTAAATTACATAGCATTTAGTTTTAAGAACATTTATTAAGTAGTTGCATTTGCATCGGACTGGTGCCGGATGGGCTTAACAAAATTTAATTGAACTGGAGTTAATGGACTCAAGTACAGAGGTTCTCAACCCAATGAAATTAATTGGATCAAACCCGTGTGAATTAAATATTCGGCTCAACTCATTATTCCCTCAAGTGATTAAGATTGACATGTGCGTTGCGAGTGTGGCACATTGGATCAGGAAATACCGAGAAAATATCATGAAAATCTTTAGGTCAAGAAACAATTGGAAAGCAAAGCGTTATCAGAGCAAGAATTAAGGAAAGAGGATTCACTCAAGCTGGTGGATACAAATTTGTGGACAAAGGGATTAAAGAAAGGAAAGAAAGGATTGGTAAGTGGATTATGGAGAAATAACAAAAGAAGGAAAAGAATAAAATATATATATATATTTCAATGCATCCACAATTGGAGGTTCCATCACGTTCTTTCCTTGGGAGGCTCTATGTTGTTTTACATATAAAAAGGGGGGCTTTTCTATGGGTCTGATCGCACACGAGGAACACAGAGAGGGGGCTCTTTCCTTCTCCCTTCTGATCAATAGCATTATTCACGCTAAGGTACACGCAAGAGAGAGAATTGTCTGGAGAGGGAGAGTCTCGGCCGAGTCCCTCACGACTGCACCTTTATCGTCGCACCAGACCAGTCGCTCCCTTGTCTGGCGACGTCGCTCACCACAACCAACAAACTCCTCCACGAAGCCAACGGCCACTACTTCTTTATAGCGTAGCCGCGGACCCGCACCTCACCAGTCCAACAATTTCATGGCCATTGAAGATCTTGCAACCTTGGCGTTCGAGCGAGCTCCATCGTTCCTCAGCCTCGGAAGCCCCTGCACAACGACGTTGAACCAGCATTCTGACGACAAAGCCACCAAGCGTCGTTCGCTACACCGAGTTCTCAGCCTCGTC
This sequence comes from Syzygium grande, assembly GCA_024733475.1. Lineage (NCBI taxonomy): Eukaryota > Viridiplantae > Streptophyta > Magnoliopsida > Myrtales > Myrtaceae > Syzygium > Syzygium grande. The sequence continues at coordinate 303,312 of JAMXDD010000010.1, read as the reverse complement.
TAGCATTCCTCACGCTAGCTGCTGCTTCCGCAAAGTTCTGGTTTTTATGTTTTCCCGAAAACTTTTTGGCATCTTCTTGCAATTATCCCATGGTTTCATCACACATCCAGAAGACGCCACTTTCTTATTTCTTTTGAGATATAGAAGTGGCTAAAGAGGATTGCTCGGTCAAAGTCTTCAGTGGAAGCTCGGACAAATAGACCCACGAAGGGATTTGCATACTGACTTGGTGGCTCAACCGTGATCCCCAAGCTCAAAGGCCGTTGTCCTAGCTATCGCAGTGATCGCTCACCGCTGGTCCTCGCTCTTCCACCGTCCAGTACCTTGAGCCGCCGATCACGGTCGATCCCGAGTCGAACTCTGTTTTACAGGTTTATTTTTTTTGGCAAGTTCCTGAACCATCCAGCCGCGATTCCAATCGAGCGTCAACCCGCCACCGTCCGCCGGTCCAAACTTGGAAAGCAAATATTGCGAATTAGGTAAGAATCTTCATTAATTCGATTTTCGTATATTTTGTCGCCTAATTTGTGAAATTGCAGTATTATTTGAATCTTCAAATATTATTCATATCAATGAAATCCTCAAGCAAATTTAAATTAGGAATTATTTCCTAATTTCATAACATGCTATGGTCGTCGATCCGATCTCCTGCCCGAGATACGATTCGCGATTGCACGGAAAATCGTCAATCCGATCTCCCGCCCGAGATACGATTCGCGATTGCATTGAAAATTGGCCAATTCGATCCTCATGCCCGAGATGTGATTTGTCAATTTATTTTCCAAATTTGAATGGATATGGATGATATCTTGGGTGATTGGATGCTATTTTTGGCTTTGGTTTAAATATTTGTTTTGATTTGATTCGAAAATCCCAAAAAAGAATTATGCATGTTTAGGATAGGTTTAGGATAACTTTCTTTGAATAAGTCGATAGGATAACTGATGCCGAAACGCAATAGAAAAATTGACTGAACAAAAAAATTCGACAGAGAACAATTCGTCTTCCAAATATGATTATCAAATCAAAATATCCAAAGTCTGCTTAAAAGAAACCCTAAAATAAGCTTATATATCCCCAAACCTAGCCCTACTAGGATTAGTAAACATCAAAACGTAAAATTAGGAAACGACCCTTTATTAAATTAACCCATAAAAAATACTAAAAAAAAAGAAAAACCCATCTAAACGATCTCGAATTGCGAAAATCCATCGTTAGTCACGGCCAACAGCCGTGAGTATTAATCAGCACGTTGTTTCGCTTCAGCTGACCAAATTTGAGCTCAATCCGACATCTTTGACTCCAAGCCCGCCGGTTTATCCAGTTGTATAACGGGTCCGCCGATCCCCTAGGTGCATCATCCTCCCCTGCTAGAGAAAGATTCGTCCTCGAATCTGCTTCGCCTTCATTGTCGTCATCAATCTCCTCAGGACCTTCTTCCTCTTCAGGGTAGTAAGGTGACAAATCCGCTATATTAAAAGTTCCGGATACATTATATTTACCTGGCAATTCGATCTTGTAAGTATTGTCACTAATTCGCTCCAAAACTCTGAAGGGTCCATCAGCTCTAGGTTGAAGCTTGCTAAACCTACTCACTGGAAATCGTTCCTTCCTAAGGTGAATCCAAACTAGATCACCTTCCTTGAAGACGACTCTTTTCTTGCGCATATCCACGCGTTGCTTATACTTCATGTTTTGCCTGTTGATCTGATTATGGACCTAAGAATGCAGCTCTTTGATATGTTTTGCATGTTGTTCAGCTTCCGAACTAAATTGTTTGAGAACTGGTATCGGTGTGAGATCAAATGGAGCAATTGGATTACGCCCATAAATCACCTCAAAAGGAGTCTTGCCTGTAGTTCGGTTCTCTGATCTGTTATATGCAAATTTTGCTCGAGGCAATGCCAAGTCCCATTGTCGCGGATTATCTTTAATCAAACTCCGCAGCAAATTCCCTAAACTTCGATTGACAACTTCGGTTTGACCATCAGTCTGAGGATGATGAGATGAACTAAACTTCAAACTTGTACCCATGTACCTCCAAAGAGTGCGCAAGAAGTGACTCACAAACTTTACATCACGATCTGAGTTTATGAACTTAGGAATTCCATGCAGCTTAATAATCTCCTACAAAAACAATCGAGCAACCTGTGAAGCATCATATGACTTGCTACACGGGACAAAGTGGACCATCTTCGAGAACCTATCGACAACCACCATTATTGAATCCTTACTCCGCTGCGTTCTTGGCAAACTCAAGACAAAGTCAAGACTGACATCCTCTCACGGTGCAACTGGAACAGGTAGAGGCATATACAACCCTGTATTAGTACTCTTGGTCTTTGCCACATGATATACCCTGCACCTCTCTATAAAACGTGTCACGTCACGCTCCATCCAAGGCCAATAAAAATGTTCACTCAATAAGGCATTCGTCTTATCCACGCCAAAGTGCCAAACTAAACTGCCTGCATGTCCCTCAATAATAATAGATTCCCTCAAAGAATATTGAGGAAAGCACACAATCTGTTACCTTTAAATAGGTAACCCTTCACGATCTGAAATTACTGAAAAGGCTCCGTTTTGCTCTTCCTCCAGATATCCCCAAAATAAGGATCATCAACGTATAATTCTTTAAAAATATCAAAGCCTAGAACCTTTACCTGCATCGTAGACAGCAAATAGTGTTTTCTGCTCAATGCATCTGCCACACTATTTAGCACTCATGCTTTATGTTTGATGGAAAAACTGAAAACTTGAAGGAACTCCATCCACTTTGCATGCCTTGCGTTCAATTTGTGCTGCCCATTGATGTATCTCAAGGATTCATTATCAGAAAATAAGATAAACTCTTTCAAAATAAGATAGTACCTCCAATGCTCTAAACTCCTCACAATAGCATAAAATTCTTTATCATAAGTTGATTATTTCCTATTCGCCTCGTTCAACATCTCACTAAAGAACACCACAGGTTTACATTTTTTACTTAGGACACCCCCAGTACCAACACCTGAAGCATTACAATGCACCTTAAAAATCTCATTTAAATTAGGAAGCACGAGAATAGGGGCTTCAGTTACCTTCTTCTTTAATAATTGAAAGGCAGCTTTTGCCTCCTTAATCCACACAAAATTACTTCCTTTCAGACAATCTGTCAAAGGTGCAATAATAGTACTGAAATCCCGAATAAATCTCCGTTAAAAAGATGCAAGCCCATGAAAGCTACGTACCTCATGAATATTTTTCGGGAATCTCCCAATTTGTAATAGCCTTAACCTTAGCTGGGTCCATATGAATGCCCTCCTTAATTACTATATATCCTAAAAAGGTCACACGATCAGTCAAGAAGTGACATTTCTTGGTATTAGCATATAATTTCTGCTCCCTCAATGTCTCGAACACCCTTCTCAAATGCTGCAAGTGTAGATCACTCGATGCACTATAAATCAATATATCATCGAAATATACGACGACAAACTGGCCAATAAAAGGACGAAACACCTGATTCATCAGTCTCATAAAGGTGCTCAATTCGTTAGACAACCCGAAGGGCATCACCATCTACTCAAATAGACCATCTCTAGTCTTAAACGCCGTCTTCCACTCATCTCTAGGTCGCATCCTAATTTGATGATAACCACTCCTCAAGTCTATTTTCGAAAAGATAGTCGCTCCATGCAGTTGATCAATTAAATCATCAAATCTCGAGATAGGAAAGCGATACCTGATTGTGATCTTGTTAACAGCTCTGCTATCCACGCACATTCTCCACGACCCGTTTTTTTTAGGAGCCAATAAAGCTGGCACTGCACAAGGGCTTATGCTCTCTCGAATTGTACATTTTTCTAATAATTCCTACACTTGCCTCTGCATCTCCTCATGCTCCTTAGGATTCATTCTGTAAGCTGCCTTATTAGAAATAGCAGCTCCTAGAACGAGATCTATACAATGCTAAATGTCCCTCATGAGTGGCAATTCAAGTGGTAATTCCTCTGATACAACATCAGCAAACTCCTCAAGTATAGGCAAAACTTGAGTTGAAATTTCTGGACTATCAAGATTCTGCTCCACGACTACGACAGCAAAAAGCTCTGGGGTATTCACCGCCTCCTCCTGGAACTCTGATTTGGAAAGCAAATTACTTTTTCCTTCTTTTTTCAAATCTGAAGGACTCAGAGTAATGGTCCGACCATCCTTCTTGAAGGTGTATGTATTTTTGAATCCATCATACTGTGTTTTCCTGTTAAATTGCCAAGGCCTCCCCAATAGAATATGACAAGCATCTACTGGAACGACGTCACCCCATACTTCATCAGTACATTTCTTCCCAATCAAAAACTGCACTAGACACCTCTTGCTCACTTTTACCTCATTCCCTTTCCTAAGCCATGATAGATTATATGGTTGAGGATGTTCGACAGTTTTCAACTCCAACTTTTCTACCATAGTGGTAGATATTACATTCTCGCAACTTCCCCCATCAATGATCATACTGCACACCTTTCCCCCACTAGTGCACTTAGTATGAAATATATTTTGCCTAAGCCACGATTCATCATCTACCTCAGCAATATTTAAAACCCGACGCACAACTAAAGACTCACCAAAATCGGCATAGACAATGTCTTCCGGATCTGGATCCGCATCTGCTTGCTCTCCATCAGATTCATTATAAGTTGGGTCTTCATCAAAAGTTGGATTATCTACAAGTGTTACAAACTGTCGGATCGGACAATCAACAGCAAAATATCCGAATCCTTGACATTTAAAACATCACTTGCCTGCAGCTCCTCCCCTACTAGATTCTACACTACCCTGCTCTCCTTTTGTTGCAGATTTTGAACCAGTGTCCTTAACTGCTGCCGGGGCCAAAGAACTCCCTGCTTTCCCCCGAGGCTCTTTATCTGACCACTTGGAACTGTTGCCTGCCACTTAGAACCGCTACTAGACCACTTGAACTTACTGCTCTTTCTTTTAAACTGTTCATTCACCTTTAGGGCTAGTCTGCACACATCCTCATACATCCAATACTGCTGTAATTGGACAACATCAGAGATCTTATATCGCAGCCCTGCCAGATATCGTGCAATCGTCTGCTCATCTTCCTCTGCCACATCACAACGCATCCGCAAATGATCAAATTCTTCAGTAAATTCTTCAACTGTTTTATCACCTTAATTGACTTTATGATACTCAATAAACGCCTCTTGCTTATAATGGGTAGGCAAAAATTTTTCTGCAATAACTTTTTCATTTTCTCCCAGCGATCCACCTCCGGCTTCCATTCTCTAGCGCGTTGTTTTTTTACGTGTTCCCACCAAATCGAAGCATATTTTTGCATCCTAATAGCCACTAACTTCACTTTTTACCCCTCAGTTAGGTCTTTAAGATCAAAAATCCGTTCTACCATATGTAATCAATCAATAAACTCATTAGGATGAGTCTTACCATTAAACTCAGGAATCTCGATCTTCATTCCGAAATTTTGAGAAGAGCGCTGATTTTCAAGGTCGTACTCCTCGATTCCACCCCTGATTCAGAACCCCGAAAGGGTTTACGTCCTCCTCTTCATCATCGGATAGATCCTTAGATTCTGCTTCTTCTTCGAATTGAACGCTGAACCTCGCCTCCGCAAATTGTCACTCCAAATCCTGGATTCGCCTTATCTGTTCTATCTCTTAGACGCGGTTGGTCGTCTGCTTCAGGAACGCCTCCACGCCCCCGGCCACCACGAGCCCGCCGTCCACGATCGCTATTCTGGTCAGCCGTTGATTCAAGCAACCTGGCTCTGATACCAATTGATGCCGAAACGCAATAGAAAAATTGACTGAACAAGAAAATTCAACAGAGAACAATTCGTCCTCTCCAAATATGATTATTAAATCAAAATATCCAAAGTCTACTTAAAGGAAACCCTAAAACAAGCTTATATATCCCCAAACCTAGCCCTATTAGGATTAGTAAACATCAAAATGTAAAATTAAGAAACTACCCTTTATTAAATTAACCCATAAAAAATATTAAAAAAAAGAAAAACCCATCTAAATGACCCCGAATCGGGAAAATCCATCATTAGTCACGGCCAACGGCCGTGAGTATTGATTAGCACGCCAATTCACTTCAGCCGACCAAATTTGAGCTCAATCCAATATCTTTGACTTCAAGCCCGCCGATTCGTCCAGTCGTATAACGGGTCCGCTGGTCCCCTAGGTGCATCAATAACTTTTTAATTTAAATTATAAATTAGAGTAATTTATTTTCTAGTTTAATTTAGATATTATCCTGATTTCGATGGTTCATTTTAGGGTCATTCTTGATTTCGAATTTTTATAAAAATACCAACAAGAAGTCACTTTAGGATAGATTAAATTGTATTTTTTTTAGAATAGATTGCATGTTAATGTAGGCATTTTTTTAATTCCGAATTTCATTGGAAAAATATAAAAAAATAAATCATTTGTCCGTCATTAGAATTAGGTCACATCGTCGCATGATATATAGTTCGCATGCTAGGTTGCATTAATCGCATGTCGTTTTTTGCACATCATTTTATATAGGTTAGCTTTCATTTAAATAAGTGAAAATCTTAAAAAAAATATTAAGTAAACTGCTTGTTAATTAGAAATTATATTAGGATTGTTGATGTGATTTTCTAGCTAACAATACAGATGCTTACGTTGCTCGAGGTAAGCAATTCTATCAATCTTGTAATTTATTTAATATTTTGATTATTGGGTGTTACTTTGGTGGTTTACACACCCGCATGATTACCTCACATGCTAGTGACTAAGTTAAAATGGATATAGACTGCATGTACAAATATTTTTTGAAAAGAAAAGGTACCGAAAGGATGTTAGACTAGATATAGCATAATCAAGTCCTCAAGCTTAGAATCTCTAGTTCGTAGGAATAAAACATATCTTCCTATATTTTATTTAGTTTTCTAATCGACCTATCACAAATAGATTAGTGGCGACTCCAAGCATGAAAACTTTTGTATGTTAAAAACTTAAATCCTAAGTTGCGAATTGGTAGGGCTTGAGAGGACCCGAGTTAGACTTAGTTTTAACAATCTATTAGCCTGAGAAAACTTTAGGTCACAAAAACGACAAAACGACGAAGTTTGGCCAGAAAGATTCAATCTGTGAAGATATTTTTGACTTGCCAGTGAAATGAAGGAGACGAACAGTTTCACCGTTATTCTTCAAACTGTGGTTTAAAGAATAAGACAATGAATAATGCTTTAAATTCAATCGGCAAGTCACCTGGATTTATTGCTAAGATGAAATAGTTAAGTTGGAAAATCAATGGTTTTAAGTCAATAAAGGCCAGATTTGGGATTTAAGTGAAAGTTGGTGTTTTTTTACGAGACAAAAAAAAGTTCGCATCGGAATTGTCCCTTGACCTAAAGTTAACGCTTTTTTATGGAATAAAAAAAAGTTCGGACCAGAATTATCTATCAACCTAAAATTGGTGCTTTTTTTTAATTAACCCTTTAAACTTGTTAAAAGGAGGGTAGTAACTTGCTTAGGAACTCTCGCTTTCTTTTTTTTCTCTCATCTCTCTCTCTCTCGCTCTCCCCGTGTCTTCCCTTGGTTTCTCCTCTCTCCTTTCTTTAGAAAACCTCAGCTCCCTCAGATAACCCAAAGTCAATACTGATATTGCCACTCTGTTCTTGACGTGCTCTGCACTTCTAAGATTTCCTCACTAGTGAGGTGTCATACTCAAGAGAGATGGATAGGAAGGGTGTGATAATATGTGGGGTTGTGGGGTTCTTGGGGCTGCTTTCAGCTGCTACAGGTTTCGCTGCTGAGGCCACCAAGATAAAGGTTAGAGCCCGCGTCTTGAATGAGAAATATGTGATGGATTGGGGGTTTGGTATTTTCATTGTTTGGTCCTCTTGAATCCCCGGGTTGGCATTGCTATGAAACGTTTCCTCTCGTATGTTTTTGCCTTCTTGTTGTTTAGGAAGCAGTTCTTCGCTGAGCCGTGAGCTTGTGTTAGATATTTGAGCTTCCAGCCTTTCAGTTGGGGTCCATCTATTTCCGGCGCAATTTTATGTTCTTTTCTCTCAGATTTTTTTTCTCCCTTTTGTATTTGCCACCGGGGAAATGGGTATGGATTGTTAATTTGTGTTTTTGCGCTATCTTTTGAGTGACTGGAGTTTGATTTCAACATTGTACGTCCTTTTAGAATTTCCTTTTTCTGAAAGATTGCTCAGTTGAAAGTTGCTATCTGGTCCTTGCCGAGGTGCTTATTAGAAGTCTTATTTATTGTATCAATTTCTTGCTGGTGCAAACTCTAAAGCCAGGAGTGACTTGCTTTTTGAATTCCATTTGCATTTCTTAAAGATTTTGCTGAGTCCAGTTTCTATAGGCTTATCCAGATAAGCATATGGCTTGAGGTGGATTACTTAGTTAGAAACTAGGAAGTGAACTGCTAAATGTACAAGTTATGTCTGGGCTGTGTCCGGGATTGGGGACTTGGGTAAGATCTAATACACCGCAGAAAAAAAATGGTGAACCTGCCCCATTTTAGTTCTGATTGACAGTATGATGGTTATGTTTGACAGTATGATGGTTATGTTAGCAAACAAAATGGTTAAGCCGTCTCATTTAGTTAAGAGATACACTTGGGAATGTTTTCATGGTTTGACTGGGATTGGTAATGGCTGCTCAGGGAAAGTTTACTTGTGCCACTTCCTGGGAGCCCATCTGAGTGCCCTTGAAGGACTATAATTGGCATTCTGCCCCATTGCTATATTGTGGCAAGATGGATTGCTTTTCAGCAGTAAATAGTCTGGTGTTCAATAGGCACCCTAGCAGCGCATGCTTTATTAAGAGAGTACATGCATTCAGATGTATTGTTTCGTGATAGTGGATGGAGAATCAAGGTAAAAGAGAGCAAGTCCGAGGATTCATATACTGAATGTAACTCAGAATATCAGAAATCTCTCCCAACTTCCTACATGGGTTCTATTTCATTGGATGTCCCATAAAAGCAGAGAAATTATGTCCTTACACTATGTAACTTGTCAGATTCAATCCATTAGAGAGCTTGAGCATTTTATGACCAGTTTCCTTAGAAATATGCCAATTCCTTTTTAGTTTTATTCTATTCAGCAGGAGTAAGTTGTTGTAGGAGGACTCCTGTTGGTGGTCTTGTGAATAGGTGATTCCAGTTGTTTTAATCACTTGTTGGAATTTATCATAGTGTCTGAGATTAGGTCCCAGTGCTTTCTTAGGTAAAGTCCTAGTTTTGTGCTTTCTCACAGTGGATTTTTTTGGTCTGCTCTGGATATCTGCTGATGCTAATTCATATAATCTTGTGCCTGGTTTCACTGGTTGATATTTTTCTCTCACCCCGTGGCTAAATATGGTACTTTCTTGATAGATAGCTGAAGATATTATTCTTTTTCTCATGTGTATAACGGTTTATTACCTTTTGAGACTTGTAGGCTTCTGAAGTGCAGTTGGTAGGTTCTATACAGTGTCAATACCCACGCAGTCCTGCTCTGGGTCTTGGTTTAACAGCTGTGCTAGCTCTCATGATCGCCCAAGTGATCATTAATATGGCAACGGGGTGCCTTTGCTGCAGAAGAAACCCTCATCCATCGAACTCTAGTGGGACAATTGCAGTTATCTGCTTCGTTCTTTCCTGGTAAAATTTGAACTACATCTTTCGCATCTAGGTGCTGTTAAAATACAATGTCTCTTTTGTGGGGTTTGTGTACATTTGGTGTTTTTATTGAGTGATGGTGTCTGGAATATGTGGATGCGCTGCATGGTAGGCAGCATATTTGGATGGAAAATGCACCTAGTAATCTAGACCCTATCAATTTCTTCTTTTGTTCTTTTGTTTTTATTTTGTGAGTATATGCCTACTGCTCCTCCATGCTGCTATAAATACTTACATTGTCATTTTACCTGTTCGTCAGGTTCTTTTATACTTTTGTCTGGTTAAGTCTGTCAGACTCGTAATTCTTATATGGAGAGATTTAATGGATGGTAAACTAACTAGCAGCAACGTTGTCTAAATTTTGTTGAATTTCAAGCTTCTTCCCATCAAACAATATTGTATTACCTCTGGTTTATCAGAGACATTGGTGGATGACAATCCATTGGATGATGCTAAAGAAGGGTGAAAATAATGATAAGCAATCAACTACCAGCACCTATCTTGCATTGCCGGACTGCTTTCATTGGAACACGGTTCATGTGGAGTATTGAACTGGATATTCTTGGTTGTCAATAGCATAAATGTACATGGAAAAAGGATTTCTTTGATTAATGGATGTTAAATCATCTAAAGAACAGATTTATGGTTTAGCAGAGTCGTCAACAATGCCTTTGATTGGTGCGAATGGCAGAGTTAATTCAAGAACTATTCCTATATAGATCATAAGTATAGAGGAGAGTTTTGGCGGGCCAGATTCTGACATGAGCATACTTAATAATAAGGTTGAGGATTGCACTAGTTATACAATTGTAGTACAAATCGGTGATGAATTTAATGCATAATTTGTGATCTTGCTGCAGTCCAGAGTATAAACTGTTTGCCCACGATGCATGTTTACTGTCTACTATCCTCACCATGCAGGTTCACGTTCTTCATCGCATTCTTCTTGTTGCTAGCAGCGTCTGTGCTAAACGACCGGCATGGTGTGGATAGCGTGTACTTTGGATATTATTATTGTTATGTCGTGAAGCCCGGTGTGTTCGCAGGAGGTGCCCTCTTGTCCCTTGCTACAGTTGCCCTTGGATTGATCTCATATGTCACCTTGACTTCAGCCAAAAATAACACCAACCAAGGCTGGGGCAACGCACCTGTGCCTAATCAAGGAGGCGTGGCTATGGGACATCCGCAATTCCCTCCTCAAACTGGGGCAGATCCTGTTTTCGTACACGAAGATACCTACATGAGACGGCAGTTTACATGATGTATATGTGAAGATCATGGGGATGCGCCTCTCAGTTGGTGGCTGCCCACCATCATTATAAGAAGTGTAGCGTTGCAATCTGCTTTAAAGGACATCTTTTATTTGTAATGTTAGCTGCCTAGGACAATGTTTCGGTTTGAGAAGGAAACGGTATACCAGCGTAGGCTTAACTGCGTGTGTGTAAATTTAGTGCGTCAAACATTTTCTTGATAGCGGATTAGATGGTTTGAGTGTGGCGATGTTGTACATGCGCAGACAGTGCTATACATGATGTATCTGGATGTGATTCTCAGATTTGTGCTTCCCTTTTGTTGCGACTTGCAGGAGATACTGAAGCATTGCAAGGAAATGGGCTGAGTGATTCACAAATAGTCAAGGGAATGCAAAGCTGTATTCTGAATTCTTCGGGGTGTTTGGAAACTTCTGTGTTAAAGGGGTAGATTTCACTATAATCAATTGCTACAACAGCTCACTTGTGCATAGACCTGTTAAACGGGTGGGTCGGGTCGGATTTGGGTCGGGTCATAAATGGTCCGACCCAAATTGATTCATTAACCCATTTATAACTCATTTATTCGTAAAGTAAATATCCCGACCCAGACCCAACCCGATCCATATTGCTAAAACACTTTTATATTTAATCTAATTTAGGAATACTCGTTTCTTATGATTTTTTTTAAAATTATATTGCTAAAACATTTTATGCAATACAAAGTTAGTAAAAAAATTTTATAATTTTTTTTAAATTGAGGTTCTGTTTGTTTTGCCAAAAATGCGACATTTCTAGAAAATTTTTTTTCATAAAGTCATTATCCAAGTAAATAAAAAAATTTCTAACATTTGGCTAAAACCCGAATAAATTAGAAAACATTTTTCGATATTTGGTATATAAAATCTGATTTGATTTTACTTTATGCATTTATTTTAATAATATTAATATTTTTTATTTTTTAAATCGAATTTTTAATTTATTTTTATTTTTATCTTTAACTTTTTCCTTTATTTTTGGTCGATCGCCGGCTGCCGTGGCCAACGACTGACCACAGGCGAGGACAAGCTCATGGGATCTTTGGCGGCTTCGTTCTCGCTAATCTAGCAAGGCTCCAGTTTGCCCAATTTCGGCGAGCCGCGCCTCGCTAGCCTCAAGCGAGGCTCCACCTCGCCAGATCCGGCGAGGTCGAGCTCGCCCGAGGCTGGCGAGCTCAAGTCTCGCCAGATCAGCGAGGCCATGGCCTCGCCAGGATCGGCGAGCCTCGAGGTTGTCGGAATCAGGCAAGCTTGAGCTTCACCCGACCTCTGGCGAGTAGGTCCCCCTCCCAAAGGGGTTGGTCGCCGAAGTGGCCCCACCGCCATCGGCCGAAAAAAAAAAAAAAAAAAAAAAAAAGAAAAAGAAAGAAGAGAAAAGAAAAAATTAAAAAAAAGGAGAAAAAAATAAAAATAATTAAATTTCGATTTTTTTTAAACATTTTTATAAAGATGGAGAGAACGTGTGTGGATGGATTTAGTGGGTGGGTTGGACATGGGTTCCAAACTCAATCCATTTAGAACCATTTATTTTCAAGCTTTAAAATTTAAAATCCATTTAAAGTTAATTTTTTAAAATTAAAATGACCCATTTATTTAAATGGGTCATATATGGGTTTAAGATCCATTTTGGCACCTCTACTTGTGCATTATGGTCGATACTTTTTCATGCGGAGTAAAATTCCACGTATTGATAATTCCGATCGGTAACTCTCTTATTGGAGTCGATATTTACACTCACAATCGCAACCCATCATCAGTCACCCCTAACTCTTCGACATGGTCAGCGAATTTCGATAGAAAAAGAACAATAAGCTTTTAATGTGATCACAACTAGTGACCCCTTTTATGGCTCGGCAACTTTTCAAAAGGGGAGAAGCGATAGAATTACGTAACTGTTGCTAGCATTTCCTTGAGCTTCCGTGATAAAAAAAAGAGGTAAAATTTCGACCAATCAAGGATTGATAATAATCTGTTGATCTAAAATGTGTGGTCAAGTAAAACTTTTCAAATTGGGAAAAGTGAGGAGTGATGAGTAATTTGATAAAATTGCTCAGGGAGTTTATAAATGCCACCTCAGCCTACGAGAGAATTCGCCATAATAATAACTTCACAAAGAGGAAAAGAGGAAAGGGGAAGACGAAGGGGAAGACTCTCTCTCTCTCTCTCTATCTCTCTCTTTTGCGCTCTCGCTTTTCTGTCAGACGAGAGGAGGGACACACCCAAGCGAGGGGGTGCCGTTGTCTGAACAAGAAGATTATCGAAGAGAAGTCGCAAGGTAACCAACATTTTGACGACGAATTTGCTCGTCTCTTTCGCTTTGATCCGTATTCCTCCGGCAGGTTCGAGCCGTGGTTCGGTTTTGGGTATTCGATCGTTCGCTTTGCACGTCCCTCTACTCATCTCTTGCACCAATTCAATGCACACCCCGCTCCCTAATCTGAATGCCGCGCCCTTGCGTGAATGATCTCACCCGACGCGAAATTTGCGCTTGCGCAGGCTGTCTGGGACTGTTGTGGGGTCGACGATCGACATGGGTCGTCATAAGTTGTTTGCTACGTTCAATACAGCCATTGGGATGGGACTGAAGTGTGGGAACGGGATCCATCGATCTAGTCTCGTCGCTGAGAGGTTTCTGGTCCGTCGTTTGTGTCAACTTCGAAGTGGGTGCGTAATGGGTGCCCCGCAACTGCACCGGGATGTCTCTGGTGAATGTCCAAAATCTCTCGACTTGACTAGAGATGTGCCGGGAGGATTCACCGTGACTCGCGGGTTAGAAGCTAGTTCTCTCTTTTTGGGACGGAACGTCAGTACCTCATCTCGCCAGGTTAGAGGAACTCCTTCGGATGAATCTCAAGTGGGTAGAGATTTCTTTGTACAGCAATGGGTAGCTGATAAGAAAAAAATGAAGAACCTTAAAGACAAAGGAAGAGCAAGATTGGTGAAGTGTGAGAGTTATGGTCAAGCAGCTGATCGACATGCATCTGAGAGGTTATCGGGCGATAAAGAATCAGGCTCTGGTGGAACGGTTCTGAAGCAACCGCCTCCCAGCCAATCTGTTACTGGCTATCTAAAACCCGCGTCGCCAGAGGAGGTGAAGCCTGGTCATTATTTGCCATGCCATCAATTTATCTTGCTAACCTTAGGTCCTAAGTTTTTGACTTGCCATTTTATGATCAAATCGTTGCATTGCATCATGTAGACTCCTTGTCCGTGCTTTCTCTATGGTGGACTTTTGACCATTTGAAGCATCTATCTCTACTTGTTTCTGTTGAGTGCCTGTGTGTGAATACATGCATGTGGTACTGTATGGCCTTAGTAAAGAGACCCCACTAGGCAGAGCAGGACGGACAACATAGTTAAAACGTGCCTGTTTACCTATCCCTCATGTGTGCTTATGGTGCTGTTAATCTATGTGGTGTTGCATGACTCAAGATTAAATGAAAAATGGCTTCATGTCAGTCCTACTTTTGTTTAGCCAACATATGCGTGCTTGTATTTCAATGGGTAGTGCCACAACTCTTTCTCCCTTATGTGCTATAAATTTCAGCTACTAAAGGTTTTTCTTTCTTAAGTCCAGAGTAATTGGGGAATGACTTGAGTTATATTTGAATTTTTAGGCCTATGTTGCACCTCTTCTTGCCAGGTCCAATTTGCTGATTACAAGGGATATAGAATGGGCCAACCTCGTATTCGGCTTTGAGCAGGTTCTTTCTTCAAATCAATCTCTTTCCCCTTACCCCATCCTTATCTGGCTTAGACCAATTGTTAAGGAGTGATTAGCTGCATGTTATTCACTTTGTAAAGTAAGTAGTCTCAGTATTATTTCTTAGGAAACTGAGAAGAATATACCAGTTTTTTCTCATTTTATTGCTTCGACAGTTCATAGACTTTCACATCCTAGAATAGGATGCCAACATTTTACAAGTGTAAGTTGTTTTTGGCAACAAATTGTGTTTGACATTGCTTGATGATTTAGTTGACAAAATGATCAAGGTCTGCCATCGGTCTGGCGACCAATGAATTGCATCGACTATCAACAATATGTAACCAGAGTGTCTACAATTGGGCAGCCACAAGCTAAGCTTCTCCAGTCAATATTGCCTGACCTGTATATTTTGTACTTTTGCAGTGCCTCCACTTCCATTACTATCGACATGTCTTGACCATGGTTCACTGAGCTATTTGAAAAAAATATATATTACAAGGATAAAAATTGTCAGGGTATTTGGTCACCGGAATATATCTGGTGGTGTCATTTTGAATATGTCCTCTATATAGTTCAATAGTCTTAATGGAGGAAATGGAGCATGGATGCTTTTATGCTGCTGCATCCTAAAACAGATGCATATCATATTGAGATCCTGTCTGATGCTTCTTCCATGGTGAATGGCAATTTCTGCACTGCCTCAGCTAATTCTTCACGATGCTTATTGTAGAGCACTGATTTTTTCTTGATAAGTTTTAGTAAATTGTTTCTTTAAGGGCTGTTTGGCCCTTTATTAGTTTGAAATTGCACTTTTGAACTATGTTCACATTATGAGGAGACAACTACATTTCTTGTAACCAACATAAGTTCATTGCCATTGGCAAAGATTTGAGAGATTGTGGTTGATAGTTTCCCTTATTATTGGTGGATGATTGGCCATATTCTGGTGATCGAAGTTTTTCACCAATTTGTCTAGTGCTTGGCCATTATTATGTAGATGGACAATTGTCTATGTGCTTGTTTTCTTTGCTATGTCCATTTTTTGTTTGTGGATTTGGGATGACGAGTTTACTGTACTTTCATGGTGGGGTCGTTGTTGCTTTGTCGGGTCTTGGCAAAACTTAAGTTCAGCTTTTTGTACTTAATTGTTGTTGGGTTGTCCAAAACTGCAGGAGAATCGATATGCAATTGTGGATGTTTGTTTCCCTCAGTCGGTGAGTGGCCATCTAGATGTGAATCATAATTATTTAATTTAAGTTGTGTATCAAACTTTAAATTTTAACAAGATATTGTTCATTTTAATTGGCTTTAGCCTGTAGGTTTTATACGTGAACAGAGCAACTTCCTTGCCAGACAGGTATATACGTTGTCTACAGAGTAGAAGGCTTTTTTCATTCTCTGGAAGAGTTACTTGGGCATAGTACTTCCCACTTACATACATAGCACTTATTGTTGCTCTCATGTTGAACTTCTGCAATGTATAGTTCCTAAATTTTAAACATCAAACCATGACTTTTCTTATATTTTTGCAACTAATGTCCCAATGAATTTGAGATTGAGCTTGAAGGAAAAAACTTGGATTTGTGAAAGACCAAGGATGCATGAAATGGCCAATTTATTGTTGGGGAATCTTTTATTTACCATTTCTAGAGAGAGTAAATGATTGGCAATTTGGATGTTTCATTGCCAACTCCCAAAGCCCATTAATAAACGCAAGAATGATCAATGGGGCATGGATTAGCTTTGGTGAGCTCGAATGCAACATCAAGCAGTTCCTCTCTCTCTCTCTCTTTACGTGTTCGCGCTCTCCCGAACATGCAGAGGCTAATGTTTCTAGGATCCTTGGCAAAACTGAACCACCACTAGGCCGACTCCTTGTTCCCAAGAGTTCCACTTTGTCAGTATAAGTGGCATGTTGACAATTGGAATTGGTGGAGGAGGTGTTGGAGTCAGGTCATGCACAGATATCTGTAGTGGATTAGCTGTATAAATTAAGGATGCTCCTTATTATGACAAGCATCCCGTTGGTTGCCATACTCGTGGTAATTGCTGTACTCGTGGTCTTGCAATTGATGTGGCAGGTCATGGTCTTGTAATTGCTGTAATTGTGGTGCCACCAGATCGTAAGTCGAACTTATATGGTTTAATGAATTCTGGTAGCTAAGAGGAACGTGGTAACCCCCAAAACAGCTCAAGTTGACCAAGGCCTAGTAACTTCAGTACCATGGAACACTGTACATGTATTTGAGTATGACCTATGCAACCCCATACCAGGGTATCATCTCTCGCAGTGGTTCAGCAACAGTGTGGATGTTATCCTAGAAGGTTCAACATGTTTTGGCTGTGCTACTAATGGATTTATAACCCAATGCTGTTCCTGTTGAACTTGCATTTGATTGTAGCAATCAGCCTATCAGGACTATTGGGCCTAAAACTGCTAAATCTGTAATGCTTCGCCTTGTTTGCTTTTGCGATATTTCATACTCAACTATCAGCAGTACAACTGGACTAACATTTGTCATGCTTTTTATCAGTTGCTTCGCCTAAGGCGCCCATTTGTTGCATACATAACCGATGCCATGGGGAGCGAGCTCTTCAGGGTAGGATTCATCCTTTGTAAACTGTAAAAATCTATAAACTGTAAAAATCATACTAGTCTGCTTGTTAAATAGTTCTCATGTCATAAGTTGCAGATGTTTCATGGCTTGTGCTTATCATGCTCAGGTCCGCCGGCCTTTCTGGTGGATTACCAGCTCCATTTATGCAGAGGTTAACGGTAAGGTATATCAGTCACACAGAGGTTGCTGTTTAGTATTACAGAGCTTGTGCAAAAATCATTGTGTCTTCTGAAACATGCATGGATTCAAATTTCTAGGAAGTTGGCGTAGTTCACAGACGATGGCATCTATGGAAGAGGGTGTATGATTTGTATCTAGGGTAAGATTGACTGCTCCTTTATGCGGTTCCTTTTTCTTATAAATTGCCAGTCACATGGGCCCGCAAGCCATATCTCCTTCCATGATCTTATGATCTTATTCAATCATTGCTTTCTAACTTTGGGAAGAAATGGCTTGTCCTTTGCATATCACAGACCTTTCTTCAGATAAACTTGTTTAGTGGGGATGGTGGTGCCCGTGCTCAGAAAGAAAATTTTTTACACTGGAATTTTAAATAAAAATTATCTGTCTCGCCCCTCGAAGTCCATGTTGCTTAGTGTCTATGTTCATAGCCGGAGGTGGACCAGGGGGTGCTGGCGGGTTTGTCACCCCTTGACTAGGTGCTTGGTCGAATTTTAATAAATTTTGCGATTTAACAAGTTTTTTTTTTTTTACCTTGTCTCCCCTAACGTCTGCCATTGGTCGCAACAATGTGTTAATAGGGGGCGTGCTTGTGGTTCAGTTTGGTCAAGATAACTATTTGAACCAAACTAATCATTTAGAAAAATCTGAACTAAAACCCAAACCTTATCCATAAAGTCACATCCCAAACCAAACTGATATCTTCTGTTTTCATTTTGGTCCAGTTTCAGATGTTTAAACATGAATTTCACTATTACCATGAGATTCAATGTTCATCATAACTATAGAAAGATAAGATACATCATATTAGACAATCAAACTGAATTAATCATCTATAATCCGTGGACAATGAGAAACATATTGTTTATATGATTAAAGCTGAAGATAACAAGGCAAAAGGTCGACGTGCATATGAAAAGAAATGTTTTAAAATCCAAAAAGTATATTAAAACATTGTTTGTGATGTGAAAGCAAAATGGCTTTGCTTGAGAATCACTTACATGGAAAAAATCAAAATGCCATTAGATTATCCTTTGCAAAGAGTCAAACCAAAATCTAAACCAATCTATCGATTTCCTATTTTGCAATTTAATATCAAGCCCATAAACCAACAAGGCAAAGGTGTCTGTTTGGTATGTCGATTTGGTTCGGTTTTGTTGAATGATTTCCTGTTATTTTTTACGACCCCTAGTTATAAGGACTGTGATTGCCTCAAGGCTTTTTAAGGCTTTTAGTTCTCGTCTGGTCATATTCTTCAGTGATGTTACACTTGCACTTGACTTTACTTGCATTCTTTTTATCTTGTTATATAAGGTAGCATAGGCATACCTTCTACAAGTTGGTGATCTTTTACAGATTATCTTTCCCTGTGACTAGTTGGTTATCTTTTATAGATTATCTATGGCAGTAACTCTATCACTCATATATTGTATGTCATGGCTACCCACTACTGCTAGAGTTCACTCCAAAGGGAGACATCTTCAAGTTTGCTATGTGCTATCTTAACTTTGGAGTTTACCATAATTCTTCGCAGGAACCAGCAATTTGCAGTGGTGGAAAATCCTGGCTTTTGGAATTGGACATTTACTTTGAAGGACATAGATGGCAAAGTATTGGCTCAAATAGACCGTGATTGGAGGGGGTTTTGGTTTTGAGGTTCTTTTTTCTTTTCCATTCAGTTCTGAATATTAAGCTGTTGATCTTTTGGACTAGATGTCTCTTTCTTTCACAATCATTAAATGCTTACTTATACTACTGGCCGGATATACATTTTAGTCCTTAAACTTTTCTTTGTGCAATTTAGAACCATTAACTTTTATGCTATTATAGGACAACCGTCGGACTTCTTTTGGTAAACAGATGAAAAGCAGACTCAGCACTTCACCTTAGGAAAGTCTGTTGTGGTAAAACCTCTCTCTAGATTCGTGTTTGGGAAGGAGGGAGGGGGAGAGAGAGACATAATTAACCCAATGTCAAAATATTATTTTTAGGAAACATAGGTCTTCAGAACAAATTTTTTATGTTATAGAGGCTTGTTGTCCTTAGTCTATCTGTGGTTTTCTTCAAACCGTCGGACTTCTTTTAGTAAACAGATGAAAAGCAGACTCAGCACATCACCTTAGGAGTCCGTTGTAGCAAAACCTCTCTCTAGATTCGTGTTTAGGAGAGAGAGAGAGAGAGACATAATTAACCCAATGTCAAAATATTATTCTTAGGAAACATAGGTCTTCAGAACAAACTTTGTTATGTTATAGAGGCTTGTTGTCCTTAGTCTATCTGTGGTTTCTTCAATTGCGTCAATTTACACTTGTTAGCAGGTAGCTCTGGTGTTGCAGAGGTGTTTGGATAGTAATTGATGTGGTGTCAACATGCTTTCACAGATTCATTAACCTTTCAAATAACATTCTTAGGCAATGTGATTATTGCATATATGGAAGTGATGTCAGTGAGACATTTTGTGGAAGAAAAAGTATTGGTTTAGTGCAATCAATTGCTGTCAGTGCAGTAGGATCAAAGTAGTTATAAATTACATGTCCTGCTAAGAATATGATTGGTGCTTTCTTGGGTATCAATGCCCCGTCTCTTGAACTCCCTCTTCTTTTAGCTGGCAGGAGTATTAATAAGTAGCAAGTAATAGCTTCTGATTTTGACAATAATCAGCAGAAGATAACTGCATAAGCAGCTTGGTATTGTGTATGGATCTTTAACTGATTGGTTTGTCAATTGTCTACTGCACCCTTCTAGTTATCTGTATTGTAGAGGAAGTTTGATGAAGACACTGCTCCTTCCAATTTCGCTGAAAATTCTGGGCCTTGGGCCTGCTCACCCTTGCAGAGTGTTGATCTCTGTCGTGCTTGTCGTTTTACATATATTTGAGCATCGCTGTGGCTTTTCTGTGATATGGACCTTTATTAGTTTTAATTAGTAATTTTTGTCTATAGGTTCTTTTTCTATAGTTAAATTTCGGCCGAAATGATAGAAATATTAGATCAATATAATTTGGCTTGCAACAACCGTCTGACACTTTCACACAAGACATTATATGGAAAAATTTTGTGTGAATGTTCTCGTTTCGTGGCTGAAAGTGAACAAAATCTGGTAATTTCACAAATCATGACTTTGAAACATACAATACTTACCTCAAAACACATTAAATGTAGCTCATGAGTGCCATTAAAATCCTTCTAAATTTAGTGACATTACCGGCTGCAAAGATCTGACGGATCTAAGATGTGTGGCAATTTCAGATTATATGGCTGATGCATTTGCATTTCTGTTATTGACAATTTTTATGCATTTACGCTCTCCAGATCTTTACCGATGCTGGTCAGTATGTCATCCGCTTTGGAAGTTCTGATCCTATCTCCAAGACTGGCCCAGCCAGTGTGGTAAAGATCGCACACCAGATTAGTGGCACGTAAGGCATCGTCTGTGCTCAGATCTTCCCTGATCTTCATCTACTTCTTTCTGGCAGGTAGATGAGTTGGAAGTTGCTCGGCCTTTGACCCTTTCAGAAAGAGCCGTGGCGGTTGCTCTTGCTATTTCACTAGATAATGACTATTTCTCTAGGCATGGTGGATGGTATTTGCTCTTCCCATACACTCTTCCACTTCTATGTGAGGACCTTTTGTGACTCTTCGTGCATATCGTACACCTAATACAATTTTTTCCCATTGTCAGGGCGATTCCTTTTGTTGCTGTTGGCGAGTAAAAGAGTGTCCGCACTGAAGATCACATTACTTTAATTTTTCTGCATATGGAGTACTTGGGGTGACGATTCAACTTGTAAGCTCTAGGAGTGTATATGTAATGCATATGCGCAGTCTATGGGCAACCGAAGAGAAAACAAAGAATGAGTCTTATGATTGATCTGAAACAGATTCTATCATATTCAAGAACAGTTAAAAGGAGGTTCATGCAACTAAAAGTGAAGCCACTGGAGAAAATGTGCAAAGAGGTGTAGGGATAGAGATGGATGGGAGCAGCTAGCAAGCTCTCGAACTTTAAATTGTGGGCAGTAAACGTGACTATTACTGTTTTGATACTGATGCGAGCTCATGAAGTAAAATTAAGAAGCTCCATAGTTTAGGTCCATTGCATCTTGCAAGCAGATTGTGTTCATAATAGATTTTACAAGACATTTTCTGAAGCGCGTTCTTAGTTTGGTCTTTGAATTCCAAATATTTGTACAACTTAAACGCAGAAAGGTAATCCTGAGACATCACTTCCGCATTGTTCACGCTTAAACCAGAACCCACTTGAAGCCAAACGCGCTGCTTTAGAAGAATACAGCATTTACCCACAGCGACCTTTCACTAACTCAGATGCGGAAAGAAAAAGGGGAAAAAAGAAGAAGGCAGAAGCACTCGCCCACTAAGTTGAACCACATAA
This sequence comes from Syzygium grande, assembly GCA_024733475.1. Taxonomy (NCBI): domain Eukaryota; kingdom Viridiplantae; phylum Streptophyta; class Magnoliopsida; order Myrtales; family Myrtaceae; genus Syzygium; species Syzygium grande. Next base: position 281,450 of record JAMXDD010000010.1, on the reverse strand, counting down.
GCAAGTGTTTTATGCCTTTATGGTAAAAGAAAATTAGTACGGAGGAGACAAGAAAATGTCCCTATCTACCTGCTTTATTCACTGCCAAAATCTCTGCCACTCGCCAAGGGAAAACAATAAAAACTCTGTTAGGGTATAGATATTGCACCTGAAAATACGCAATATACAAGTACCTATGATCAGCTTTTCTCTGTCTCACCATTGAATCGAACTGCATTCATAACTGCTTTAGATGGCGGCCTATTAATCTTCTCAAGTAACCTACTATATACTAATTTTACAGGTATGCAAGCTACTGTGGTTGGTCCTGATGAATTCGGCTTAATTATTCCAACAATGGCAGAGTCGAAGCTATCGTGCATGGACTTGTTACCTAGATTTGGCTCAAGAGCAATCGAAGATAGCGTTCTTATTTTCTGGCTAGATGACAAGCCTGCTCTCTTGGAAGATTTTCCTGAAAGTTTCTTATCAGACTGAGGCGGAGGAACCTGAGGGAAGGCCTTCCTCACGAGGACACCTTTGCGACTGAAATTTCCTGCACTTACATTCTTCTGTGATCTTCCTTCCTGACCAAAAAGGAGAGACTCTCCCCCATCTTCACAACCATCAAATGCTGATGATCGATGAGGACGTGGGATTCGAAAATTTGCTGTCCTCCTAGCGGTCTTCCATGCTGATGGAACTGTCGTTATGCCATTAGAGTCAATCGCTCCATCGTCATCGTCATAATTTGCAGGTAAAAGATGCTCAGTCGAACCATCTTCTATTGCTTCTATTTGGATCGAGTGCCCAATAATTGAGTTGCCATTTAACTTGCTAGTCATGGAAATGATTGGCACCCGTCCTTTTTGGTAGGTAACATGGACTTTTAAATCCACTTCTACCAACATGCCTCTACCGTTCCCGCCTAAATGATGTTGGTCAACCAAGACAGGATTATAGCGTTCCCCTTCGCAATACATGTCTTCAAAACCAACCATGCTCCAACTGCGGAAACCTCGATCTCTAGATGCAGCTCTAGGGGTCAATATGTATTCATGATCCAAACCAAAGATCTCATTCTCGAGATCCTTCTCTTCATCATCATCATCAAAAGTGAAGTCATAATTTCTGTACTCACCAGACCTCCATATGGGTGCCCTTCGCCTAGAACTGACTCTCCTTCCATCAGAAGGTGTTCCCTCCGTAGCATCTGAATGCCTCTTAGCAACGTTGCGAATATTCCTTTTCCCTTTCAATTGCCATTTGGACACAGCTTCATTAGCAGAGATAGTATCTCGAGGAAACAAATGAGAAGTATCGCCAGAGAAAGCCGAGTCTTCCGGCTCCTCACTGCTCATGCTATCATGCTGTACTCGTGCCTCGTGTATTCCAAAAGGACCCCGTTCTGCTTCTGCAAAAATAGCACCGTGCTGTTAGCCCATGAAAAACAACTGATAAAAAATATCAAAAATGACTGCCAATAAACATCCAACGAGGGCTGAAAACGATTAATGCCAACTAAGCAATGCAGCCTCAGGCCCTTACTTAACAAAAAAAAAAAAAGCATTTGAAGACTACAAATGCACTCTTGCAGAATTGTCTGGCATGGAAATTATGGAATAATACCGAATCCAACATTTCAAAATGCATACACAATCTAAATTGACAAACATTGCAACCACAATAGACACTGGAACAGTAATCTGAAAGAAGAGTAACCTGAAAAAGAAGTTGTCTCTTCATCAGCATCCTCTTCAGTTTCTGAAGAATCTGACTCTGAATCAGATAAATCAGATTCCGTAGAACCCGTATCAGAAGATTCAGAGATCCCGGAGATACCCTGTGCCATCAGATTAGCATCACGGCTACCCTCTCGCAAAACAGAAGGCAAAATCTCCGTTCTGCCACGGGGAGTTTCTTTATCATCCAGAGAATCAGAAAGGCCCGTGGGAAAGTACACACATTTGCTCCTTTTTGCTCGGAAAACACCCACCTCCTCAGATTCTGAAAAGGAAGTAAAATAACTTCATAGTCAAGCGGGAGAGTCCTGAAATGCGGGCGTTCAATCTTTCGATTCATGTTGAAAGAGCATGATGCAAATCAATTGACTCGGAAAATATACAAAATTTGAAATCATCACATAATGCTTCTTCCCTCCGAAGAATGTTACCATTTCCAATGCTAAGATCCTCACCTGACTGAGCATGAGCATCACGATTCACCGTCTTAGGTTTCCACATCATTGAATGCTTACGCTTTGAGGAGGCAATCTTCAGGCCGAAATCTTGCAAGCCTCTCATCCTGGGTACACCTTCTGGAAGACCATCGTCCTGCCTAACCTCCTCTCCAACCTTGTCTTCTAGGAATAATGAAGAACCACTCATAAAGTTGTCTTTAGCCGAAACTCCCAATCTCCGGGTAAAATGAGGTGATACAGGATTTTCAAGCTCATCATTGCCATTTTCCAGGATTTCTGAAGATGAAATTAAACCCTTTTTGGCAGAAGTGGGTGAATTACCTCCCACAAACTTAGACTCAATATCAAATTTCCCTTGCTTCTTCAGCATTTCCTTCTCAAGTTCAAGCGCATGGAGGATGGCATCTTCTCTACGAGCATATTTCTCTCTTTTCTTAATTGGCATGCCCTGAGAGGATTCTGCCCTCTCAATGCACTCATCAAATTCACCACACCTGAAAGCTTTCACCCGCTTAGATTTCTCCAGATTGTACCAATCCCTAACAATCATAGAAGAGGCACATAACCACTCAGATGAAAAATAGGAGCACAACAACCATATTCACGAACAATACATGGTATTTGATCCTCAAAGCTCAGTAACAAATCTAAATCGAAACTCATCAACATCAAAATCGCAAAAGCAGGAGAGACATGTGTGTCCTTGAGTGCCTACAGCCTCCAGCAGATAAAACATAAATAGGATGAACCAGAGTGAAGAGATATTGAACAAACGAAACAGTATTACAAAAGCGCAGCCTTTAAGTACATCACAGGCTTCACTGAGAGGACTTAATTTCACCAAAGGTAAATCAACATAACCATGAGCATTCAATCCTTGTAATTTACAAATGATACTCTAATAGCAATTCCAGGAGTCATGCATTAGCACTTCAAGTAATGAACACCGAAAATAACTTCCACACGGCACTTGTAAAGACAACCTCACTCCTTTATGCCGTTTCTTAAGAGATGATATATGACACCGTTTCTTCCACATTCAGCCAATGACAAGTAAATTCCTGATTCAAAAATTACCATGGGCACACGAGGACCATGTCAAACAATCGAACCAAGCAACCATATCTCGAATACCCAGCTAATTCACGGACGGACGGCGGAAAATCAAGTAAACGAGTGGACCACCTCAAAAAACGACATGCCCCAGAATTAAGGGAAAAATATATCCGAATTAAGGAAGCAAACGATAAGAGGAAGGGGAAGCTTACACACTGGCGTCTTCTCTTCCGAGGAGCTTGACGGGAGTGCCGGCCCGGGGGGACGTGAGGTGAGCAGTGGAGAGCTCGTCGGGGCCGAGTATCTTGCCAGGCCACCACGAGCCGTTCCTCCGGCGGACCCAGACGATGGATCCCACCCCGAGCCCCACCCCACAATCGCCCGATCCCCCTGAACTCTCCATCTTCCCGATTTGGAGATCGGATATCCACCCGAGGGAGCCAAGGACGCCCCCGGCCCCCCAAAAAGAAAAAAACCCAATGGCAACGATATCGGCGAGAAGGGCTCAGTCTCTTCCTATGCCTGGGAAGCAAAACAACAGATCTGTGGATGGCGACGGATGGATGCAGGAACCAATGGCTCAACCGCCGGTGAATAAGAAGAGAGAGGGATGGTGGAGGTGGAGGATCGGGCTCGGGCTCGGGCGGGGGCGAACATGACCGGACGACCGGATTAGAGCGATCGAAATTAGGGCTAGGGTTTCCCCCATTCTTTCAGATTTGGGGATTTTTCATATCTTTCCCCCCCACCTTGTTTTTTCGCCTTTCTGTTTTCGGTTTTGCCTCCTTCTCCTTTTCTTTTCTCGTTTTTTTTTTTTTCTATAAATTTCTTTTCACTCTTTCTTTGAAATCGTAGGGGGGAAAGGGAGAAGGGTGGAGTCGCATCTTCTTTTCCGGTTCACCCTCTTTTCTTTTATCTTCTTCTTTCTTTTTTTTTTTTTTTTTACCTTTTTTTTTTTACTCTTTACCGATAAGCATTCAAAATCTGTTTTCACGTTATCTCGAATTCTTCTGATCCCCACGAAAGAGTCGTATCCCGAAAAGTTAAAAACCATAATTCTGGGACTTCCAGTTTGATGAGCGAGATAGAGAGACGATCATTTCAACCATTAAAGCGAGTAATTCATGTTACTGTATTCCTACCGTATTCTTTTCTCTCGTTTACGCGTATGGAATGAATTTAAAAGGTCCGGGTTTTGAAGGGGGGCCTTTTTTTCAACACGGAGCTTTTTGGGCTTTTTGAAATCCAGGACCATTTGAGCTCCAAGAGTCAATACACTTTCCTCGGTTCATGTTTGGGTTGAGCACTCTTCACCAAGAATTCATTCCATGTTGGGGTCGTAATATATTCACGCCCCACCCATCCCAGAGACTTACCGTTTCTTTATTTTTTTTTTTTTTCGCCACATACGAACTGCCGTCCAATCCATTCCCTCTTCCCTCACCGCAAAATGTCAATTAAGCCGGTTGCGCCACAGATTTCCGGCATATCTCCGATCTCTCTACATACCCCAATGCAGAGAGCATAAACTGAACCACGACCGACCTCCTTGCTCCGAATCACGAGCTAAGCGGACGCGGCTGCATTACGACATAGGACATCTGAGACCACCACCAGACGCAACTTAACCGGGATTCTTTGTAAGAATGATTATGGGACATGCTGAAGATTTACAACGAATACATATAACGCGTTAATGATTACCTGAACATCATCATAAGATAGGCCAAAAAAAATTTTTAACTGCTTCCCTAATAATCCCATTAGATAGTCCCTAAATACACTTCCTAGACACTCGCTCATCTACGGGTCACCTCGAAGGAATCTCTGATGGTTGGCCGCTAAGTGAATGGTTCGATGAATTCGAGGGATGCGACCCATTGTCCTGTGAGGAAGTACCTCCCCCGATCCACTTCGCTTCGACTTCAGATGGCTCGACCACATAAACTGCACTGTCGCTCATGCCAAGAGCAATCTGATTTGCCTCTGATGGATGAGCAGCAATAACAAATGGATAGGCAGAAGCACCGCTGCAAGAGAAAATGTTCCGGATGAGCTCACAGTCCTGCCTACTGCTTATTAAATACTTCATCGAAGCAAATCTCCTACGCTTACCCGACAGAAACACCACTTATGTATGCAGAGGGGGCAATTCGACACCTCAATCTTAAGCTGTCGGCATCGAAAACTCCAATAGCACCATCACAAAATGCAGTGTATAACAGCAAGCCATCACAGGAATATATTGCACTCGAAATGGGGGCACTGAGATTATCTTTTGGAGACCACTGTAAGAAGGGATAAACAAGAGAAAAGACTAATAAAGTTGGGAAATTATGTCACATACATAAACTACAGTAAATCATAATTTCCTTTAAAACAAAAGATCTCAATGGTTTATTCTCTGCGTATATCTGAAACCAAAGAATTTTCTACCCCGTACCATACCAGAAGATTGTACCATTCTCTACAGTGTTGAAGAGGGACCCCCTGGACATTTCAGCTTAGCATACATATACTTGTTATAGACAAAAAGTGGGCTTATTCAGCAGTCATTCATCGTTTTGCATATCATCAATGAAGGACCCAACCAGCCTAACCAAATCGATGATCAAGGAGCTCATCTAATTTTTTTATTCTTGTTCATATTTTAATATTTAGCTTTCATATCTCATCAGTCATATCCATTCACAGTATTCTGCCTTCCTCGAAAAATTCCCATTCACAGTGAACTCAGGGGAAAGGAGCGATCGGAGCACTGGTAATAACTCGAGAGGAAAGGCATCAGTCAAGGTTCTAACGTGAGGAATGCGAATTCGGTAGCGCTGACCAATTAAGTACTCTATTACCACCATTTAGTATACAATAGCTCCTAACCCCAATATCCGTTTCAAAAATCAAATTTGTACTAGTCCACAAATGTAAGAATACAGTTAAGATCAAGAACTTACCGAACGTAAACATTCAAGCTTGCTGTCATACACAGCTATTATGTTTTCATGGACAACCAGCACATGTAATTGATCATTATGAAACTGGACTTTGGTATCTCCAACAAGTGGGGATTGATGACCAGGGGATGGTTGTAGGGGCCTACTTTTCTTCTTTTCCCATCCATCAATGCTCCACAGACATAACTGCAGCAGCAATCGTGTAAAAAAGGTGTTAATATGTGACTGGAACTCATAGTGGCTTTCAATGACTATGGAAGGATATTGATGGATGCATGACCTTATCGCATGCAAATGAAGAGGAAACATGCAAAATTCAATTCCATAAAGCACACGGAAGAGTAAAAATTCTGATCCGCAAAGCATCCTTTCTAAGTTAAGGAAGATATGATGCTTCGTTACCCTGAATAAGGACATCAGCACCTGAAACATCTTTCTAAAGCGAAACTCTACCAATTTTTAATTAGGTTCGACTAATCGATTATTTAGCCTGTTACCTGCGCATCAGCTCCCGAAGAGACCAGTGCATTCAAATTTTGAGAGAATGCAAGCCCTGTTATACGATTCTGATGTCCCTTGAGTTTAGTTTTGACCTGCCATCATTAGCAAACATGAATAATTCCCTTTCCGTAACCAGGTCCCAAGAGTAAAAGGTCAAGATCATGAACTCCACTCTAGAATTCTGGTCAGGATTTTCAATCATTGATGCATAACAAAACCTAGTCTCTCCTTCAACTCTAGTTTAACCCCGCCTTACACAAAACTAGGTAAATAACTGTAATATCCCAATACATAAAAAGCAACTAAAAAACGACATGAAAATCTCAGGAATGCTGGACAGCTCCATGACAAACTCGAAAAAAACCTTTAAAGTAGAGCAACACACAACATTTACACGATACTCCTTGCATTCATCTGTATTATTCACAAAAAGAAGACAAAAAGTAATTTTGCAAAAAACTTGTAAAGGAGGAAAGGAATTGCTAGTGAAACTGACCTCATCAACCCTGACATTGTAAATTTGAATGGTGGAATCCTCCATGCCTATTGCAATTATATTATTGTCTTGTGGATGAAATGCCAAAAAAGTGGCTGCAGGAGGAGGTGGCATAAATGTTGTCATAACCTGAGAAGCAGCCAGAAAAATGTGTTGTAAAGGACTTAATGATGCATCACACCTAACAATAAGAAAAACTAATGCACTAAGGAGTGTGTGAAAGTACAAAGATACAAAACATTAATTGAAAACAAAAGTCATATATGGATTAACAAACCTTAAATGTCATCATGTTGAACAACGAAATCTTCCCACCAGACGCAGACATTACGTAAGAGTCATTTTTAGATAAAGCAATGCATGCAGCAGAATCTTCTGCTGGTTTACTGTCACTAACATCATTTGTCATGAGAGTCCCACTAGGAGGCTGCCATAACTGTGGTATAACATGGTCTGTAGCCTGGAAGTTTTCAAAGGCGAGCAGGTAATATACAATCAGAGAAGCATAAAGAAGATGTCAGAAAATTGGTATAGAGAACCGCACATAGGTAAGAGAAGCCAACCTTTCCCAAAGGATTCCTTTCGCTGCGCTGCCATTTCCAAAGCTTATGGACTGCATTGGAGCCAAGAGCCAGCAGAGCTAGACCAGAGTTGGTGTAGATAAGGCGTACAACCTGGTATTCACGCAGTTATGGTGAAAGCAAAACAGCACAACTTACTTCTATCAGTAAAGATATCCCCAGTATGAAGTTATAACTCATACCATTATGAAGAGAGAAATCTTGCTATTCTATCTTAAATGCTGTACCCCAACTACAAGTTTCTGGTCTTGTAGTTGATGTAATGCGTAAGTATTGAAAATTTTTTTCCCAGCATAAATAAAACATCATAATGTCCTGAAGGTGATGTTTCTTGTGCCATAGAACTAAGGCGCCTTCTTTCTTTTTCTGCACCAGAAAGTCGAGCTACTATGGCATGTCGAACACAATAATGAAATAAATTTGTATCTTCATTAAAAGAAATAAGTTCCTACCTCATATCTTCATTAAGCAACATGTGATTGGATCCCTAATACAAATTGATGAATTACATAGAACCTAAAGCCACTGATAGAAAACCATGGACACTCCTACCTATTTGAAGCCGAGAGCACAATAGCAAGACTTCATCGATAATTACAGCCCAAAACCATTTTACCTTTCCTGTAGATACTGAGTCAGGCAATCGCACAGCTTTCAGTTGAGATGAATCTACCACATCTGGAATTTTCCAACTTTTGATCTTGTCGACATCATCAGGAATTCGAGGTTTCACATCAACGAGCCTGCTGCTATCCATTGTTCCCTGTTGTGTATTGTGTGGAAATCAGAATCAATAACCATATTCTATCAAATCTATAAGAAAATTCAAGACTTACTATATTGTTGATAGATACAACAGGCAGGGTTCTGTCAGGTCGTTCAGGAGTTGAAGCAATTGAAGCAGAGACACTACCCGCAGGGCCGAGAGTATTTATAACCAAGGACTGCATTAGGTCCAAGTGGAAAGACATCAAATGAAGAATCATAATAAGAAAAAAAACATTCTTCTCACATTTGCAGCTATGTGATGGCGTCACAAATCCGCCAGGTACATCTAATGGTCACCGATGCTCAATCATTCTTGCTCAAGATATACAATCCGTTCTAATTGATGTTGACTCCTTAATTCGACAGGCTTCCTAAACAAGAGACTAACAAAAATCATCTCTGAGATTTCGTTAACGCTACAATGATAATATTATCCTATTTAGGAAAGTAAGAATATCTGTCCTGAGATCACAAAGCAGCATTTAGAAGTCATTGATAAACCTATGATACCACTGTCACGCCAAAAATACACAGAAAAGATGTTACACAGAGCATAAACAACATGTTAAGGGACTAAAGCAGCTTTCCAGCCACACTTCAATTACCAACGGATTAGTTCCGTTTTACTAGGTAATGCACCCGACATTTGACATCTGGGGGGGTTGGATAGAGCTACCTTAGAATTATCAGGAGGAGGGGCTCGATTTTTCTCAAAAGCCCTGCTGTCAAGCATCCTTAGCAAGCGCACACCATCCGTATTAGCCAAAACTTTGATGCCATTATCATTCGTTGTAACAGCTAACAAAGAACCCTCCTTATTAAATCTAAGTCTTGGGCTAGCCTGCAATGAATAAAAGGAACTGAATTCCCAATTCTAGCTACGTTATCAATTTGCACATCTATATAAAAGGAGAAAAAAACTAACAGGCAACCCGCCATCTGCATCAACAGCCGTCAACATGCCGGCATTATCCATATCCCAGAATTTAATTAGAAATTCATCTCCAGCAGCTAGGAAACGATTCCTTGTCGTGTCAAACTGGACAACACCTAAGGAACGCTTCCTGAAACCTGAATATGTCCTCTTTATAGCACCCTCAGTCTCGTTCCACTCGACCAAATGGGAATCACCATCTTTACTGGTTCCACATGAAAACAGCCTGCAAGATGGACATCCAAATTTCATACCATTTATGATCAACTGGAGCAGAAAGCATTAATACAGAACTAAGATCACTGTGAATGCAAGCGCTTGCCAAGCCAAATATGCCAATGCTCCTAGTGTCAGCATATTGCCTCGATAGAAGGCCAATACAATAGAATGCTATGTGTTTGAACAATAGCTACTTCTAGGTCGAGCTTGGCTGTAAGAGACCAAAAGCATGCAATAAGATCCCCCATCAACAACAGCTAAGGGACTAACATAGAAACCAAATCCAAGGACAAAGTTGAGAAAACTTCTTCCACGGGCTTCATCCAAGACAAGAGACGGAGAGAAACAATGTATTGGCATGGAGTTTCCACATGAACCAAAGGTGTTCCAAAAATGGTTCCTGTCTTTCACGAAGAAACAGCTAGCCAACTAGCATTTCTGAGGCAACATGCTACCTTGTTCCATCCGCACTATAAGCCATCATGGTGCACCATCGACCGGGAGCATCATAGTCCACTCTAGATCCCTGGCAATCATACAGCCAAGCTTTTATCTTCCCATCAATGGCAGTGGAGAAAATAAACTGCAACAATGAAAAAGCGAGTTACATAGACTCACTCTGGGAAACTGCTATCAAAATAAATTCACCAGCTGCACATCTAAATCGGAAGAACTGGTAATAGAGTCTGCTTGAAATGATAAGAGTATAAGCCAAGAAAGTAGAAAGCAGCTAACTGCTCTCAAAGCAGGTGCACCTGAATATTTTCCTTGTAATGTGGGCAGACTGAATATACTGGAGCTTCATGCCCTTCAAATGTGTACTGCTTGCGTCCCGCTGCAGCATCCCATACCTGTTAAACTAAATTAAATCCAGCAGGTCCAAATTTCCCTCGAACAAGCCAGCATCGCTATCAAGGAAATACCTTAATTGTCTTATCATCACCGCAGGTCACAATGGACAACAGCTTGTTGGGATGAGCAAATGCAATGTCATTTACGCCACCGTTGTGAGCATCGATCTAAGTCACAAGACAGGTCGCCATTAGCCACTTACTGCTCCCTTGCTTGAAATGAACATATCATTAAGGTTGTAGAGCTTACTTCCAAGTGTTGTCTCAGTTCTCCAGTTGGATTGTAAATGTATATCTGAACGATATGCTTAGAAAATGCAACGCCTATAACGTAATAAATAGAAGCATGGCATGAGTAATCTCAAAATGAAACCGCAAAATAAGAAAGAAGGCCAACAGAGGCAATCTGCAGAAGAGGACCACGTGAGTCTGCATACCTAGAATCAGTCCATCTGGCCCCCAAACACACCTGTTCACTGATATTGCAGCATCATTCAACAATGCTGTCTGGGAGCATAATAAATACCAAGTCAAATGAGTACGTTGATTTTCATGTCTATTCTCAGTATTCCATTACAGTATCCTGCCCAAAAAAAATTGAGCAAAGTACCTGCAAAGGCATCGAAGCTGCCAGATCCCAAACCTTGAAAGGCTTATGTGCCAACCTATCCCGTGACCCGACTTCCCAAAGGCTGATATCGCCAACATTTGTCCCAACTACAGTCCACTCAAGTGTTGCATAAGCTCAGAGGGGCAATTCTCAAATTTAAATAAAAAAAAATCAAGAGAAAAACGGCAAAGGTTCTGTAAAAACAAACCTAAAAGTATAGTTTGTTGCTGCGGATGGAAGTCCATGCTCATGACATTAGATCCTTGATTGACGGTCCGCACAACGGCCTTGGGGAGGTCGTCTTGTGAGTAAACATTTGGAGTATGCGTCACCCCTGAAAAGGATGCCTGTAAAAAGAACTGTTGGGTGAAATTCGCCTTCTTAAACAGACGGGAAACACAATGACAATAGTAACCTGTACAATGCCAAATCCCGAATAACCTTCATAGAGAGAAAAAAGGGTCCCCCTGTCCAACTCATACACACCTCATCCGACTGGCCTGTTCTGATGCGCTTCATCAAGTGCTCCGATTCTGCTGACTGATAATCCATACCCGTTACACCGGTGGGGGTTCTTGGGTGTTTTAAGAATGCAGCTTCACACAACGAACAAAAGCTAATCGCATGAAGACCAACATAATAGAGAGCCACAGATAAAACAATTTTGATGCCAACAGAAAGCCTCACCCGCACCAGAGGGCTGCACGAGACCAGGGGGGACAGCTGCTACCGTATGATGAGGCATAGAAGGATTAGCACCTGACATCCACCCAGCTATAGCACCAGGAGATGGGGAGACAACAGGCTGAAATGGCTGCTCAACAGAAGTGCAAGACTCGGTACAGATTCACAAAAGCTTTGCTCTCACATTTAAGGTGATATGGGGTACTTACACTGTGAGCACCTATGGGTGGGAAAGCTCCAGCTTTAGGAATTGGTCCCACCAGAGGGCTATTGGTAGGAGGAGGAGGTCTAGCACCATTTGTAGTAGGATTACATGAATGATCAGTAAAAAGAGTTTTGATGTCAGGATTTGGACGAGGATTCTTGCAAAGTTGATGTTGCCAGTTTAAACTGAAAGAAAACGAAGACCACTTGAGGAACAATTCTCACACAAGAGAACAAGGTGCAACTCGTCGGCACGATGCATTGTATTTTCCAACCAAAAAAAACACTCGAGTCACAGAAATGGAAAGGAAGAAAGAAGAATGTAACATCTGTTGTGCTAACTGAAGTATTATATACCAAATTTCAAAGGGAAAAAAAAAAAAAAAAAAAAAAACAATTGAACAGACGAGATGTGAAACAACCTTTGGTTTATCAGGGTCCTAAGCCTCGAACTTTTGAAGGCGGGAAAAGTAAGTTTGTCACGAAAAAGAGGATTTGCCTCGATAAGCTTTTTAAGTTCTATAAGCATAATATTCCGAGCTGATTTGGTGTCCCCATACTTTGACAGCTGCTCATTTTGCCTGTCAAAGAGCACCATCGGGGGAACGAATTAGTCGAGCAAGCACGGGAAAATATAAGGAAAGCAGTAAAATCGGCCCCAAAAAAAAAAAAAAAACATGAGGGTCCACCTGAAGTTATCTAGAGTAAGCAACTGAGTGATCTCCTTGAACAAATCTTCATTGAAAGAAGCGAAAACCTTTAGGTCCTTGACTAGAATCTCAACAGCCTTGGCTCGATCCTGCCTGATATACAGAAGGGGACGATTAGATCAAAGTAAATCGCACCAGTAAATTGCCGCACATCGGGATGCATTGATTCGAGAAAGATGAGAATCGTGTATAATAAGAAGACATGCCTATCAAGAGCTTCCAGATATTTTTGTTTCCTTATTTCAAAGAAAATCTTCATGGAGTAACGGTTGTCTTCGACCTTGGTAAACCCGGATAGGTAGCGCTCAACTTCGTCCCACTCACCTGCCTGGACTTGGTCTTCAAAGTGCTTCATGTTAAAGAAAAATCCGGACTCTTGCTCTAGCCTGAGAGAACTCACACGTGACAAATGCATTATCAAACGCAAAGACAAAAACTGCAATTCGACGCGGACATGGGATCACTTCGGTGGACGCTGTTAGGATTGTGGACAGTGGCGAAAACTAACAGGCCCATGTTAAGAAGTAAAAGAGGAGCACGACTCCACCTCACAAACACGAACGGAGTGCTCAGAAAACAAACGCGCACGATGTCATTATGTACCGAGACCGCAAATCCCCCCTCAGAAGGCACCACAGCGGAATAAATTGACGGAACAGCAAAGGTCGATAAAGTCATTTTCTACAGGCATAACTATCGGCACAAAAGCAGGGCGGTCAAAACGAAGCAACGGCTAGGAAAAGAAGGGACTTACTTGTGAACCGTTTCCTTGAACTTCTCCTCGTCCAGGAATTGCAAAATTAAAAACACCAATTCCCTACTCAAGGACGACATTGTCCCGGGTACCCCTAATCGCTCCAGCGCAAAAGATCCGGTGACACGGAAAAGCGGTCAAATGGTGAATCCGGGGCAGGCAAGAAGCATCTGCAATGCCAGAGGGGAAGGTAAAACTCCAGTGAGGTCGAGCACAACGAAATAGAGAAAACGCAAGCAGCCATAATCCTGTTGCGGTCAAGCAAAAACATCGCCTCCAGTGGATTCTTCAGGGGGCAGCATTATTTAGCACTAATTACTCGCGCATTCAGCAATTTAGGACTAGAGATCAGTGTAAAGCACGGGAAATGCGGTCGAAGCAGGAATCCCACACACAGAATATAAAAAGAGAACCGCGAGGGACTAGGGAGTGCAAATTAGCAAACAAAAGCTAGAACCCAGAAAGAAAGTTTTGTTTTTTAAGAATGTCGACGCCCGACCCATCAAAAGAAAGCCAAAGAAATGAAGAAGCAGAGAAGCCAAAGGAGGGGGGGGGGGGGTTGGGGCGGCGAAGGAGGAGAATCAGAGAAGCTCCCGCAATGAGTCGCCACGCATTCGAGAGAGGGAGGAGGGGGGGGCGGGGGAATCCAGAGAAATCAAAGCACGGAATAAAGGGGGAAAGGAAAGGAAGAGCAGAAATGGAAGGGAGAGGAGAGGTGCACGTACAGAGCGAGAGGGAGAGGAGGGGAAGGGGACGAGTCAGTCAGGGAATCATAGGAAGAAGCAGCAGCAGCAGCAGCGGTGGCGCACAAAATGGGGGGAAGCGGGGATGGGTTTGGGGAGAGGGCGAAGCAGAGAGAGAGAGAGAGAGGGGAAGGAGGAAGGGAGAAGTAAGGAGAATCTAGGGTTAGGGTTTTTTTTTGGGTGCTGGGAGGGTGGGACGGTGGTGATGGTGGACTGGGTGGGGGTTGGGGGGGCTCTGGGATGGGAACCAAATATTTGACTCTCTCTCTTCTCTCTCTCTCTCTCTCTCTCGTTTTTCTACTCTTTTGTATCCCACCTCCACTCGCTCGCTCGCCCTCTCTCACCCACTGTAGTCTTTCTTTTCTTCTTTTTTCTTTTTTTTTTGTTGTGTGTGTAGGTGTGTGTGGATGGGTGGTGGGAGCTAACTCTGCAGCAACCCTTCGCTTTTTATCTCCTCTCATGTATAATATACATACATATATATATTATTGGGGGCGCGGGGTGTCTCTTTTCTTTTCTCTCGCTTGGATTTTTACTTTTTTTCTTCTTTTCCTCTTTTCTCACACCACCCTCCCCCCCCCCCCATTTATTGTGCCTCCACCTCTCTCTCTCTCTCTCTCCAGATTCAGTACAGAAGGGGTTCTGCTGCTCCGTGGCTCTGCTGTTATGGCTCGCCAAATGCTACGAGTCTCTCTCTTTGTATATATATATATATAATGCGACATTGATGGCCCCCGCTGTCTCTCTCTCTGTCTCTCTCTCTCTCTGTCAAGAGTATATGTATATATAATGTAACGTAATGGGATGCGCGCGTGTGGGGGATGGGTTGCTTTTCCAAACCGCCGTTGGCCAAACCGTACCCTCCCTCGGTATACCCTGATGTTCGCGTTTAAAAAGGAATGAAGAGAGAGAGGGAGAGGGAGAGGGAGGGAGAGAATGAAATGACATGAATTTGGGAGATAGGGACGGGGGCAATGATAACGTGCGGCTCCCCCCTCAGCCCTCACTGTGAGCCTGTGATTGTGTTTTTGTCCACGCAAAAACTCACTCCTCTCTCTCTCTAATGCTCCCATCTTTCATTTGGTCTTCCCCCCCCCTCTCCCCTCTATTTTATTTTATTTTTTTACTTTTTCGGCGGTTCGAGAGTTTTTTTTAATTTCTTCGGAAAAAATATGCCAATATGAACATTTTGACCTCATTTTGGGATGATTTGACGTGTTCATAATTTCAAAGTTCATGATAATTTTCTCGCTTTTGGGCTAGAAAAATCCTATACTCCATCCATCGCACAACTGACGTTAAGTCCTCTCTATAGTAATAATTTGCCTTGTTACGTGTTTGAGTGCCTGGTGTTTACAATCCCGTCCGACAATCAATGTACGTGGTTCCCTGCTCATAAAGCTAAACACGGGAGTTGAACAATACGCCTCCTGACGTACCCCATTTCGATTCGAGTTTCGGGCGAGAGAAAAAAAAAAATACACCCTCTTGACCTTCTAAGAGTATAAAAAGAGCGCGTGTCGGAGCGATTTTTGAAAGTATCCGACCATTGCGTATTGATTGGGCAATTAAAAAGACGCGCTCGCGCGCGCGCATATATATGTATACACACGAACGATCTTTTAAGGGTCGAGCCTTAGGCACGATGGATCAGCCCATTCGGAGCTTCTAAGAGGTAAAATTCAAGAGGTTCTAGATCGAGGAATTGATCAGAAAGGAGACTTCAGCATCCAAGCGGGAAAATCTCCTGAAAAGAAAAGGAGGGTAGGGTGATCCCAGTAGCAATGAAGGGCTAGATCCGAAACTCTGATTTGAAGGGCGGGATACACATAATTACTAGGATTAGATTAAAAGAAAGAAAGAAAGAAAGAAAGGGAGGGAGAGAGAGAGAGAGAGAGTTAAAAAGGGAAAAGTAAAGAAGGGGAGCGAAATTGGAGGGAGGGAAGGGATTCCGAGTTCCCAGAACGGAATAGATCGCTAGTAATAAATCTTCCCCCGTTTTTATTCACTGCTGCTGCTTCTTCTTTTTTAACAAAAGTAAAAAAAAACCGAGAGTGAGAGAGAGAGAGGGAGAGAGGAGATAAATGGGGCAAAAGGAGGCACACGTCACTGTCACCGGCCTTTGCCCCTTGACTGACCAGAATAATAATAAATAAATATGAAGAAATTCAATTAATATAACAAAATCCCGCCCGCACGTTCCGACTGGTCCAGGTGGGGGCTGCGGAGGTGGGGGCGTGCAACACGGAAGAAGAGTTTGCTCTTTTGGTGGGGGGGTTGGGGGAAGTGATACTTTTACCCCTGCCCTTTTCCCCTTTTGCCCTTTCTGTGGATTGAGAAAATTTAGGTCGGGAGTCAGTTCCCCATCCCCGCCCCGCCCCCTTCCCCCAAACCCCTTTTCCTTTCCACTTTTCCCCCCCTCCCCTCCTCTATTTTTGCTTAATCGATCTATCAACCCTTCTTTGGGGATATTTCTCCATGCTCGGTTATGGCCATGCTTCTCCATTATTATTTGGCTTTGACCTTTTCGCCCCCACCTTTCTCCCCCCTCGTCGACGGTGCCACGCAGGATGGCTAGCGTTTTCATCAATAATTTACGGCTAAAATTGATTGAAACGACTGTATTGACAAATGGTCAGAAAGTATTGGATTAAATTGGTCAGATCGAAATTATTTTAGCATTAAATTGTCATCCGTACAATCGGTTTAAAAACTTTCTTAGTAATTATTCGGTCACAATCGTACCGCATCACCCTCGTCTCGGGCCAAACTTATACTTGACCATAATAGCGATGCAACATGTGTGTTGACCGCATGAGATTTTAAATTCATATGTACGACATATGTTTAAATAATTCACACAGATACTTTTCACACGTGTTAAACATATGAGATCGGATGAGTATCACGCTTTTACATATATATAGAGTCGTGATGAACTATATAATGCGTTAACCTGTATTGCTAGAGGCATCTAAATGGGTCACGAATGTGTTTAAAATGACTCGACTCGTACATTAAATGTTTATTCGCGTATCCAAGGCTTGGCTTTGTATCAAACATGAACACACTTTACAATGTTTCTTATGAACGGGCCGTGTAAAAAAATTGCCAACCCTACCCTTGGCGACGCGGGGGGAATGATGAAAAGTTCACAGTTTGTCACACCTTATGCTCGTCACCATTGAGTGATTAGCTTAGTGGACTCATGCTTGCCTTTTTTTTAACAAGACGAAAACCATCACGAGTTCAAGTTATATTAGATGCGAATTTCTAGCCGAACTGCACACGTCAATGTTATCACCTCATGTGGAAAGGGGTGCTACTTGCTGGCACCTAGTTGGGTTATAGTGATGTGCTCATGTATCTTGAACCATAAAGGCTCAAGCGTGTTTGAGTAATTATGACTCGAATTGTATATTTTGTAAACGTTGCGAGACTCTTGTAATAATACTTAAAGGAATAGTCAACACGTGTCCTTCGTTGGCCTAGGAGCATTGGGTCGTTTCCTGATGGGATTCCCCTGGATTAATAATGTAGAGCGATAAAATCGGGGTTGTATGTAAAAAAATTGAAAATCGTTCTCTGTAAGCTAACAATTTCCTAATAGTCGCGTTTGTTTTCACTCAAGAAAAACAAAAGCAAAAGGTACTTTTTTTTTAATTCTCCCTCCAAATTCAAAATATTATTCAAATTTCACTGAATTTGAAAATATAATATGTAAAGCCACGGCATTTACATATTCTGAAAGTTTAGAGAGTTTTAATCTAAAAAAGATTAGAGCGCATCTAGGATTAGATTTAGATTAAGCAAAAAATAAAAAGATAAAAGTCTATCTATAAAGGCTAAAGATTCAATACATAAATTATTAGCCACAAAACATTCTGGCTACGGCACACACCCTAAAAATGATATTTCTCGTCTCATATCCATCATTTTTTTTTAACGAATTTAGAGTCAAGTTTTAGCTGGGCGTCATTTCCGTTCTTTCCTAATTCCAAACACAACGAAGGCTTG
Organism: Syzygium grande; assembly: GCA_024733475.1. NCBI lineage: Eukaryota > Viridiplantae > Streptophyta > Magnoliopsida > Myrtales > Myrtaceae > Syzygium > Syzygium grande. The sequence goes on along the minus strand of JAMXDD010000010.1, from coordinate 263,192 downwards.
AGAATGCAGATAATACGTCGGGCAAAGCATCCCGAACACATGGACGGAGAATTCATCGCCGTAAATGACCCAAAAATGAGCGGATAGAGGAAAGGGTTAATGTTTTTGCTCGAGATGTAATATTTACGAATTTTCACGTGCATTTTGTCTTTTTTTTATCCCGAAGAGCATTTTGATTGATGCTCGGCGATGGAAAGGGACCCGTTAGATTCAATTTGAACGTGTGCCTTTTTTTTCTTTGCTAAAATGGGAGACGAATTAATAATAATGGGGGCGACCCCAGGGTCATATTCGTCTATTCGCCGAGAAAAGTTTGATTCCCGTTTCGCCACGTCAGCCTACGTGGTACACCCCCCCCCCAAGTCCCCACTAGGCACTAGGCACTAGGTAATGTAATGGTCTTTTACTTTCCTTAAATTCTTTATTTCTTTTTCTTTTTTTTTGAAAAACTTAGAGAGAGAGAGAGAGAGAGGGGGGGGGGACGCATTTTATCATTCGCGGATTCTTATTTTTATAAAAAAAAAAGAGGAGAAAAATGCGAAAAGAGGGGAAGATGTGAAGCAGCTGGTCACTGTCTCGTGCGGTGCGCGGTAGCTGTCTCGATGTGCGCCGATAAGCGCAGCCGCTTATCACCCTTCAGTTCTCCGCCTTTTCTGACACAATATCTCTTTGTGTTTTTAATTTTTTATTTTATATTTTGCATCGTGTGGAGGGCCTTTCCCCGGGCAGCCTCTGACTTGACCCGTTCTTCCACCGTAATTTCTTTAAATTGAAAAGATATTCAAACGGATTCTAAAAACGATTGAACAAAGTCGATATCTTTATGTCATGCAAGAATTTCAAGTGTTGAAGAAAAATGCGACCATTAACATTTTTCCTACAAATCCTATTACATCAAAAAATAGTTAAGGTTTGTTTTTTCTTGACCAGGCACGCATCGAAACGCTACTCTAACCTTCATCTACTTCCACTTCTTCTGGTTTTTTTTTTTATTTTTCTTTTATGTGACTTGTCCAAAAACAAAAACGTTTTTTTTTTGTACGTCCGTGGCTCTAATTGACACGACAAAATCTGACTAAATTGACGATGAGGGAGGATTTTTCCAAAGGAGATGTAAATGAGAAGTGGAATTGGGAGAAACGAGGGAAGATGAAATCAGTAAGCAAACCAAGAGCCAGCCAAGCCATGTCAACGAAACAAAGTGTAGTTCGGAGGCCTTTTCAATTATAAGCACATGGAGTCTGACCAAAAATAAATAAATTGATATTTTGAGCATATGGAGGAGATGCCGCATAAAGCTTTAACAGGGAACGGTTCAGACCATATTTAGCCAAAACTCAAACTGTGTACGGAAGGATTCTTTCTTGGCAGGCAAGGGAAAATTAAGGAAAAAAGAAAAGCTCAATGAAAAGACATTTTTGTAATTTGTAATTCGGTGTCAAAGACAAGGGCCAAGAGGCCCAAGACGTTACAATCGCTTCAAATCCCCTCTGTTATCTTTTCTACCTCAAATTCGGGAGGTGGGCCCCAGAGAAGAAAAACGCCCACACCTTCAATCACTCCTCTTCCACCCCAACTTTTCTGCCCAATTTTGCAAGAAAAAAAAAATCCTTTTTTTAGCCCTTTTGTTTGCAAATGGAGTGACAAAAACACACGAGTTTACCGACATGACAAAGGGAGGGGGCAAAGGAAACATGAGGGAGGCGGGGGTGATGACTTTTTGTTCGGTGCAGAAAACACGTGCCCGGTTTGAGTTTTTACACTTTCTTTCTTTGGCAGGTGGAGAGAAAATTGATTTCACCTAAACAAAATTAGTAAGTTACACCACGCGGGACGAGGAAATAATATAAAATAATAATAAGTCCTACGTTGACTCAGTCAACAGCTAATTCCAAACAAACAAGGCATCATCATAATATTAGAATCAGCTATGATTGTTGAAATTCGAAACCGTTAAAATATTGGTTGGATAGCCGCTAATTTGTTAAAAAATTGGATACCCAATCTGTTTGTATTACTGATCTGTGATTATCAGATTATGTACACTTTGAATGGCTACGTTTGTAAGGACAGATGAATCTCCCAAAGTCATGCCTGCCTCGGTGACACGATCCTAGCTCGATGGCGCCGACCGTGATGATTGGCATGTTTCAACTGAACTAGAAGCCCTATACAAATCGATTACGACTAGAAGTGCACTAGCCTTATTGACTTCACCCCTATTCATTCTATTCCCTGCTCTTCATACACTTGCTGCTACCAGGCAATTCTGAATTTTACCTCGTAATGGCTCGTTTAGAGTTTGACTTCAACCACATCTCCGTCTTTGAGCTCGGTACTGGGCAAGACGAGTTGGCCATTCACCAACACTCTCCCTTCGAGCCCTACCCTCCTTGCTGCATCTGCAGCTGTACTCCCACTCCTTAACCTCATGATCTCACCTTGTGGCCCGCATCGACCACCACCTCATCAAGTGCGACCGAATTGGGATTTTCACATGATATTCCACCAAGCTTGCTCGAGCAAGCAATCGCCTCAGAGCGTAGCTCCTCTTCCCACTGAAGCATTGTCCTCAGTAGGTGCACCTAGAAATTGTCCCACATTGATTAGGCCTTAATCTTGAAATGCTTGCACACTCATGACCTTCGAAGACCGCACATATGTCCGAGTGAAATCGAATGCCACAACGGAAAATGATTACAGAAACCCTAAAGTAGAAGCCGTAATGTATGATCATAGGTGGGGATACTGGGTACACAAACCTTGTTATTAATACCACCCTCAATGGAATTCGAGCTAATGGAGGCTAAGCTCGGCCTAGATGTAATAGAGTCGATCTGTTTTCCTTCGAGAACAGCGGACATGACAGTCCAATATTCAGATTCTTCTTGCTCCGTCAACTCAATAATCTGGATAAAAGTTGGAAGAAGCCGCTGGAATTGGTCTTCCTGCATAGCACAAGAACCATTTTCACATGTTGCCACAGGTCAATATATATTTAATCCAACATTCGCCAAAAATTAAATGCTTCGACTGATGACATAATGCAGATCTCTGATGTCGACTGAAACAAAAGCATGGTAGAACATACACATGAATTCCAGGATTTGAGTCCTACCCAACCGAAAGTGTTTGCAATGATCACGCGGTACCGTTGACTGGAAATGGAAAAAGGAAATGATACAGACTTGACTGCGACAGGACTTGACATGCTCAAGACACGAGGCCATTTTGTATTTGCATGATTTCAGCCAGGAAAATGGTATTATTATTAACTAAAACGAGTCCAGAGGATGAATAATTGATATTAAAATCCTTGAGAGAAATTGAGAGAGGAAGCAGAAAAAGAACAACACCTAGTCACAAGGTTGGTGTGAAGATTGGCGATTCGGTACCAAAGCCATCCATAAACACCTAAAAAAATTAAGGCAGTGTGGCAGTAACATACCTTGTGGTACATTCCATCTCGGCAAAGTGTGTACTTTTCAAGGCAGGTGCACCAATCCCCATGTCCTGGCTGACACCACCACTCATCAGAAACCTAGAAGGCAAAATTTGCAGCACTAAATTCAGACACTTTGCTAGTGACATTGAAATGAAAATTGATCAGAACTCCCTAACAAGGGGCTACCTCCTCATGAAGGCTTTTGAGGTTGGCAATTCGAACAGAAGACTATCAATTGCTTAAGCACGTAAATACTGATTCTGAAACTGGTACTTGCTTTTCTTGAGATCAAGATTCAAAATAGAAAGGTTCAGACTAATCCCAATCACCATAAACTTGTTCTTTATAACCGTGTAAATGAACAGGCAACACAAGTTTTATTAAGATATACACACCATCAACTGATTCTTATCCCTCATGATTGCAAGCGTATAAATTGTCAAACTGTCAATGCATTTTAATGCCGATACACAAGCACTAAAAAACCCAGCAAAGAAGATATGGTCTTCTATTCACACAATCCAATATGCTAGAGAAAGCTCCGGAATAACTATTTGTTTGTAAAAGTTTTTACTGATCCCGAAGTCATTGACAAACTTTGAAATTGCTAAAGGCCAAAACTCAGGCACTATGTGTATAAATTCCCAAGTGTAACTATATCTTAGAAACGTATACTGTTTGTGTAGCTATTTGCAAACTCCGAGAATTGCCAAAGAATGTCAAAAATTCCTGGAGTCAGTAACTGAGAAGTCCAGGCAACTGAACCTTCTTGTATAAATTTGCATACGCTTCCCATCGCTTTGTCTGGAATGAAGATCTTCTGTCAGCAACTGCTTCAGAAGCGGCCAGTCCAAAGCTCACAGCAACAAGTAATTCTTTTCCACCCTTATCCACACTGTGCTTGCAAAAGTAAGAAGAATAAGAGCATATGTGGAATATGCAGATTTGCATTGTATATACTAAGCTGAACAAGGTATACCTAATTATAACAGCAGCAAGCAATTGACTTCCCTCAACCCTAAGAACTGGATGCCCAGCTTTCAGTGAACCATACTTCTGAAAAAGATCACCTTCCACTGACTCTGAATCCTCCAAATCTTTGGAGAGAGAGGACTCTGACTCACCCATGTTGCTCGCTGATGGTAACCAGCTGCCAGTTTCCTTATAAAGCCAATGTGCAGCAAGTCCATGTTCAGCATATTCATGCATCCTCTGAAAACATTGAGGGTAGTCATGTAGGATAACAGAAACATCAAAGAAAGGAAGCACGTTTAGCATAATTTACCTGTGTTCTTATTTGAACTTCCAAAGGTGAACTATCAGGACCTAGTACAGCAGTATGCAAGGACTGCCATTGAAAGAGTTGCATCATGTAAGACAGAGAAAACAATATACAGACTCCCAGGACAATAGAACCGTATAAAAGCAGTTAACAGAATGTTCACTGTTGAGACACAGAGATATGCTAGAGAGATAAAGCTCTGATCCAGAACACAAAAAAAAAAAAGCCAATGAGGAAGAAGTTAGATTTGCAGTCAAGCCCCAGAAGTTGGCCTCCTCATTGGTGGATAGGTATATTCTGTTCCTCGGAAGGCACTACAAGAATATGCTCATCTAGAGAAAGAACATAATTTCCAGAACTCAGCAATAACTCTACTTCCAATTCCAAATAGTCAATAAGAGCAGGGTAAAGTAACAATCATCGCATGTTCAAGTCAGGTAGAAGTCTAACCTGATAACCACTAGCCTTTGGATTAACAATGTAGTCATCAAATTCACCATCAATGGGGGTCCAGAGTCTGCAATGGGCACCAAAAAAATGTGAGCCTCTGTCAGCAGCAATGCAGTTTTCCAAGAGTGTATACTTGTCTAACATGATAAACATCTTAATCATATAAAAGACAGAACCGTTAACTTACTTGTCTTGCTTAGTGTGAAAGAGAAAAGGAGGATGAAAGATTCAATAAATTGACCTGTGCACAATATCAAGAAGACTGTAACAACATTGAACTGCAGGTCCATGCAGACTTCCATTCTTGTCTCCGACAACTACCCGCAATGCACGGGCATCATACACTTTATTAATGCTCACGTCCTTCCTTTTCATCTAGAGAAACAGAAGAGAAAATACAAACATGAGTGTATACTAAAAGAACTGAACAGCACGATAGATAAAACATGTGACTGTTATTTTACATCTCCAACGGTTAAAACTTATTTCCTGTACCAGCGAGTATCCCAAAGGCACACCTTAAAGCAGCTTTCTCTTTCAAAAAACTAAAATTATCTGAGTTTTTGATCTCTTGCAGTACAATTTATCTCACAAAAACTTTTTGAGTCAGTTAATGGTGAAGTAATCCCAATAAAAATGCAAACATTCATCGCGATCCTCAAACTTTGTCTTGTGTGAGTGTTTCTGTATTACTGCCACAAGACCATGATTAAACTTCATTAAGAAAATGAAAAAGTGAGCCCTTTCCACAAAGTGCCATCCACTACAAACTACATTATACCTTGCTGTAAATACTGTACAAACTTTTTAGTCGGCCGGATAATGTTACTTCCATTCCAGGAACATACCTGCAAGTATTGACGAGAAAAGGGGGAAAAAGCAAGAGCAAAAGATCCTTCAAATATGGTCCAGATAGTAAAATATAGCCTCCAATTCCACATAGGAAAGATGGACAATACAAGAAACAATGAGAAGTAAGTAGACATACGGAGTTGAGATAAACAACTCGCGCTCAAGAGCTTCCTCACATACAAGCATAGAAGCCAAAGCAACTCCAGCATCTTTCACAACCTTAGGCTTTGTGACCTTCTCTGAATCTTTTCCAATATCACTGATAAACTTGCTTCTCTTCCTCCGGTCTAATAAGATATCAAAGGGCACTACAGCTTCCAGAAGATCCTACAAAGAAACAATGGATAGATGAAGCATATTAAGGGAAACACTCTTTCTTTCTGACCTTTCCTACTTCCATTCTTCCAAACTTTCAGCAAAGATAATGACTCCATCAAACTACTCAGTATGATTAACTCTCATTGTTCCTCATGGATAAAAATATAAAGAAAACTCCATGTTCACAAATATGATCATACTATCTAGTGGAGAAATTAGAAGAGCACATAAGAGTCCATTCCGTAGAATCACTTATTTTTAAAACGGTGAGGGTAAATGTATGGACAGGCCCACTTCTGCTGTCTTTCAGTTAAATTCATCACTGAAGCAAGTCTTTGAGACACATGAAACTTTTCTGAACTTCCTATGGTACAATCGTAAGTTAAACAAGAGCTTCAATCTTCTATCGCAAGTAGTACTAGCACTCTTACACACTGTCAAGCTAAATAACAAGCAATCCACTTCCTCATTTAACAGCTTAAGTTCATAAATTCATACTAGTTTAGTTGCTCCCACTTCAACACTCTCCCTCATGTGACTAGCTTAACCTAAACTAAGAGAGAAGATCAATTCTATCTGGAGACCGATGAGGGATTTTGAAACTCTCTTGCCTGGATATTTTGCTGAATCACGAGGAACCCACCATTAACCGACATCACAGAGCATCATTTTATTGATTTTACTTTAAGAAAGCACATATAGCTTAGAAGATTTCCACCATGCCCATACTAGAGTAGTTTCCTACAAATATGTCCCCTTAATGTCATGAAAATGCAATTAAAAACTTATCTCCTTTAATAGGCAATATTAGCTCCGAATGAATAAATTGAAGCAACATACAGAGAATACATCTTGTTCTAGAGAAATATCAGCGGTATCAGTTTGAAATGGCCGAACCATCATTGACATGTACCACGTATGCAGATGGGAATTTGTTCGATAACTATCGGCAGGTAATTGCAAACACGTGTTCAATATAGCATAGAAGACAAGTATCTACACCAGGATTTTCACAGGAGCAACTTTCAGCCAAAAAAGAAAACGATGAAAAGAAGCGACGAGTTTCTTCTACCTTCATGCTTTTCATGTTCTCCTTCATATTGACTGAATCTTCATCATCGGAAGATGAAATATCCTCATCACAGTGTGGGAAGCTAGTTTTTGCCAAGATTCTTCTTGGATTTCCTGCTTTATTGCTTGGGCTCCACATGGAAGCAAGATCAGCACGCATCTTCCGGAATACTTGTGGCTGCAGGATGTGTACGCAACTGACATATTATGGTAGATTTGAAGGAAAATAACAGGAAACAAGATCGCACCGGCAATATCAAATAGTATCCAGTAGAATGGTTGATGCCGACTCGTTTTATCTTAAATGAACAAATATGGAACTCATCACTAGAATCATTGTGATACCACAATGGAAAGTTGACCAAGTGTCGAGTGTTTCAGCAGCTTATGCATTCACAGAAGGGATGAAAACATGGATTGCACATCCTTAAACAAAGAACAAATCTCCCCACCACAACTCATCGTGCAACAACTTCCTTCGAATCTTTAATTTCTCTATGAAATGGATCCCATTAATGTCTAAACGTTCTATATTCAGACAACAGCGCCACCTCTGGTACCTACATAACTTATGTCCAACTTACTTATGTTATCCTGCATTGACTATAGCAAAATAGATGTCCTTCTTTAATCTACGAGTCTAACCTTCATTTTTAGTGGTTATTTATTTAATTCGTCCTAAGATAATATGGGTATTATATCCCTACAAATAGCCAGTAGGAAAAGGAAAAGTCAGCTTCAACTCCACAATCTCATTTGTTGGTCTACTACATAGATACAGGTTGTAAGTTTTCTTAAAGAACTGAAGCAATTATGAGCAGACCTGGAGAACTGCGAAGCACAGATCTTCCAGCTCAGCTTTCATTGCCCACAGACCCAATCTCGAAGCAAGTGAGCACCAAATTACCAGGGTCTCCTGTGCAACAGCTCGAGCCTTTGGCGATGGAAGAGCATAACTGCAAGGGAAGAATATCATCTAACAGCACAGCCAAGCAGTATGCACCAACATAATAATCATAATGTTGGAAAAAATCTTTTATCATCAGATTTTGAGAGTGCATTCAGTTCTGTGACTTCCTCAGATCTCCACAGAAGGCAGAAATAAAAGTCAAAAGCTATATCTCAAAGGAAAAGGTGATGACGTCTGAACAGATTGTTATCAATATGAGAGCTCAGGAGAAAAGGAAGACGCCTGGCATAACAAATAGAAAATGGAGTGTGAGTCAATACATGGTTCTCATGTTGTGAAGACGATCCGCAAGCTTGACAAGCACGACTCGTGGATCATCAACCATCCCTAGGAGCATAATTCGTAGATTATCTGCCTGGAAGAGCAATAGGGACTTCAGAAGGAGCAGAAACCGCTACTAAGCATCTTTAATCTATAGTTTCAAAAGGGAAGAAACCTTACAACTCAATTAAATGTGCAGAAGATGTAGAAAAAGGTAATGCAGCCGCTTTAAAGAACAAATCACGCACCACCATGTAAAGTTGCTTGCCATTGATATATGTAAACACTTAGGAAAATAAAGTTGAAAAGCCTGGTAGGAATCCGCAAATCATCTTCGACTACTCTTTGTAATTCGTCATAAAATGGCGACTCCTAAGCATAATTGGATAACTTCCTAGACCAGATAGCTAAGTTCCATACCTCTTCCTCACCAAAGCTATCCTGATTTACATTTAGTCGGCGGTGTCTCCTTAGAAGCTGCAAGAAAAGCATGATGAAGCAAGCAAAAGGTGAAGAAGGAGAAGATTAATTTTATAGCATAGAAAAATAAAGGGTGCAGATGCAGACACCTCAAGCCGATCGCCAAAGTTACCGGCACTATGATTGAATATATGAAAGAACATTTTAGTACTTCTTAAACGAGATAGGATGTTATGAAGAACCTTGACAAGTAAAGTAAAGCAATTGAGGTAAATCAGACAACTATTCAAGATTCATTTGTGGTGATCACCAAACTTCATAGATCTGCAAATGTCTGGCTTACGTTATCCAAAGTCCATCTTACATTCAGTTTTACTAGATTATTCCATGCATCAGAAGTACATAAACTAATCAATCTGGTTGCATAGCTGCATCAAGAAATAGTTAAGCTGGACATCTATTTTCAAGTTGACACGTCCTCTTTCATTAGTTGGGATCTACGATGATTTGAAAGAAGGGTAAACAAAGCCAAGAACAATCTAGAGAGGGTGCAAGACTTCGTAAACTTGGACAGATATGCTCAAGGACCGTGATATAGTAATAATACCGATTCACATATGTATCGGTGAAAAAGTCTACATTAAAGACTTACAGCATGGGAGACTGTACAGCATCCTAAAGGGAAAAGAAACGGCACATAAAACAAAAAGGAGTGAGCCAAACGAACATACTTGTTCAAGAAGGGGAGTCCAGTTCAACTTTTAGCAATTCTCCTCTATAATCCATTATTCAATATAAATTCTACTGTATATTCATGCCTAAACTTCCACCTCTGGAGAATAAGAGAAACGACTGGATTATTCTAAAGTTAAAAACAGAAATGCGTTTTGAGAATTTCGTGGAGAAAGTAAGTTTCAAGTTCCCCCTAAGGCAAAATCAAGAACAGAATCTTCATGATACACTAAAACCTAAATCATAAAAAACAAGGCCGCCTTTTCCACCGATTATGAAAAAGACGCGTCAACAATCACCGCAGTTTAGCACCTGATTTATATAACTTAATCGGGAAACACCGGCAACCAACTTAGAGACATCGTCCCCAAACTCTTGCTCAACATTATGCAGACTCTCACTGGCATCATCAACCACATCATGGAGAATCCCAGCCACGACCGTGTCAACAGCCTGCAGAAAGCACGAAAAGCAGATTGAAGAACCAGTGGGAGACAAAATATCGTGGTACAACAAGTATTCCAAATGCCCACTGATATGTGACAGGAAGTTCACATACTCGTTTGCCGTTCGAAGGAACCAGCATAGCTAAGATCCTCCCTGTGTGGATACAATGAGTCAAATACGGATCCCCGGTTTTCCTTAAGGACTCCATGATGAGCTCTTTTGGCAAATGCAATAGCCTTTCGCACCTGTCTTGACATTGGAGTAGTTTTTAGCATGTGCAGATGTGAATGCAAGTCACTATTGGTGCGTGGTGATGCAAGTAATGGAAACCTTTGCATCGTTGAATACTGGACAGCCTGTTACATCGACTCCTTCCAGCACAAGGGAACCTGCGCCGAGTCGAAAGGGCTCCTTTTATTACGGTGTCAAGAAGAAACACCATAAGACAATTCCACCATGCTGCTGCGCAAATTGTGTCGAATAAACATATCCTCTACAATGACTGGACACAAGGAGGTGTACTGAAGTGAAAATTGATGCAGCATGAATGCTGGAGCGGATTTCGAACATGTCCAAAGGTTTCAAGTAAGTTCGAGAGACAAATTCCATCAGATTATTGCTTTAAACAACTAATCCTAACTGATAATGTCAGTTTTAAGGAAGCCGAGTGTTGATTCGAGGAAGCACTAGCAGAATTGAGGCGTCAGAAAAAGGAGCTCAGGAGCATTTCTAAGTTGGCGATCGAGAGCAGTAGCGAACTCCAAAGCGTGCTGCCAACAGAAATCGTCAAAGAGAAGCGCGCCGTCGTAGTAGTCGGGAGGTCATTTACCAGGTTGATCCTCGAGCTTGGGCCAGAGGAAATCGACCTTAGTGGAGAGGCAGGCGCCGGAGGCAATAGCGACGGCGGTGACGGCGACGTGCGTGATGGCGGAGGTGACGGCGCCGTGGACGGAGCCGGAGCCCTTGGCGGCGGCGGCGATGGCGTTGCCGGAGGCGAGGACGGAGCTGAGGGAGGAGGAGACGGAGAGGTTGGGGGAGAGCTGGTCCAGGATGGAGCGGAAGCGGTGGGGAGGGGGGGAGGCGGGGGTGGTTGGAGCGCAAGGGGTGGAACTTGGGGACGAACATGGCGGAGGAGGAGTAGGAGGAGGAGGAGGAGGAGGAGGAGTGGCATGAGCTCATGTTATGCCTCCACCGGAGGCGAGGATGGTTGGTGCTCCGATTCGATCATGGAGAGAGGGGGAGAGAGAGAGAGAGAGAGAGAGTGGGAACAGGTGTGTGGTGGGTAACGGAAGGAAGAGAGAGAGTCTCTCTGGTTTAACTTTGTTTGGGGAGTGAGAGAGAGAGAGCAGTCGGAGCCACAGGAAGAGCCTGACGGTTACATGAATTTCCTGGGAAAAATTACAAATGGGCCCCCAGGCATTTTAGCATGACGCGCAATTTCTTTTTTGAAAATTTAAATTATTTAACGTGATTTTTAAATTTTTACTGAATTTTTACAAGATATTCAATTCAGTCTCCAGTTATATAAAAATATTTATTATTATTCCTGAACTTCAACTAATTGAAGATTTGCATTGGATATTTTTATATAATTTAAAAATCGAGCTAAATATAAATCACACTAAATAAATTAAAAATTTAAAAACAATATTATATATTAAGCTAAAATTTATAAGTCATATTGAATAAATTAAAATTCAGGGGTTACGGTTACATATTAAGGAAAAGTTTATAGACTACTTGGTATGATCATACCCAATTTCATTTTTTCATTCAGATTATTTTGCGAATAAAATTAAAAATATATAGAGAGAGAGAGAGGGGGTTGCTCTCGTTGAGAGTCGAACTCAAGACCTCCCGCTTACTAAACGGGTGCTCTAACCAACTGAGCTACGAGAGCTTGTTTGGTGATGTGTAGAATGCATTTTAATATTACAAAAATAAAATGAACAGTGTTTACCGAAATTCATCATTGCTACTGATTATTATGCTTGGGCGTTTCGAGTCTTTTGTATCCGCATTCGGTATCCCATTCGATTCATCACTCGATGCTGAAAGAGTGAAAAGTACTACTACAGAGAGGGATGGGAGGAATTGCAATTACCATTTCCACTCAAAATTCAATGATTTGCAAATGAGTGTAATTCTTTTGAGCTGTACGCTTCACAGGATTGATAATTCAACGAGGGGCGATTTGAGGAAGCTTTGACTGGCATGAAATCTCAGCTCTGCCACATCCATTAAACCAGTTTCCGGCCAATTCAAAAGGACAATCCTCTCTCTCTCTCTCTCTCAAAGAAAAGGGAGGAAGAAGAAATTGGGAAAGAAACTCTCTACTGGTGTACATATACAGTTATCAGCAGGCTATATAGTTTATCAACCGACTGTCTTGGCTCTCAGCATGACGAGCCTGTGTCCGAAACAGGGATCGAGGAGCTCACAGCAGCCTTCCCTTTGCTATCTCCCGATGCGGTGGGACCTGAAGACATGTTCCCTTCGATGTGCGTCTCCTGCAGCAATTGAAGTTGCTTTTGCAGCGCCTGCACAATATAATTCAAACGCATATAAAAGAACGGTGCAAAGCTTGATGAGATTATTCCTCCTCCATTAAAGGGACGGGGGGAGTCATTAATCACTTTTATTATCCATGTACCACAGAGACCATACCTCAATCTGCTGCTGCAGAAACTTTTTCTGAGCATCCAAATGGGCCTGTGATAAGTTATCATGACCTCCCTGAATCCAGTCACCAGTGGCTGCAGGAGCTGGAACTGGGACATAAACAATGCTAGGGAATTGTGAAACGGACATACTTCCAGGATCACCATGGACTGTAAATTGCTGTGGACCACTGCAGTCTGCGCTAGACTGACTAGGCAATGGCACATTTTGCTGAGGAAGGTAGGCATACCCCGACGACCTGCAAATCAGAGAAAAGAAATGTGACCAGAGCTCTTGCCAGATCCAACTACACTGCAATTTTAATCGAGTCACTTTATCCTACTCTTAATGTAACTATCAGAAAAGCAGCACCATATTCCACCTAATTCTAACAGATTGACCTGTAATTGGCAAATCTCAATAAAGAACATTATGTTATATAGACATTTCACATGGTCAATATACATAAACCAACTACTTAGCAATTTTCATGTCTAATATCAGATCATCAATCCAATGGGCCATAAGCAATACATATTTGAAACCTCGATTTCTATCCTTAGAGATAACAGCATGATCAAAAAGGTGCTAGACCAAATGCAATTGCGTCAAAATAAATACATAGATCAGATGAGGAGCCATATTCTTATTTAACACATACATATATGAAGAGCCGAGGACACAATTAGACTAAACAAGTAATTGGGAAAATTGATAAATTCTAACCAAGGGGGTCCTTGCATTTTATTATACTGGACAAGAATCTGTATCGTCTGCATGCGGATTTAAGGTGGAGTGGAATATGCCATATTAGAAGATGTATATAACTTGGACGTTAGCATGTTTAAAAGAGACAGAAGGCCAGCCAAAGCACACATACATAGATAACAACCCACCCCGAAATTAAAAAGCAAAATGCAACAGTGAACGCATTAGCTTAATTCAAGCTTTACCATGCCAATGTGTTTGTTGAAGGGTAAACAAAAGACTTCTCATATATTGATGCAGCAGCTGCAGCAGCTTGGATTCTGGCTTGATGCCCACTTAAATTATTACCAGCCAAACCAACAGCACTTGAGCCCTGAGATGCGGTGCTTGTGGTAGCAGCCCCTGCTCAATCAACGACAGACTATATAAGTATTACCATTAGCCTAATTAGTTCAGGAAGGAAACGACCATTGCAGCAAACTCATATAGTCTGCAAAATCCACATGCCCAGGAGAAAAGAGCATTTCAATCTCTTTAAAGTTTTTAAGCTAACCGGAGAATAGGGGCATCAGTCCTGCTTGCCGACACCACCATAAATCCAGGGCTCATGCATGAAAGCACATTGAAATAAGACTAGAAACAATATTATATATCACCTTGTTGCCGAGAATCCGATGGTTGTCCGTGCTGTCCTCCCGCAGCAGCTGTCCCACTTTCTGGTGGTGCAACTAGGGCCCTACAAGTAGGACATGTATGCTGTCGCTCGAGCCATGAACGGAGGCAATGTACATGGAAAAGGTGTCCGCAATTTAATTTCTTCGCTGTAGTCATCTCTTCTCGACATATAATGCATGTTGCATCACTTCTGCATCCATCAGAAGAATTTGAGGAATGTACCTAAGATAATACAAGATTAAAACTAACAAAGATTGGCCAACTTAGATGCAATGCTCACACATCAAGCTCTTCAGGTGTAGCATCTGGAAATCGATCGTTCATATTTGAAGTAATCTTGCGGTAACGAATGTAATCAGCAACGCGAATTTTGAATTTTCTGAATGTCTCGTAAAGCTCCCGAATCAAGTGCAGAGGTACACCATAATTCCTAAACAATCAAGTCTAGTTGAGTAACTAAGCAAGTTTAGAAAATTAAGAGTAGCAAAAAGAAGGTAGATATACCGGATAGGATTAGAAATCTGCCAAGAAAAAGATAATATAAGACACTTCAATAGCACAAACGCTTTCGACCAAAAAAAAAAAATAAAATAGCACAAACACTTTGAAGAGCAAAATGGCATTTCCCAAACATAATAAAAAAAGACAAAAAGAAAAACAAGCAGAACATAAATCTTCGTCGCTGGAGCTTCACAAGTATGATATCTTCTCATGCTAGATGCTTAGAAACAGTAGGTTTATTAGCGTAATTGAAACTAAATTGTAAGGGACTAAATATCACAGTGCCCAACATCAATGTCAAACACATTACTTAAAACAGCTCTCTTCAGAAAGTAAAACCACCGAATTACTAATTCGTAATTTTTTTTATCAAGAGTGCCTGCAAGATCATCCATTAGACATTTTCCTAGGCTGTAACCAGGTAATGCATGAAGGGAAAAGTATAGTAAACAGAAATTAGGCACAAAAGCAATACCAGCAACTTCAACAACCCTTAGCATGTATATGTTCCAACCATATAAACATGCAAACTCTTCGCTGTGGGTCTGAAAGTAAAAGATTACTTACATGAAAATCACAAGAAAGAAGCACAGATACATCGACAAGTGTAGCAGGTCGTGTATCAGTTCCAAGTAAAAGGTGTAAACAGCTTTCTTTTCCCACTGGCCCTCCATAAGCATGTCGCTAACGTAGAAAACATACTTAACAAAAGTCGACACAGTTGTTGTGGCCAGTATCATGTACCTACAGAACAAAATAACGCACCAACTAACAATGAGTCCCGAACAGTTTTGCTAAATTACCTTGTATAAACATATGATGGGCAAAGAGAAACAACAGCTGCATATGCACGTATAGAGCCGACAGTACCCTCCAACCAGTTAAGAATAATCCTGACTTAGGTTTGGTGAGCGAACTAAAAGATAAGATTGTCCACAATACAAAGAATCTAAGAATAACAGGCTGCACATACTGTTAGCATTTTCAAATCCACTAGCTAGTGCTTTATCAAGAATATATTACAATTACAAATCACTCTTTGGCAACGCCCTGACACTGCAAGATAAGATTGTCCGCAATGCAAAGAATCTAAGAATAACAGGCTGCACATACTGTTAGCATTTTCAAATCCACTAGCTAGTGCTTTATCAAGAATATATTACAATTACAAATCAATCTTTGGCAACGCCCTGACACTGCACCAGAGAAAAACTGATAAGATATGATTGTCCAACAAGTCCAAACATAAAATCTTGCCACAGAGTTATCCAACTTCATAACTACTAAAATCAAGAGGAGAGATGAATTCCACGAAAAACAACATGCGGCAAATCGGAACCGGTCTGAAAGCCTCCAATGCAATTGTGAAAAAGCCCTGCAAGGCCAACAGTGATATCGGGATGCAAAGACATGAGCAGAAGTGGAACTACTTACTCGAATGCAAAGAAAAGGGAGACGGAAGCCTGCCGCGTCTGTATGAGGAACTTCATAGAGCTGTAGAAAGAGAGACTATCCACGAGAAGCAGGAACCCCATAAAAGAAACTATCCTGACGTGAGACAGCATGGTAACAGAAGGGGTTGTCTCAATGTACTCGACCCTCTTCTGAGCCAACCAGTGCAAAGCTTTGATCAACAACAGGGCAGTAACCATGGCCAAGAAGGTAACCGAGAAATCCTGCCTGAAAATAGTGATGGCAAAGAGGATTTCCATGACCTCCCTCCACGATTGCTCGTTAAGCCTCTCTACCTCGGCTTCCCGGAGGGAACCAAGGAACACCCGCTTCGTCAATTGCCACAAGATGCACATAAAGACCAGACCCATGTTGAGAAGCAACACCAAACTGATCTTGGAAGTGGACAGATAAACCATGGCCGGGTAGAACTGGCCTCGACTGCTAAATGCATGGTAAACCACCGCCAACGTCGCGAATATACTAAGCCCAGCGTACGTTTGCAACCTCATCATATTTGCTATCGCCCTGCAAAAAATTGGACTATCGGGCTCAAAACCATAGCCAAAATACTAACACGGATCTAAAAAACCAACTCCGGATTTAGCTATCCGATCGAATGCAACCGACAGGAACGAAATCTCGGACTCGCGCTTTCACGGCGATCGGACTCGGGATTTCGGAGGGAGCAGACGCTCGATTTAGCTTTGAATTTACCGTCCGGGAATACGTGTGCCTTGAAATCGACCCGAGGAGCCAAAAAGGAAGGGGCTACGCGAGAAACGAATCTAATTCCTTCGCTAATTTTCCTTGCGATGAAGGAGGGCATGGGGGGAAAACCTACGCAGGTCGGCAGCACAACCATAGGGAGCGGAATCGGAAATTAACAGCGCCGGCGGGCCGGCCGACGTGCTTACCGGCGTCGAGATTAGAGCAGGTACGAGGTTCCAGCGGACGGCGAGCTCGGTCGCTCTCCCTCTCTGTCGGACCAGCAGAATCCCAGGGGGAGGAGGATGGAAATAAACTACAAATATTTTGGTCAAGATCTTCGAGAGACGGAGTTTGTGGACAAGTAGGAGTTGGAATGGAATTCGCGTCATTGCTAGGTTCTTGGCCCAATGATCAGCGGCCACGTGTGATGAACGTTGTGTTCGGCTCTCTACTCTACTACTATCTGCTGAAGTAAAATAGGAATCTCCTGAAGTAAAACCTTAATATTATTTCATAAATAAGGACTGTGTCGACGTATGTGCACAAAAATTGAGTAGAAAAAAACAGGGAAATTTAGGTTATTTTTTTTTTAAGAAAATAAATTTTAAAAGTGTAATTTAGCAATTATTTATTGTATGCAATCCTGATGGTCCATCTTGAGCTCCCTCCAGAGCCATCTGAGGAGGTTGCCCTGGAGTTCATTGCCATCGGAGCCTTTATGTAACATGGACGAGTTGCAATACATTCCTTTGTTTTTAAAGGACCGGACAATAATACCCTCTTTGCTCTTTACAAACCCGAGGTCCGGACGTAACCTTTAAAGGACATTATGTCGGAATTATAAATAGGGTTAATACCACGAAAAATTCTAAACTGGTATACCTATAACAATTTTATTCCGAACTATTTTTTTTATCACAAAAAATCCCAAACTGGTACACCTGTGACAAATTTACCTCGAATTATTTTTTTGACCATCAAAAACTCCAAACTGGTATTTCTTGTGACAATTTTACCCCGAACTATTTCTTTGATCACCAAAAACTCCACACGAGTATATCTGTGATAATTTTACCCCCGAACTAATTTTTTGACCACTAAAAATCACAAACTGGTATATTTGAGATAAATTTACCTATATTAGTGTCCGTTAAATTATATTAAAATCACAAAAAATCACAAATTGATAAACTTGTGACAAATAGAGGGGTAAAATCCAAAATCGGTACACATGTCAATTACCACGTGTCATTAAACTTAAAAATTTGATAGTAAAATTTTTTTCCTTCAACGGAGGGTAAATTTGTCGTGAATAGCCAAAAAAATTTTTTAAAAATTATCCTAAAATTAGTTTAAATTAAAATTATCACACGTATACTAGTGTGGGGTTTTTGATAGTAAAAAAAATAGTTCGAATTTAAAATTGTCCGTTATCAATTTATAATTTTTCGTGATAAAAAAAATAATTTGAAGTAAATTTGTTATAGATGTATCAATTTTGAGTTTTTTGTGGTATTAACCCTTATAAATATGGCACAAAAGATGGAAGCCCACCAACCCCAGTCCACTCAAAGCGCAACCTCGATTCGAGCCCATCTTCGGAGATTACGATTGGGTACATGCGTCATATCGTGCAACCGCCTTCCCTTCGCCTGCGATTATCGATCGTAACCGTGACAGACGGAGAAGAGGAAGGAGGAAGGACCGAAGGAGGAGATGGCGTCGATCCTGAGAGGAGCCTTGAAGGGCATCAAAGAGCGGGGCCTCGGCAACTTCCTTCGCGACCTCAAGGATGAAGGCTACCTGTGAGTTCCCCGCCTCTCGATTTGCTCGTGCCCGTCCCGCTTGATCTCGTGTGTTAGATCTCGTTCTTCTGCGGCCTGTGGTCCCGGTTGCCGTTTGATTGCTGCGCCCCTAGCTCCGGTTAGCTCCTAATGCAACCTGTCGATGAGGAGGGACATGAGTCGCGTTCTCTTTCGTTCTGCTCCCTTTGACGCAGTTCCCGAATCGATAGCTTTATCAATGTCGCGATTGGAGTGTGCAAGCGCGTGTGTTCCAGGAGCTGCGCAGGCTATCTTGTCTCGATGGCTACTGATGAGACCGTGCCGATTGGTCGAAATTGTTTTGGTCAACGACGAGAATGTACCATCGTTAATTACTGGGCGGCGGTGTAGTGCAGTCTGAGAGTCCCCCTATGTTCTTGTTCTGGCAATGGAAGTATCGCCGTCCTTTGTTCCCGCTACACATTAGTACTTTGTCTGAATTTGGAATGCCATTGGTCTTGATTTCGCCTGTCGATTCGTGTCAGCTTCATTACATTGGAACTCTATTGTTACATGCCAAGGCTATGAGAAAATACGGAAAAATCCACCACAATTGTCATGTGATACTCAATTTTTCCGTGTTTATCTCTGTTGCACATAGCTTTGTGGTGTGGCTCTCTCATTCTTGTCTGCTGATATGTGATGTGCGATGCGTGCAGCGTGGATACATTGAATTCGAGTTTGTTATTCGAGAAACCTTCTGAATGCTTCATTTCATGTCTCATGGCTTGGATGTAATATCAACTTGTATCTAATAGTTTTATTGTACTTTATCTGTATGAGATTCGTCCTCTTAAATATACTAAGTTCTTTTTCATGTCATGTGGATTACTTTGCAGGAAGTGCCTCGCAGATGGGAACCTTCTGTAAGTCAACTTTCTAGATTTCTCTCTTTAGGGTTTTCTCACTTGTTATGAAATTGGGCGTGCCTTTTTGTGTTTCTGAAGACTCAAAATAATTCATTTTTATTGGATTGATGAAGAGTGCATCCTTCATTCTTTTTTTTTTATGCAATTAAAGAAGCTTCTCACAGTGCCTTTATAATTCATGTGAATTTTATGTCATTACCTGTTTTTCAAAAGAATTAAGACACTTGGGTGCATAGTCTCGCTTTTCCAAGACAATTTCCAAAGTTGCTTCTCAAAAAGGATGTAGAGATGCACTGTCACACTCTTGGATATAACTTGAAGGTTGATTGCCTTCTATCATAGAGTGTGATAAAGGCATCAACATTCTTGCACATATTATGTACATGCATAAGGGAGAGCATCATTTAAAGACATGCCATCGCCCTTTTCTTGCTGTCATTGAACTATTTTTTTTTTCCTTTGAAAGCCGTTGCTGGATCTTAAATGGCCGAACTATTCTTTATGCTTCTCCAGGCAAACCAAAATCCACAATATAGGAGCCACACTTGTGGGTGTTGACAAATTCGGGAACAAGTACTATGAGAGGCTTGGAGAGACTCAGCATGGTTGGTTTTTCTTCTCCTTTTTATTTATTTATTGCATTGGATTGGTGTTTGCAGCATCTACATCGAATTTTGGGTATCCATTTTTGATTCACCCAATTTTAGAATAATTATAGACTGTTAGATGCCTTTATTTCCCTGTAATAAGTGAACTTCATTTGATGGGAGTGAACATTTACTGATTATTAAAGGAGGAAATATCCTTGTATACTAGAAACAGAAAGTACACAAGACTGGATTGAGCGAGAAAGAAGCTTTCTTGTTGTAGAATCTATGTCAGATGGAGATCTAAGACCACGCTTCTGCTATTCCACAAGAATTCTAACCAGAGTCTCCACATGATGCATGATTGAAAACTCTGCAGAAGTCCTTCTGAAAATATACCTCAACAAGCATTCTTGTGTGCACTTATGCTGTAAGAAGTGAAAGACTAATTTAGCAGGAACTAGTCTCCTCCATCCTTCCCGGGTTACTGTAAAGCCTTTGCATGGTTGGATTTGACAACTTGCTGGGTTGTATGCTATTTGCAGACTCGTGAATTTGGGCATCCCTCATGATATATGCTTTTAAATGGTATGGAGTACACTCTCTTTGTTTCTATGTCACTCTATGCTGTTGTGGTTTCACCTGTACTCCTAGATATGGTGACTTGGAAAAATAGCATCATGTCCCTTGTTTTTGTCATTAGCGTGTCCTTTTGGACGATAGCAGTAGCACAGCTGTTGTATTCCTCCTAGTTGGTATAGCTGCTACTCTTGGTGTTGAAATGGGTATTTCAATGCGGTGTTCTGTTGGCATGCCATCACATTATGAACTGGCTTTGACTAGTATAGTCATTCTGTAGGAAGACATAGGTGGGTTGAGTATGCAGAGAAGGGTCGCTACAATGCTTCCCAGGTGCCAGCAGAATGGCACGGATGGCTCCACCATGTAACCGATCACACAGGAGATGAGGCAAGTCTACTCTACAAAAATTGTCATAGGCGAGTTGATAAGTTGAGGTGTTTCGCTGACAGAGAGTTTCTGTCCTTGCAGCTTTTAATGCTAAAACCAAAGAGGTATGGGGTGGAGCACAAGGAGAATCTCTCGGGAGAGGGAGAAGCGTATATCTATCATTCCAAGGGACATGCGCTGAATCCAGGGCAGAGAGACTGGACCAGATACAGGTCCTGGGAACCTGCCAAGACGGACTCCCAGTAGATATGATGACAATCATCTGGACGTTCAGCTCCTGCATTGGCGAATAAAAGTTGTTGAATTTCTTCAAACAGTGATACTAGTTGCATGTTCGACCGTCAGAATGACGTTTTTGAGCGTTTGTTCCTTGTATTCTGAGATTAAGGAGATGAATTGAGAAGGTTGTTGCATTTCGAAATCGGAGGAGGCCCATTCGAGGTGGCGAACCTAAGCCCAAATGAAATTGTGAGAATGACGAGAGCCGTGTAAAAGATGAGGGTGACGGAATGTGTGGTATCGTGGTTCAACAAATGGTGCATCACTCGTACCAAACGGACAAAGGCCAAGGCAAAAAGGTTGGAATGTTAGTTTAGAGCGGTGGGATCAGCAGGGGAATAATTCTTTCATGCAGAAATAGCTTCCCAATTCCAACCATTCGTGTACTATGGAAGTTAAATGTCAACCTCATCGTTCTTATCCATGATTCTTCGACTTTGTGGCTCGGACGTGAAGGGAGATGGAAAATTCTTTTGGGAATTTGTTGTGGAAAATGGCACAGGAGTCAATATGAGATTAAATAGTCAAATGATAACTCAAAAGAATGGAGAAAAAAAACCTCAGTCGCTCAGGTTTGAGATTATTATATCCATCTCGGGAAAGACAACGAAAAATCTCGTCACGGAGGCTTTAGTGAATGTGAGCTTCTCGACTGGGAAGTTCATTGGGTTTCGAGACCTCGACTATTTTAAGCCCATTTAAAGCAAAGCCCACGAAGGTAAAGGTTCGTGTTTTTTTCTTTGTCCTTTCTTTCTAGGGTTTTTGGAAGAGGAGGTGTCAGAGCAGAGATGGCCAAGTTCAACGAGGTGCAGAAGCGGAGGAGGGCGCAGGCTGCGGAGAGGAAGAGGGCGGTGCACGGGGACGCGCTGACCGGGAAGCTCAAGAATAAGCAGCAACCTCTCTCCGTCTCCGGCAAGCGCAAGCGCAAGATCTTCAAGCAATGGCGCAGGGTCTGTGCCTTTATATATTCCACTCGTTGTGTTGTGTGATCGAGAGCATTGGGTTGAAATTTTCGGTGTTGGTGGTGCAGGAACAAAAGGAGGCGCTGCAGAAGGGGCTCGTCACCATGCAAGACGTGGAGATGGCCGTGGCTGAAGGTAATCTCACCTGGACAAAACCCATCCCGCATCTGTAGCGTGCCCTTTTTTGAACGTATCAGTGAATCTTAACGAAGTATGCGCGACAACGCTGCTTTGGACAAGGATCCAACCTCTAGTAGGAGTAGGAGTAGGAGTAGGAGTAGGAGTAGGAGTAGGAGTGCCTTCATTTTGCCGATCCTCTCTCTATCCGGCCTTTTGATCATTTCAATGCCCCTCTCTCCTTTTAACTTCCTGTCTTTTGTTGTTCGTCTGCAGGCGAAACGGGCACTTCGGAGGAGACCAACAAGACTTCAACAAGGTTTCATATGAAGAAGAGCCTGAAGCTTAAGCAATTAAAGGGCAGAGGCAAGTGTTGTCTTCCTCCTCTTCTTCTTCTTCTTCTTTAGTATTTGGTCGGTGAGAGTCTCTGCTCAGGGCCCGCATTTGGGTGTGTTTGTTATGTGAAACAGGTAGGGGAAAGAAGAAGCAGCGTAAGGCTAAGCCAGCAACTGAAGCTCCGCTTGATTCCATGGTGGAGTAGCCCACGCCAGGACGATTCAGAAAGAAAAGAACAAGAAGAGAACAAACAGAAATGTAGAGTAGATGGGATGCAGATGGAAGCGCACATCTTTGTTTTTGATTCAGCCTCGTGCATTAGCAAGCAAGCCTTGCTCTATCTAGTTCGTATGAATACATGCCGTTCTCTTCTTTTTTTTTCGGGTTTACAATTCACCCTTACACGCCTTTGCAACGCGGCATTTTGTTAGGAGTGTTGCCTCTGGTTTCGCTTTGATTTCGTCCCCAGTTTGAGACGAATGGTAGTGTGGTTCCAGACGATCATTTCGTATGAATATCGAGCTCATTCGGTATCACTACAGAGCCCTTTCAACACATGGAAGTCGGCACTAGCTGAAAAAAGGGTCTTGTGTATAAGAATCGGGACAGGGAAAGAGGCTCCAATTCGTCAGACTAGTCGGCTTGTGGAATGAGTTTCGAAGACCTCCAATTTACATTCCGGAATTATTTCACCCGTGCCCCGTAACTCAAGCCCCATCTTCTGTACTCGGAGGACACGGTTGAATTTGCAATTCTATCATATCCTAGACGCAAAACATGGTTGTGCTGGTTGTGGCACGAACTGAGAATATCCATAGTTTATTTATTCATTTAGAGAGAGAATGCAGCTGCTTAAAATATATGGCAAGATATGGCTCTTACCGAGAGAAATGATATCACTGTGCAGAGCTCGGGAAGTCTGTATTCTAGGGGTGAGCAGTTCCCGGCCTGGTCCGATCCAATCCAAGAATCGGAAATCGGGAACCGGACCGGGAGGACCGGATCTCGGTTTTTAGGATCGGGGACCGGACCGGACCGATGGTCCGGTTCCAATGGGATCAATATTAAATATTATTTGTGAATCGAGAACCAACTGTTTAGATTCTTTCCTTTGTAGTTCGATTTGATCTCATAAGGCCGTGGAAAAAATTGGAAAATATATATAATATATGAAAAATTGAATAATCGGTTTCAATGAGATCAATATTAAATATTATTTGTGAATCGAGAACCAACTGTTTTGTTCTTTCCTTTGTAGTTCTGATTTGATCTCATAAGGCCGTGGAAAAAATTGGAAAATATATATAATATATGAAAAAATTGAATAATCGGTTTCAATGAGATTAATATTAAATATTTTTCATATATAAATTAAATATTATACATATGAAAAAATTAGAAAAATATATATTTATCGATCCGGTCTAGTCCGGTCCCCACTCTAAAACTAAGAACCAGATCGCTCGGAAATCGTTTTCACTTTTACTAACCGAGAACCGGACCGATATTTCCTAGAGCTGGACCAAACTAGCTAGTCCAATTTGATCTCGGTTTGGGCGGTCCATCTTGCTCACCTCTACTGTATTTCGCTACCGGTCCGACTTTCATCTTGTCTAATTCAAGTTTCGCATAAGGTCAATTGTCCCCTCCAAAAGGGAGGATCACCTTCCAACACGGAACCTTGTCACGGCTTCACTCCGGTCATTCGGCATCCCCCTATACAGGCTCAAGCAAGATTTCATAGAGCTTTGCCTTTTTTGACTCAGTTACTTGAAAACACAAGATTAAAGAATTTAAAGCCAATTTGTTACTTTTGAAAATTTATGATGCTGCCTTCACAACTTGATAATGTCATATGGCGAAGAACGATGCTTCAACTAGATATCCACCAGAGATACCAATTCATTCTCTCCTCTATCCTTAGGAATTCTTCTTCTGTTGATCATATGATTAAATGTTAGATTTTGTTTCATAATTTAGTGGATATTATCCATTTCTTTAGCAGTTATTCGATTGGGTTATTCTTCATCAGAGAATCAGGGTTTCTTAAGACATGAGTACTTTATTGCTCTCGCAAGACAATCGTTCGCCTCCTTGCTGAATTGGGTTAATTGAGAATTGTTCTCTACGTTGATGCGTGTGTTGTGTGAATTTAGTGTGACCTGGGCCTTAATCTCGTTTCCACCGTGTTAGGTCCTTGGCTTTATGATACGCTACGCCACGCCACCCCCGTTGCAATTGCACAATCGGGGAATATAAAGAACAAACCGGCACACACAGACTCAGAAGTTCTGAACGATAGACACAATTTGAGCGTAAACGGTGGAAAAGCACGAGTCACCTGGATTCGGTTTGATGCACTTCCATTCCTCACAAGGACCTTTTCCAAATTAAAGTGCATGAAACAGTAACAAGAACTGTGAACCAGCACTGGTGCAGCAAATAGAGAACGACGCAGATTGGTAATACATCTATGTATACTCGAAAACTAGACCATGCAATCCCAATATCATTCCAATTCCCTAAAATCCCTACCTTACCCTCAAGCTGCAAAATACCCCACAGGATGCTGCAGTTCTCAATGTCAAAAGCAGATAAACAGTAGATTCTACCTCCTAAAAGTGCCTGAGTTTTGCAGTGTCTTCGCATACTCTGCGATGATTGATGAATTCTTCACTAATTCCCATATCTTTGCGGAATTTCTCAACCAATCTCGTTCAGACACAGTCCTTGTAAAAGTTGGGCCGCTCATAGACAGAACCTGAATTAGAAAAGAAACTTAGAAAAGTAAATTCAAATATGACAAGAAATTCATTACCAGCGATGGGAAAAATAAAAAAAATAAACACTGGAATTGTAACTCTCATAGGGGGGGGACTGACCTGATCCCTAAGCTTCCACAATGCAGAATTGTAACTCTCATACAGAGGTTCCGAAGAGTCATCGCTGTTCTTAGATGGGATCAAAGATAGATTGGGCAATGTTGATTCCCGGACATTGCTCTCGGTGCAGGTAGAATCATAATCAATGAGTTTAGCTTCTTCGTCATGCTTCTCTCGCATGAAAGAAGACGAACTGAAACATTGTGCAAAGGCCTTCCTCAAATACACAACGCTATGAGGATTCATCTCTTGATCATGGAGCCTACCAATAGAGCCAAGTAGTTCGCTCAGTTTCTTGCTTCTCTTTGTATTAGTTAAAACTTCCAATACAGGCTATTCTATGATTTTTATTGACTGGCAATACCAAGACACAGTGACATGCTTCCAAATGATTTAGGGACAATGTGGCACAATGCATAGAAGAGTGACACACATAAATGATTACTGGTGGTTACACTATGCTCTTTACGTCGATCCACTTTGAAACCTATTTGTATTCAAAATGACATCAAAGACTTCAGAGAAGATGTTCATCTAGGTAAAGAATGACATCGAGTTTTGATTTTTCAGAGGCAAATTACGAATGCAAAAGCACGAAAGTTTTGGAATTTGTTCAGCTGCAAAATTTGTCTACAGATAAAATTACCCCTGGTGATTGCTATGGAGAATAATCTGAGTGCATTATACATACTTCACATAAATCAAACTGGGCATAACCCCCGTAACTCAGCATGCCAACATCTTAATCCCCATATCATGCTACACCTGCTCAAATTTAAGAAAAAAACTCTCTTTTTAATCACACATCAGTATCCCCAATATGCCCGATTCAAAAAAAAAATTATAAAAGAAAAGAATTGAAAGGTTTTGTTTTTCTGTTTTTAAAAACACAACTATATGGTTCTTGTCTCCTTTTCTTAAAATGAAAGTTCGACTTCAACACAATTCAGGTGAAGATTGACTCACTTTGTGTGTACAAAAACTGGAGCAGCCATGTATTCTTCACGTCCTAAAAGTTTATCCTTATATTCCTTCTCAAGCCCCAAATTAGTCGTTTTCGAATGTGTAGGTATCAGAGAAGATGGATCGGGTATGCCATGCTTCAAGAGGTCAACCTGCAAAATGTACACGGATTCTAGTCAACTATTATATATATTGTACCCACGAGAAAAAGGGTCAGACAAGCCACTATAGAAGACTCATTTACCTAAGATAGGAAGGTACTACACTCGAAAATTGACCAGTAAGGCATCTTTTATGCCATAATGCGACATCTTAACACGTATGCTTTAATTCAAATGACATTTCAAGCTTTTACTAAAGTAATCCACAGAATGTGCAGCTAGGCATCCGGCCTAGTGCTGTGGGGTTGAGGGGGTTTTCAGGGGGGCTCAGGGATTGAATTCCCTGAATCAGCCAAAAAGAAAAAAAGGCAATTCCCGGAATAATTAATCGTCGATGCCACAAAAGGTGGCGTTGCAAGGACAGAGAAAAAACCACAAAATAGCATAGAGCAAAGATGGAGCCCTATGTATATACAAGTATATTATGAGTATAAACATCCATCCGTCAATGCAAAAGGCGAAAAAGCAGCAGACAGGTAATTAAACAAGAGGAATTCATAAGACAGCTATAAATGAGCGAGCAAGGTCAAGGGCATAAAATTTCTGGAATCAACTAAGACAAAAAAGCATACCGTCAACATCAGACGCCACATGCTGTTATCATGTACTCCCTCAGATACTATCAGCAGGATGTGGCAAATGGACGATAGTAGAACACCAAGCTAGAAGAATTCCTTGCAGCATCCCGAAAAGGATCAATACGTTACTATTTACACAAAGACAATGTAATAAGCTGAAAGATTTATACGTAATAAGACTATGATTGCATTGCTCAATCTGCAGCTACCTGAATGCTCATGATTTCATGTGCCAATTCTGCTGACACAGATTCATTGCCTAGAACTGGAATGGTGGAGAAGCCATCCGGTCTTATCATCTCAGCCAATACAGAAGGGCTAAATACCGGCTGCAAATGAAGGGAAATACAAAATCCATGTCATGCTTTCGGACAAATGGCCATTCACCAGTTCAAAGTTTCATCTCAAATAGATAACTTATACAAAATCCATGTCATGCTTTCGGCGCATAAAGGAAAGAAAAAACGGAGGAATGGCCAAGAATTCACCAGTTCAAAGTTTCATCTCAAATAGATAGTCTATAGAAATGGCCAAGAATTCACCAGTTCAAAGTTTCATCTCAAATAGATAACTTATACAATATCTCCGAGTTTTAGGCAAAAGGACCCCAGTGAGTTTCTTTTGAAATGCCAACAAGTCCTGCTCGACGGTGAATGGAAAAATTCGATAATGCGTAATACCTGGGTGTCGAGAAGTATAAGACGATCGGCAGAAACTCTGGGTTCAATGCCATTGGAGCAATGCTTGGCCATAGCTCTAGTATCCTCCGACTGCGTGGCAAAAGGAGGTAACATTCCTGGAAACAAGAACGCAGCGGCGAGCAATGGGAATTGCCCAATTAATTGTGGGGGGGGAGTCACGATAGACAGCACAGTAGCCCCCCCCTAAGTCGGACGGTAATGGTGAGCAGTGTGACTAGAGGAGGCATTGGGGAATCGATACAGACCTGGGGAAGTGGGATCGAAGCCGTAGATCTGATTCAAGATGGTGGACTTACCCACCCCAGCCGGGCCAATCACGCCAATCACCGTGAAGTCGGTGTTCTCCGTCAGAAACTACGAAACCGCACTTCCCCCGGTAAGAAAACGCGGGTTCGAGGGAGAGGGAGGGAGGGAGGGAGAAAAAGAACGTACGGGGAGGAAGCGGTCGAAGTGGAAATCCCAAGAGTCGGAGAGGAGATTGAGGGATCCGATGGGGGGGAGGCGGGGGCGGAGGAGCGGGGAGGCGGCGGCGTCGTCGTCGCTGCTGGCGGGCCGCCTCGTCCGAACTTAGGGGCGGCGGAGGCACCACCGGACACGAGCCCGGGTTTCGCCAGCAGGATCTTCGGTGCCGGCGACCCCGCCGAACCGGAGCTCGCCATCCTTTTCAGCTGATTTTCTGCTTTATTTTTCCTCCCTTTGGTCGTGGAGTGGGGTGGAGAGAGGTCGAGGACGAGGAAATGGAGTCGGGCCTTCCGCGTGAATTTAAAGTGTGAATTCGGGTGGGTCAATAATCGGTTCGAGCCTTTGACGAGCGCGAGCAAAAAGGACCGCCCGAATCGAAAATTGCCCGGATTGGACTGAACCGATCGATCTTTGAGCAGTTCCCGAAGATCTCGATCCAGTTCCCGATTCTGGTTTCGGGGTGGGTGGAACCACCCATCCATACCGGACCAATAAATTTTTTTTTAAATTTATTTATTAAAAATCATTATAGAAATCTTGAGCACACTCGCCCTCTTCCGTTATTCGGTTGTTTCCAAGTCTCTCATGCTCACTCTTTCCCTCTTGGCTCTCACAATTCTTTCACAATCCACAAGGCCTAATCACATAGCGGTAGTCCTAAACCTTGATCGTGGTGGTGGTGCAGGGCGGTGGGGAGTCGGTGGGAGCGACGCGGTGGCACTCGATTTGGTGGCCGACGAGCTTTCGGTGTTTTTGCTCAAGCTTGACTCTCGAATTTGCTGGACGCGGCTTGATAGGAGTTTTGTTATGCGCCGTCACATATAAAAAAATCAAACTGCCATGGCTGGGCTTGTAGGAGCAGAGTTGGAGGCCTTAGTGCAAGGTTCAAGCAACAATGACGATGTCGCTGGGGGAGATCACAGCGTTGCAAGGAACGGGAGTAGCTCGCCATCCTTGTTGGCTTTGGCTGGACTCGCAGCACGGACGCTAATTGGCGACGGCAAGGGCTTGAAGTTGATTGTAAATTCACCGGTTCTGTTGGATCATTCGGGAACCGGACTAATCCCAGGACCATGTCGTATTCCCAGGTTCTAGGAATTGGGAACTGGTTCTCCTAGTCCGATTCTCAATTTTAGGGCAAAAATCGGATCGTCCGAGAATTGATTACCTTTAATATTTTGTATCAGTCACCAAAATAAGACGAGAGTAATCGTGAGAGTATTGTAATCATATCATTAATTGCTTTTTTGGAAGAATGGGTTCAATCATTTTATCCTTTTATGTAATCCATCTCTTAAATTTTGCAAATTTCTAGAGATCTTAGCTTCATTTGCCATTTCCAGCATCGTTTCCCCAGTCAATTCCAACCCGGTGCGCCACATCGTTTTCGATGCGCAATGCATTCCCGATATTTCCTCTTTTTTCGGCCTTACGAAATACTCTACCGCCTTTTATGGGTCTCTAGAGATTTCCATTATCGAGTTTCTCCGTTAACTTTCTTTCCGTCCAATCTCTGAACCGTTCATTATGTGCCATGAGTGTAAATTCTTGAGTAGAACATTTCCTGCGTTGGAGGCATACAACACTGTCGGTTCGTGAGCCGTATTGTTCCTTTCCAAGGGAACCCGCAAACGGGAACCCAATGACGTTTTCACTGTCCCAAAAGAACAATCTTACTGATAATCAACCAGACTGCATAAACGAAGCAGGGGAACATTGACAATATTATTGAATCTTCAAGATGATCACATTGCTCACCGCTTCTTGTTCTCCCTTCCCCACTTCTGTTTTATGCAATTAACAGGAAAAATAATAGAGAAAAGAAGAAGAACATGGAGAACCCACCACCCGTAATGCTTACAAAACCCGAAATCACAACCCGAACAAATTTAAGAAATGGAGGCCGCCGTAGCTAACTTGGCTCTGAGATCTTTCCTCAGTATCTTCCCGGAGGGAGACTTCGGGATTGCGTGCACGAAGTAGACTTTGTGAAGCTTCTTGTAGAAAACCACCTGTTTCAAGGCACCATGCCACTTTAAAATCTCACCATACGTTTCATCCCAGCAACATCAAGTCATAGTTTTCCTAAGAAGAGTTATTAGCTTTTGAATGTTCCTGATGTGTAAGCAAGGAAAGACTAGCCTTCTGGCTGGTGATTGTGCATTGAATGGGGATGTGATGTCTGGAAAGTCTCTGAGCCGAACTCTAGAGGGCAAAAGGAAGCATATAGGAGAGTTTACCTGTTTGGCGATGAACTCCTTAACTGCTTCTTCCGTCAGTTCAAAGCCATTCGATCTCACCACAAATGCAACCGGGACTTCACCGGCGACTTCATCCCTTTGCCTGTTGACAACGCATGGTCAGAGTGGAACTTTTTGTTCAGACAGAAATTGTCGTGACGAATGATTATCTCGCCTACTTACGGGACAACAGCTGCATCCGCAATGGATGGGTGGCTTACGAGAAGCGCTTCAAGCTCGGCTGGTGGCACCTAAATACCCGGCAGAAAATATGTCAAGGTTTACTGAAAACTAGGCCTCAAAGCACATTCCATTCTACTTATTAACGAGAGAGACTCTGAGCATCCTTTTTCAGTCCATTTCAAGTCGATCGGAACCATGTGTACCTGGAACCCCTTGAATTTGATTATTTCCTTCACTCTGTCTACAATGAAGATCTCATCGTCATCGTCGACATAGCCTATATCACCTGTGTGAAGCCAGCCATCCGCGTCAATGGTGTTTGAAGTTGCCTCGGGGTCATTCAGGTACCCTGAAAATGAAGTCAAGTCAGAACTTTGTCTCGGTCTTAAGTAGACGAAATGTATGGCCTCAAAAAATTAAATGATGTAAGCCAGCTGGAACCATGAAGAGGAGAAAGAAACCTTTCATAATTTGTTGTCCACGAATGCATATCTCGCCGGGATGGTTGTAGCCGAGGGAGGAACCGGTGTCAGGGTCAATGACTTTGAGCTCCGCATTCCTAACGACCGTCCCGCACGAACCCGACTTGGTCGGTAAGGGTTGCTTTGCAAACCCCAGGCACATTGAAAGCACCGGTCCCGCTTCCGTCATTCCATATCCCTACACCACGTCCAACAATGCTAAAGTGATGGCGAACTGGCGTAAGTGATGGATCAATCGCGAACCATATTAATTACAATGATGGAGGCCTCGTTCGGTGACGTTAACAGTGGAGCTGTGCGCGTTAATGGCCAGGAGCTTAGCATCTACGTGACGTGTATCCCCGTTTTGCAGTTAATATTGGAGGAGAAAGATGGTGCAGGTACAGAAATGTCGTTTGGTAAACAGTGCAGGAAATTGAAGAGGACGGAGTTAAGCTTTCGCAATAGAAATGAAAGCGATGGAGTTTTAATCACCGGAGGATTCAGTTGAATGGGGCATGTGATTGTGAGCAAAGACATTAAATGAGTTCAGCTGCTTCCCCGTTCAAGCAAAAGCCTCCCGTAGGTCCACTCATCAATTTCGGATCCTTGTTTCTTAGCCGCTGAGAATATCTTAAATTGTACGGATCTGTAAGGAACACTAGTCATGATTCGGACGTTAATTTTAACCAACACCTAAATTTAAATTGAGTGAATCAATATCAACTCCAAGTCCGGCTTCAAAAGTCTAAAATCAAAGCTTGTAAGGTATATGACAGCACCAAACTTTGTACCGTACGCTTGGATATATCGCATGACTCATTCATGATGGACAATCGTAATATCTATCCTGAGTTTTTGTTTTTATTAAGATTGATATAAACATATTTGATATGATCAAGGATAATGTTATAATTGATCTCTATATGTAACGTGATCCCTTGAATTTTAAATTTTTTTCAATGTACATAGCCCAATTAGGCTAAAAAATTTTAGGGATCATTTTGAATAATTTTTATTTTATCGAACGTATTAAATAAATTTAAAATTTTATGAATCGCATTATATATAGGGCTAAAATTTAAAGATTATTTGTGTTATTTTCGCTTATTTAATGAAGCGGGAGACTTCCATTAGGCCACGTCACTTAAACTTGTCATTTTCGCAGATCAGTCTTAACAAGCGTCGGTAGAAAAATTCCAATTTTTTTTAATTATTTGTGGTCGTTAGAAGTACACACGGACTTACGTTGTCTACTGTCACAACCACAAAGTGGGTACGTAATAAAGATGTAACAAAAGAGCACCTCAGAAGTGGCAGAAATTACGGTACGACCCACTCGCGAGCATGACTGTGTTTCAGTGCGGGAGTTCGTTAGTTGTTTGACCTTTAATGGATTTGGCATAGCATGGCTACAGAGAGAGAGAGAGAGAGAGACAGAGAGAGAGAGAGAGAGAGAGAGAGAAGTGAAAGATTTGACTGACTGACCTGGCCCAAGATGGCTCCGGGAAGGCGGCTCTGGAGGGCGAGCTCGAGCTCCTTGCCCAGCGGCGCCGCCCCGGACAGCACCATGCGGATGGAGGAGAGGTCGAACTTCTCCACCAGGGGGTTCTTGGCGAGGGCCAGCACGAGAGGCGGTACCAACGCGGCCACCGAAACCCGGTGGCGCTCGATCAGCTGAAGCAACGTCCCTATCTCGAACTTGTGCATCAGCAGCACTCCCGCCCCGGCGCGGAGCGAGCAGAGCAGCACGCTGTTGAGGGAGTAGATGTGGAACAGCGGCAGCACGCACAGCACCACGTCCTCCGCCCTCAGGTGGAGGTTCGGGTTCTCGCCGTCCACTTGCTGCGCTATGCTGGTGATCAGGCTCCGGTGCGTCAGGATCACCCCCTTGGGCAGCCCCGTCGTCCCCGACGAGAACGGCAGCGCCACCGGGTCGTCCGGGTGGATCGCCACATCGGGGGCCTCCTCCTCGTTGGCCTCGCTGAGGACCGAGAAG
Organism: Syzygium grande; assembly: GCA_024733475.1. Lineage (NCBI taxonomy): Eukaryota > Viridiplantae > Streptophyta > Magnoliopsida > Myrtales > Myrtaceae > Syzygium > Syzygium grande. Next base: position 229,664 of record JAMXDD010000010.1, on the reverse strand, counting down.
TGGATGCATCCCTCCGGGGGGTCGTCCACGGTGATGACGGCGAAGTCCTTGCCGAGGGTGGGGCCGTTGCTGGCGGGACCGTCGCGGAGCTTGTCGACGTAGAGGGACTGAGTGATGATGAGCTTGGCGCGGGAAGCCGAGAACTGCTTGAAGATCTCGGAGGGAGTGTAGAAGGGGTTGGCGGTGGTGGTGACGGCGCCGATCATGGAGGCGCCCATGAAGGAGAAGGCGAACTCGGGGCAGTTCTGGAGGAGGGTCATGACGACGTCGCCCTTGCGGATGCCGAGGTTGTGGAGGCCGGCGGCGACCTTGCGGGAGAGGAGGAAGGCGTCGGAGAAGGAGAAGTTCTTGCCGGAAGAGTCGGAGATGAGGCAGGGGCGGTCGGAGAAGCGAGAGACGTGCTGGAAGCAGTAGGAGTGGAGGGGGAGGTGGTTGGAGATGGGTATGTCCGGGAGCTTCGATCTGAAGATGGTGGTGCAGGGGGCGGGGGCGCTCTGCTGCTGATCCTGATCATGATGAGCAGGAGGGTGTTCGGAGGAGGGGGGGATCTGGGGGTTGGCTTCGGGAGAAGGCGCGACGGAGATCATGGTGGCGGCGGGCTGTGGTGGCGATGATGATTACAGCGATGGAGGAGGAGGAGGAGATGAAGGAGGAGGAGGAAATGAGTTGAGATTTGGGTGGAGGGAAAGAGAGGGGGGTTGGGTTTGGTTCGGTTCGGTTCAAGAGACATAGAGAGAGGGAGATGCGGACAATAAATATTTAATAGAAAAAGAAGAGGAAGAAGAAAACAAAAGGGGAGAGGAAGAGGAAGAGGAAGAGAGGGTTGGTAGGTAGAGGTAGATGGAGATGGAAATCCTAAGGAGGGGTGGCGTGGGGGGATGAGCAGATGGCACGCCCCATCTCACCTTCAAATGCTTTATAGCCAAAGCCAAAAAGCCAAAATGCCAAAAGCCAGACACAAAAGTTCGACCAGTTAACGCCCCCCTTCAAACCAAACTCCCGGTGCACCTACCCCCAGCCCCGATCCCCACAGCGTTGTGTGTGTGTCTACAACACGGAACTTCACCGACGGTTAGATTAGCCAACACGAGCAGAGTTCGAGGCGTTGACGTACACCACCTATTGTTCTTACCCTCATGCTAATATGTATTCATGGCTATTAATACACGAGAATTCCCACTCCATGACCGTTTGTTTAAGGAATGGTCTAAGTTGACCATGTAGCCTTAAGTAACTCCAGCGGAAATCGCGTTTGTTGCTCAGGAGAATTCCCACTCCTTCACTCATTGATTTCACTCCCTTTTACCCATTCACCTAATCCTATCAAGTCTGAAAAGCTCGCGAAGAAAGGATGAAAACTTGATGAACTTCGGAGAGACGGCTGGGATGTCTAATGACCGGTTCGAACTCGGCAACTCCTATTCGGAATCTGGGCGGAACTCTGTGAGATCAATGCGTAATACAATAGTAGCATAAGATTCAGTGAGTTAACTTGGGTTTATAAGGTAGCACGATAAACCTACCTCGGCTTTTTCCAAAGAATGGAATGGAGTTCCACTTTAATTTTTTTTATGAGTTCTTAGAGAAAAACCATAGTTGTATATACCTACCTTCCAAGCTGACGGGTCATGTTTTCCTTCGTCCTCCCTTGGACCGCCAAATATTGGCCTCGCCCGTATTTGTATTGGGACTATATGTTGATTACTAATTTCCTCCAACCATGAATAAAGGAAAATATAGCCGTGAGCTAATTACTTGATTATTCCTCACAAGTTATTGCACGATCCTCCTCGTTTCGACAATAATTATAGCACTAATTCCTCATTTACAAGCATTTATTAGAAGATTCATGTGGGGCAAGAGCTGGAGTTTTTTCTTTCCTACCAAAGCTTGTACAATTAGCTAAAATGAACTTATGATATTCTTCACGGTCATTTTAAAAGTTACTTTTGTTCTCTATTGTTTCTTTATTGTTATACAAGAATTATGCAAGTCAGCAGTCGATCGTATTACTACAAGCAAAATGCCCGTGAATTGCACACGTCTCTAAGACTAAGTTCCATTTGTGTTGCGGAAAGGAAAACATTTTCCGGTTATAAAAATTATTCAATAAAAAATATTTTCAAAGTAAAGGAAAAAGATTTTCCTACCAATACTTAAATTCAGGAAAATGATTTTCTCTTTGAAAAAATCGGATATCATTTTCCAGGACATCGGTGCTTAGGACACTAGGCCCACAAATAATGTGGATATCAATTTATCTTATATAAAGACTACCATATTGATGTGGATAATTTTTACAATTTTTAAAAATACAATTCGAATTTTTTAATAATTTTTTTCTTCTTTTCTTTTTTCCTCCACTGGTTGCTAGGCCTTGGTAGTAGCTAGTGAGGTTAACCTTGTCATTCTACTTGTTTGTCTATCGCTTGAGGTTATGTCGCCGAACCCATTTAGGCTAGGTGACCACCGGAGTAAGAAGGGAAAAAAACGAGGAAAAAATTAGAATTATTTTAGAAAATTACAAAAATTGTCTCACGCCAAAAGCGATCGCCTTGGCATAGGACGTTAATTGCCAACCAAACGAGATTTTCCTTATCAAACGATGGAAAATATTCTCCTGCTCATTTTCAATCTCATCAAAACACTAGAAAAACTATATAAATGAAGCCTATATTTGTCATATCTTTCTAAATATCGGTGTTGAAACGAATTTCCGTAAGAGAAACAATATGCATAAAACTACATAGAATTAAATATTTACATCAATCAAATTCTCCGCTAGAGTTTAAATAACAATTTAAGCATTTGAGTTTTTCTCTTTAATATCATCATTTGATTTTTATATCTTATTTCCTGTCTTCTTTGTGAGACTTGGATGTAGGATAGCCTTATTTTGATTATCTTCACATAGATGAACAGATAATTACAAAACATTCGTTGTGAAAGTATGGGAGCTGATTTGAAGATAGCGATTTCTCATCTAATTACATATAAAGGTATTGTAAAAGAGAATCTATACGTACATAGCATTACAATCTATGAACATATACCAGGCAAATCATATCCCATGAAGTGAAAGAGATGGGGATTACTCATTCATAGTAGTGTGTACCTTGGGACGTTGCTTTCTTTGCTTCGAACCGGCAGCATTGCATGGCCGTCGATCCAGAAAGAGGGCGTGGATTTCAATAGAAGAAACCGTAGGGAGGGATCAGCAAATGAAGTTAAGAAGAAAGACGGTGCGAAACAGTAAAGAGGGGGTCCGGGGGAGTTACATAACTCGGGGCCGACCGTAACGCAATCAATGAGATTTGAAAAGGAAATAGAATAAATTTTATTAGAATGACTCTTTTAAGAAATGAATTGCATTGGAGAATTCGGCTGCGTGGATGCTAGTCGTAGATCCTGAGCAATTGAACATGACATTGGAGTTGGGCAGTGATGTTAATTGAAGTCGAAATTTACTCGAACTCCAGTCTCCACCACTTTCAATTAATGAAATCTGACCAAAATCAAAGATCAAAGATGGGTTGGGTTACAGAGATGTTGCGATGTCGTCCAACAGAGCTACACAGGGGGGGAGGGGGAGGGAGGATCTCGTGAATGGGCCGCCATTAATGGCAATTAAGAGGTAACCGCATCTCTCTTTGAATCCTCCCCACGAAACCTGTTTCTTCGGCTCTCAATTTACTCCTCCACCCACCTATTCCCATCCACCTCCTGTCCCTTTGAAACCTTGTTCATTTTGACAATGCCTACACTCTCCCTATCATTTTTTTTTTTTTTTGGTTACATCAGATTGAGTTATGATTTCGCACTTAATTGAGGATGTCGGCTTGCGCATTTCTCTTTCAATCGGACTTCGGCGATGGGAAGCCAATGATTAGCATGCAGCCCACGATTCAATGTCCTTTCGAGGGCGAATCGCTCTTTTTATCTTCACCTTCCGGTCCTTATATAATTAGATTTCATAAAAAGATGTTTGCGCGGCTTAAGATACAGGTTAGTGACTATATGCGAAATGAATGGTTCTTAGGACTGAAGCGAGATTCATTGTAGTGCGAGCGCTTTGGAGATGACATACAACTATCAACGCCTTCCCTTTGACTGAATGGCAGGAACACTCAAGAGTCACTAATTTGCATTCTCGAATTACAACGTATTCCTCAGGAATTCCATCATGGCTGAGACAATAACCCCAGTCAATAGAAAAGTCACCAGTCCCTCGGCACCAAGCCGGCGCGAAGAAGCCGATTTCTCTGGGGGATTGAATGGACTTGCTGCCGGGGCTGATGCAGGCGAAGCTGAACTCGGAGGCTGAATTACATCGCTCACTGGCGGAGGAGGAGGTGGAGGTGGCGTTGGCATTGCTGTGTCGGGAGTAGCGTTTCGAGGGCAGGAAGGTGATGGAGATTCGGTGACGTTCGTCACCGACATCAACACCCCGTCAATGCCATGGCACCTAATTGAAGACCCCGCCACGCACACATTCGGTTTAGTGATTCTAACATTGTCGAGATAGAAGCTCCCGCGTCCTTTGTTGTTGATTCTGACCATATACCCTGGAACTGATGTCGGAATGAGAGAGCCGGTTGGTATGTGTTCGAGGTAGTCGAAGAGCAAAGGCTTAGGTATGGAATGACGAAGCACGAAATCGGAGACATTATTTGTGGGAAGAACGATCCTCGACAGCATCCTGTCGTCGGGCATAAAGAAGGTGAGGTTGCCTCCTAGCAGGATGGGAGGGGCCATGTTTATGAGCATGACGAAGGAGAAGTAATTGGCTTGTTTCATCTCTTCAATTGCGACAAGAAGGTGCGGGTTTCTTGGTGAGTTGGATCGGGCAGCGGCCGATGAATGCTTGTTGAGTGCCACAAGAAGTATAAACAAGGCTCTGAAGGTCGCCATTCAAATTCTCTTTGACACCTGATGGATGGAACAACTGATGCAAAATGGGGTCACTTGCTCTTATCATGGGACATTGGTAACTGGTAAGTACTTGTGAACTTCATGGAACGAGATTAGCTAGGACACGCATCTCCGCGCCTCAACAGCACATTCTCATACCTCCCGCATGTTTGTACTTCTCCAGTCGAATAGCATTTTTTAGGTGAGCAAGAGGTTTTTCTTCCTACTATCAGAAGCAATATTTGCATGTTGCCATAGCATATGCAAACATTGAATCATGTTAGCATCGTCCGATCGTCGTGAGCCATATAAGGCCCACGCGATCCAATAAATAACATCAGCGTACGTGCTCTAAGATGCACCAGATCATCTTCTATTAGTATTCTAGGAATTTCTCATTTGAGAGTTTCCTAAAGTAGATACTGAGTTAAAGTAATTCCATATTGGACGTGTGACTGTAACTTCAATTTTACCCTAGTGCCTAGGATCCACGGGTGACAGCAGTATTTCACGAACTTCACCTGATTTACTGGCAATTTTAACTAATATTATGAAACGAAGGACAGCTTCAACAACTAGATTGGTGCAGTTCTTACAAGTAGCATTGTAATACAGAGAGCCAACAAAAATGCAAATCATAGCCTTCTTGAATCAGCATCACCTTCTGGTTTCAATCACAGCCTTCTTTATCGAACAAAATGTCATCAGCAGAATATAGCTACGAAATGGATGAGTCAGTGCTTCCCTAGAAATTATCCATCCAGTATTGCAACAAGTTCAAAGACAAAGGAAATGCAAACAAAACTTGTCATTTTCCTTGTAAAGAGCATACTCTTTAACTAAACATTTCCTCTAACAGAATAGAGGCCAACAGTTGTAATTACGCTATACAAGCAGCTGAAATAGGTGATAAGCAAAACCACGTCGATGGTCATTCAATACAAACAATGAACAAGCATATCTTGTCCACTGTCCATATTTCTATGCCTAGCCATCTAAATGCCAACTGCTCTATGAACAAAGTTCAAACGGGCATAGGAAATGGAACATACCCCCGTCCTTGTCAACATGATCATCTCATTTAAAAAAGAATGGAGTAATGTCACTAAACAGATAAAGCACATTAACAAGAATAACCTATCAGGGAAACTGGAAAGAGCCACCGATTTGGGTTGACCCAGCTGGGGGGTTGATTGCCACCCAAAGAAGTGATATGGTGATTGCAATGAGTCCTGACCAAACGAAAACAATGGTAGGAGTTCGCCCACGTCTCCCCATGAGCCCCTTCGCAAAAGGATACAGATGAGCCAAGACCCAAAAACTGAAGAAAACTCCACCTATCAATTTGCTCCATTGAGGAATCGTGCTGTAAATTGTCCTGCTAAACCCAACCGCTATAGCAATTAAATTTGTCATCATAATAGTAATTGGCGGTATCATCAGGGACGTCCACTTTACTACGTAGAGATCAGCGAACTCATCATCAATATCATCACCACCAGACTTCGACGTAAGTGTGAAAGAAATTTCAATCCCAGCAACAACTTTCAGTAACCCCTGAAGCACAGCAGCAAGGTGCGCACTGGTACCGCCAATCAGCCAAAACTGCTCATTCCGCCACCACTCTTCTAGCTCAATACCAGACCACTTAATCTCAAGCACCGCAAGCATGCACAAAGTAAGGGTGATGGTCAAGAGGTAGGTTAGGAACGTAACATTCAACGTCTTGACGATGAACTGGCCCGAAAAGAGGGAAAGGGCAGGGAGGAAGCAATAGACAATCAGGAAAATGGACGTGAAGGGGTATATACCGACGTTAAGGTATGCTATCCTCTGGAGAAGTTTCATTCTTGGGCTAGCCAAGAGGGCATTGTTGCGCGAGAAGAAAATTTCAACTGAGCCAGTGGCCCAGCGAAGGACTTGATGGAGCCTATCAGTAAGATTAATAGGAGCAGTTCCTCTAAAGGCGTCACGCTTGGTCACACAATAAACTGATTTCCATCCTCGGTTGTGCATTCTGTACCCAGTGACCACGTCTTCAGTAACTGAGCCATAAATCCATCCTACACGTTGCCCCCACTCTGTCTTATCCTCATACCAACAGGATATAACACTGATTGCTTCTGCAACGGTAGATGCATCGAGAAGTTCCCTAGGAATGGTGAGCGCACCTGGTGGACGACCATTCTTCACAGCAGGGTGATCTGCAAGGGGACGACCTTGGAATTCTGCCACTGGTATCGAATCAATCAGGATAGTTGAGTTCCCAAACTTCTTAGGGATTAGGGAGAGGTTCATCTCTTCATCATCAGAATCACCCATTCTTAAGGCCCTTTTCTCTTCTGAGGTACTAGCCACCTTTTTGCGACGGCCAAAGCAGCAGCTACAGCAACCAGGATGATGCTCTTTTGAACGTGGGGGGTCAAACCCATAAAGAGCAACCCTCCGGAAGAGGCATCCTGTTCCCACATAGACAGGGCCTTGAAGCCCATCAAGGGCTCGCATATTCACGTCAAAGAAGACTGTGTTGTGATTGGCATACCGATCGGACGGATCAATACCCTCAAATCTCTGGGGAAATTGGACATAGCAAATGCGGTCCCCTCCTCTGTCCATCATGAAGCACATCCCTTCCCTCAATGCCTGTGAGTTGTAGATGTAGTGGTCACAATCAAGGTTGAGAATGAAGGGGCCATTAGACATAATGGCTGAGGCACGAACTAGCGCATTCATAGCCCCTGCCTTTTTGTTGTGATCATAGCCAGGACGCTTTTCACGAGACACGTAAACAAGCAAGGGAAGGCGGATATCAACATCAGTAAGGTTTATTATCTTAGCATCATCAGCAACGCCAAGCAGTGGTTCGTCACTTGGCGGTTTTAACATCACCTGCATCATTAATAGAAAATCATCAGCCTCCAGTGATGTAAAGACTAGTTGTGCCCACAGCCTTGTGAGCAGACAAGGTCCATGCATCCTTGAATGATCAAGTGGAAGTATAACTGGATTACCTGTATAATACCAGCGTGGTCACCCTTAGAGTGCTCCGGTCCAGGATTCATCCAAGTCCCTGGCCAGTGTGTTCCATCAGCCATCCACGTCGCTTTTGGAATCTTCAGAGCCTCCACAGGTTCATCATCTCTGTTGTTTCTCCGATTCTTCATTGCCTGGATTTCCTCCCTAGCATGATAGGCATCAGATCGGCGGCGGATTGACTCAGGCAGTCCATTGATACGTACCTTGAACTCATCATATTCACGCTTAACCCGCCTACGATCTTTGACAAAGTCTTCCTTGACTTTATTTTTGTAAGGATCCCTTTTCAGGTTGAAATATGATTCCGGGTTCCTAGGCTCTATATTATGCTTTCGACAAAAAGGGACCCAAATATTTGCAAAACTTGCAGCTTCTGCCATGGCCTCAAAGGTTAGAAGTGCACCTCCATCATCAGAAACATAGCAAGCTAGCTTTTCGACTGGGTAATCGGCAGCTAGAATGGACAGGATAGTGTTTGCAGTGACAAGAGGCGGTTCTTTCTCCGGATCAGCAGTTGAGACGAAAACATCGACTCCAGGTAGGTCAGACTTCCCAGTGGGATTATTCTGGCCAGGAGTTTCAAATTTCTCTTTCAAAACATTAAGATCCGTAGATCGATTAATTGGGCAGAGCTTGGGAAGTTGGTCGAGAAGCCAAGAGAAAGCAAACCAAATCTCACAGACCACAGACATGCCCCACAGCCAAACGGCATCATTGTTTTGGTTACTAATTCTCCATTGCAGAAAAAGCGCAAGAACAACCATCCGAACAACAATGAGAAGCCTGCGTGCAAATGATAGAAAGATTCAGAATGTTGAACTGAGATGATCATTTAGAAACAACAATGAAATGATTTGTCTGCGGTTCATTTCATTTTTGAAATTCTGGTTCTTATCATGCGCTCACTTCAATAATGCTCTCGGCAATGAGCTGAAATGTATGATCGCAATGAGCCAATATGTATGATCGGTGGCTCTGCCTCGTGAATGTCTAGATATAATATATGACGGCCACCGTGATTCATAGTCAATCGCAATGGGTTTCTTGAAGGCACTCATGATATTGCACGTCCATGTAAATCCATTTCGTGGTATAAAACAAAACACGGACGCATAGACAACTTACCAATCAGATATTAGAAAAAATTTGATTTCATAGACAACCACTAGCGATCTAAATCCCATGAAGCAAAGTTATAAAGCATGAATTTTGGAAACGACAAAGTACCTATATGGGCTGAGAACAGCAGCAGGGATCTTGAGTTTCCTAGTCAGAGGCCGCCATGGTTTGTTCATCAACTCAGTCGGCTCCACCACATCATCGTCCTTTCCAGTAAAACCCCCATCCTTGGGCCATATGGCATTTCCATATCCATATGTGCCCCTTGTTTCGAACAACCACCTGTTATGATCAAAATCACCGGTCTGGCTCCTCATGAGAACAGATTTTGTTGATTTCATCAGTGACAAGCGCCTTTCCATCTTGGACATGCCACCAGGTGGTGGAAGCGGAAGGGGACGCCCATTATCCACTGCAATCTCATCCAAATCTGTGTTCTTATAAGGCTCCTTACATCCTGGGCAGATCCCACCGCCCGTCTTCACCGCATCAATGTAGCAATCACGGCAAATCTTGAAGTCACATTCACAAGGGAGTATATCCATGCCCCGCTCATCGCTCATCACCTTGGCATCGCAACCAGGGATTGCACAAGAAGATCCTTTGGCGCCAGCCATCTGGGGATGACTAGCTTCGGATTCGATGACCTTGTCCATCAAATGAGCTCGAGTGACGCTATTGAATCCGCCGGTAAAGAGAGAATTTGACACATACTGCTCCTCGACCTTCTGTGAGATTGATGGATCCATCGGTTGATTATCAGGGGTGGGAGGGATATGTACAGTATAGTTCACAAAATCAGCACTCCCAAGTTCGCTGTCGAGATCATCCCTCGAGTAGCTGACATAGCGCCCCGATGAAGTTCTTCTGCCAAAGGTGACGGTAGGAGGCAGTGGAGGCTTGATGTCAGCTGCCTCTGAGCTTTGAGATAAATTCGATCTGCTTCCCCTGAATGATTTCGATGCCATGATTGCTCACTGCTACAGAACTACGAATAAATCCTGCAGCGATGATTCAAACAGCACTTCATCAACACTACTCATATATAAAAAATGCTGATGCCGATGAAAACGACCAAAACTCATAAAAAGGTAGTCCCTTTTTGGGGAAAACAGACCAGATGAAAATGGTTGAAGCCCGGTATCTAGGTGAAAATCCTCAAGCTAACATCTTTTCTCCTTCTCTTAACTGAAGGAGTTGCTTCATGGGCAGTTCAAACATAAAGGCGAGAAAATAAGCGAAAGCAAAAGAGCTCAAGCCCGAAAAAGTGATCACGCGATATTCCACTCAGACATTGTCCCTAGGAACCGAACGAGACCACCTTAGAAAACGCGACCGCACAAACGCGTGAAAACGAAAGAACACTTGATACGAACGCCCAGTTCCGCAATTTACGGCAGCCGCGCAAAAGGGTCAACTCAACTCACCTTGAAGGAGGGAAGATCGGGACCATGCCCGAAAGGAAGGACCCAGAAATTATCAGATCCAGGCGATGAACCGTACCTTGGAGAGTTACGAGCAGCGGCGAGGGCCAAGATCTGCTCGGGGTCGGATCAGAAATCTTGAAAGGAGGGGTCTTTTTGTCGCTGCTGCTGACGAAGAAGAAGAAGAAGAGTTCAAACGGAGAGATGTGAACTCTAGCTGTCTCCTTCTAGGATTGCTGGCACAAAAGGGAGTGTCGTAGAGGGAGATGGACCGAGTCGTGAGAGAAACAGCAAGCACTACTCGGTCACACGACCCAAGCCGTAGTAGTGGATAAAAAAGAAAAGAAATGGCTTTAAGACAAACAGCAGAGGAGGAGGAGGAGGAGGAACAGGTAATCAGGGGAATGGGTCTCTTTTTTTTTTTTGTAGTCCAGCGGAAGAAGCTTCTCAGATTGGGTGCGAGAGGGAGACAGAGGAGGAGATGGGTTTTCTTTTGGGTCGCCGGCTCAGACTCAGGGTCTTGGACGCAGAAAAGGAGGAGGAGGAAATGGGAAAAGAGAAGGCCTTTTTCGAAATTTTGAAAGAGGGAGAGAGGCTCACCACTGTATGTGTTTCTTTCAATGTGCGCATGAAAAAGAGCGAACGGAAAGGAAGGAAGGAAGGTCATGGTCTGAGGGTATCGCTGGCGATGCAAACTGGGTCCTGTCCGTACCCGTTAGATTAGTCCAGCTTTCGAACAGGATAGCGACTTTATCGAAGTCGTCCGGCTTTCGAAGGCGTTGCCTATGCCACTTGTGACCGTTATGTGTCGACTCTCTCTCTCTCTCTCTCTCTCTCTGCCGGTGTAACCATCGCACCGATTTTTCCCATAAAGCTTTTTAATTTCTTACACATGTTGTGCTCTTTTTTTCTTTTTCTTTTCCCTTTTTTGTCTTCTTTTTTTTTGAGGCCATGGTAGGCATGGCGAATACGCTGGCCCGACCCATTGTCCTGGACATTGTAGGTAAATGGCGTGTTTAGCCAGGTTGACCCACGTTTGCCAAGCGAATAGTGCTTAGGCACAACAAGCACGACCGACGTGGTGCCCCAATCTGAAATGACCCGACAAGTCACGAGCAGTGCCGAGCGTAGGCTAGGTTGGCCCAATTCTTTTATAGTGGCGCTTCCGTCGATTAGACTAGTGATTGCTGGCCAATGAATCGATTGTTAAATCGCTCTGATTCGGTAGGCGTTGGGTAAAAAAAAGACCATCTTATTTCGATGCGATTAAGAATGTTAAATGGTTAGAATTAGACAATTGCAATTGTAGCAAGGCTTGTATGATTTTATTTTATTGTATTTAAAATTAACATTTATGTTTTCTCGCCAAAATCTAAATTATAACTTAAATTTTTGTGGGATTTTGCGTGTTAACGTTGAGTTGAGAGGACGAGAGTGATGAACATAGGTTCGCCCAATCTACCAAGAATGGGATAACTGACATTTGCACAAACGATGGGCCTCAGGTGTGCTTGGTTGTATGAGGAATGTCTGTCTTGGGTGTCGAAATGAACTTAGTAGTGATCCGGTCACACGAGGGGGAGAGAGGGAAGGGTAGTAATAGAGTTTTTGGGCAAACGCGTATTCCACGCAGAAGACCAGCTCAATTTCCAGCTGGACCTGTCCTGCCTCCCTCTTTTCACATGCACGAGACTCACTCGGCTCATCTCATTCATTGACACTTTCGTAAAAATTTGAATCACGGAGCATCTCGCAATAACGTGCGACGAATCATGGGTCGTGCTGAGTGGCACGCCTCCCACTCTCCCCCACCTACCGCCCCCACCCCTCAATCGGTAATGTCAACCCTCGTCAAAGAACCGCACAAGATTTGTCGGAATTCAGATCCATCATACTCCCTGTCCCAAGTATCTCAAATCTACACCGTAAGCTGGCCAACCAATGCGAATTGACCTGTTCCGATTGGACCCTTTCCATCCTCAGATACGGCAAAGCCTTCTTCATTTGCAGTTTCAACAAGAGTCGGGTATCGTTCCCCGGAGCCCATGGATTGATTACCACATCATTTTAATTGTTTCATTTGCCAACAGAGGCACCTGGGCGTCGTCATCATCGAAAAGCCTTTTATAGCTAATTAGGATTTTGCATATGAAGATAGAACTGAAAAGGGTGGTTGGTGGGTGCGGTTTCTTCCAACCCCCCAAACAGCAGTCCAATAATAAGGCGGGGAAAGCGTGAGGAATTGGGTATTTTATGTCATGGATGGGAAAGGGGACGGTAATTACGCCATGACATGCGCATTGCGCGGAACCCACAAAGGAATCCTTCCTTAATTCCCTCTCTCTCTCTCTCTCTCTCTAACCCTCTTCCCCCATTATTTTTATATCTCTCCCACAGAGTCTTCAACCACGCAGGCCCCCCATGTGCAAAAGGTTCCAATGAACGTTGTGGCGAAACCTCGGATCCGATCCGATCGGACACGCTGCAGGCCCGTGTGGGGCCCCACAACAACGTGATCAATCCCACAATCCCCCCATCACATCTTACATGCACCCCACCTGCTGTATTTCTCTCTTATTAAAACAACACAGAAAATTCCACCCCCATACGTTTCAATTAAACTTGGACAGCCCGTCCCACCGCCTGCAATTTTTTTTTTCGCCCTTTCAACTTTAATCATTGATGATCTATAATTATAATAGTAATAAGAAAGGAACATACATAGAGCAGAGTATGCTACCGAGTCAGTTTGCTGGACAGGATCCCACAAAATCATACAAAGCTAAACCCTAAACTCGTGGTCCACATTTTACCGTTCCACCATGCTCACTCCCCAATTTTCTTCTTCCTTTTCTCGTGCTCTATATCCAATTAACGCATTGGAACAGCAAAATACAAAGACCAACCACCCCGCATCTTGGGAAAAGAATCGTACTTTTTGAGTCTATGCTGAGAACCGAACCCGTAAATAAATAACAGAAATTCCAATCTATGCGCAGCAAAGCAAGATCTTAAAGAGAACTATACGTCTTTACATAATACATGACGTACCGCCCTGTGCAGACCGCAACTCCAAATGTCAAGCCCAATTCCCAGCTGAAGCAAAGCAGTGGGAGCCTGGGAGGTCATCCACATACTACTGTTCACTGCAGGGACATTGAGCTCGTAATATTGGCCTGCCTGCAGTCGCAAGTGCATATGCTTCTTGACTCTTTCACCACCCGCTGTGATCTCCTCGTGTGTAGCTTAATGTTCACCACCTTACCAGCCATCTGTTGCATAAATAAGCCCCATAAAACTATATCAACAATCAAGCTCCAGCTGCGATTTAATTCTTATTATTAAATGTTCGATTTGTGTAACTATTCAGCAATGTTCCAGATCGGTTGACTCTGCCAGAATTGAACACGAGGTTTTTAAACATCACTGAGATCCCCACCCAATTACAGTTCCCAGGCAGCCAACTCAAGAAGAAATTTATTCTGCACTGACATGTTGTTCCACTTTTTCCATCCACGAAGCAGACGGACCACGATTGTAGAGCAAATATTGCATGTTGCATATATTTAGTTTATTAATCAAGCTTAACAAGATTTGAGCTTAACAAGATTTGAAGAATTTATGGGACCCAGGTCGCACTAAAAAATGCAAGCTCCCATAAAGTTGTGCTGTGATTAGTTTGACCACCGCATCATCCACAACCTTGTCTAAACAAGGCAGAGTTTATTCATACAAGTAGTAGTCAAGCCTTTGAAGTTTGGCACGCTAGGAAAGATCCAGGAGTATAAAATAACTATTGCGAACTTGTCGATTCCTGGCTACCATTTTCTTAGTTGTCCATTCTCATGCAGGCCAACAATAACTAACAAATAGACAGCGTTACTGTCTCATCATACAGAGGCAGACAAAAGAACCTACAATTGCATATGGAATAACAGAACAAGTGAACAAACCATTCTCCAGACCAAGTCTTCAGGACCCAGGGGCTTAGCTGGATTTGAATAGATGAAGTGCCGAGAATGCTGCCAAGATTATAAAGATTGCATCAGCGTCCGCCAATTTGAAGGAGGTGGGAAGGAATAAGAGACTTAAAAACTGTGACGTCAGTAAGCTAATGCAAAAAATTGACTGTACTAGGTGGCGTATATAGGTCATAGGAAATCAATATCAGAAAGAAGATGCTGAAAAAACTGCGCCTTTCATCCCCTGGTTAAAGTTTCTCTCATCTGGGGTAAAGCAACTCCTAAATTATTCACAATAGAAGAGCTGTACTTCTAGAATCTAAATGAAAGAAAAGAGAAGAAAACACTTAGAGGTATCTCCACTCGGCTCTATATCCTAGCTTTTCAAGTTCTTATTTGACGGAAGATATCGCCTGATCAACAATAGAGAGACTCCGTGGAAGAGGAACAGAGTGTAAAAGTGCCTGTCTCTGACTGAACCACCAAAAGAGCAACAGAGAAAATCCACCATGACTCAACAGATGCAAACCTTAGCAAGATTGCTTTGCAATCTTCTGACTTGAGCAGTGCTGACATTTCTGAGATATGTTAAAAGCCAGCCTGGTTGAACAGCATCGCTGGAAGAAACAAATAGAACTATCTGCATGGTAAAGATCAATATATGTTTCAATGAAAACATAGCTCATCCCCCCAAAAAAAAAGGAAATGAAAAAAACAGAGAGAAGGTATAGCACAACCAAACTGAAGCCTACAGTAAGAGACCCACTCTCGAATAACAATTATGCTTTTTCCACCTTTTCCCCTATTGCTAAATTGCATAAGTATTCATCTTCAAGAGTGACACTTCAACAGAACAAAGTAAGGAGACCTTAAGGATGCACACACGAACCTTTCTATAGTCAAGTATCCCTTCGAAGGGAAGCTCCAGTTCATCACTTACTATGACTGGGATGCACCCACTGACAATAGCATCAAAAAGCCGAGCAGATGATGGAGTGTCACCGGCTGGGCTTAAGCAGAAGACAGAACTGGTCATACAACAATGATTCAGCTACGACAATCAAGAGCAATGTACCCATAGAATAGAAGCAAAGTAAGTCTATGCAAATAAACCTTCGCATTCCACTCTGAGCTGCTGCTTTCCCAGCATCTCCAGCAGTTCCCTCCTCAATGACAACCCCCTCCGCACCACTCAGTTCAGCTACAAGTTTAGCACGTATCTTTCCTCCCTGAAAACACAGTATGGGTTGTCACAGCTTAAATATGTAAAAATAGGATAAAGAATTACGGTGTGTTGAATATAACGAGATAACGAAAAAAAGGTAAGGAGAGCACTTATGATCGAATCATTTGCTTTCATTCAAGTGATTCTCATGACAAGGAAAACTCAGTAAGCAAAACCATGAACACACAGGCACACTAAAGAATCTTGAGCTTAATCTGTTTTTCAAAGTCTTTCATACATTTTACTTCATTAACCAGCTTCCCCGTCCTTGTTGGTCACTAGCATGTCTAACAGAAAATTCCATACTCAAGCCTGTAGTTAGGCAGCAGAAGACAAGTGAAACACGCAAATTCTACTACTAATTTTGTGGTTTCTCGATGAAGATAGCACGTGAAAATCCAATAAATCCAATTCAAAAACTGCATTTAACCAATTGAGAAGGCACCGAACAGGTCATATTCTTCAATCATCGACCATATAGGCCCAATTTCCGCAATGGGCCAAGTAAATGGGTAATAAATTGACAAAGATATCTAAATGCTCCTGATATGGCAGCCCTACCTACAAATCACCAAGCCAAAGTGTCATTCACACAAACCAAAGAGGTTATATCCAACTAACTGACCCACCCATACCCAATGCTAAAGCATATTTACTGGACTAAAGAGAAAAACATATAATTAAATGCAGTTGCTAAATTAGTTAAGCAGTTTCCCATATACGTTTATTCATCAGGGATAAGAAAATCCAACCGCATTCCTCTTTAACCGTCCACGGAAAAATAGCAGAGTGGTTCTCTTTGCTTGACTGTCTGACAAGCATTTGGCATCGCATAGATCCACATTTGGTGCATAAGGAAGGATTAGATCCTTTTCCAGTGAAACTTGTCCTGGCTTGTACCTAAATTTCAGCAAAAATACATGTCAGCCACAAAAAGAAGTGGGCAAATTCTTGCTCAATAAGCCATTTAAACTCAATCACTGTATTACCAGTTCCCAGTTGAATCCATGTCGGGTAAGAGCCAAATAGCATTCTTCATATTTCTCCGCACAGACTTAAAGGACCATGGATGATGAACCGGAAGTATGTGATCCCTGCCCTCGGATCGCTTCCAAGCAGGCTGATCAGTTACCCACTTGAGGGCTTCCTACAATTGAAGATTGCAACTACATAATATGTTTCTTCATTCGATACAATCGGAGGCAACACGAGTATGCTGGGAGAAAAAGGGTCCCTATTCCCTAAGCCGGCTGGTTCTACAAAAAGAATCAGCAAACTGAAGAACTTTAACATATCAGTAACACCAAGCTTATATGGAAAACCATCCCAAACACCAGGAGAAAAGATATCACTGATGCTAGTACTCGGAGCAGAAATATTCAAGGGATCCACAGCAGGTTTGCAAAGCATGAAATTTCACAGGAATCAGGATATCAGCTACAAGGTACTCCCAGTTACAGCCACGTTATCATTTCAGGTCATCCATTGAGAGCTAAGAACTAGCAGGCGGCAAATTGAACTTCTGCCCATATAAAATGCTAGGGAAGGCATGATGATGCCAGCGATATATAATATGACGTCAAAAGAAGACAATTGCTGAAGAAAGGCAACATGCAGCAGGGTAAAATATTTTTTAAAAAATAAATAAATGAATGACGCAACAAGAGAACCCACGCAAAAACACGAAGACCGACAACCGCATAAAATGAACGCGCAGAACTTAATTTCGTAAAGCCGCAAAGCGCACTCACACCCTATAAAGGGCCTTGCATTGTTGTTTCTCCATCAAGAAGAAGCTAATTGTGGTGAAGAAAGGAATGTAGAATAGGTCGGCCTCCTCTTGCCTGTGGACTCTGACTACATTCTTCAAGAGCCTGTCCGATTGGGGAGCAATGAGATCTGCCCAAAGCCAGTAATCTATAGAATGCTGCAGACCCGATTAACAAATGTTAGCGAAGTGGAAAACAAACGGGTTCGCCTAGACAAAGCAATATGGGAGGAGCTTCTTACATTACGCCTCATCTTACCAGCAGCAAGCATCAAATTAAGAACAACATGTCAGTTAGCAAAGAATTAACCGCGCACGGGAGGAACGAATGCTAAAAGAGGATGAAGACCTGCTCGATGAGGCGATGCACGGGGCTTCCATTGGAGGTGAGATTGAAGGTCTCCCTGTAAGTGTTCCAAAACAGCAAGAGCAAATCGTCGGTGAATTTGCGGGGCATCTCGTAGACGTACACCCGCAGCGGCAAATCGAGCGGGTAGAGCGGATCTCCCCGCAACCTCTCGCTCTCCGACGCGAAAACCGAGTCGTCGAACTTCCCGACGCCGCCGTCGTCGTCCGCGGCCGGGGTGGCCGTATCGTCGGGATGGCGAGAGAGCGCGGAGGGTGAGCGGTGAGCGAGGAAGCGCTCCAGAGAGATCAGGAACGAGGTCTCGGGCTTCGCGGAGCGAGAAGCGGGGGGCGCCGGATCGCGGGAAGAAGCGGAGAGGGAGGAGAAGAAGAGATAGGCGAAGAGGAGGAGGAGGAGGAGGAGGAGAATGGGGAAGAGGACCACGGGGGACCGGAATCGGCGGTGAAGGAACGATGGCGGAAGATGTTTGCCCGCCATGGCCGGAGGATGGAAGCTAATCTTCTCCAATCAGATCTGGGCGAGGCGAGGAAGCGCGCTGTTCATGTTCTTCCGCACCGCACACAGAGAGAGTGAAACTAGGAACAGTCGCTCGCTCGCTTCAATCAGCACCGGCACCACCATCGGTCATCACGCGGAGAGGGGAGGGCGTTGCGTAGAGGAGAGGGGAGGGCGTTGCGTAGGTGGGCCTTCAAATTTGTGGGCCAGGCCCAGGCCCAGGCCTCCTTCCAGCTCCTTCTCGGTACACCGCAATACAAATGAGGGACGAGCAAAAGAACCGGATCGAACCGACCGGTTCTAGTTCACCCGGGAATTGGTCTGGTTCCCGATTTTGGGTGTGAACCCATTCATTCAGATTGGACCGATTTTTTTTTTTTAAAATTCTTATTTTCCAAATTTCGGATAGACTTAGTTATGCACACTCATCGTTCACGCCTTTCACTCTCACTTCTCTCGGTTTCACTCATTCAGCAGCTCACGTCTCCTTTGTAGCTTGATGCCTCTTTGACTTGGTTCTTGATGATCATTAGAGATGATAATCATGTTTAGCTTAGCACGATTTTGTTCTATTAACATCACTCATGTAGTAGTTTAGATTATACAACAACACTTTTGTGGTAGTCTTGTAGGCAATAGAAAAAAAATGGAGATACGGCTAGTTTCTGGACTCCTTGGGAACCGACCTAGGTCAATCAATCCATTTTCCTGGATGAGTCCATGAATAGATGAGCCGATTCCCGATTTCACAAATCGGCAATCAATCAGAGAATAGTTGATTCGAATCCCGATTCTAGAGTGGGACCTGACCACCCCATAATTGATGATCACCATCTCCATAGAAATGCCACGTTGAAAATCAAAACTCAATTTGGAGCTCCAACGACACCATATTCTCCCAATATAGTCAACAGGAAAATCCAAACATGAAATGTGCAACCAATTGCAACAGCTGTTGTCATCATTCATCGCCTTTACCACCCCCAAAATCAAGAAGTTGAAACGGCGCTCTATCGCGCCTCACAAGGAAATGAGGTCGTCTTGCTTTGCTTCGGATCTGCCCCCGCCTTTCTTACCGAATATCACCTCGTCCAGATCCTCCATCATGTCCTCATGCCATCTTTCCCTCCCACTTTTATAGCTCAGAGGTTCTCGAGTCACAGCGTCTTCCGTCGCCCTACTCGGTGAATCCTGCGTTATCATGGCTGGTCCTGGCTGTGCCGGAGCCGCCGTGGCTGGTTCCCACAGCTCTTCATACTTGGAGAAGACCTTCTGGGCTTCCTCGTTCACTTTCAAGGCTTTGAAGAGTAGAGCCTCGTCATCTCCTGCTGTCTCCGCGATTCTCTGCACGTTGCGCTGAGCTTCGCGACACTGCCCCACCAGTGTGGTTGTCAACTCGTCCTGAAAACACGAGACAAGAGGAGTTCCTGAGTGTCCACATAGACCGACCGTGTTTAATTCACCGCGCACGTATCAACATTATGAAAAGGGCAACTAGCTTGGAAAGGGACGACGAGCGCGCATTTGGCCTAAAGTGACCGACAGCTCCCTGTCTGAGGCGAAAGGGAAATTAAAGTGAAAGCTGTGGATGCTTGTGACGACGAGAGTGAGGATTCGAATTTGATTGGTCAGTGCAGTGTTATGCAGATGCCAATGATATAAGGTAGCATGCAAATGACTGAAGCGTTCTCCTGTTGTGCGCTTAACCAACGAGTACTTCGGACATTTGGAGAGGCATAGTGACAGTTTTACACCCAAAGCTGCAAACTGACCTGCAAAACATCTTGTTTCGCTGGGAGGATAAGACCGTGGCAAGAAGCTCGATACTGTTTCTTGCAACCTCAAGCGCCTCCTTTATATGTTCAGCAGTAAACGTAGGAATGCGCATATCACGTTGCATGAGTCGGGCAAGGGTAAAATCCGGTTCTGAATCCACAACTGAGGCCGGTGGAGTGAAAATAGGCGCCAAACTTTCATCATCACGACCCGGAAAGCAAATGCCCCTGGCCTTTAAGCTCTGAATTTGACAAGAGGGAAAAAAAGAAAATTTGCTCAGCAGGAATAAGTTGGGATATTTCCTCCAAGAGATGGACTGTACTATACTGCGGCTTTCCTTTCCTCCCATAACATTCAGTAAGCGATGCTTCTCTACCTCTATTTCGGGTACTTGACTGAAAGTGCTTCTTCCAAAATTCTAACATCAGGAGCTCATAGACTTTGATGAAACTGGGCATAATAAAAAGTGAAAATCTCTAGGCTCTAGCTCATTCTCCGGTGAAGTTATAATTTCATCGAACCAGAAGTCCACTCAGAGGAAAGCTGCATTATATTCCCCCATTTCCTTTTATTTTATTTTGATATAGATCACCGATACGACTCAACCTCGAGAAACTATGAAAGACGCGTACCTTGTATGTATCTGCATATACAGGCAGGTATCTGAGTTCCCTTCTTGACTCTCCCCAAGCTTCAATCATCTTCAGGGCTTTGTTCTGGTTACTAAATATAGTCTGCGGGTCATCAATTAACTTGACCATGTCGTCAAGAACCCTCTCGGAAGCCACCTCGCAGAATGCCATGTCACAATTTTTGACACAAGTCTCCAGCAAGACCAAAGCCAAGTATTGGATCCTCGGGCTCATCGCATTTAAGCGTCTTTTTACGCCGCGGATCACTTCCCCACGGTCGATCTTCTTGTGATTAATCATGTCGCATACTTGAAGATTCAGGGCCCAATCAGGTCCGTTGAGTAGCTCGGAGGTAGCGTCCTTGACAAGCTTATCCCCCTGGGTGGTGCCTTGGAATAGCTCCTTCACCTTGAAGCTCATCAAGCTCACGCCAGCGCTCATCTTTCGGCCTACTTCAGAACCACTAATCTTCACACGCTCGCCAAATGCGCTTACTTTCTCCATCAAGTTACCACTCATGCCGGAACCAGATGTCCTCAAGGTTGAGCTGAAAGCACAGACATTGAGAAGGGAAATGGGGAAAAGGGCCATCAAAGACGTCACCAAGTTGAGGTTATGAGCAGGAGAATGTGTATACTCCCAGGAAAACATACGACTGTGAAGGACATCAAAGAGAGAGACTACCCAAATACGAAAATAGCTCAGAAAGTTGGTCAGATGACACCATTCAAAGACCCTATATTGCAAAGCTGATGATCTGAGGGCAATGTGAAGAGAAGCACACCAGAAAAGAGCACAACAAAAAAGGAAAGAACAAAAAAAACGAAAAAGGAGCACTAAACAGCAGTTACCTATGGGTGTGCGCAGTGTAATTGATGGTGAATGCGTATGGGGGGCCTAGTGTTGGGAGTGTAATTGAAGGCGTTCCTTCCTTGGAATTTCAGTCGTCGGCCTGCGTTGGATTTGTCTAATTCCACAGATAGTTGACCACTTGACACAAATGCTCCAATGTTGAGTTGGCCCCAGCCTGATCCGTCGGCATCCCTCGTTCAAAGCAAACAAGCAATGGCTCAAACACTTTACCATTCCATTCACAGATACGATGCATTACGACTTGGGAATCCATTACAAGCACAATGAGTGAGAGCATCGAGTTAACAAAGAGCCTTTGTCATTGTTCTCCTCGTGGGGCTCAAAAACACGGCATTTCCTCCCCTGTTTTTGTCTAGACCTCATTAGCGTTTTTGGAAGTGGAGGACACGGAAAAATGTCATTGGAAGAGAAGTTGACTCGAGAGGATATTCGTGATCGGTGATTATATAAGCGTTGATTCAATCTTAGGCTTAAAGAAGGTTGGTGATCTTTAGTTTTTTCGGATCTCTTGGTTCATTCGTGCAACTGGGGCCTTTTGAGTAAAGTTCGAAACTAATGAATTTTGGTTAAATGGATTGGAATAAAGCTTTGTGGTTCATAGTTCCACATAACCACATTAATTACATTTTGCGCCGTGGAACTCAATCTATACGACCAAAGGCGCACGCGTGTCGTATGCTCAAAATTATTCAAAAAAATTTCGCAAAGTCTTCTTATTGCGGAATACTTGAATTGTCTGTCAATATGAAAATATTTTCTTTGGAATAATATGAAGAACTTCTACACCTATTTATGGAAAGAGAAAAATATTTCAAGATTTGACCAATTTAATGCTAGCGAAAGAATGCCGGAAAATCAAATCTGGTATGATCCGCATATTGGTGCAACCATCAAAGCACAGATGATTGATTCAAGAGCTTATTCTACAGACTAGGTTCCATTGCAATGCAAAGAGAAGAATTCGGTTGTTCGCCCAATTTATTGCGGTACTGTTCAAGCTCAAGTCATAAACATGCAACCATGTGTATATATATTCGAATTCTCTAGAAGCTTCCCGAACTACTATCAACCAGCAACACCGAAATCTTTGAAATAGCAAACATCTATGGCCAAAGATACTACCAAATCAAGTTAAGAAACCTTGAGCTGACAGGCTTGCGAAGGGTTCTATAACATCAGCAGTTTTTTGTTGAATTCAAAGGTTCCCTTCAGGTTTCCTTCCCTGCGATTCCTCCTCAGCCGCCACCTTCTCTTGTGTCTTCTGCCCCACTTCCCCTGCTGCCTTAGTGACCCTGCTATATGCACCAGCAACCCATGAGGCCCCGGTCAGCACATAACGGTTACTCATAATGGCAGACCCTGCAGTGCTCGCTGTCTGCTCTGCAGCTGCTATTGCAGACTTTGTCTTCTCCGAAACCTGGAACTTCTGGTCCATTTCCTTCATCTTCTCATTCACCACAGTTGTTCCAGCACTGATTTTTTCACTCAGACCAATCTTTTGGTCTAGAGAAGCAACTGTTGCTGTAGCAGTTGCGGTGACGTGGTGTTTCTCATCTAACGCTTTTGCTCTGTTAAGCGCATCTTTACCTAAGATGAATCCCTTAGCTAGCATGCTGCTTACGACTTCCTCTGCCTTCTGGACTGGAGATCCAGCAGCAGCTCCCTTGTTCTCAGTTGCCTGAAAGTTATTTAAAGTATCCTCCTGTCAGGGAAAAAATTCCTCACAGAAGAAGCATCTAAATCGACCTCTTAAAAGGACAATCTTACAGTCGGCACTGCGGAAGCATCATCTGATTGTTCGTAATCTGGCGCTAGAGCTATGGTGACTGCCTGATCGACAATGGTCGCACCCTATGTATAATATCAAACAAGTAAACTTTAAGCAGCAGAAAAGGTTACCATAGGAGGAGCTTGCTATTGGAAGCTCATGCAAGCAAGGAGTATTAATGGACACATCTGATGATAAGATAGCAAATGGACTTTACTACAGTTGAACTGTTCTCCAGATAAACACTACGGACATCTCTTTTCCTGCTGTCGTAGCTTCTGCTCCAATGTGAAATGTAGTCAAACTGGGGTACCATTTAGGAACATGCATAGCCTTATCTTCATCCTTACATTTGGACTCCAAATTACCTCGATGATTAAGAACCAAATTATTTTATTTCCAGAATTACCGTATTCATGTCATGCTCAACTAGCAAACTGGTTGACATTTCTATGAGATTCACTGGGGGACAAAATTTATTCAAGATGATGACAAGGTATACTCTAAGCATTCAAGAAATTCCCATCCACACACTAACAATACTCCTTAAAGCAACACTTTCCAAATGTGCAACAACAAATTAAACAAATTCGGAGGTATTGAAAAGCTAATAAATACCGAAAGAAGAGCTGCAGTCTCTGCTCCTTCAGGATTCTTGAAAGTAACATACGCCATCTGGCACCGTTCATCATCACTGAAAGAAGATCGCACATTAGAATTGTTTGAGAAACATATACGGAAAATATATATCCAGGCCCTAGAAGGACAGAACTCATGAAATTCACGGTCACATAATTAGAGTGAAAAGGTCATTCCAATGACTTGTTCTCGGCAGCATTTTTTAAGCAGCCAAATTGGCAGCGGCAGAAAAGTTGAAGTTAGGTATGTGATGCTAACAGATTCACAACAGACCTATGCATTTCCACACGATCAATTTCACCGGAAAAAGAGAAGAACTCCCTTATGTTTTGCTCAGTTGCTGTCAATGAAAGATTATTGACTTTTACCGTCCTTATCTGCAATCACATGGGAATCAAATAAATTGAGGATGCGATAGATCAGATAAGAAAAATAATCTGAACAATCTAAAACGTAGTTTCCAAAAGGGGCAACTTGTTCAGAAACTTGAGAATCCTATCTTTGACAATTACATTGCAAAAGTCAGATACCCAAAGTATTCATCAAGAGAGAAACACCTAAGGAAACTCTTGTTAAACAAAGCTGCCCATAAAGCTTGAAGGTGACTCAATTTTTGTCTGAGCTCTTTCAATTATGATATCGTATGATTGCCTTCACTTCCAATTCCCAGGAACTAAAGGGTACTCATTAAAACTTACAAACAACCCCATCATGAGCTACAAGCCTACAACTTAGTGCTAAAAGGAAACAGACATTTTGGGAAGCTTTGATTCGATCTTAGATAAACAGCACCATTGTGTAATTGATTACCAGAAATAACAGGGTTCTGGGCAAGCAACTATTTTCCCTTCTCGATGGAAACATGCCACTAATAACTTTAACTCAGCCACTAGATCATGTATTTAGCAAGAAGTTTATAATTAGCCCAGCAATTGGAAAAGATCTAGCAAAAGCAGAGGAAGGGGGCTGCAACATGAAAAAGCTGGCCTATAGTTGGTGTAACTAGATTCTGTATTTGGATCGTAGGAAACTTCAAGATACAAGTTGTACAGATGAAATCAACAACTTTTATCATGATCCATCCATGAATCTGATCGATAAGCAAATCCGATCTCTCCACCTCAGAAATGGGTGCTCGTATCCGATTTTTGGAGCCCTCCAAATCCTAGGGGTAAGGTTTTATATGGCTCTTACAACAATGACCACCTAGTGAAAATATTTTAACAATGGAAAAGGAGCAATTGGGACGCAGATAAAAAGCAGAGCAAATGAGCACTCACCGCCATGACGTCCTTTGGATTGATTGTTCAATTCGCAGAGGAGAGAGAGAGAGAGAGAGAGAGAGAGAGAGAGAGAGAGAGAGAATTGAGAAATGCAGCATGGAGGAGGAGGAGGAGGAGAAGACAGATATATAGGTTGAGGAGACGCGTGTCAAGGGACGCAGTCAAACGAAACGAGCAAATATATTTCCACCACCAATTTAAGGATTTCCACAGAACGTGGCAGTGGAATATGGGGTATGTGGGGGAGAAGAGACGGCCATGTCAGGATGAAAATGACAAGCAGAGAGAAAGGAGGTTGTGGAGTTGGGTAATGCGTAGTACTTGGCCCAAGTCGAGGTTGAGGCCAAGGCCGAGGCCTGGATGATCGATCTCATCTTTTATGAATAGTCTAAATCCTCTCCAGCCTCACCTCACTCTGCTTCTGCATCAGCATCGGCATCAGCATCAGCGTTAGCGTTAACCACACCCCCAGAAAGGAAGGAACCGAAGCAGAGGACAATGACTCTCCTTTCACTCCTCCCCATCTCGCTCCCTTTTCACACTCAAAAGCCTCGCACCCTTAGTTGCAAAGCCACTCTCAATCTCATCACCGACTCCGATTCCTTCCAGGTCGGACGCCTTCTAGGCAGTTATGGCTTCATCAACATCACCAGGTAATTCTCTCCTCCTCCGCTATCAGTCTTCCCTTCACTCCCTCTTCTCTTATCTTTACTCTGTTCGCTCCTCGGTTGATAGCTATTCGGGCCTCCAATCGAGTTCAAATTCTGGGCAGTTCAAGATCCAGGACGTCGGTGAAGGCAGCGTCAAAATCAGGTGCCACTGCATCCCCCAGCTCTCTCCTCTTAATTACTGGGTGATCCTCTTTCTCACTTGCATGGCAGTCTTCTTTCAGGCTTTACGAAGGCAGAGTTGTCCAGGGTCCCCTCTCTGGCTCTTCTGTCATCTTTAAGGTCAGTGTTTGAACTAGTCCTAAGACCCTGCTAGATGCATTCATCAATCCTTTCATTAAAATCGTCATTCCCACGAATTTGGATGTGCTGTGTAACTACTAACTATAGGTGTATCCTGGACAACGAGCTGGTGGTACTGAGGCTGATATGATGGCTGCCAACGAGCTCAATTCTCATGCCTTCCTTCAGGTCAGGTTTTGTCAGAAACCCAATACCGGGAAAGAAAGATCGTCTGGGATGATATCAAAATTAGCTTGACAATGACAGGGTGTTCACATTTCTATTGATTTCTGTTTTTTTGAAATTGCACCAACGATGCAGAGCAGTCCAAAGGGCATTTCTCAGAATCTTTTGATGCTGATAGGTGGCTTTGAGACTACAACTGGGGAACAGGTTAGTTTAAGTATATCCAGTTCTGCTCAAACGCATAAAATGTCTTTTGGACTTACAACAAGATAGATAGTGTCCCTTCGCAGTGGCTTGCTTTCCGGAATGATGGCATATATAGTGCTGCAGACTATGCGAAAGTCTCCAGTGAAAAATTATCAAAGAGCCGATCTCTGGGAGTAGGCATGTCATGGAACTACTTTGAACAAGAAGAGATAGTCAGACGCAAAAGATTCTTCATTATTAAGCTTCTGCAAGGTGCTATGCTCGGTCTTGCTTTCATGCATGAGCGTGAAAGGTTACATCAGAGTCTTGGTCCTTCTTCGGTTGTTCTCAAGTATGTTTCTGGCTGCTCATTCTTTATTTTTTAAAATATGCCTTTTAACTCTTATGCTACAACCACTAAGTCCTGGATTGCATTATGAGAATATTCTGCTTGATTAATGCAGTACCATGACTGAGAGGGATGCTGCTTACTTGGTTCCAAGACTTCGAGATCTAGCATTTTCTGTCGATATCAGGTATGGTCAAGTCACTTGCTAATATATGACCCGTCATCATGCAAAAGGCCGATGCTCATGTTACTGGGCTTTCATATTCTGCTAATTGAACTACTGCAAGGATTGGGAATCCTATGAACACGAAACTGGATGAGCACTAGACTTTTTCTGTTTGCTTTAGGTTTACCTTTTTTCTTGTCATGCTTTTTTTCTTGATAGGATTTGGTTTGTCGAATTCTATCATTTTGTCCTTGAAAGATCAATTTGTTCTTCATCATCCGATTAACTTTTATGCTAGAAGTTGAAAATTGAAACGTTGGTAGCTTAGATGAAGGAAAGCTATGTACCCAAGAACTGTGATGCCGAATAGTCCCAAGTTCCTAGGGGCTTCCTAGTTATTGCAATTAAGTTTGCTAATTTATGTGTTTATGTAACTTTATCAAGTCTTGCAATTTGGTTTGGTTCATAGTCAATAGAGTTCAGATTTTTAACAATGATTTATGATCTTAGTATCTGGCAGACAGCAGCATTCTCTTGGTTAATTTTATGCTGATCCGCTGTGGTCTAGGTACTCATACCTAGAAGAAGGTCGCGGAATGCTCTCTGAACAACTTTGGAGACGTGCAGCTGCTGCTGGTGCCATTACACCATTTGAGAAAAGAGCCTTTGCAATAGCTGATGACATGTACTTTTTCGAAATTTTACATTCTTGGATTATTTGCCATCACATAATTGTGACTTGTGAGTAATTATCTTGTAATTCCTGTTCAGATATGAAGCGGGTCTTCTTTTGGCTTACCTGGCTTTTGTTCCATTTTGTGAATCAGGCATAATTGATAGCCTCTCTTTGCAAGTAAGAACTAATTTCTAAAATTTGTTATGGGGGCACAACTTTTATTTGTTT
Organism: Syzygium grande; assembly: GCA_024733475.1. Lineage (NCBI taxonomy): Eukaryota > Viridiplantae > Streptophyta > Magnoliopsida > Myrtales > Myrtaceae > Syzygium > Syzygium grande. Next base: position 201,645 of record JAMXDD010000010.1, on the reverse strand, counting down.
TTGTATGTATGTACATGCCATAAAAAAGAAAAGAAAAGTTTTATATATGTTTTTTCGGCTCAAATCCACATCAGAAGATACATGATTGATGAGACATGGGAGATTCAACACACGATTAACGTTAAATGAGAGCATGCTTTTGTATGATTTGGCTTTTCCAAAAAGTAAAGTGAAAGGACTTATGATTGAACCTTTTGCTTTATTGCGAGGAAACTTGTTTAGTCAGGTAAATCTTGTTTTCTGGCCTCTGATATCTATGCATATATAAAATGTGTTGCTTAAGGTTTCCCCTTAAAAACCAGACAACTAGATTTGTTAAGTAAAGTCAGGAGAATAGTATTGAAATGTTTAATAAGGTTAACTCTGCATCACTATGTTTGGGGTTCCCTCATTTACATCTTGCAATACACAGCTAATAGCTGCTAAGGTTCTGTTGAACCTTGATTTTGCAGAGGCTACTGGAGAACACTTTCAAACTAGATATTGAAGCCACAAGAGAGTATGCTTTATACTCCTAAATCTCTGGTTGTTTTGGATGTATATTTGCATGCGCTAGAAAGAAGTGCTGCAGCCTGAAAGCGTGATTTCCATTTTGTGGAATGTTGATTGTGGATTGGTTTATTTCTATTTAGTATTTATTACAGCACGCTTTGTCTTGATGAAATACATACTGATGCTGAGAGGTTTTGGAGCTTTGATATGTGAAATGATATCTGTGGCAAACCAAGCACTTTTTTTTTTCAGCTTTTTCAGATAGCATGTCCTTTTCCCCGCATGGATGAAAGAGATGACAAAATTTGTCAGAGACTTTGATGATTTCTCCATTCCGTGTGATGGGATTTTGGGCTTTTGTTGGGGAACTGGCTGTAGTAACTATATAAAGATGCTTGTTTTTGTTGTGAGAATTAGCTATTGTCCTGTATTCACGAGTATGTATCTTCACGGTCTTATTCATTGTAATTTCCTATATCTTTCTTTGCAGGTATTGTTTGGCAGATGACCGCTTATTAGAAGCCGTGAAGTTTCTTGATCTAGGCGATGGAGCTGGTTGGGAGTTGCTTCAGGTTTGATTTCTCATGAGGAAATTATATTAGATATTGATTTGGCGTTTCTTTCGAATTGACATTGGAACTGGACGAGATGTTGGGTGTTTACCGCAGGCTATGCTCAACCCCGACTATCGAAAACGGCCAATAGCAGAAGCTGTAGCAAAGCACCGATTCATGACCAGTGCTGTTCTCTGAATGTGGAATCAATGATTCATGACTGGCGCCGCTCTGCAATGACGTGCAAGTGGAGGAACTCTATGTTATTATGAACTATTCTGCCTAAGTGCACCTTCATCCTCTGGCCTGGGATAGTGGAATTGTAGTCTCAATTGCAAAGCCTGTGTGCCGACCCAACAGATTGTGCTGTTGCAAAAAGACAGAGACTGAACTAGAAAGAAAGTCGAACTCGCAGATCCCAGAAGCCTGATGAGCAAAATCTAGTTGAGGGGGAGGTAAGTAAGTCGATAATATACTTTTCTGACTAGGATATGGAACACACTCTAGGATTATTTTCGAATAAGATAAGGAAAGAAATAGCAGCAGTATAAAGAGAGACGGCGATCACGCGTCGTTGGTGATTGTGGAAAGTGGTGGAGAACTTGAATACGAAGCTTTTGACAGATTAGAGTTCTCCCAGAGTCTCCTCCTCTATGTAATATGCGACTCTCTTGTTTTCATCCGCTGTGTCAGCTCGGTGAATATCGATTATCCTCTATGAAGCATGCTAAGGCTCCGCATGGTAACTTGCCTTGCCAAATAGTGTTTGATTCTGTTTTTTTTTTTTCAAAATCAGTTTGTGAATAAAAATTCGTTTGTTTAATTTTTTGATTTTGAGCACAAATTCTTGCAAATTTATGTTCAGAATTAGTTTTGGAGCAAAATCAAGAGTAAAAAAAAAGTAGTGATTCTGGGAACAAAAATGAGAATTAGTTTTTTTTTCTTCTTTTTTTTCTTGATTTTTAATATAACTTCTAATGTCCGGCGCGAGGGCCACCCTCGCTGTATCTAGCGAGATTAAAATATTTTAATAAAAAAAATTATTAATAAAAAAATTTTACCGACCATGGCCCGCGACTAGGTCATGACGAAAAAAATAAAAAAAATATTTTCAATACAAATATTTTTTTTATTAAAATATTATTAATAAAAAAAATTATTTATAAAAAATATTTTTTACCAAATGATTAGGCCATGGCAAAAAAATAAAAAAATAATTTCAATAAAAATATTTTTTTTTAAAAATATTAAATAAAAAAAAATTATTTATAAAAAAATATTTTTTTAAAATTTTATATAAAAAAAAAAAAAAAAAATAATTTCAAAAAAATATTTTTTATTAAAATTTTATTAATAAAAAAAATATTTATAAAAAAAAATATTTTACCCGCCATGGGAAAAAAAAAAAAAAATATTTTGAATAAAAATATTTTTAAAAAATTTATTAATAAAAAATTATTTATAAGAAAATTTTTTACCCGTCATGGCCAAAAAAATAAAAAAAGTATTTTTAATCAAAAGTATTATTAATTAAAAAATATTTTACCGGCCATGGCCAAGAAGAAGGAGAAGAAAAAAAGAAAAGAAAGAAATATTAAAATACTTGAAATGTTATTAAAATATTATTAATAAAAAGAAATTTTATGTCGTTACCAAATGCATTTTTGTTCTTTTACTATTTTAGGAATATAAATTTTGGTACTTCTACTAAACGCCTTCAACGCTTTCAAAATCGGTTTAGTGCACAAAATAAAAAAAAATCATTTCCCCTTAACTGCTTTTCGGGTATAGAATGGTTGCCATGCGCAACCTAAGTTAACAAGACGAGGGAAGCGATGCCTTGGTGTTGCTGGATTCTCTCAAATGCTTCAACTTTTCTCAATTTATACATTTTATTGCATGGATTGAGGAAAGAACGTAAATTTGTGCATGGAAGAAGACGCATCTCGACCGTCGCTCATGAGGATGACCGATAAGTGATTAGGATGTTTCACGACTTTCATCTTATATGTAGACAAGATTCATGTTAACATACTTTCACTAAGTCAAGTCTCGCACCAAGTAAACATCGAATCTTAATTGCGCGACTGACTGCTGTTATACGATCTATATGCTGTGTCTATGAATGCATCTTTGCATTCGAGATGGGTTGCCATTACATGGCCGAATTAGCCCCTTTTGGCGATGAACAGGAGCTGAGTCCTACGGAATTGATGAGATCAGAATTCCAGAATGAGAAATGAAGCTCACTTGACTTCATGTCGGAAGGACAAGAAAATACGACGGGTAGCTCTTCAGCCAACTCAACGAACACACCTGAAATTGCCGTTCCTTCGGACATCCTTAGCTTCTGGTAGAATTAAACTCGTTGAGATTAAAAGTTGCACGTGATATAAAAACCGGTCTTTTGCACTAATAAGATTCTCAACTTCTTCTCTTGGGTTTGATCTGAATCCCCAAACCCACTTTTTGCTTCACGGGACAGATCCTTCTCTATTCTTTTTTAATTTTTTACACTCTCTCTTTCATTAAAATCGCAAATTTTTAAGAATGTTAGAATATAAAAAATTTCTTCTTTATCAGAAATTGTCAGGGTGGATTTTAGTGATGTACGAACATTATTAATATATTAATGACGAAACGAATCCAATGGAAAAATTGCAAAAAATAAAATAAAATAAAAGAAAACTGGGCAGGAAAGAACTAATATACTGGCTTTTTGCAATGCTTGATGGGGATGTAGGCAGGGAGGTCCGTTGACGAAGCAAGCAAAACTCAGCAAAACGCAGGAACAGAGCAAGGCGAATTCCAGAGTCCAACTTCCAAGTTTCTTCATCTGCCCTTTGGGTTGTTCGTTCACCCAACAACAACATGAGCAAATTGTTCCCTACCGTTTCTCATCGATGAGGTAAATCGTTACTGTCTGATCTGGGTCGATCCATTTCGCCCTAAATTTCTCGTTTTTCGGCTCCAAGAACTCAGCTTTTTGTCTCTGTCTCCGATCTTGTTCAGCTCATCTTGTGCTCCAGTCCCCGATTCCCATTTGCGGCGTCAGTGTGTGCCCAGTCCGTTTCTTAGCGCTCCCCCCTTTACTGGTTTTGCTCGAATTTCGCGATTGCCTCGCCTTCTCCTGCTTGCAGATGTCTGCTGTTTTGTCTAGGACCAGCTGTTCAGCATTCACTTGGTGGTTTCCGTGAATTCTGCGTGCGTTGTGAATGTTCTTAGGTTCTTTGGTGATGACCATTTTCCTTCGTCGTAGAACTAGCTGTTGTGTTGCGTCAGTGCTGTAGCTTTGATGTTTTAGTTTTTCCCACTGGTTCTCGCTTGTTTTCTTCGTCCTGTTTGGGCTTTGCTTGATGATGGGCTCGTGGTTGGTTACGTGTACGTGGCCACACTCTGTTTATAGAGGGTTACTTCTGAGGCAGTCACCCGTCACTTGGAAATCGATTTGATACTCTCTGAGAAGAAGTAGTTTCTCTATGTGCTGCAACTTTCCTGTTTTAGGCAATTCGGCACTCTGCCTGAAAAATTTCGCCTGGAAAAATAGGTGTTGTGCAGGTGGTCTGGTCCAGCGGTGTTCTGTGCGTGTCTAGAGAGTGGTGGAGTTATGGAGCAGTTTACCAGTTATAGGAATCGCGTGCTGTTTAATGAGACCACAGCTCCTTGCTTCTATACTTTGTGAACTCTTCTTCTGCACCTTTGTATTGTATCGCCCAACTGTACTTTTCACTATGGCTGCCTAATGGAAGTTTGAGCGTAGCTCTTTTAACTGATAAAAAGAGATATTAGCTTTTGGACTATCAAGTTTTCGGCGATTAGCCACATGAGTGGCATGGTTGCTGTTAGAGACTGAAATCTGGTGATTGATGACATTCCTTGTTGACAAAAGAAAAGGCATCTGGCAAGTCACTTTCTCGATTTACTTGATCATTCAACTGTCGCATTTACCTTGTTATGCTATCTGGCTTATCCAGCTTACTTCAAGTATCATCAAATAAGTGTTAATGGCTGCGGTTACCTTTCCGTGCAAATGAATTGTATGGTGCGAACGGTCAGTCAGCCTTTGGTTATCCTCTAGTGTTTGCACCTGCACAAAGGGAATAATTTGACACTGTTTCAACTTACTCATGCGAACCTTCTAATGAGAAAAAAAAAAAAGGAAACTTAGAGAGTAAAAAGTTTTGAGATTTCGAGGAGTTCATTGCAAAGAACCAGTTTTTTTCTTTTCTTTTGCTTACCGGAGCATCTGTGAACTGAATTAAATCATTTGCTATCAGCCATAGAAGTTGCTGGGCCAGAACCATAATTGATGAGTGCCTGCAACCTTGGTACTTGGCATCTGCACATGCTGTGATAGGCAGTTCAGCCGTTGCTTTTAGCCTTTCATTTTCTTCTCTGTGCAAATAAAATACTAAGAGTGTGTTTGTTTGCGTGAAAGAATATTTCGCGAGTCAGTTTTCTGGACTTTTATGAGTTTGGTTTGCTGATAATGATCGGTCAATGGAAAATCTTTTTCAGGAAAAAAAAAATGCATCCTTAAGTTAGGAAAGTGAATTACCCAACTTGAAAAGGGGAAAATATTTTCTTTTATCATGAAGTTTTCCCCATAATAAACACACCCCAAGATCTGTTTGGCTTGTGATGTGATGCTCTACATCATTCCATTATGCAGGGCAGCTGTGTCTCTGGTTTGAACTTAAGATAATTGATACGGTGCTATATTATATTCTATTGCTTCCATTTTACTTATGAACTTGTATATAACCCCAAGTAATTAGAGAGCTTTAAGCAGAATTGCCATGTTGGTTTACAGTTCTTACTGCATGGATGTGGCGGCTGATGGGGCATAAATGGGAAGAGCGGTCTTTCTACAGGTTCTCCACAAATATCCGGTTTTTTCTGGGGATTAAGATCTTGATAGATGATGGTTCCGCTAACCTCTTGCCATCCGACCATAAGCTATAGGCCCGTACGTCCATCTGATCTGGAAATCTTAGAGCGGATTCATGGGGATATATTTCCCATTAGGTAGTTTAGACCCGTAAACACTTTTGTCCTTTGAGATTTTTTAGTGATGTGGATATTTAGATGGAGTGGTTGCTTTTATTAAATGAGCAGTTGGATTTACAGGTACGAATCTGAGTTCTTCCAAAATGTTGTCCATGGACGTGGTATAGTGTCTTGGGCAGCCGTTGACCATAGCCGTGATGACGGAAGAAGTGATGAGCTAATTGGATTTGTCACAGCTAGGGTAATTCTTGCTAAAGACAGTGAGGTACGAATACTGTCATCGGGTGATCATTTGTATTGAAGCTCCTTTTGTATGTCATTCTTCCTCAAGCGTGATCATAGCTGGAAATGGGTTTTGTGTTATGAAGCTGAATAAGATTCTTTAGGGTATTCTAATTTGCCTCAATGGCCTGGAACTGCACAAACATAAGTTTCTGAATTATGATTTTTTTAATTGAAATTGTGCTCGCAGATTGTGGATTTGCTTAATTATAATTCTGCAGATACGGAATGGTCATTAGTCTACATTCTGACGCTGGGAGTGATAGATAGTTACAGAAATCTTGGCATAGGTGGGTTCTTGTACTTGTTCTCCGCGGCTCTTTATCCTGTTTCTGTGAGCACCAAAGGAACTTACTTGCCCGTTCTTTGATGTGCAGCCTCTTCACTTATTCTTGAGGTTATCAAGTATGCCTCCAGCATCCCAACATGTCAGGCTGTTTATTTGCATGTGATCTCATACAATATTCCTGCCATGCACCTGTACAAGAAAATGTCATTCAAGTGTATACGGAAGTTGCCCGGTTTCTATCTGATTGATGGCCAGCACTATGATTCATACTTATTTGTTTACTTTGTGAAAGGCTGTCGATCTCCTTGCTCACCACTGTAAGTTTCCTATGAGCTACATGGGTCTATGATAATTATTTGACAGTTGCTCTTTTGATAAAAGAGTGAATACATGTTCTTCTTCTTGTTCTCCTTTTTTTAGATTCAGTTGGATGGCAGTTTCTTTTGCAAAATTTTTACAATGATCCCTTTCCTACTATGCTATTGTTAGTTTTAACTACCAGCATAGCATTGATGGTCTTGGGTTCTTATTTCTATCAAAAAGATTGAATTAATTAGTCATCTGAGGTGTCATGACACTGAATTTTGAGAGTTGAAGTTGTCTAAAACAAAAACCCAAATACTTGTCCTGTAGGAGGCTTCTCATGGTCATCATGAGATACATACGGATTGGTTTCCAGTCTATTACTGCAAAGCTATGGAATGATGAAAGGAAGGTCGGTAGATGGTCCAGATGTAAAGAAGCTCATTCTCTAATATAGGCGGGTCAGAACAAGAGAATCCTCGAGTCTCAGAGAATTAGGGATAAGTGTATCTTATATGTATGTTTTATCAACCAGTTGTTGGTACTTGACGGAAGGATGCGGATGTATCGTCTGCCTTTACATGTATTCTTACCTGTACATGGTTACAGCTATTGTCATGGTGAGTTGAAATAATGTCATTTCTTCTCTTTTGGTTCGTTTTTATTTTCCAAAATTCGAGGGTGAGATATAATGTTTATTTTGCAAATGAAGGATGTATATGCCTGTAATGAAATCAAATAACTTATTTTTGTTGTGTTTTCCAAATCGTCGTCTGATGATGATTCATACAGTGAACAATGCCGGTGATTTAGATGAAATTTCTTGCCGAGTAATTGGAGTGAAGAGATACGTTCTTGCTAATTGTTGGGGACATTGGGAAAACAGATATGCATGCAGGGAATGCATTGCCCACTCCCCTGTCATGCATGGATTATTGATTGATACGTGCTGTTACAGTTGGCACAGTATCCACTCCTTGTATTTCGGCTCTACAAATCCAATTTGATGACGTGAATCTCTTAATGACACCCCCATGCATGCATGCAATGCCCTGTTCTTTGTCGACTGCCTTATCTCCTCAATTGAACCCACCAGAATTAGACATCCTTGTAATGCTCGATTGTCCATCTTCTTCTAATAAAATAAGTGTTTTAGGGTGAATCCACCAATGTAGGTGGTCGTGCGGTGCGAAATCAGTTGCTCCATTGTCTCTTTACCTAAAGCTAAATCCAGTCTCCCACCATTTATATATATATATGTACCTTTGAAGCCTAAACGTAAGCGTAGTAAGAGGAGACGTACAAGTGCGCCTAATTGAGGGATTTTCAACCATGGCGTCTTCTCTGCCGAAACAGCCTCTACTATTGTTTATCTACCCCATGTTCCTACTGCTCCTTTTGTCCCCTCTTGCGCTCGGGTCCCCTAGAGGGGGCGGCCAGCCTGCTCGGCTTACATACCATGGAGGGCCTCTCCTCACCGGGAATGTCAATTTAGCGCTGGTGTGGTACGGACCTTTCGGTCACGTCCAGAAGAACGTGATCCGGCACTTCATCAAGTCCCTCAACTACAGGCCCCCCCGCGGCGCCTACATGGAGCCTCCAGTGTCCGCCTGGTGGCGCATCATCGAGAGCTACCAGCCAAGGAGGAGGGGTGCGGTGGCTCCCATTAAAGTGAAGGTGGTGCGCCAGGTCACCGACAAGAATTACTCCGTCGGCAAGGTGTTGACAGTGGATTTCATCCCGGGTCTCGTCCAGAAGGCAACGGGCGGGAACAAGAATACCATTGCCGTCGTCTTTGCCGCCAGAGGCGTCACCGTTCAAGGCCTTTGCATGGGCAAGTGCTCCCAACACGGACTCCTTGGTATGTACCATGATCAATCAATCTAGGTTTACGGACTCCAGCAACGTATAAACCTGATTAGTTACCGGATGTGACAAACTGCTGCATATGATGAATCAATAATGCAGGGAGGCAGCCATACATTTTAGTAGGTGACCCTACAACCGAGTGCCCAGGGGCGTGCGCATGGCCATTCTACCCATCCGACTACGGGCCTAAAGGTGTGACATTGCAGCCGCCGAGTGGGAACATGGGTGCAGACGCCATGGTCGTATCTTTTGCCTCAGCATTGGCAGGAATCGTCACCGATCCTTATAACAGTGGGTTCTACAGAGGGTCCCAATTTGAGCCGACCGAATCTGGGACGGCATGCCCTAACATGTTCGGAAGCGGAGCCTTCCCAGGTTACAGTGGCAAGGTCCGGGTCGACCCTGCCACCGGCGGTGCCTTCAATGCTCGCGGGGTCAGTGGCAAGAAGTTCTTGCTTCCTGCGGTTTGGAACCCCAAAACTTCCTCTTGCTGGACTCCCTTGTAATTTCATTATAGGGATTTATTAGCATAACAGCTTTTGGGTCATTGTGAGAATAACAACGTGTTTAGAGCCACAACAATCATGTATTCATTTGCTTTTCTTCTTAATCTATTCTTTCGTTTCAAATTTGTGCACTCGTTAATATCGAAGCTGAGCTATGCTCAAGAAAAAGGACATCAGGTTTACCGAACAAAATACTGAATAAAGACATAGTGAATAATAAATTGAACTTGGTCTCCAGAAAAAAAAAATTTAACTTGATTGAACCTGGTCTACTACTAGATTCAAAACAAATAGAAGAGGTATAGGAAAAAAATGGAAGAAGACAATGGCATTAAGTTAAGGCCCAACCGGTTGAATAAGTAATTATAGAAGGCGAAGCCAAAGAAGAAATAGGAGCACAACCGCCAAAAAAATGAAAGAGTCCGTACGAACAAATTTACATATGAAATTAACGGAGAGGCTCGACCAAGCAACCATCTCAGCTAAGGAGGTCAACAAGGTAAAAGGAGACCAAATCCTAAATATGCAAATGCAGCTCTGACCGGAGATGTTGGAGTAATAGAGCCATTTATGTCTCGTAAGGGACATAATGGAGGAAGCCTATGGAAGAAGAGATTCAAGCTTTGAAGCAAAATGAGACGTGGGATTTGGTGCCAAGACCTAAAGAGGTAAGACCTATATCTTGCAAGTGGGTCTACAAACTTAAAACCTGACCAGATGTGTCAATTGATAGATGTAAGGCATGTTTAGTTGCTTAAGGATTCTCTCCGAAGTTTGAGCTAGATTATGACGAAACCTTTAGTCTAGTGGCAACATTTATTACAGTTTGAGTCTTACACCAGCAAGCAAGTCATGGAAGTTATGGAGGATAGATGTGAAGAATGCCTTATTATATGGAGAGTTAGATCGAGACATATACATGGAGCAACCACAAAGTTTTAAGAGTAAGACTCATCCAAGTTTTGTCTGCAAATTTAAAAAATGTTTTATGGTTTGAACCAAGCTCCACAAGCGTTGTATGGGAAGATCGCAGAATCTCTGCTGCAAAGTGGCTACTAAGTAGCACCAGCAGATTCAAGCCTATTTGTCAAAGAAGAAGGCAAAAGGCTTGTAATAGTACTAATCTATGTGGTTGATCTAATCATCACTGGAGATGATGAGAACGAGATGCATCGAATTAGAACCAACTGCTCTGTGTAGTTTCAGATGAAAGAGCTTCGGAGAACTAAAACACTTCCTAGGATTCTAGGTTGACCAAACCAAGGAAGAGTTATTCCTTTATTAATAAAAGTATGCACAAGATCTCCTAAAGAAGTTTAGGATGCTTGATGGCAAGCCAATCTCTACAACTGCGGATGAAAATATTGAGCTACTTGCATTTGAAAGTAAGAGAATTCAAAGATTCAGATATATACTAGCAAATGGTGGGAAGTCTAATAAACTTAAAATAACATGGCCTAACATCGCCTTTGCAGTGGGAGTAGCAAGTCAATTTTTTAGAGAAACTAGGTAAGCCTCAGCAGTGGGAGTAGCAAGTCAATTTTTTGGAGAAACTAGGTAAGCCGCACTTGGATGCAGTTGCACGCATGCCAAGGTATGTAAAGGGGACATTTGATCTTGAAATTCTCCATTATAAAGGACCAGTCATTATGATACATGACATTCAACTACTTGATATATGTTTCACCTTGGATCCAAAGTAGTGTCATGGTGGAGTAGGAGGCAATCAACAATGTCAATATCAACCATAGAAGTTAAGTTGAGAGCAACAACAATGGTCACTCAAGAAAATACGTGGTTAATGCAGCTTATGGAGGATTTGCATCAACCTATTGAGTACCCCATGGTGCTCCATTCGATAATCAATCAGCCATACAGTTGGCGTGGAACCCGATCTGTCAAGCAAGAACTAAGCATGTAGAAGTATATTATCATTTCTTGCTTAAAAAATTGCTACTGGCAGATATAGGGATGGAGTATTTGAAGACTAGTGATCAAGTTACAGGTATTTTCACCAAAGGCCTTGGCACTACGAAGTTTAAAGAGTTCCAAAGCAACTTGGCAATGATTGCTGGATGCATATTGAGAGAAGAGTAGTAGGTGAGCAGGAGCATTGAAGAAAAAGATTCACTTCTCTTTTCCAAAGAATTCTAAATGTTTCTACGGGGTAAATTAGTTACTAATTTCTAGAATGATGTAAGGGGGGTAAACCACTAATATTTAGAGGATTTAGGGGGAGTGAACCACCCCCTTGTGAAGGTAATGAATAGCCAAGTGTTTTAATTTGTGTTAGTGTGCAAGAAGTTCTCCCAACTAATATCATAAAGAGAGTCTCTAATAAAAAAATGTTTGTTTTCTATAATTGAATTTTCGATCTTTCTCAACATGTCGGCGGTAAGAGCTCGATGGTGGTGCTTGAACGGGTTGTTCCCACCTCCCTAGAAAAGATTGCTCACTGAAGAATCTAACCTTAATATGCCATGGCACTACATATTGTGGCCATCTTGGCCAAGAATTACTCTTAACTACAAATGCCCAATTCATCAATCATGCGGTTCAACATCTTAAAAAAATTTTCCGTATTATAGTGACACATCCATGACCTACATTTTCACCCATGTTGGTTTGGTGTGTTGGTGTCCACATTAATCCTAACAAATCAGCAATACATGTATCCTCGCAGTAGAATCTGGGTCGCTAGGGATTAATCTTTGGGTGAATCCCCGTCCTAAGGGGGAAAAAATTGGCTACGTGTAAGAGCCGTCCATTTCATGTGCGGTGACAACAAGAAGATAAGATAGAATAGAAGTGAAGTGACATGCCACGACGCAAACTCTAAGCAATTAGGCAACGGGTCAATTAATCTTAAGATACGTCCATCAAGTCTTTCACGTGATAACCCGCGCTTGTGTACTAGCATTCTACAATCATTTGGCCCAATTGGCAACTCCACATGTCTAAATATCCACCTTCTCCTTTTCTTCGTTATAGCCCTTCTATTTATAGGGGTGCGGGCATGTATTTACGTCACGGAATCGCACCTAGGGCGATTCGTCTCTTCTCTGCTGCATGCATACATCTGTACACATGGATTCATACATCTACCGTGTGCTCTTGGGTGTCAACCTCTGTGATGTGCTTAGAATGGGCGATGAACAAGTTTCAGTCGTAATGTGCAAGGTGCTGTTTTAGAAGACGTAGTTGGACCGAGTCCGAAAATGCAGTTCCCAGATAGCGAGACCCCAAAGTGCTATCATTTTGGACTGGCGTAGACCTTGACGAGCAGTCGCGATTCCTTTTAGAAACCACTCTCTGTTGGTGGTCGTTGGCCGTCATGTCCATCTCCTTATCTTTCTATATCTTTGACTTCTGTTTTTCCCTAATGTTTCCATCCGCTACCCTATCTAATACTCTGTATTGCCCGACCCCTCCCTCTATTTCGTTCATAAGAATATAACTTTATACACGCACATACACGTATTTGTTTGGTTAACTTACAGAATTCCATTCCGTCGCCTATACTGAAGTCGTTATTTCGGCCTTAAGACTGTAACTCTTTATGCAAACACAGGGAACGCGAGCATCATCTCTTTAAGTTTAAATAATAACAGGGATCGTGTAAGACCTAATCATCATCATTATATTTGTTGGAAATATAACGCGGAAACGACAGGATCTTGCAAATTAAGTTAATGCGAAAATACCAGAAAAATAAACGAGGAACGATAAAGGACACCAAAAAATTTACGTGGTTCGGTCCGAATATCGGTACCTACATCCGTGGGGAGAGCCAACAACAAATAATCCACTATAATCGAAGAATCAGAGTTACAAATCGCTCAAACGCTCGAGTGTTTCCCACACCTAGATTTAAGCCCAAACCCAAAGTGTTTATGAATAAACAATTTAATTGAACAAATAAACTCACTGCACAAATCACCGTGCGTTGAAGCCCAAAGCAAAACACACGCACGCTCAAGAACGTTTCTATACGTTCTGCCTCCTTCGTGCGGCTTGAATACGAGCGTCTCTGTATGTCTTGCTTTGTGCTGCTTTTGGTCTTCGCTAAAAGAAAGAAACCCTCAATTTCTTTTCTTTTTATATGTGGCAAAAAACCCTAAAGCTGCTTCCTCTTTTATCTAACTTCTCTAGCCCCACACGTTTCTTTTGCACGTCCAAAAAGGAAAGTCCTTTACTGATAAGCATTCAACAAATTGACCTGGGCCCACCGAAATAAATATAATAAAATAAAGTGTGCCCATGTTTTGTCTTTTAGTGACCTTCTTTATTCGCGTCTCCGTGAGCCCCTCTCATTCGAAATCAGCCAAATAGGAAAGTGAATTTGTTACGCAGACTTAAACTCGAGACATAAATTTAACAATTCTCCACCTTGGCTCGATGTTTGTAGCCAAGTTATAGTGCTCATCTTCCATGCTGCTCTCCCAACGCCCCGATGGGTGCTCACTCTCTACAGACGCCAATTGTGCTCAAGCAAAGCTTGAGCTTCGCCAAAGGAACAGGCTTGGTTATCATGTCCGCTGGATTCTCTGCTGTCGCAATCTTTTTAACAACAACCATACCCTTTGCTAAGACATATCGGATGAAGTGGTACTTGATGTCGATATGCTTCGTTCGCTCATGATAAACCGGATTATATGCCAGATATATCGCACCTTGGTTATCACAGTGTATATCAACACTATTATCATCTAATCCAAAGTCCGAGAGTAAACCTTTTAGCCATATCGCCTCTTTCACTATAAAGGTCAGTGCCATGTACTCTGCCTCAGTTGAAGACAAGGCAACGTGATCCTGTAAGGATGCCTTCCAACTAACTGCACCACCTGCTAGCGTAAATACGTACCCTGCTAAAGACTTGCGTTCATCCAAGTCACCTGCGTGATCCGAATCCACATAACCAGTGGTCTCACTGCCATTATTGTCCCTTCGGTACACAATTCCAACATCTGCTGTCCCCTTTAAGTATCTGAGGATCCACTTCACGGCTTCCCAATAAGTTTTACCAGGTTGCTTCATGTAACGGCTAACTACACTCACTGCTTGTGAAATATCAGGCCTAGTGCATATCATAACATACATAATACTACCCACTGCACTAGCATAAGGAACACGGGACATATGCTCCTCCTCCTCCTCAGTTTGCGGTGATAACTTATCTGAAAGTTTAAAGTGCATCGCCAAATGTGTACTTACAGATTTCGCTGACTATATATTAAATAGTGCAACAATCTTCTCAATATATTTCTTTTGAGAAAGACGTAAAATTCCTACAGTCCTGTCACGCAAAATCTCCATACCCAATATTTTCTTTGCAACACCTAAATCTTTCATTTCAAATTCAGCACTCAATTGCCTCTTCAGCACAACAATATTAGACATGTTCTTAGCTGCTATCAACATATCATCAACATATAGTAATAGATATATCAAAGACCCATTATCCAATCTCCTATAATAAACACAGCTATCCATATGACTTTTAGAATAGTTCTGACTAGCCATGAAAGAATTGAAACGCTTATACCACTGCCTAGGAGACTGTTTCAGCCCATATAAAGATTTTTTCAATAAGCAAACATGATCTTCCTTACCCGAAATAGCAAATCCCTTTGGCTGCCTCATGTAAATCCGCTCCTCCAACTCACCGTGAAGAAACGCTGTTTTCACATCTAGCTGCTCCAGCTCGAGATTTTTGTGTAGCAACTAAGGCAAGTAAAACACGAATGTCCTCTCGCTGTGTATACCCCTTCACCACAAGTCTCGCCTTATATCTCGCTACCTCGACACCGGGAATGCCCTCCTTCCGTTTAAAGACCCACTTGCTACCAACAATCTTCTGGCTCTTAGGTACTTTGACCAAATCCCATGTCTGATTCCGATGAAGTGATTACATCTCTTCACTCATAGCCCCTAGCCCTGCGACGACTCAGAACTAGCCATCGTCTCAGAGTAAGACGAAGGCTCATCTGTCTCCACCTCGTCACCTACGGTCAATGCATAAGTAATATCTGTATAACCATAACGTACGGTGGTTTAATTTGCCTTTTTCTGTCTACCCGCGGCTATAGTGTCTTTTATGGCTCTGCTTCGATTGTTCATTATCACCGACTTTAGGAACTGCGGCCTCATCTGCAATCTCAACTACTGTTACCTTCGAGGTCTCAGGAGTCTCCACCTGAATCTCCACCTCATTACTGACACAACGATCCTGCATGCCATGGTTGGTTATGTCTCAAGACCCCTCCTTTGAAGCATTGCGCCTCGTCAAGATCACGTCTCTGGCGATTAGAAAACGGGTGATCCTCGGGATGCACCACAGTCGATAGCCTTTCACCTAATGTGCATAACCCAGAAATATGCACTTCTTCGCCCTCGGCTCAAGCTTACCATCACTCGCATAAGCATACGCAGGACATCCGAATGCTCGTAATCTAGAATAATCAACAGGTTTCCCCGACCATACTTCCTTAGGAGTCTTCCACTCTATAGCAGATGATGGAGATCGATTAACTAGGTAACATGCCATATTCACTGCTTCGGCCCAAAATTCCTTGCCTAAACTTGCATGCGAAAGCATGCTCCTAGCTCGCTCTAGTAAAGTTCTGTTCTTCCGTTCTGCAACGCCATTCTGCTGTGGTGTCCCGGGTACTGTGCGGTGTCTCACAATCCCTTCTTTCTCGCAGAACTCGGTAAAATCTTTACCACAGAACTTCCATACCGTTATCGGTTCTTAGGCACTTGATCTGTTTATCTGATTGCTTCTCAATCAATGCCTTAAATTTCTTGAATCGATCAAACATATCAGATTTGTGCTTCAGAAAGTAAACCCATACCTTTCTAGAGTAGTCATCGATAAATGTCAACATATATCGGGCACCTCCTTTCGAAAGAACCGAAGACGGGCCCCAGACGTCTGAATGAATATACTCAACCGGTCGCTTGGTCGAATGAATAGCTGTTGTAAACTTAATCTGACGCTACTTCTCAAAGATGTAGTGCTCACATAAGTCCATCTTCCCTGTCTTCTGACCCTTCAACAACCCCCTATCACTCAGCATCGTCATACCTGCCTCGCTCATGTGCCCCAAACGCATATGTCATAACTGAGTCAAGTCAGAATCTGACTCTCCTGATGAAACTGCAGCAGCCCTGGTCACGGTTTCTCCCAGTAGATGATAGAGAGAACTCACTTTCTTCCCCTTCATCACTGTCATGGCACCTCGAGAGACTTTCAGCACTCCACCTTCAGCGGTGTACTTACACCCGATATTATCGAGTGTCCCCAAAGAAATAAGATTCTTCTTGAGCTCTGGTACATGCCTCACGTCTGTTAATGTGCGTACCACCCCATCGTGCATCTGAATCCGAACTGTTCCTATCCCCACAACATTGCAGGTTGCATTATTCCCCATCAGAACTCTACCACCATCTGCAGTCTGGTAAGTAGTAAACCAGTTCCTATGAGGCGTCATATGATAAGAACACCCCGAATCTAGCACCCATTCGTCTCCTAACGAACCAGTAGTCACACACAAGACGGCCTCCGCATCACTAGTGCTCTCCTCAGCAACGTTTGCCACACTGCTTGTGGCATTCTGCTTGTCACCTCTATTTCTTCGCTTCGGACAATCTCTCCTTATGTGCCCCTCCTCGTGACACTCAAAGCACTTCACACGTCCTTTAGACTTTTTATTGCGTGACTTTGACCTGCTTTTACCTCTGCTGCTACTGGACCGTCGATGTTGTTCTCTGCCTCGAATCACTAGTCCTCACGCTACATCCCGCGCGCTAGACTGTCATCTCGCAACTTCCTTTGCCACTCTTTAGAGAATAATGCTGACTTTACCTCTTCTGAGATAATCGTAGTACGCCCTTGAAGTAGTGAATCAGTAAAGTGCTCCCATGATTCCGGTGAAGAAGCCAATAACATCATGCCCTATTCCTCATCATCAAGTATCTTGCCGACATTCTTCAAATCCATCATGAGTTTATTAAATTCATCTAGGTGAGATCTGATCGACGTATCTTCAGTATATTGAAATTGAAACATTCTCTTCAACATGTACAAGCGATTGTTCAAACCCTTCGTTACATAGAGTGCTTATAATTTTGCCCACAATGATGCGGCATCGTTTTCTTCAACCACCTCTATTAACACTTCATTCGATAAATTCAGCAGGATTATACTCTTCGCTCTCTCCATTAGCTTTGCTTTATCAGCTGCTTTCATTATAATGAGCAACTCATCTTCGCCATCTAATGCCTTAGCCAAACCTTGGGTTGTCAATAGTGCACGCATCTTGACGCTCCATAACCCAAAGTTGTTCCTCCCGTTAAACTTCTCAATATCTACTTTCGCTCCAGACATAATTGCAATAGCAGAATTTCCAGATAATAATCAGACAAGCAAAAGCTCCAAATCACAATCCAGAAAATCCAACCCTCGAGCTCTTGATACCAATTGTTGGAAATATAACGTGGAAACGACAAGAACTTGCAAATTAAGTTAATGCGAAAAGACCAGAAAAATAAACGAGGAACGATAAAGGAAACTAGAGATTTACGTGGTTCGGTCCGAATATCGGTATCTACATCCACGGGGAGAGCCAGCAACAAATAATCCACTATAATCGGAGAATCAGAGTTACAAATCGCTCAAACGCTCGAGTGTTTCCCACACCTAGATTTAAGCCCAAACCCAAAGTGTTTACGAATAAACAATTTAATTGGACAAATAAACTCACTGCACAAATCACCGCGCGTTGAAGCCCAAAGCAAAACACACACACGCTCAAGAACGTTTCTATACGTTCTGCCTCCTTCGTGCGGCTTGAATACGAGCGTCTCTGTATGTCTTGCTTTGTGCTGCTTTTGGTCTTCGCTAAAAGAAAGAAACCCTCAATTTCTTTTCTTTTTATATGTGGCAAAAAACCCTAAAGCTGCTTCCTCTTTTATCTGACTTTCGTAGCCCCACACGTTTCTTTTGTAAGTCCAAAAAGGAAAGTCCTTTACTGATAAGCATTCAACAAATTGACCCGTGCCCACCGAAATAAATATAATAAAATAAAGTGTGCCCATGTTTTGTCTTTTAGTGACCTTCTCTATTCGCGTCTCCGTGAGCCCCTCTCATCCGAAATCAGCCAAATAGGAAAGTGAATTTGTTACGCAGGCTTAAACTCGAGACATAAATTTAACAATATTATCATAATTCCATCTCGTGTGGTTCTTAAAAATGGATGACGAACCGGTTGACCGAGCGTGAGGTAATGTTTGGGTTGAAGCAAGCGAGGTTCGATTTAGCGGATACGATAGGATGACTTTCGTTCTGTGATTGGGCGAAAACTCTTTCAACTGAACCCTAGTTAAAACACCCACGAGAAAGAACTAATGCAGATGTACTTTTTAGAGCCGACACTACGCATTCTAGCCGGTTCGCTTTATGTAGGTTGATGAGGAGGGTATCGAGAGAGGGAAGTACGTAAAACGATCCACCATCATATCTGGGCATAACTCCTTTGTTTCCGTTCTCAGCAGTATTTGACTACTCTTGTGCCAGAATCGACGTTCAGCAATTTGTCATACACCTTTTCCGATTTCAAACAAGAATCTGGCATTTCAATGGCAGCGCAGAGGGCGAGCGTTGAGTCCCCAATTAGCGAGCATGTGATATCTTCTACGCATTTGAGCAGTTTTCAACCCATACTTTCGTTACTACTCGACTCGATCAAATCGATCACCGCATGCTAAGTATTATGAATTTTGCTGTTTTCATTTGAAGAAAAAACATTGCATGGAGTGCTTGCTTTGGCTAAATGATAATGTCGAGCGCCAAAAATCATTGGATGGTTAAATTTCAATATTTGTAATGAAAGGCCACATTTTGGTGTATTTATGTATATTAATTCCATTTAACATAGAATTCACGGTTCGGGAAATTGGAATTGCCTTCCCTAATGTATGTGTATACATTAACTTGCAAGTATGCCACGACTGAACTTTTCTCTTATAAAAACTTACTTCACGGACAATGTTGACATTTGGTTATTTGAAGGTAGTAGTTAGTCAGTTATATATGCTTAGTAAAGAGGCTTACCAAGTGGGAAAAGTAAAACAGGTCGTGATGCTTCTTTCTTAGCTTATGAATGAATAGTTAAGAAAGGTTCTGAATGTTGAGCGTCAAAGGAGCAACTCTGATACCAATTTGATGGAATAAATTTGAAGGTGAAACACTCAACTCACACAACTCAAGAGAAGGAGACAAAGAGGCTTTACTTACTTTTATCGGTAACTCCTTATTGGTTTCACCTTATAAGAAACAATTACAAAATCGCCTTTTATAAGCTTGATACACAACTCTTAGACTAACTCTTAATTGACTCATAAATATATCTACCATTTCAAGGAAATAGTTTCCTGGGAATTTACAAAATATTAACTAGGTATAGAAACTTTAACAGACTCTTTGAAAAACAATACTATAATAAAGATTCTATTTAACTCGTCCATTGAATAGTCATTGACATCAATTCTAAAATATCGACAACTAGGTAACCGATTGGCAATTCAGTGGTTGATCGATAGTTTAGACGTTTAGGAATTTGATTTAATTTCTAACACTGAACTCAATGGATTCACTGAATCCTACCATCTCATACTTCGGATCTAAGCTTCCGGAAGCACTCTTTGGGATCAATGGACTTTACCATCGCGCAAAACCATAATGGAATTCGAGTCTGTTTGACCCGCCAAGTTCTCATTGGAGGAGGACATTAATTAATTCCATGGCAGCTTAACCAAGATCCCTACTTCTTTTGCTTGTGTCGTTGAACATCCTTATTATATCCCTACACTCAGTTTCTAAATAGCATATGTACGTCCCGACTTACAACGCCAGTTAGATCAGTTCTGTCTACGAAACCAATATAGATGCAAACTGCGATTATATTATTCATTCCTATAATTCAAACATGAGTTGGGGAGTCAAGTTGACCCACGTTCATGCATGCATGCAATGCGATCTACCAAGCAAGATAGCCTGGACATAAGCATATTCTAGACCTGGCTTGGTAATGGTGAATAAGCCGAACAAATAACCATATAAACCTGAAACAACCGCATATTCATGGGTCAATATTGTTTGGCTACAATTTGAAAAACATCGCATGACGAGAAAAGAACTCAAAACCAAGCAAAAATAAAAGCCGATAAAATTAGGGTCATGATTAGAATGCAAGGTGAGGGTGATGTACATAAATCTTCATGCAAGCAAGTTGGTGCAGCTACGTGAGGAGCCAAAGAAGGTGATGTGGGAATAGCTAGCGAACTTGCAATATTATAAGCGGGTACCGTTAGAAGTTTGGTTGGTAGGTCGGTTCCCAAAGGATTACATTCGACAGTTTCGTGTGCGGACTTCTGATCGAAATTATTGCCCCACATATCTTCTTCATTACAATACCTGAGCTGTTTGACCCTCTTAACCCTCTAGCTACTATCTATCCACTACATATTTGCGTATTTACTTAATAAATTTCAAAGCATGTATTGCTCGCAAACATATACACGCAAATATGAACGAAAACCCAACTCATTATCATGTGTATATATGGCCAAATAATTAATTAGTCTCCCTTTTGATCAAGTAAATGTGAGTGAGTACAGAGGACAGAAAGTTTGCTTAACCATGTTAGTTGTGCTGCCTATTGAAATGCATTTCACCATAGAAATTTTAAATAGGCAGTTCTGGCATGCATTGCGATACGAATAATCGAATGCATGACTCTTTAAGTTGTTGACCATGGATCGAGGACATATTTGGAACTTAGCGGTTTACATCCTCCTGGAAAAATACTTGTGCATTACTCCAACGTCAATATCATGGTACACTCGCTTATGAGAACTATATGCACTGCCCTGCACAATATAAATACCAAATTAAACCCCACCTCACTTCACAAAAAGATCCAGCAGTTTGAAGAGAGTCCACTTCCAAAAGGTTTCTATCGCTTGATGCATTAACAATAAACTAGAAGCCGTGGTTAGCCATTGAATAATTGTTACCATTTTGATATTTGGCCCGCAGATGCAGAGTGAAGTGACGATGGACAGCGAGGAGTTGAATGGGACACCGCTGAAAAAGGGGCCGTGGACGCCAGAAGAAGACAGGAAGCTGATGGAGTACATAGAGAGACATGGCCATGGCAGTTGGCGATCTCTCCCGATGCTTGCCGGTCTCAACCGATGTGGCAAGAGTTGCCGCCTCCGCTGGATCAACTACTTGAGGCCCGACATCAAGCGAGGCAATTTCACCGATGAAGAGAAGCAGATGATCATCAACCTCCATTCCGTTTTTGGAAACAAGTATGTTATATGCAAATATAGATGATTTGACTTGATTGATTGCAAGACCAAATCCATAAAAGGTCATGTTTTGATTTCATATGCTCCTTTATATTATCAACTCCTGGCTAGATAGGAGATAGTGTTCTTCCTTGTTAGAGATAATTAAGATAATTCTCTAGGATAATTATCGATAACATTCCTTCTGCAATCCATCTGCAACTAACTTATGGTCGTGGTTATCTCATGTCTGATTGTCATCGATCAGGTGGTCGGCCATAGCTACTCATCTTCCAGGGCGTACTGACAATGAGATAAAGAACCTGTGGAACACCCATCTCAAGAAGAAGCTGCTCCAAATGGGTATAGACCCAGTGACTCACCAGCCCAGAGCCGACCTCAATATTCTCTCCAACTTGCAACAATTGCTCACTCTATCCAACTTGCTCAATAGCAACAATCAGTTTGCTTCCCCTGTGGAAATTAATAATGCTCTGAGGACGTTACACTTGCAGTTGGACGCAACACTGCTTGCTAGAATCCAATCGTTTTCGCAAGTTTTCAGCGCTACTGGTAATGGTAATCCACCACCCGTGAATAATATTGATGCGTTCCTGATGAACTTGGCTGGCTCATCTTCTTCTTTTTCTTCCGGTCACGAGCACCATCTGGAGGATTACTTGAAACATAATAAAATCACAAATGAATATTCCAATCGGCTTGGAGCCGGTGATGGATTTGTATCGTCTGGCGCCTTTTCTGCTTTGACATCATTCGAAGTGAAAGAGCCTCAGTTACCATGCAATTCCATGTTGAACCCCGACAATTATCCGATGCCATTTGAAAATTCAATCCCTCCACTCGCATGTGCTTCACCGGGTAATCGTGTTTCGTCCATCAGTAAGACCGAGAAGAGCAAGATGCACGAAAATTCTTCATCCACTTCGACAATGACCATCGATCGGTTGGAGCTAGAGGCTAACAATTGGGGAGATCCTCATCAGTTCATGGATGATGAGGTGTCCGACTCCTTCTGGAAAGAACTCGTTCGGTAAGATTCGTTGATCAATAAATGTCTGCATTACATCTACAAATCACTGTAGAAAAATTGATATGCTAAATGATGTGACGGTCTTCAGCATACCTAGTATTATTGTCTCCCTCAATTTATATGATTTAAAGTTTTCATAATGTGATCTCTATCAATGAAAACATTTATTTTACCTTAATGTAGCCATACAATGAGTCAAAACGACAAACACATATGGTTTTGAAGCCTACTTCCAGGATTAATAACTAAATTCACATGTGCACAGCATCCTTATTAAAGTAATCTTTTCCAAGAATGGTAGACAATATAAATCCCCTTAAGTCACCTAGTTACTCAAGGCTTGCTTGTTCTAATTCCATCTAATAATGAATAAACGTGTTTTGCAGGCAATGAGTAATCGTCTATTCGTGCAACCAAAGACAGTCCTTTTTATTCTGGAGCTTCATGCAGGGCAGTTGTTCTATAGACGGGGATTTGTAAAGATTTTAAGAATGTAACTTTCACAGTGTACGATTAAGTCATGTAGGAGGTTTCTTTCTTCATTTATGTATAACCATTTAGGTTCAAGCTAGCTTGCAGTCACGGGAATATGGAACGCAGAACATTGGATTTCGATTTTATAGGGCCACCTCTGTTGTTTTGTAATAAGACTCGTGTGGATATGTCTATTACTGAACAATTATCTTTTGTGTTTGTGCATCGCATAAAATTTCTTCATCGGTCTCTGTTTATTTCCAATGTCACGAGGATTTGAAAGCGTTAAAGGAGCATATCTTTATAATGCAATTTTCAGATAAGTGGTTCCTGCTAATTGCGTTTGAATCTCTCCAAATCACTTTAGGCGAAGTCCCAACCAACGTTTCAAGTACCACCACATCCATAATTTTCACAAAATTAAGGCATTGATACATGTTCAAAAGGAGCTATCCAAATATATCGGGGTTTGACATGATGAAAGCCTTTTTTGTTCTACCATGATCCTTACGAAGCTGCAGGTTGATCCATAACAGAAATTTTTTCATGTTTTCAGTGAATTTTTTTGTTTCTTTTCCATGTCGTATAGATATGCTTACGTTACTTTGCGTGCTGATATTACCAGATGATGAGAAAGATGCAGACAAGGCGAAGAAAATGAAGGAAATAGTACGATTGAAGAGGGAGTTAGTTGTGGAAAAACTAGAGGCACTGTCTTGATACGGATGTAAACAAGAGCTGTTTGTCTGCTTTGGTGAAATTAGAGAGAGCGAGGGATTGACCTTTGCATGCATTCCCATTTGAGAGTCGTGCACAATTGCTCATCTCACCATAAATTTTCAATGCATAATTTTAGAAAGCTAAAGAAGCAATCTCTCTCTTCCCTCTCTCTCTCCCACGTAGCTGAAATGGGAAAAATTCTCTTCAAAGTAGCTAATAGTGTAGCCCAAAAAAGTCAAAAGACCTCACTACTCATTAGGTAAAAGCAGTAAACATGATACAACATGTAGCTTGTAATCGTATCTCATGGTACAAGCTCACCGTTCCTTTTTTTTTTTTTTTTTCCTTTTGTAGCGTTACTTCCAAATTGTATTCGAGTTCATGCATCCGATTAAATTTGCCCGTCTTTCAATCCAAAGCAAACCGCTGGTGTCTCGAAGCATTTACAGGAAATTACTTTTTTCCCCTCAGGATCAAGGGGACTGCGGTCAAATCTAATATGCTAATCAAGAAGGCTGTGGTAATTAGTAGGTAGGTGATGTCCATTCTCCCTGCCATCCCATTCAAAAGAACAACTAATCCAACACCTACCCTGCCAAATCTGTTTATATTCCAACCTAAGGTATCATCTCCCAACAAACTTAATATGCTTATCTAATTAAAGATGCGATTCCCGAATGTTGCTTTTCATGGCAATGGCTATGTTGCTGCTTTGGGGTGAGATCAGTCTTACTATTGCTGAACAACTTACGAATGGCCATCTTTATTTCTTGATGTTCTTAATTAGCTAGAGTCATTGTAGGGCATGCTGAGTTTTAATCAAGAACTTGTGAGAAACGTAGAAAGATGCATTCCTCTTAAATTCCCAAATTTCTACTGCTTGTGAATGTGAATTATCTTCTGGCCCCGGCGCATTGCATATTTGCCTTATCCCCAAATTTTGGATCAAGTTGCTAAATGTGCCTTTGCAACTGATGACTCTTGCTGCACTGTGATATAGCGCAAGAGCAATTGGCAATCCTTTAGTTCCTGACTAAGGCTAGGCTACTGCAAAAGGTTCCCGTTTGTCTTTACGAAAAGCTCTGTACTGAGATTGATCCTACAATGCCTCTGCCCGAATAAGTGCCGGTTGTTCCTAAGGGCGGATCTAATATAAAGATTAAGGTTAAATGCCATACGGGGTTTGGTTAACTGCTCTACTTGTGGGAAGTATGGCCACTTTGCATACTCTTATGTAATACGGAAGTTGTTTGATAGTGGTGTACATAGTACTTGTATATATGGTAGCTTTTTCATTTATTTTGGAGTTACCCATGATGAACTTGCTTTCTTTGATACTCACCCATGGGTAGCTCAGTTAGTTATGTATTAGCTCCCAAGTTAGTTATATGAGCACTTGAACTTGGGATTGTGTGATTAGGCGCACTGATCCCAAGTTGGATTCCCTAGCTGAGCACTTGTGATTTAATTGTGGGGGGCCTTTTGAAGTTGATTAAGAAGAGAGGTTGCGTTCATGATTATTCTTCCCATGAATTACACAGAGGAACCGGACATAAAGCTTCCAAAATGACTCTGACAGCTTATATTAAGTTATAAAAAAAACTTTGCTTTGTTACTTTTATTGTTGCGTATATATTACTAAATGCCTTTTGAATGTTGATTAAGAAGAGAGGTTGCGTTCATGATTATTCTTCCCATGCTTTACACAGAGGAACCGGACATAAAGCTTCCAAAATGACTCTGCTTTACAGCTTATATTAAGTTATATCTATGTACTTCTGTGGAAGCTTTGCAGATTTTACCCGTCTTCTCTGTTGTTACTCTTTACTGGTCTCCTATTTCGCCTTTATTTACTGTTGATATTCTAATTGGAATTACCACGTCAACTTTATTTAATTTGAAGACACGATCCTACTCTAATTGATGTTTACCTATCAAGGGATCTATCCAAATTCCAAGTGCATCTTCTAAGATTGTTTTTTTTTTACCCAAACCTATTCAATCGTAACATTTTTTTGTAACGGAATGTGATGTTTTATTCATCTGATCATGCTCTAAATTTAATGTAGTATCTATACTACACTGTAAATCAATTTTCAACTTCCTACGGATGATCGTCACTCAAGTAAGTTTGTCAAAAGAACGCTTGCTGAAAACATAATATATTTCACTTCATAAAAATTTAACTTAATTATCAGAACACATTTTATTTGAGCCTACTAATAATGTTAATACACGGAGTCACGCAATAAAATTTTTGCATCATTCATGGATCAAGTGACCTACAGAAGATATCCTTAATTAGGAGAATATCTACCCTAATATTTTGTTGGTGTTAACATAGGAACTAATCAAGTCACTTAGTTAGTAATTGCATAAATTGAATCATGATTTCACACAGTGTGATAGGCAGGGGGTTTAAGAGACTCTAAACCCTCCCCATCCTCCCCCATCCACCCCACGCCCCCCCTAAACCCTTGTTCTGGTTCTGGTGCTGGTGCTGGTGCTGGTGCGCCTCCCTCCCTCTCTCTCTCTATCCCTCTCCATCCGCCGATCGATGGCTATGGCGTCTCTGCCGTTTAAGAAGAACTACAGGTGCTCCCAAGCGCTGCAGCAGTTCTACGCCGGCGGCCCTTTCGCTGTCTCCTCCGACGGCTCCTTCATCGCCTGCAATTGCGGCGACTCCATCAAGATCGTCGATTCTTCCAACGCCTCCATCAGGTCCTCCATCGACTGCGGCTCCGACACCATCACCGCTCTGTCCCTCAGCCCCGACGGCAAGCTGCTCTTCTCCGCCGGCCACAGCAGGCAGATTAGGGTTTGGGACTTGTCCACCTCCAACTGCCTCCGCTCCTGGAAGGTAACGTAACTCTCCTTGCTGTACTGTCTTCCTCTTCGCTTCCCTACGATTGAGTTGGGTGGGGGTTTCAAGTTGGGGTTTTTGGATTTCTGTCTGTTAATGGTGTGGATTTTTGGGGGTAGGGGCATGATGGCCCGGTGATGAGCATGGCTTGCCACGCCTCCGGGGGCCTGCTGGCGACGGGAGGAGCTGATAGGAAAGTCATGGTGTGGGACGTTGACGGCGGTTTCTGCACCCATTTCTTCAAAGGTCACGACGGCGTTGTTAGCACTATGCTCTTCCATCCTGACTCAAATCGCTCTCTTGTGAGTAGGCCTCGATGCTGTGTAATTTTGTCATCTCCCCTCTTTTCGTCTTGGCATGTGGAATTCATATCATTTTGCTGCATTGTTATCTTTATATGATGGAAGCTCATGACAAGTGCACTATCTGCACTTCTACTGATGCTCTAGGACAATGATAGCTCTATAGTTTTTCACTGGTATAGGTCTGTGATTGCTGGAACAAGGAGAATTCTTCCTTAAGGAGAATGCTTCTAAGGTTTCATCGTCCTGTAGCAAGTGTCTCGTGTAGGTCCTCCTAGGAGTCATGAGTATGTGGAGACTCAAGGTGTCCAAATCTGGGGTAGCTATACCGTAATGAATCTGACTCAAAAATGCGGTCTTACCTTCGAAGCTTTTCACTAGTCTTAGTCTTGGTCTTAGTTTTATTCTTGGAGTTGATCTGAAACGGACACCGGCAATGTTTTCAAAGCCTAAGTGAACTGTTAGTTTCAACTAGTGGGGCAAGAATTTGCCATGTATCCTGTCCATTGAACCAGCACGATGTAATTGCATCGATTTGACCTTCGGTTCAGTTGATGAACTCATGAAACCATTGACCCCTGTTGAAACTTGTATGAATTGGTTTTGGATTTTTGTTAGTTGGGGATATTGCAGTTGGCTCTGTGGTAATGTGTCCAGAGCTTGATTGAGCCTGGGTAAGGACCTTTGGCGATTTTGACAACACTGATTATAGGATGTCACTACGTTAAGAGAATCTTTGTCGCGAAGAAGATATATCTACACTGAACTTATGAGCAGTAAGTATTATATATTGGTTCATTTGTTTCATTCTCTGATTTTGTTTTTTGGGGGCATCAACAGCTATTCTCTGGAAGTGATGATGGAACTATACGGGTTTGGGATCTCTTGGCAAAGAAGTGTGTCTCAACACTGAGAGGACATGATTCAACAGTCACTTCTCTGGCTTTTTCTGAGGATGGCTCAACCCTGCTTGCCGCTGGAAGAGATAAGGCATGCTTAGCAGTCAATTAGTTCCTTGTTTCTTTTTATTATTGGGTTGCGAATGTCAGATTTATGTCCTCAATGTGTATAGTAGTTGTGGTGCTGTGCTTGCTGTTTGAAGTGTGTGCATATCAACAGTGCTAAGGATATAGTGAGTGCTCCTAGTGAGTTTGTTTATGTGGCTAGCCTACTATTACGGAAATGAGGAAACTCTGTAAGGGGTGTCAATAGTTTCACAGTTTTAGCTGTAGAAGTTTCTTTTAGAGGATTCTGGCACTATATACCTAGGAGTTTTTTTTAGGCTGGACTGGTCAAATGGCTTATACTTTATTTCTAATTCACTTCCAGTGCTTATCTTGATTCTTTTTGTGAATTATCTATTAGTTTTTTTTGGTTACTGTTCCTTTGAACTTTATTTGACAATGTTCACTTATGGACAAGATTTATAAGTTGCAGAAGGTATCATTCTTGGATATCCTTTTTCACTTCTAGTCAAGGTTGTATTGAACTGAATTCTCGTGAAAAAAAGGTCTATTTTCTTTTGGGATTGTTGCTTGAAGACTCCTGAGCATAAGTTTATGATCGTGGTGTCCAAATGGAAAATTTGCTTGGGTTTCTTTTGCAGTTACGGATACATAACAAGATACTTCTAACTTAGGCAAATGAGCCAACAATCTCTCCTGCTTTGGGTCATAATTTGGCGGACTCTGATCTCATACTAAATCAATTAGGTTGACATTGATCCATGAAATTATTCAGGTTGTATCTTTGTGGGATCTTCGTAGTTATGCCTGCAAGAAGACCATACCTATGTATGAGGTGCTTGAATCTGTATGTGTGATATATGGTGGAACTGTTTTGGCTTCACAACTGGGGTTAGATGATCAGCTGACCGTGACAAAAGAAAGTGCACAGAATATTCACTTTATTACTGTTGGTGAACGTGGCATTGTACGGATATGGAAATCTGAATGGTACGGGTTGTCACTTTTACAACCATTTTGGAATTACTATGTGCTTAACGGCACTAAATGTGCTTTTTGTCTGGATAAACTCTAATGAGTATATTGCTTTCATCTTCACAGTTCGGTTTGCCTGTTTAAGCAAGAACATTCTGATGTTACTGTCAGCTCGGATGAGGATGACTCAAGGAGTGGCTTCACTGCAGCTGTCATGCTACCTTTGGATCAAGGATTGCTATGTGTGACGGCTGATCAACAGTTTTTGTTCTATTACCCGGAGAAACATCCTGAAGGGATGTTCTCACTGACTCTACTTAGAAGACTTGTAGGCTACAACGAAGAAATAGTTGATATGAAGTTCCTAGGAGAGGAGGAAAATTTCCTTGCTGTTGCTACCAATCTCGAACAGGTAGTGCACCATGGTTCTTGAACAGGTGAAAGCTGTATTTCACGTCAAAATCACGCTTGTTATATTTAATCTCTCAAGTCTCAACTATGTCCAACATTTCACACTGAAAGGTGCAGAATTATTTTTTACGATGCCATAAACATTTCTAGAATGATTTGCTTTTTCTGCGAAATCATGTGTTGCAAGTAACCTTTCCTTCCAAAACTTGAATGTCCTGTGGGAATACAAAGGTTTTAGCAGCGGTCCTCGTTATGAGTGTGTGATTCTTACTAACTCTTCATAGATTAGGATTGCCTGAGTTTCTCTATTTTGACACTTAAATACAGATATAAGCAGTAGCTATGCTCATTATAATATGCAGGTTAGAAATGTTTAGGGTAAAGATCTTCTACTGCAGTCCTTCCTGTCCATACATTAAGCATTGCTCAGATTCGTTTATAATACTTGTAAGGCTCTTCCTGTTCACCTTTTTTTTATGGGTATAAAGGAGTACATAAACATTAAGACAGTTACACGTTGAAACTTTTCTTGGCAGTGAAACTCCTGATTATCACCTAGTTTTATGAAGTCCTCGAACCTATGGGAGGCATTGATATAAATCTCAACTTCCTTCTCTTGTGAGTACGTATAGTTGGCTAGCCAATTGCCACATAGATTCCCTTCCCCAACTAATTGGTGCACTTTCACAACCCATTCTTGGGAGTAACTAGGTGCATCTTAAGGACTAGCTCACGTCTACTGCTAGAATCTATCCTTGGGTTATATTCAAGTTATCTGTGCTGTTCTTGCTTAGCTCAGGATCTATAAAGTGCTTCTGCTCGTGCAACGGGACCATTCCTTACGCCATTACTAAGCTTTGGTTCCTCTTGTGTCGTTCTAACAACAGGTACGGGTTTATGAACTTGCTTCCATGTCATGTTCGTACGTCTTGGCCGGTCATACCGAAACTGTACTGTGCCTTGACACTTGTATTTCAAGTTCTGGACGGACGCTTATTGTCACGGGAAGTAAAGACAATTCTGTAAGTCTGTCTGTCTGTCCGTCTCTGTGTCCGTGTCTGTGCCTGTCTCTCTGTTTGGGGGTGCTTATTGCTGATTCCTTCGTGTTGTTCAATGTTGCAGGTTAGGTTGTGGGACTCAGAAAGCAGACATTGCATTGGAGTTGGAGTAGGTCACATGGGTGCTGTAGGTGCAGTTGCTTTCTCAAGGAAGAGACGAGAATTTTTTGTTAGTGGCAGCAGGTGATTTTTTATGGGTATTATGTTACCACAAATTCTTCCTATGGTTGTGGCTGGTAGTGACTGATCTTTTATCCTGATAAGCTTTGCCATTATTTACGATTAGCTGTCTTGATTCAGGCCTTGGCTGCAAATTTTATTCTGTCTTAGCAGATGAGTTGTCCCTCTGAGTGGTCATTTGTTACAGAGTGCATTAAGACAGTAGAATGGAAAATTTCCCGTTTTGTTTTTTATAATAACTTTGCAAAGGACTTCAGTGTAAGTTTGCAAGCCTTTGGAGAATGCCCAGGAAGCTGGGAGTCTACAAAGACTGAATATTGGAACAAGCACCTAAAAGGTACTCTTAAGCTGTCAGTAAACATAATCATAACTGATATAGCAAAGGAGCATATAATGTGTGAGAGAGAGAGAGAGAGGGAGGGAGGGGAGGGGAGGGGAGCGGGGGAGGGAGGGAGGGAGGGAGGGAGGGAGGGAGGGAGGGAGGGAGGGAGGGAGGGGAGGGGGGGGGGGGGGAGGGAGGGAGGGAGGGAGTTGGGGAGTTGCCCATGGGTTGTGGCATATATAAGGAGACTTTGATTTTCATTGGGCACTGGATGGTGAAGAGAGAGCAAGAAGGAACTGCCAAAAGCGACAATATTCTTAAATAAGAGAGACCATTTGGATGGTGAAGAGAGAGCAAGAAGGAACTGCCAAAAGCGACAATATTCTTAAATAAGAGAGGCCTTTTGGTGATGGCATAGGGGCACTGGATGGTGAAGAGGGAGCAAGAAGGAACTGCCAAAAGCGACATTATTCTTAAATAAGAGAGGCCTTTTGGTGATGTCATAGGGGCAGTGGACTTCTTTCTGTCTTCCTCACCTGTGCTGTATGGTTGGTAGATTTTCGTTTGAGATACCAGCTCCAAATCTGCATGAGTCCGTTCTTCAACTAAGTGGGCGCCCTTCAGTAAATTTGTTGCACCATGAATTCTTCCCTGAAGTTCTACATATGAATGTATGAGTTGTCTTAAACTATTTCTTTGTTCTCTGTCAGTTTCTTCATGTATGATCATAGTGATATAGACGTGTGCTGATATTACAGATATGTAGCATAACGTTCCTCTCCAACTTCCTGCAGTTAAGTGATTCTTAATGATGAGAGAGTAACATTTAGTTTTTTCTCTTTGAGTGTTTGTTTAGCGATCGTACACTTAAGGTTTGGAGCTTGGATGGCATCTCAGAGGATGGTGTAGACTCCAAAAATTTGAAAGCAAAAGCTGTTGTGGCAGCTCATGATAAAGATATTAATTCCGTCGCAGTTTCACCAAATGACAGTTTAGTTTGTTCTGGTTCTCAGGTTAGTGCCTCACAAGGAGTTACTGAGATCATATCTTGATCATGCATAGATAGTTTGTCAAAGTGATAGGACTTTCATATTTGGAGATAGTTTTCATGAATGATGTTTTTCCTATGGATATCTTTGGTTCATTGCACCTCGACTGTGATCAGGATCGTACAGCTTGTGTTTGGAGGCTTCCAGACCTGGTATCTGTAGTAGTACTTAAAGGGCACAAGAGGGGGATTTGGTCTGTAGAGTTTTCACCAGTAGATCAATGTGTGCTCACGGCATCTGGCGATAAAACAGTGAAGATATGGGCTATATCTGACGGTTCTTGCTTGAAGACCTTTGAAGGGCATGTCTCTAGTGTACTAAAAGCATCATTTCTCACACGTGGGATGCAGTTTCTTTCTTGTGGTAAGATATTTCCATCTCTCGATGCTCTTGAGTCGTTTTCATTAAGCCCTTGATAAATGCCTGCAATTTTTCAGGTGCTGATGGCTTGGTAAAGCTGTGGACTGTCAGGACAAATGAATGCATTGCTACTTATGATCAACATGGTGATAAGGTGCTGAACCAGATTTTGCTGAACCAGATTTGATTTCACTACTTGTTTCCTTGTTGGTCCTAGAGAAAAAAGGAGATTCTCCTTTTCAAACATTGATGCTACACTGACGCACGACGTGCTTGGTCAGCTTGATTTACCATATTTTTCATTTGTCATTTTTTGATGCATCTCATCTCCCCACTTATAAATGGTGATTCTTGTCTAGTGTCCCTTGCTTGTGATGTGACAGAGCTTGCACAATTAGTTTCCAGTTTTAGATTTACCATCTTCCCTCTGCTACTATTTTTTCCTTTCTATTTCTGATAAGATTTGCAATGATCAGGTGTGGGCTTTGGCTGTTGGAAAGAAAACCGAAATGCTCGCAACGGGTGGCAGTGATGCTGTTGTAAATCTCTGGTATGATTCAACTGCTTCTGACAAAGAGAAAGCTTTTCGTAAAGAGGTGAATCATCTTTGCAATCCATCAAGTTGCTCTATGTGTGTGTGTCTGTGGGAAGGAGAGAGAGAGAGACTGCCAGGGGAGGGGGTTCTTGGTTTACATCTGATTTGTGTTATTGAGCGTTATTACGTTGTTCATCCTTCCACTTTGGTAGTTTTCTCTGATTCTCCTTTTTCGTTGTTTTTCTATCTTTTTTTGGTTCTTGTGACCTCTTTTCATGAGGTAGTCTCATTTGTTAAGGCAGCAATATTATGCATGAGTTACTAGGCTCAGGGTCATTCATTCACCTAGATGCAAGATCCAAGCTTCTGTAGGGTATCGGACTTCATCATTCTGTATATTAATGTATGACTTTCAAAGAGTGTTTGCATTGAGGGTGATAACTCTTGGTTTCTTATCAACAAAGTTTATTTTTTCTTTCAACAAGATAAAGAGGCAAGTGCAGCTTCTTGAAGTCGGCAACCCTAAATAGAATTTTCCTGGTGAAATTGTTAACTTACAGACCTGGTCATTAGATTGACAATTGAGCCTTATGTACCAGCTCTGACTGATAACTTTTCCCAAGTTGGCTAGGGGATTGAAGTAGCTTGAGTTGTTTTCAACCTTTTCATTGAACTGGTCAAACTGGCTGGTTTTCTAAGCATCGGTGTGTATTGAACAAGGTTGAATTTTGAGTAATATAAAGACAAGTTTGTATGGTGAAGATGTGATTAGTTAGCATTTAGTACTTAAGCTTTAATTGGTGACTAGTTTTCTCTTTGGATTTAACTTCACTTTGTATTTTCAACTTGGTTTTAAATTTTAATACAAAATATACATGATGATGTTGATGCAGGAAGAAGGTGTTTTGAAAGGTCAAGAGCTAGAAAATGCAGTATCTGATGCTGACTATACCAAAGCGATCGAACTTGCTCTTGAACTTCAGAGGCCTCACAAGTTATTTGAATTATTCTCCGAACTTTGCAGGTTAGTCATATACTCTTTTTTATCTGAATGCATTCTTTCCTTGTACTTAAGAAAGTTATTTGCAGGACGAGAGAAGTTGGCGATCGTGTAGAGAGAGTACTTTCTGCTCTCGGTGGTGAAGAGGTTCGAAAGCTTCTTGAATATGTCCGGGAATGGAATACGAAGCCAAAATTGTGCCATGTAGCCCAATCCGTGCTATCACAAGTCTTTAGACTTATTTCTCCAACGGAGATAGTTGAGGTGGTTGTCTTTATTAATCTCTTCCTTTGACTCTCCCATTTTCCTTAATGCTGAATATACATGGTAGCTGCATATGTTGACATTGATTAGCGATTCTTTTGACATCACATATACAGAATCACTTTCTGAATTATTATGGCCGAGTTTTGTTGACCTATGTAATCTAGATAGATATCTTTGATGGAGGATTTGGTTGGTTGGAAAGTGCATTTAATGAAATGTGATATTATCGTACGTGTGCTTTGTTGAATCTAGACAACTTTCTGATAAAAGGAGCAAGCAGCCTTGGTGGCATTCTATAGATGATCAGTTCACTAATTTGGTTCTTTGGTCTATAGATTAAAGGCATCGGGGAGCTCCTTGAAGGTCTCATTCCATATTCTCAGAGGCATTTCAGCAGGATAGACAGGCTTGTGAGAAGCACGTATTTGTTGGATTACACATTGACAGAAATGTCTGTTATTGAACCCGAAGTAGACAGGCGGGCAGTTGATGATGGGTCTCCAGTGAGCAAAGGTCTCGAGAAGCTAGAGTATGGTCTTTTGGGAGAAAATGTTGGGCAGGAGAAAAATCAAAACAAGGAGGAGCTGGAAAGTAACGCATCCAAGAAAAGAAAATTACCGAGATCTAAAGATCGTCCTAAGAAGAAATCAAAGAAGGTCGCTCATGCAGATGCAGCAGCAATCTCTCTAAGAGCTTGAATCACAGGTCCAGAGTTTGAAGTGTCAAGTATAACGAGCATCGCAGCGAGGACCCTACTGATGTTATTCCCATTCTGCATTCCCAATGCCAAAGGAATGTACCCTTTCCAAGGGTTGACACAGTACAGTATGCCCTCCTTTTGGTGCTTCTATTTTTCCCTTGAAGCATTGGCTGTCCAAACAATTAATTCTTCCTAGGGCTGTTGTACGTTCAAGTTCTGCTATAAGTGAAAAAAGGTTTTGCTATAAGAAACAAGTGCCATTATACAATGGAGAATTTTTTTTTTAACACTATATGAGCTTTCTAGCTACAGGGTCCGATGCGAGGTTCATAACATTTTGTCCTGACGCGCAATTTCACAGGAAAATCAACCAGTCATATCACTGTATCAATAATTGCCCAAACCAAGAATAAGCTGAAATATCGCAACCTTCCACCTCCTTTCAAGGCAATAACAGGGAACTCCCTCTTCCTCGCAAATATTTTATCCGAGTTAAAAATGGATCTTTAGAGTCAATTTACAAGGAGCATCTGTACAGCACAAACAAGCCGATAAGGTTTCATGACATATCGTTCAAAGTTGACATAGTAAATGTCATTACTTGAATCTTCATTCGTCATATAAGTCTTATGCACTCAGTGTCATGGATACAATTGAAGACAGCTTGAACTTCCTCACTTTACTGGAGTTGGTAGGTTGGAAGAGAATTTCAGTGCTTGATCTCACAGTCACTTCCACCCACTCTGAAGATGAGGCTCCTTCACTTCGATAATCACGAGGAGAGTACAAAACCTGGAGCCTCGATGGAGCTGCCATTGCACATGAAAAGTCATATCGATATGTTCAAATAACACTTCATACGAAAAATGATTACCCTATGAATACTTGATGACTTCACGACCCCAGACAATTTGTTTCTACCAGGCTAGCCTCCCCAGACTATGCTCTATAGTAATCAGGACTAAAGAAAGGGCTGTTCTTTTCTCCATTCTTGGTTGTTCTTATACTTGGTGGGTCACAAATATAGACATTACCCACATGAAAAATTAACTAAAGAAATGTGGGTGTTGCCAATTTTATGATCAGAAGCCTAGTTAAAGCAAATTTCCTCCAACTAACAAGGGCAGAAAATATAGCCTAGTCTAAAAGGTAAATACCACCAAAGAAATGCTCATGAGATTACCAAATCCAAACATGCTTGTCTTTTGGATGATCAAACGACCAATTTTTGTTCTTCTGATATTTCTCAGAATTTGCATGTCTTCTTGTTTCCCTTTAAATTCCAGGAACTCACCCAAGACGTACTTATTCCCTTTAAGCTCCAACCTACATAAGGGTAAGAATGCAATAGAGCTTCATAAAAGCACAAAACTCAGAGGAATGTCATGGTTCATAACAATAGCCAAACATGATGAAAGTTGTGCCACTCATAATCTATGGGCTAATCCCTTTCCATCGGTCTTCTCATGTCCCATTTCAATGTCCCTTACAAGCACGTGCAGATGCATCACATCACATTTTGTAGAGAAAGGTAAGTAGAAGCAAAATATTCACAATGAAAGTAAAACAATAAATTATCTAAATCTACGTGTAAAAGATATATACGTTTTGAGAGGTTTCAAGGGTTTCACTGTAAAAAAAGTCCCAAGTGCTTGCCTTACAAACTTTTAAGAGGAACAAAACGTATAACACATCTGCCTAAATCATCAGACACACGTTCATAACAAGTTCTAAAAAACTTGTGGATGAAAGTTGCGAAGACCACTTCTGCTAAATTATGCATAACAAAACTAAAACTGACCTTTTTGAAAAAGGTTTTTTTTTTCATAAACTGATGTTGAGCAGTCTTAATATAGACAATCACGGGCCTAGCGGCTTGCCAAACTCAAAGGTCCAATGGGCAGACCTAAGGAAAAGCCCAGCCCAACCTCATTGGCCCAAGCCAGGCCTCACCAGCATTGTGGAATAGCATGTCATTTACTTCTTCTAATAGTGGGTGAGCCTCAGGCAACAAAGTTAGGACTGACTGCAGAACGTGCCTGCACGGCCGGCCCATTTCTTCCAGCCTTCTCAAACATATTTCAACTACAATTCTTAATATTTGATTATCCTTCTTCCTTCTCAATTCTCACACACATTTCTTCCTCCACATCATCATTTGGCAATCACCTAGTCTCACATTAAATTGAGAGGAGGGTCCTAGAAGGTTTTAACTCCCAGCAAATGAAGCTAATATCTAGCATACAAAAAGCACAGTTAGCTGATGTCTCTATTCCACATTGACCATATCCTAAACATATGATCTACGTTGTGATAGGCAATAATGTGGGCTGTATTAGCTATCATGTTAAAAGCCGAGCTTATAACACTAGACCCCTATAAACCAGTGAAGGAAGCCATCAATTTTAATATATCCTAATGCCTATTAAATGCTGGTATTTCGTGTTGAATACAAAATTATAAACATACATAAACTAACAAACAAAGAAAGGCCTGGCAGAGTTTGCACATTATCCTTGCTCGAATCTAGAGGGGTTTTTTTCTATTCCTATCGGTTACCTATACTTGTTAGCTTTAAATACAGATATCTGTCATTAGTACCTTCAGAACAAAGAACACGGGTTACCATGCGCAAACACATTAGTAAAGGGGCTATAAGTTGACATTCTTTTGATATGTTCCATCATTTTACAGAAACCTATATTGGCCGGACACGATTGCACTGTTGGCTCAGTCAGGTCAAACCCAATACATCCCATCTTTCATCAAGAAAAGCCAAAAAAGAAGAAGAAGACCAGACTAAAGTCTAGTTCCTGGTCCAACTAGATATACCAGCCGGTCTAGTCTGGATTTTGATTTGCTGATTACAAGCATAATGCACGAGATCACTAGGTCAGCTTCTGCGAGTCAAGCAACTTAACAAGGATGTCCAGAAAAGGTCGATAGCAATATCACCATAGTGTACAAAACATACTGCACACACACATTGGCCAAATTCAACAATCATATTCATTAAACATAAGAAACGAACCTATCCCACATCGGAGCGGTGCCGAGAACAAAATTAAGTTGCTGATGCATGGTTTCCTGCATCTCTTTCTTGGCACCACGGAAAGCTCCCTTGATCCAACCAGAAAGCGTACTTTTTGATTCTGGTTTCAACTGTGCCCATTGTTCATATGTAATGACCTCTGGTGGAAAATAGTCCGAGGGCACTATACTATGGGAACTGAGAAAAGAAAAGAAGACTTAAGCAATCTCTAGCATGATGTCCCAAAAACCTACATATGAGGGTGGCTTAAAATCAATGTATAGATTCGATTGTCCGACTAAGTCACAGTCACTCCAATCACTTTTGTCATCAACCCCCAAGCAGACTCTATGGTGGATGAGAATATCTTGTCTCAGTACATCGTTTAGATGTCGGACTTGCATTTGCATGAGATGCACCTTATTTAAGTTTCCTTCTCATTCACTAGCGGTTGCACTCACCGACAATCAAAGAATGAAAAACGGTCGATGAAGACCAAGACAAATAGTCGTGCTTAAGGCTATAATAAAGGGCCCGCTCCAATCAACTATTTGCTTTCAAATAGCTGCCACGCCGCAGTCAATGAAAGTTCTCTCGATCTATACCAGAGCAATGCGATGCTCATAAGGAAAGTACTTGAAAAGTTGCAATTCCTGAGGCCATTAAACTTGGTCAATCATAAATAATTATCCCATGCAACAAAAAGTCTTGCAAATGAGCAGTTATTCCAACAATGCGACACGCCCCCGATATTTGAAAATGTAAAAATCCAGAAAACATGGGTGAAATCACTCTACGGACAATTACATTATCAGCAGAAACCGTAATAACATACCAGAACTTTGGGTTAGGAAGAACGACTTTGGAAGAAAAGTATCCATCAGGTAAAGCAACTCCTCTCTGTTCAAGATATGATTCAAGAACCGAAGCTGCCCTCTTAGCCTCTGCAACCTGAAATTTAAGAAACAGACGCAGCATCAGGTTAAATCAAATCCCGAAGTAGTTGATGAGAGTGAAGTGAATAGGACGTACAGGGTCAGGATGCGATTGCTCTTTGTAATGAGATCCATCTAAACAGACCCAGCTTCCATCTGGGCGAATAGAAGTGACCCCGGCAAAGTTCTTAACAGAAACCACCACAGCTTCCCTGAAATTGGGCAAAAAAGAAAGAGAGATACAAATTGTTGAGGAATAAAGAGGAAGCTGGAAAAAAATTATTACTCCAAGAAAGTCCAAAGTGGTCGAGAGAGAGACAGAGACAGAGAGAGACCCTTTAGTGACGAGGACCAAGTCGATGTGCTGCCTGGAACCGGTGTCGGCGTCGGGAATTCGGAGACCGACGTAGGCCTTCCCACCATACAGCTTCTCAAGCCTATCCCACAGAAACACGAATCAACCAAACTATCGATTGACTACCACTTTCGCGATCAGCTCAGCTCGTGAACGCTGGCTGGAACTCCGATCACATGACGCGAGCGGGAAAGGAGAAAGAAATGAAGCAGCGGGAGGAAAAGGGTAGGGAGTACCGGGAAGCGACGGAGAAGAGGGCATTGGAAGCGGAGGAGTCGAAGTCCGAGAGGTCGTCGTCGCCGGAGAAGAAGCGGCGAAACAGCCTGTAGATAACCAACCCACATACGATTTGCACCCACATGCTGTGAGAGAGATGAGAGAGCGAATAGAAATCTTGAGTAGGATTTTGTAACGCAAATGGAAAGGAACGGAAGGATTCCGAGAAGAAGAAGATCAGAAGAGTTTTGCTCGATGACGAGTGAACACGGCCCCCTCTTTTAGTGGTGCGCGACCGTGTAAAGCTTAGGCACTAAGCAAGAGCCAAACAAAAAAAAAGAAGAAAAGGCAAAAGCCCAGCCCACGACCGAGTCCTGCAAGCCTTCGTCGCCGTCCGAACACGGAGACACGACGCGGCGACGTTCGTACACGAGAGATTGCTTCGTCTTTTCCCCATGGATTGGGCCGTCGGTGCTGCCGAATCCGGATTTGCACTCCCCCGTTTGGGGGCCCAAACGGGTGACGCCATTCTCCCAATCCACATCCGTTTGCCTTCATCTTCTTCTTCTTCTTTCTTCTTTCTTCTTCTTCTTCTTCTTCATCCATCCTCCTCTTCCTCCTCCACCACCGCAGTTGATTTTTGTGATCGACCGGCCGGAGAAGAGAGAGAGAGAGAGATTCACCCGGTGAGCAGCGAGCAAACAGCGCTCGATTTCAGCCATTTCGAGGATCAAATGAAGTGTCGTGCCTCTGCTGCTGTCGTCGTAGCTAAATGTCCTTGTGCCGTGTCCCATGGAACCTCATGACCCCACTCCTCCCAAGGTACGTCTGAGGTCTGTCTGGACCCCTTCTTTCCCCTTCTTCGTCTGATCCCTCCCAATTTTACTCCCTCTGGGTTCTGCTCTGCTGTCGAAACAGCTCAATCTGAGTGTCTGCTCGATCAATGTGGTGGATTGGCTCGGTTCCCTTTTGTTTGAGCCACTTGCATTTGTTCGGTGAGCAAAATTGGGGTTCCTGCTGACTTCTGCTGCCCCCCCTATAATTGGATTCTCGCTCTCTAACGTAAGTGATTAGTTGTTCGAGAGAGGAGGAGGAAAGGAGATGGGTGGGCAGGGAACAGGCTAATTCGAAAATTTAGCATCTGCCACGTCAAAACTTAGCATTGCGTATGCTGCTTTAAGTGCGTGCGTTCTAGTCTAGTACACAGATGATGGAATGACAATCTGGGATAGCAACACGCTGCTTTATAAGGTTACAGATTTTGGGAGACATTAATCACTAGCTACAGATGCAGCCAGTAACCCTGTTGCCTGTCAATTATTTCACCGTATGACTTCGCATTCTTCTTTTTTTTTTTTTGATTTTATATATGCCTCATGTCAGCCAAATGAGTTGCCATCAAGTTCTCAATTCGATTGCCATGTGCTCAAAAACTGTAGCTTCTGCTGAAATGATTCTCTGTCTATTAACTGTCTTTTGTACTTATACATGGTGATAGCCTTCAATTCTAAGCATTACTTTTGCAATATGTTGGTCTACTTCTGTTTGATCTGACAAATGATCTTTGCTTCGACAAAGGATTACTACAAAATTTTGGAGGTGGATTATGATGCAACTGACGACAAAATCAGATTGAGCTATCGGAGGCTTGCATTGGTCTGTGTCTACTTCTCTATCAGCGGGCTCTAAATGCTTTCCTTTTACTCTTTATTGTTGAAACAGTATCTGGTCAGTGGATTACCATCTTTGGTTCTCTATAATGCACAGTTTGCTGACTTCATACTATACTTTGTCTTGTAGAAGTGGCATCCTGACAAACACAAGGGTGATGATGCTGTGACCTCAAAATTCCAAGAGATTAATGAAGCTTATAGTGGTAATGCTTAAATGTGAACTTGGTGCCTATTGCTTTCAAATGACTCAACCCTAGAATAGGATAGTTGGTCCAACTACACAAGTACATGGAAAATGTTATTCTCATTGCCTTCGGCAGTGGATCCCTTAGGATAATGGCACAGTCATTAACGGTAGATGGAACTTGTCAATGGCACAGAAGCAATCTGAATCCTCGGGTAGATCGTCACAAGAATATGAAAGCTTTTGGTCGGTGCAAGTCACATATGCCGATAATTTGGAATTGGTAGAAAGATATGTGCTGAGCTGCTGCCGTTGAACTTCTTTGCTATGATAGTTGGTAAATCAGGGTAAGTACGAAAAACAATACTGATGGCTCGACCACAATATGGACATGGCAATTGAGTTCCTGGCACAGGGGATTGTCTCACTGCAATGCAGGGGAAGTGTTGCCTTACATTCGATGACTTGTCCAGACACCTGCAACATAGAGCCTTGGGCAATAGGATGCCTTTCTTGGTAGTCTATTCTTCTTTACACTCCGACCAAAAAAATATTCTTCCTTACACACTAATGAAGGTATACCTTATGTGAGATTTAGGTGAGTATAAGGAAAAGTAATTTAGATTCAGACATCAGTTTCTGCTAGGTGGATAGCATTTATTCTGTGCTAATTCTCCTTTTAAATTTATCCTTTTCGCAGTGCTGAGCGATCCTGTCAAACGCTTTGATTATGATTTAACTGGGATTTATGAGATCGAGAAGTATACCTTGACGGTGAGACTATAGATTATTTTGAATTTTGGGTTAAACTGGAACCTTTTCATTCAACATCATGTTCTGTCACTGGGAGCAGGAGTATCTTGCCAGATTCAAAGGAATGATATTGACCTGTAACGGGCTCGGCATTGGTCATCCCTCAGAAGGGTAATTTCTTTTAGGTGATCTGACAGAAGTGTATATTTCCACCCGCGTGTTGTTTGTGGAAACTTTCATGTTCCGCTTGTGCTGACCGGTGGCTATTGAGGCCGCAACTCATCACTTTTCACTGTTAAATTTTTTTTCCCATTGAAATAATGCAGGGTAGAGCACTTGACCAATGGTGGTAACATTGCAGATGAATGAGTTTAGAAGGCAGGCTTGAATTCATTGCTGCAAAGATGTTGCCTGATGGAGGAGGAGAAATAAGCTAACGATATTCTGAGGAATGTCCAATTGAAAACCAGTGCATCTTGGGCGACCAATACACCCATGTTTAAGGGATCACAACATGCATTCCTTCATTATTCTTGATTTGTACATTACCCTGTTGTACAATGTTGAATTTGATTCATTTGTTCGTGAAAAATCGAATCTTTCTCCGAGTTTATGGCTGTTGCGGGTAGGGCCTGTAGCTTTAACTGTATGGATCGAGAACTGCTAAGTTTGAGTCAGAAGGCTGCGCTTTCAAAAAGAGCGATCAAAATGGTGCAGAGAACCTCGCTGACATTGCACGATCCTCAATTAGACACAGCAAAAGCTGCCAAGTTTTGACCAGAAGATCAGAGTGGGATCCATGTCCTCCAACCTATAGTTGTAATTAAGCAGGAAGGCACCTCGCAACTCACAAGTAGTCACATGACAAGGGGACAAACTGAGTCGTTCAATCTTGAAAAAATAAGGGGACAAACTCACCTGTTTGATTCTCAAAAGTAATGTTTGAACAAGTGTCTCGTAATTGAACGCTCAATAATAGAACATGTTAATTCATCGGAGACAGCATTTTTCCTTGTTACCCTGATAGTTGAGCAATTTTATCAAGACGTCCTTTTCGCCCACGACTGCAAAACTTGGACATTATTCGTGAACAAAGCAAAAAAGTCGCGAATCATTTCAGCTTCACACAATGACAAAAGGACGAACAAGAGGTCAAATCATAGCGATTTCCACTAATAATGCTGGGGCTTAAATTCGTAGAAGGTTAAAGTTAGTAGGACAATGACTCATTTCGTCCACAAACGTCACTTCACGCCTATCTGTTTTCGTATTGATAGCATAGCAGGTCAGCAGCTGGCGATGGTTCTTTTATTTATCTATCTATTTATGTAGTTTTCTTTTTTCATGAAGATAAATCATAAATCCCAACTTAGATAAATGACAATTGGGCTCATTATATTTTTTTTGTTGATCCTGTAAATTAGATAAGAGCAAAGCAAAAGTTTAGTCGGCTCTATGGATAAAACAAGCATGAATATTATTTGCACATTGATAGTACAGCCCGCGAGACAAATCAAACACATTGGACGCTTAATTTATATATCTATTCGTCGTGAAAGTCAACTATTCCACCGCCTATGGAGGTTTGGCATGGTGGGATAGTTAATTAATAGAATAATAGAATAATAGGTAATAGTAGCAACCAATTGGACAATTTGATAGGAGAAGCACAAGGACACGTAGGGCCGTTTGGCAAGTTGCTAAATAGTCAAAATTTCTATTTTTTGTTTTTAAAATCAATTTAGGAATAGAAATTCATTTGTGAAAATTTTTATTTCGGAGCCCAAATTTGCAAAAAATTGTTTCCAAAATTAGTTTTGGAACATAATCAAGAAGCAAAAAAAAGCAATTTTTTGATTCTGGGAACAATTTTTCCATTTCTGATTCTTCTTAGTTTTCTTCTTCCTTTTTGGTTTTGTTCTTCTTTTTCTTCCTCGCCTGCCACCGACCTACTTGTT
Source organism: Syzygium grande (assembly GCA_024733475.1). Classification (NCBI taxonomy): domain Eukaryota; kingdom Viridiplantae; phylum Streptophyta; class Magnoliopsida; order Myrtales; family Myrtaceae; genus Syzygium; species Syzygium grande. Next base: position 157,646 of record JAMXDD010000010.1, on the reverse strand, counting down.
GCCAGGGCTGCGAGGGCATCACGACTGTGACGGCGAGACCTCGCCCAGCCAAGGTGAGGCCGACCTCGCTATCGCAATCGGCGAGGTCGACGATGAGGGCCGCGACGCCCTCTCCGGCCATGGCCAAGGAAAGAAAGGGAAAAAAATAAAAAATATTTAAAATATTATTAATAAAAAAATTTTATATTGTTATTAAACACATTTCTGTTCTTTTTCTATTCTAATATTAGAAATTTTGAGTGATTACCAAACGCTTTTAAATACTTAGAAATTATTTTTAGACACGAAATAAAAAAATTATTTTTAAATAGAATTAATTTTTGGGCGTAGAATTATTGCCATGTGCATCCGTAATATCGAAGGCGCATGTCACCAAATATTATAAACACCAAGTTGACCAAAAGAAGAGAAGACTCGTTCCCAACGGCGGAACAGTGAACACACATGGAGGGGTGAAGGTGGAGGTGATCATCTATATACTGTGTGCAATTGCATCGAGATTAAGCATATCGATACTTTGTGGTGGGGGAGAGAAAAGCAATATTACATAATAGAGAGAAGGAGATGAGCAGCTCCCAAGTGATAACCTGCAAAGGAGTGGTGTGCTGGGGAGCAGAGGAGGAATGGACAGTGGAGGAGATACAAGTGGATCCTCCCAAGGGGAGCGAAGTGAGGATGAAGATGATATTTGCCAGTGTTTGCCACACGGATGTGTTATGCTCCCGGGGTTTCCCTTTTGTTAGTTCACTTCTCTCTCTACTCTACTCTCTTCTTTCCTTTTCTTTTTCTGTCATATAATTTACTCTTCTCCATCTGTTGGCGTTGCAGCCGCTTTACCCTCGAGTTCTTGGCCATGAAGGTGTTGGGTAGAGTCTTCTCTCTCTCTCCCAACTTTGTGACTCCGTGCAAAGTCTAATCCGCTGCTTAATTTGATTTACCCCAATTATTCCCTGTTAGATATGTCAGTGAGGAGTTGCATTCCTTCATTACTTTTTGGCCTGGCCTTGTCCGTATGATCATAAGTTGAGACTTACTCTTAATATACATCAAGACAACCATCTTTGGGCAGCAACGGTTGAACAAAGGGAGCGTGATTGTCTGGCTAAGATTTTTCTGGCGTTCAAAATAGATTAAACTCAAATGTTGAGGGAAAACATGTAAATTAACCCTCACAGATACACTCGTTGATATTTGATATATATGTAGGAATATACATCAAGACAACCATCTTTGGGCAGCAACGGTTGAACAAAGGGAGCGTGATTGTCTGGCTAAGATTTTTCTGGCGTTCAAAATAGATTAAACTCAAATGTTGAGGGAAAACATGTAAATTAACCCTCACAGATACACCCGTTGATATTTGATATATATGTAGGAATATAGTCACTCATCAAAGCATTTCATCAGCATGAGGTACAGTTGCACTCAACATATGCACATCCAGTGCTGTCTATGTATATATACGTGATTGACAGGGGAAAATGGCAGGATTGTGGAAAGTGTCGGAGAGGAAGTAAAAGAGTTGAAGAAAGGAGATCTGGTTATTCCCGCCTACGTTGGAGAATGCGGAGATTGTGAGAACTGTGACTCGGAGAAGACAAACTTATGCATCCGGTATCCGCTCACTTTAAATGGTGTGTTGCCGGATGGTACGTCGAGAATGTCCATCCGAGGCCAGACCCTGTACCACCTCCTCTCATGCTCCACCTGGTCCGAGTACACGGTGTCCGATGCCAATTATGTTGTGAAGGTTGACCCAGATGTAGCTCTTCCGCATGCTAGCTTCTTGTCGTGCGGATTCTCCACTGGGTTTGGGGCTGCTTGGATGGACTCTAAGGTCGAGAGTGGCTCCTCCGTGGCTGTGATTGGCCTTGGTGCTGTTGGACTCGGGGTATGTGGTTGGTTGGTTATTTTACTAGCTCACATGTGCACTATATAAATATTGTTTGAGAGAATTAAGTAGAAAGAGAGACAGAAAGCACGGTAATAGTTCAGTTGATTTGATGATTAGCAGGCCGTAGAAGGAGCAAGAGTGCAAGGGGCGACTACCATAATAGGTGTGGACAAAAATGGGATGAAAAAGGACAAGGGAGAAGCCTTTGGAATGACTCATTTCATAAATCCAGATGATCACCAGTCCTCCGATAATGGGGATTTGAAAGCCATCTCCGAAATGGTCAAAGACTTGACGGGTGGAGTCGGCGTGGACTACTGCTTTGAATGCAGTGGAGTACCTGACTTGATCAACCAGGCCCTAGAAGCCACTAAAGTGGTGATGAATCTATATCGTCACATTATCCATCAAAATATAATGCGCGCTTGAACCCTCACACACAGCAAAACTCCATCTTTCAAGTCTCATATGTATATATTTTATGTGGTCAGGGAAAAGGCAAAGCAGTGGTAGTGGGTGCAGGGCTGGACCCTTTCGTGCAAATTAGTTTCCTGAATCTGTTGATGGGGAGAACATTGAAGGGAACCATTTTTGGGGGCCTCAAAAGCAAGACCCACCTCCCCCTCCTCCTCCACAAATCCAAAACTAAGGTTCTGATCAGCTTTTTCATTCCACTCCAATTGCAGACTCAAGGCACACAACCACTGAATTTGCTTGCTTTTGTCCCACAGGAGATCCGACTTGATGAACTTCTAACCCACAAGATAAAATTGGAAGACGCACCGAAAGCTCTTGAGATACTGAAGCAGTCAAATTGTGTCAAGATTTTGATCAAGATTTAACACTGCATTTGCCTATTGCCTCCTCCCTTTTCTTTCTCGAACTTGTCCAGTGTGATATTGACCTTGCTTTGTGTACTTTTGCTCTTGTGAAATTCCAATAATATATAATCAATCGTTGGACCCAACAAATTGTGACGAAGGACTACCAGAAGCACATTCACTCTAGAATTTCTCAATTTTCCCTTCTTTGCTTCTCTTCACTTCTTTTTTATGCAGTTAAGAAATCAACTGCCAGTATTAAATGTATCCAACATGATGCAGTAAGAAATAGCAAACACCTTTAGATCTATACAAACGGCCCGTTGAGGGAGAGAGAGAGAGAGAGCAAACACCTTTAGATCTATACAAACGGCCCGTTGAGAGAGAGAGAGAGAGAGAGAGAGAGAGAGAGAGAGAGAGAGAGAGAGAGAGAGAGAGATGCATGGCATTGATCTCCATTTAATTAGGGGTTGATCCTCTCAAATTTTGAATTCAATGAGGATCCTTTTATGATGTGGTTAATGTCCTTTAATTTTCTCCCAGACTTGTTAAATGATAATACAGAAAAATTTCCTGTGGCATGTTGAGCAAGTTCACGGGACCCTAATTTTATAAAAGCAGAAACTCTATTCAACTCATTTCCCTACCCCAACCTTTTGAGGATGCTGCGTCATAAACTATGATGTTTAACCAACATACACTATACTCTCAATCATCCAGAAATTTACTGAATGTTTACCTGTTCTTCGAAATGTGCATCTTCATGGAAACTTGCATCCAAAAGAATCTTCTAGTTTAATTTTAGTTTCAATTTATATTGCAAGAAGTTGACTATGCTGTGGCATGCAAGGAGTTGCACTGTATTTCATCCAACAGACAGGCTTATGCAGATTCAACCAATCTGTCAAAAGCTTTTATAAACTAACCTGTTGTTGGGATCCCAATCTTCAGGACTGGGAAATGATGAACCAGCCTCGTGCATGTCATCAGCGGCTCCTAGAGTTTGGTGTCACTGCCTATCGGAACCCTCAGCAAAGTATCCAGACACATACTGCATGGCAGGAAAACCGGAAGAAATCCCACCAACGACCTGCTGCTGCTTCCTGCTTACAGCAATAGTGATGGCTGGACCACAATATGGGCATGGGAATTGAGTTCCTGTCACAGGGGAATTGTCTCTCTGCAATGCAGGGAATGTGTTGCTTACATTCGATGACTTGTCCAGACACCTGCAACATAGAGCCTTGGCCATTAGGATACCTTTGTTAGTAGTCTATTCTTCTTTACAGTAATGAAGGTATACCGTATATAAGATTTAGGTGACTATAAGCGAAAGTAATTTAGATTCAAACATCAGTTTCTGCTAGGTTGATAGCATTTGTGCTGTGCTATTTCTCCCTTTAAAATTATCCTTTTTCGCAGTGCTGAGTGTGAGTGATCCTGTCAAATGCTTTGATTATGACTTAACTGGGATTTATGAGATTGAGAAGTATACCTTGAGGGTGAGACTATAGATTATTTCGAATTTCGGGTTAAACTGGAAATTTTTCATTCAACATCCTTGATCTTATGTTCTGTCACTGGGAGCAGGAGTATCTTGCCAGATTCAAAGGAATGACATTGACCTGTAATGGGCTCGGTATTGGTCATCCATCAGAAGGGTAATTTCTTCTAGCTGTTTTCGCAGAAGTGTATAGTGCCATCGCGTGTCATTTGTGGAAGCTTCCATGCTCCACTCATGCTGACTGGTGGCTATTAAGGCCTCGACTCATCACTTCTCATTGTTAAATTTTTCCCATTGGAAAAATGCAGGGCAGAGCACTTGACCAATGGTGGTAACATTGCAGATGAATGAGGATTTCTCTTCAGTTAAAATACATGTGTTTCCATGCCATGAGAGGCTTCGGTTTAGAAGAAAGGCTAGAATTCATTGCTGCAAAGATGCTGCCTGATGGAGGAAGAGAAATAAGCTAACAATATTCTTGAGGAATATCCAATTGAAACACCGTGCATCTCGGGCGACCAATACACCCATGTTTAAGGGATCACTACATGTATTCCTTCATTATTCTTGATTTGTACATTACCCTGTCGTACAATGTTGAATTTGATTCATTTGTCTGTAAAAAGTCGTAACTTTCTGGCTGTTGCGGGTAGGGCCTGTAGCTTTCTGTATGGATCGAGGACCGCCAAGTTTGAATCAGAAGACTGCGCTTTCAAAAGAGCAAGCAAAATGGTGGAGAGTGTAACATTCGGATTAAAAAACAAAAGGGTTGAAAAGTCAATAAAGAAGCTACAGTGAATTTCAGTTTATAAAAGGGGATCGAGAGCTTGCAAGTAGGAAGGAAAAGAACGAAAGGAAAGAAAGAGGAAAGAAGAGGAAGAAAGGGAAAGAGAAAGAAGAGGGATTTTGCACGTAGTCATTACGGAAGCCTCATCAAGCCAATTCAACTTTGATTCGCAACGTCTAGTAAGTGCTCGTGCCTTTCGTTCATCTAATTATAAAATTTTCCAGGTTATGTGATATCCGAGCGGCAAAATCCGATTTTTGAGTCGTTGAGCTATGAATATATATAGAAATGGTAGTTTAGGGTATTGTGGGGCCGTAGGATTTTACGAAACTCTATTTGGACTTACGGTTTGTCGGATACGAATTTTTGAAATTGCCCGCGTGTTGTGGTGAATAGTGCGCGACCAGCAGCTTTTAGGCCGATTTTGTCGGTTTTTTACTCGACTTTGGGATAGCCAAACTGGGGTTTTTGTAGTTATTTGAATGAGCTTTCTTTTGACTTATAAGTTTGCTTGAAATGGGGTTTGGTAGAGAGACTTATGGCACGATCGAGTTTCGCGCTAAGCTCCGTGTTGCGGACGGCTTTGAATGAGCAATTTGTGAGCGTCTTTGAATCGTTTTGTTAGCTTCTAAGCCTAGTTTAACTGAGACGTAGTTGATGTAGCTTTTTACTCGATTTTAAAATTATTTCTCGCTTATTTGATAGGATTGTGAGTTCGACGGTTCGAATAATCTTTGTTGTTTAATCGTAAGTGTATCCAAGTGAGTGGTGCTATCTCTTCTATGAATTTATAAACTCATGTTTTGAAAGTGATAAATATTTGAGTATCATATGGGTTATGAAAGGATGCTTGTTGCATAAAAGTTTGGATCGGCTAATTACTGCCATTTTGTATTTGAGAAAGATTTGAGAATGCTTTACAAAAAGTATTTTTAGCGAATGAGCTGAGTTATGAAAGGTTACGTGTTGGTTGTGAAATGTATTCCGTCTGTTGAACGGGAAAAAAGATTATATGTTTTGATTTGTGAAACCATTTTTGAGATTGATTATAAATTAGATTTTTGGTATTTGATGATGATGATTTGATGCTCAATATCGCTGTGAGCTCATTAAGGGGCTTATGGGTATGCGTATATTAGTCTGGGATATTCTTCTGGGCCGAGCCACTGACTTTGTAGGTAGAAACCTTGCTAAGGGGGAATCTTGATAACCTTGTCACAAGACTTTGTATTGTGATCATGGTATGATATTGAGCAATAAATTGGTCGATGGATAGACCATTGACGTGTATTTTGCTGTGCTAGGAAAAAAATCCTTTGAGAGCAATGACAGTAGAGCTGCGGCTCAAAAAGGACAATATCGAGTTGGGTTGAGGGATGGCAGTGCGGTTGCGCCTCTACCCTGAACGAGGCCTTTTATGATGAGATTAATCGATGGAATAGATCATTGATATGTGAGTTATTGAGATTGATCAATGTACTTGACCGTTGATGTTTGAATTGAGAAGATGATTTAAAATGAGTATTTTCTTAATTGTAAATGAAACAACTCGTATATGATTTGATATGTATACTAAAGAGTTGGATTATGAATTTCTGGTATTGCTCTATACTTATACAATACATAGTGGCTACTCGATCTGCTTAGAAGAGATACACATTGCTTACTTAGCTAGGGTTGCTCACCCTCTCTTTTCCCAATTTTTTAGGTTCTTTTAGTGACCAATAGCGAGAGTCATGTCATAAGGACTTTTGGGTGGTTTGAGACTACGTCTTTCGGGTGAAAAGACGATCGTGTCATCCCCCAGCCTGATAGGTTTTGGGGGTCTAACATTTTTTGTATCAGAGCTTAGGTTATAATCTTTTAATGGGTAGATTTTATGAGATGCTGTGAGGTAGTGTGTTAGAACGTGTCAATCTTTTGTTAAGTACCGGAATGCACGATTCATTTTGAGTCTAAACAGTTATCGATCCTAATTCAGAGAAACATACTTCACTTTGTAAAGTAGTGATTTCTTAGTTGCAAATTGTGTGTTCAAGAAGTGTGTTTCGGATGGCTGATAAAGAGTTGCATGGAAATCTAGTGGAGTTGAATATACATGATTTCGATGTTATTTCGGTGATTAATTGGTTATCCTTACAACATGATACTGCTGTGATTATCTAGTTGATATAAAAGACACAAGAAGGAATGTCGTGAAGTTGGAAAGTATTGTTGTGATCAGATGTGTTTCTTGAGAATTTAGCGGGTTTGTCTTCTAATGGAGAAATTGATTTCTGTATCGAATGGATGTTGGGTGCATCATTTTTTTTAAGACACCGCATTGAATGACACTTTCTGAACTTGAAAAAGAAAAGGGGATGATGTGCCTAGAATTGTTTTCGGAACAAGATATGGCCATCAGGAATTTCTTATCATGTATCTTGGATTAATGAATGTGCCTTGTACTTTCATGTTTTTGATGAAACAAAGCATTCAAAGAATGTATAAATAGATCTATTGTGGTGTTCACGGAAGATATATTAATGTACTAGAAGAGCCTGCAGGAAGACAAATAGCACTTGGAGATTTGAAACAGATAGTCAGTGGAAGTGCTCTACTAATGTTATGGAAGTGATAAGTCATGATCATTGTTTTGATATGTTGTGATCTCTAAATAGCAACTTGAGATTTTGAGAATTACATTTTGATTGGTCGAGGTAGATTATTTTTCTTGGTTAGAAAAGGAGAATTTATATTAGAAGTCTTGATATGTGGCGATACTTGATATGATAAGATTGATCGCAGAAGTTATAAGCTCGAATTGACATGCGAGACAGAGATTTACTTATGGTAAATAGGTATGATCAGCTTACGAACTTCTAAATAGCAAGTTATTATCTTACACTAAATAATTTTTGTGGAATTAGTGGAGGATGTCTATTTCAGTTGCGGTTTTCAGTAAAATGGTAACACAAGGTGAGTGCTTTAGTCTTTGAATTAAAAAGAGATAATTTAAAATGATGATTCTTTAAGTTGAGAACTTGAGACCATTGAATTTAATGGAAACTAGATACGTTCTTATCTCAGTGATTTGGGAAGTTGTAAGCATTCAATCGTAAGTGATGATCTCTTAAGTGGTAAAATTCTTAGATAAGATTTACAGGTAAATTGTTTGGGGAGACAGTTGAGATTGGAAATTTGAATAAGTAGATCTTGCCTTGAGAGTATTAATAGTTAATTATCTTATGGTATTAGATTGGCAAATTTTGAAATAGTGTTATCAATAATCTCTTCTTGAGGTGTTAGTAAGGATAGGAAAAGTATTTGAAAGTTTTTGTGCAATAAATAGGAGTTGATTTGCACGAATCTTCAAGTGGATGATGCGATATTCTTGGACTATGTACGTAATTGAAGTGAATGGAATGTTGAAAGGAAAATCAACAATTTGTGAAAATTTAGGTTGTGATATGTTTAGATTTGATGGATATTCTATGGATTATATTTCAAGTGTTGGCAAAAAATTATGAACTTTATCCTACTAGAGAAAATTGTCATAACGATATTTTGTTAGTTGATGATACTTTGGAGATATTAAAGACTATGTAGGAATTGATAAAAAAAAAAAGAGGTGTTTGGATGCTAGACTACTTCAGTAGTGTGATCTTTTAGGCATGACAAATTGTAAGTAATAATTTTCGGTGTATTGATTTGAGGACAGTAATGCGAAATGGAAAGACTAAGCAATAGATGTGAAATGAGAAAATATTTAGTAGTAGTGGATGAAAAAAGGAATTTTAGAATTTTGGTGATGCAAATGGTAAAGTTGGGCTTATGCTTATATACAGTTGAAATTACATTGCGGTATTATTTGTATGACAAAAAATGCAAAGTCTTTATGGATCACAAGAGCTTAAGGTATATTTTAAATTAAACAGAATTGGACATGAGGCAGAGGAGATGGTTGGATCTTCTGAAAGAGTATGATTTGTTTGTCCATTAATACAAGCAAGGCAAGTGTAGTAGCAAATGCCTTGTAAGTCTTCTGGAAGTGATAACTTTACTTGCTACTTGGAAGTCTATTCTCGAGGATATGAGCAAATTGGACTTTCATGCAACATGAGTAATTGTTGATTGATTGATCAAGTTCGTGCACTTTTGGTCATATCAATTTGGCTTTGCACTGGAAGATATGCAAGGTGATATGTTAATGAGATAGTGAAGCATTATGAAGTTTTAGTAAGTGTCGATTCTGATAGAGATCCATATTCGTGTTTAATTTTGAAAGAATTTGCAAGAAGTGTTAGCTACTAAACTCAACTTCGATATAGCTTTTCACCAACAAATAAATGGACAGTCAGAGAGATTGATCTAGACGCTAAATAACATGTTGAGATCCTGCATCATTAACTTTAATGGTTCTCTAGATGAACCCAGTGAAGGTAGATCTTGAGATTCTTGGACCTTGTAAGAAGGTCATGGTGTTTAAAGATGGCGTAATTATCCTTGATGGTGTTGGTGGCAAGAAGTCCATAGAGGAGACAAGTGAACAAATTAGGTTTGCAAGAGATATTGATAAAACTATCTGGTGCTGTGGCTATTTTTGAAGATTGGAAAAGTTAATGAAGTAGAAGTATGTGAGAAGAAGGATAGGGTTACATATGCCTTGAATGTCGCAAGGCAGCTATAGAAGAGTGTACAGCATCACGTGGAGGTGTTGCTCTTCTTTATGCATCAAAGAGTTGGACAAATTGCAAATTGCCAACTTTGATTGAAAATGCCAAGACATTATTTGATTCGATGCCAGAGAAGGAAATAGTCATCTCAGCTTGTACTCACTTAGCTACCCTTGATCAAGAAAAATGGGTTCATTTGTACATAAGAAAAAATTGTCTCAAAGATATTGTTATTCTGAGTACGATCCTCATAAACATGTAAGTGAAGTGTAATTGTGTTGAAAATGCATAGGATGTTTTCTAGTTAATGGAGGACAAAGGTGTCTCTACATGGAAAGCTGTGATTCTTGGGTTGTCAATGAATGGCTTGATAGGGAGGTTACTAAACATCTTTCTAGCGATGAAGAAAATCTAATGACATAACCTATACTGGAGTTCTTGGAGTATGTAGACATATGAGCAGGGATGCTTTCACTTTGATTGTATGATACAAGAAATACAAGATAGAACCTAATGTCAAGCATTACGGTTGCATGGTGGACCTTTTGAGACATGTCGGTAAGCTTAAAAAAAAAAAAAAAGAAAGGAAAGGAGCTTATTGAGAGCATGCCTATGGCACCAAATCTTTCTACTTGGAGAGCCCTTCTCGGAGCTTGTAGAAAGCACGATCACATTGAAAAGGGAGAAAGGATAGGAAGAAAGCTTGGTAAGCTTCAGCCAAACCATGATGGTTTTCATATGTTACTGTTAAACCTGTACGCTTCCAAAGGGCATTAGGAGGTGCTTGAGATTAGAGGAATTATGGAGTAACATGGAGTAATGAAAATATCAGGTTGTAGCATGATTGAAGCAAATGGAGTGATTCATGAATTCCTAACTAGTGACAAAATGTATTCTCAACAAAAAGAGATTAACAATATATGTGAAGATCTAATGGCAAAATCACACATGGAGGCTTCTTGGCAAATTTTTTTAGGAGGAAACACACAAATATCCATATCGGTTTGTTGATTGAGGTAAGTGCAAATTTCGAGAACGAAATTTCTTTCAAGGAGGGTAGAATGTAATATTTGGATTAAAAAAAAGGGTTGAAAAGTCAATAGAGAAGCTGCAGTGGACTTTAGTTTACAAAAGGGGACCGAGAGCTTGCAGGGAGGAAGGAAAAGAAGGAAAGGAAAGAAAGAGGAAAGAAGAGGAAGAAAGGGAAAGAGAAAGAAGAGGGGTTTCGCACATAATCACCACGGATGCCTCATCAAGCCAATTCAACTTCGATTCATAACGTTTGGTAAATGCTCGCGCCTTTCATTCTAACAATTGGAAAAGTTTTCAGGGTTGGGGCTTATATTTCGAAGTTATGTGATATTCGAGCGGTGAAGTTCAATTTTTGAGTCGTTGAACTATGAATATATATAGAAATAGTAGTTTAGGGTATTGTGGGGCCGCGAGATTCTATGGAACTCGATTTGGACTTACGATTTGTTGAATATGAATTTTTGAAATTGTGCGCGCGTGGTGAACAGTGCGTGACCAGTAGCTTTTAGGCCGATTTTCATTGGTTTTTGACTTGATTTTGGGATAGGCAAGCTAGGGTTCTTGATAGTTCTTTGAGTGAGTTTTCTTTTGACTTATAAGTTTGCTTGGAATAGGGTTTGGTAGAGAAAATTATGGCATGATCAAGTTTCGTGCTAAGCTCCGCGTTGCGGACGGCTTTGATGAGCGATTTGTGAGCGCCTTTGGATTGTTTTGTTAGCTTCTAAGCCTATTTTAATTGAGTCGTAGTTGATATAGCTTTTTACTTGATTTTAACATTGTTTCTCGCTTATTTGATAGAATTGCGAGTTCGACGGTTCGAGTAATCTTTGTTGTTTAATCGTAAGCATATCCAGGCGAATGATGATATCTCTTCTATGAATTTATAAACTCATGTTTTGAAAATGATAAATATTTGAGTATCATATGGGTTATGAAACATGTTTGTTGCATAAAAGTTTGGATCGGGTAATTACTGCCATTTTGTATTTTAGAAAGATTTGAGAATGCTTTACGAAAAGTATTTCTAGCGAATGAGCTGAGTTATGAAAGGTTACATATTGGTTGTGAAATGTATTCTGTTTGTTGAACGGGGTAAAAGATTATATGTTTTGATTTGTGAAATCATTTTCTGAAATTGATTATAAATTTAGATTTTTGGTATTTGAGGATGATGATTTGATGCTTAATATCGCTGTGAGCCCATTGAGGGGTTTGTTGGTATGTACATACTAGTCTAGGATATCCTTCTGGGCCGAGCCATTGACTTTGTAGGTGGAGACCTTGCCAAGGAGGAATCTTGTTAACCTTGTCACAAGGCTTTCTGTTGTGGCTATGGTATGATATTGAGCAATAGATTAGTCGATGGATAGACCATTGATGTGTTTTTTGCTGTGTTAGGAAAAAAATCCTTTGAGAGCAATGGCAGTACAGTTGCGACTCAAAATGGATAATATCGGGTTGGGTTAAGGGATGACAGTGCGGTTGTGCCTCTATCCTGAACGAGACCTTTTTATGATGAGATTAATCAATGAAATAGATCATTGATATGTGAGTTATTGAGATTGATCAATGGACTTGACCGTTAATATTTGAATTGAGACGATGATTTAAAATGAGTATTTTCTTAATTGTAAATGAAACAACTCGTATATGATTTGATATGTATATTAAAGAGTTGGATTATGAATTTCCTGGTATTGCTCTATACTTATACATATACCTAGTGGATACTTAATCTGCTTAGAAGGGATATATATTACTTACTGAGCTGTGGTTTTCCATCCTTTTCTTTTCTCAATTTTTTCGGGTTCTTTATTTAGTAGCTAATAGAGTGAAAGCAATGTTATAGAAACTTTTAGATAATTTGGGGTTACGTCCTTCGAGAGTGAAAGAATAATCTTGTCATCTCCCATCTAGATAGATTTTGGGGTCTAACATGGAGAGCCTTGCTGACATTGCACGATCCTCAAGTAGACACGGAACAAAAGCTGCCAAGTTTTGACCAGAAGATCAGAGCGGGATAATAGAACATGACCAGGGGACAAACTGAGTCGTTCAATCTTGAAAAAGTAAGGCGACAAACTCACCTGTTCGATTCTCAAAAGTAATGAATAAACAAGTGTGGCGCAATGGAACCCTCAATAATAGAACATCTTAATTTAGTGGAGACTGCATTTTTCCTTGTTACCCTAATAGTTGAGCAATTTTATCAAGATGTCCTTTTCGCCCACGACTGCAAAACTTGGACATTATTCGGGAACCAAGCAGAAAAGTCAAGAATGATTTCAGCTTCACGCAATGACAAAAGAAAGAATAAGAGGTCAAATCATAACGATTTCCACCAATAAATGTTGGGGCTTAAATCCCCTAGAAAATTTAAGTTAGTAGGACAATGACTCATTTAGTCCCCAAACTTCACTTCATGCTTGTCTATTTTCATATTAATAGCATAGCACGTCAACAGCTTGCAATGGTTCTTTTATTTATCTCTATATTTATGTAGTTATCTTTTTCATGATGATGAATCCCCAATTTAGATAAATGATGATTGGGCTCATTATATTTTTTTGCTGGTCTTGCGGATTAGATAAGATGGAAAGCAAAGGTTTAGCCGGCTCTATGGATGATTCAAGCATGTCCATCCGAGGCCAGACCCTGTACCACCTCCTCTCATGCTCCACCTGGTCCGAGTACACGGTGTCCGACGCCAACTATGTTGTGAAGGTTGACCCAGATGTAGCTCTCCCGCATGCTAGCTTCTTGTCATGTGGATTCTCCACTGGGTTTGGGGCTGCTTGGATGGACTCTAAGGTCGAGAGTGGCTCCTCCATGGCTGTGATTGGCCTCGGTGCTGTAGGACTCGGGGTATGTGGTTGGTTGGTTATGTTATTAGCTTACGTGTGCACTATATAAATGCTGTTTTGAGAGAATTAACTAGAAAGAGAGAGAAAGCACGGTAAATAGTTCAGTCGATTTGATAATGAGCAGGCCATTCAAGGAGCAAGAGTGCAAGGGGCGAGTACCATAATCGGCGTAGACAAAAACGGGATGAAAAAGGACAAGGGAGAAGCCTTTGGAATGACTCATTTCATAAATCCAGACGGTCAACGGTCCTCCGATAATGCGGATGTGAAAGCCATCTCTGAAATGGTCAAAGACTTGACGGGTGGAGTCGGCGTGGACTATTGCTTTGAATGCAGTGGAGTACCTGACTTGATCAACCAGGCACTAGAAGCCACTAAAGTGGTGATGAATCTATATCGTCACATTATCCATCAAAATATAATGCGCGCTTGAACCCTCACACACAGCAAAACTCCATCTTTCAAGTCTCATATGTATATATTTTATGTGGTCAGGGAAAAGGCAAAGCAGTGGTAGTGGGTGCAGGGCTGGACCCTTTCGTGCAAATTAGTTTCCTGAATCTGTTGATGGGGAGAACATTGAAGGGAACCATTTTTGGGGGCCTCAAAAGCAAGACCCACCTCCCCCTCCTCCTCCACAAATCCAAAACTAAGGTTCTGATCAACTTTTTCATTCCACACCAATTGCAGACTCAAGGCACACAACCACTGAATTTGCTTGCTTCTGTTCCGCAGGAGATCCAACTTGATGAACTTCTAACCCATGAGATAAAATTGGAAGAAGCACCGAAAGCTCTTGAGATACTGAAGCAGTCAAATTGTGTCAAGATTTTGATCAAGATTTAACGCACCATTTGCCCATTGCCTCCTCCCTTTTCTTTCTCGAACTTGTCCAGCGTGATATTGACCTTGCTTTGTGTACTTTTGCTCTTGTGAAATTCCAATAATATATAATCAATCGTTTGACCCAACAAATTGTGACGAAGGACTACCAGAAGCACATTCACTTTAGAATTTCTCAATTTTCCCTTCTTCGCTTCACTTCACTTCTATTTTATGCAGTTAAGAAAGCAACTTCCAATATTAAATGAACCTAGTATCCAACATGATGCAGTAAGAAATAGCAAACTCCTTTAGATCTATACAAATGGCCCGTTGAGAGAGAGAGATGCATGGCATTGATCTCCGTTTAATTAGGGGTTGACTCTCTCAAATTTTGAATTCAATGAGGATCCTTTTATGACGTGGTTAATCTCCTTTAATTTTCTTCCGAACTTGTTAAATGATAGTACAGAAAAATTTCCTGTGGCATGTTGAGCAAGTTCACAGGACCCTAATTTTATAAGAGCAGAAACTCCACTCAACTCATTTCCCTACCCCAACCTATTGAGGATGCTGCGTCATAAAATATGATGTTTATTTGGTCCGACAATTTATTTGTAAGAAGACGGTGTTATGAATTAATAGCTCCCTTCAAAGTTATAAATAACTTTTTCACATTGCATCCTACTTTATACCACTATATTTTGCATCATTATTGGATTTGATTGCATCCCGAATATTAAAATTATCGTTCCTAATTTAACAGAACATGTGGATGAGACAAATACTAATCTATAATCTCGATTCTTAAAAGTAATGTTTAAACGAGTGTGGTATAAACAAACACTCAATAATAGAACATGTTAATTCCCCGGAGACCTTTCATTGCAATTTTTACCATTATTTAATAGTCGAGCAATTTATCACGATGTCCTTTTCCAACACGACTGCAAAACTTGGACATTATTGGTGAATTAGCTGAGGGCTTTGTCCCCGTTTGAGTGGCTTCTCTAATCGTCGTGGATGGAGAGCCCAAAACAAAAAGTCGGACAACTTCAAGCAAAGGATAAGCGATGTATGGTTAGAAGAAAAAGCAAGGTCTAATCAGATCAATTGTCGGATAAGGACACATTTGGTCCACTAACATTTACTTTACGCCTGCCAGTTTTCATATTAGATTGAATGAGTAGTATTGTCATCAAACGTGTTGTGCGCTTGCTCTATATGTGTATTGACAAGTCTGTTTATCATGAAATTCAATGATTCCACTGGCCATAGAAATATGGTATGTACGGCAGGATAGTTAATTAACAGGTAATAGTAACAACAGATTGGAGAATTTAACGGAAGCACGAGGATGCATAATATGAAAGGCGCGTACGACCAACATTATAAAAATACACGTCGACCAAAAGAAGACTCGTTCCCCAGTGCAAAACAGTGAACACATGGCCTGGTGAAGGTGAAGGTGATTATCTATATATTTATGTATAGACATCCAGTTTAAGCATATTGATACTATGTGCTGAGAGAAAAAGAAGAGCAAGACCATAATAGAGAGAAGGAGATGAGCAGCTCACAAGTGATAACATGCAAAGGAGTGGTGTGCTGGGGAGCAGAGGAGGAATGGAAAGTGGAGGAGATTCAAGTGGATCCCCCCAAGGGGAGTGAAGTGAGGCTAAAGATGTTGTTTGCCAGTGTTTGCCACACGGATGTCATATGCTCCCAGGGTTTCCCTTTTGTTAGTTCACTTCTCTCTCTACTCTACTCTCTCCTCTTCTTTACTTTATTTTTTCTGTCATGTAATTTACTCTTCTCCAATTTGTTGGCGTTGCAGCCGGTTTACCCTCGAGTTCTTGGCCATGAAGGTGTTGGGTAAAATCTTCTAACTCTTCCAACGTTGCGTCTGCATGCCAAGTCCGGTCCACTGCGTAATTTGATTACCCCTAACTATTCCCTGTTAGACATGTCAGTGAGGAGTTGCATTCCTTTATTAATTTTTGGCTGGGCCTTGCTTGTGTGATCATAACTTGTGACTTACTCTAAATGAATATCAAGACAACCATTGCGATCGACTCCCAAGTTCTGCTTCTCCCTAAGAGCAGCATCCATCTCATTCATGCTCCAAATATGGCTGGATGCCTCTAGCTATAGCTAGCCCAGGCACTTGATATCTCTTATTCTTTGAACATCTCCATTCACCAACTTCGCAGCAAGTGTTCTCCCACATCGCAAGTGTTCTAACAGTCACCCGATATGGATTACTGCCCTTTATTCATTAGGATTATGTTTTCCTCCGGTCAGTCTAGATAAAGTTATGCTCACATAATAAGTAACTTTACCCACAAGCTACAAATCCAACAAGTGTCTTGTGTGATCCACGGCCAGCCGCCACCACTCTTAGCTGCCTCCCCTAACGGCATCTATGGGCCATTGTTGATGAGAGGAAAAAGAATAGCCAACTTCAGATTGCAAATTGTTTCGTCAATGAATCTGACTCTTCACAAAACTAATCACCAAGCATGAGCTCTCTTCTTGGCTATAGCTGCAATTTTCTAGCTCCCAACACCCATCTCCGCCTAAGGTTCCTCAAGAAGTTACAAGATCGTCTATGATCAAGCTTCTAATGGGTTTGATAGTGGCTTGGCCCGCGAGAAGGCAACATTTGTGGTGGCCTGGTCAGCGACAGTTGAACATTGGGTTTGAAAAGGGAGCGTGCTGGTCTGGCTAAGGTTTTTCCGGCGTTTAAAATAGATTGATGGAAAAATGAACTCGAGAATGACTACAACGAGGCGGGAGGATAACGTCCATGGCCGATACGATTATATTATTAAGCCTCACAGAAACACCCCTTGATTGTTAAGTTGGAGTATAGTTTTTAGTTACTCATCAAAGCATCTGCCAGCATAAGATACAGTTGCTCTCAACATAGGCACATCCAGTGCTGTATATATATGTGTGCGTGTCATGTAATTGACAGGGGAAAATGGCAGGATCGTGGAGAGTGTTGGAGAGGAAGCAAAAGAGTGGAAGAAAGGAGATGTGGTTATTCCCCTCTTTTTAGGAGAATGCGGAGAGTGTGAGAACTGCAACTCGGAGAAGACAAACTTATGCCTCCGTCATCCACTCTCATTTAATGGCATGTTGCCGGATGGCACGTCGAGAATGTCCATCCGAGGCCAGACCCTGTACCACCTCCTCTCTTGCTCAACATGGTCCGAGTACACTGTGTCTGACGCCAATTATGTTTTGAAGGTTGACCCAGATGTAGCTCTCCCGCATGCTAGTTTCTTGTCGTGCGGATTCTCCACTGGGTTTGGGGCTGCTTGGATGGACTCTAAGGTCGAGAGTGGATCCTCCGTGGCTGTGATCGGCCTCGGTGCTGTTGGACTCGGGGTACGTGGTTGGTTGGTTGGTTGGTTGTGTTACTAGCTTACATGTGCACTATATATAAATGCTGTTTTGAGAAATCAGTTAGAAAGAGAAAGCGCGGTAAATACTTCAGTTGATTTGATGATGAGCAGGCCATACAAGGAGCAAGAGTGCAAGGGGCGAGTACCATAATCGGCGTGGACAAAAACGGGATGAAAAAGGATAAGGGAGAAGCCTTTGGAATGACTCATTTCATTAATCCAGATGATCAACAGTCCTACGATAATGCAGATTCGAAATCCATCGCCGAAATGGTCAAAGACTTAACTGGCGGAGTCGGCGTGGACTACTGCTTTGAGTGCACTGGAGTAACTGACTTGATCGACCAGGCCCTAGAAGCCACTAAAGTGGTGATGAATCCATATCATCATATTATCTATTAAAATATGACGTGCGATCGCGCCCTTTCACGCACAACAAAACTCCATCTTTCAAGTCTTATGTATATATTTTATGTGGTTAGGGAAAAGGCAAAGCACTGGTGGTGGGCGAGGGGTTGAACCCTTTTGTGCAGATTACTTTCCTGAATCTGTTGATGGGGAGAACATTGAAAGGAACCATTTTTGGAGGCCTCAAAAGCAAGACCCACCTCCCCCTCCTCCTCCACAAATCCAAAACCAAGGTTTTAGACTGCTTTTTCATGCCACAACAATTCAGAGTCAGACGCCCACAACCACTGAATTTGCTTGCTTTATCTCCACAGGAAATCCAACTTGATGAACTTCTGACCCACGAGATGAAATTGGAAGACGTGCCAAAAGCTCTTGAGATACTGAAGCAATCAAATTGCGTCAAGATTTTAATCAAGATTTAACGCCCCATTTGCCTTTGCCTCCTCCCCTTTCTTTCTTGAATTTGTCCTGTACGATATTGACCCTGGTATGTGTACTTTTGCTCTTGCGAAATTCCAATAATATATAATCAATCGATGGACCCAACAGATTGTGACAAGGAACTACCAGAAGCATATATAATCTACAACTTCTCAATTTTTCGTTCTTCGCTTCACTTCTATTTTGTGCAGTCAAGGCATCAACTTTCAATATTAACTCAACCTAGTATTCAAAATGTTGCGGTAAGAAAAAGAAAACAACTTGAGATCTTTACAAACTGCCCATTAAGAGAGAGAGAGAGAGAGGGATGCATGGCATTTTTCTCCGGTTTATTAGGTTGATTCCCTCAAATTTTGAATTCCGTGAGGATCCGCCTTATGACGCGGTTAATTTCCCTTAATTTTCTTCGAGACTTGTTAAATGATAGTACAGAAAAATTTGCAGTAGCACATTGAGCAAGTACACGGTACCCTAATTCTTTAAAAGCAGAAACTCTACCCAACTCATTTCCCAACCCCAACCTTTGAGGAAGCTCCGTCGTCAAATATGATGTATAACCAACTTACGCTACACACTCGATCATCTTCAGGTTTGCTGCACATCTTGCATTAGTTGCTCTTAGTCAACCTCCAGAAGTTTACTTAATTTTTACCCGTTCTTTGAAAGATGCATCCTCATTGAAACTTCCAATCGAAAGAATCTTTTACAAGTTACCAGGATATTCTAATCAAACGCAACAAAGCTGAAGCCTGAGAGACAGGTACGACGTCAAGTTTAAGCTATAACAGTAGAACCCTGATCACTTCGAATCACACCCCACAACCACAGAAACCAGAAGACAACCAACCCTATCACGATGAATCCAACTTTTCTTGAAGTTCAACATCCACGACAAGTAATCTTAGTCTGCTAAATGGTAAACCCCAAACTCCCAACATTTATACTGGATCGAGGTTTCCAGTTTGCCAACTTTTTGCTCCATGCTGTTCGTTGAGTTCATCAGACATTCCGCAGATAAGAGACTGCACATTTAAAAATGTGACAAGTGAGTTTCAAAGAAGCTGAGGGAACTCCTCTGTGACCTCATTTGCAATCCCCTCCAAATTCCCATTCACCAAAATTCTTGGCCATTGCCTTCGAGCACAAACAATCTACATTTCTTTCTTTGATTACCAGGACAAATAAAATAAGATGCTATACCAGAGCAGTATCAGTGTTACACAAGAATCAAATAGGATTTGGCACCTCGAAGGCAGATAAATTGATTAAATGGCCACAAATTGGAAAGCATCACTCAGCAGATAAGTCATAAGAGCTCCGCAAACCTGAACCATAAATTATATTCACCACGACCACAACAATGAGCATCATATGATTGTAAATCTCTTTGCACAAGCCCACGAGACAGGTGAACTATCAATCTGACTTTCTTGGCCATCCAAAGCAGTGATTCCTCATTGTAAAAATTTAATCAATCTTTTGCCATTAGGCAATTCTTCCATAGTCTTTTCTTCCACGAGTTGTCGGAGGTATGCTTGTGAAAGCATCACTGGCCCTTCTCCCTACATCAACATTCCGGTCTTCATAAGAAAGGATTAACCTAACCCCCTTTACTTTACCCCACAAAGATACAAAACTATTTGATTCTGCCACTTAGGAGCAATGGCAATAAATCTAGAGTATTAAATTCAGAGAGTACCCCATGACATGCCATTGATGAAAGAGCTGTTTCCATGAGGATGTGGGCCCCCATTGCTGAAGCTTGAAGCAGGAGCCTGCGTCTTGTTATAATTCCACTCATTCCCACGCCCAGAGGTTGCTCTTCCATAATATAGTCGCTGTGCAGGTTGCTGCCCCAAACGGCTCAAAGAATTATGAGAGGGCTGCGGTATAAAATGGGAAGGGTTTGACAAGCCACGTATTTGTCCAAAATACTGATCATGAGATGGAGGTTTGCCTGGCTCTACGTGTATAAATGATTGAGCAGGACCGTGTTGTCTGTAGTACACAGAAGAATAAGTAAGCAAATGTCTTCTTATTGCATGTGTGCATGCATGCGTCCATGAATAAAAGAACAGAAAGAATTCTTTTCCATAGGTTAACCAACACTAAAAGCTGAAACACAAACTTCCCATGTAATAGATTAAATGCAGATAACATTCCATTTCCCAGAGAATTAGCAAGGAAAGAGATTTGGGTACCTTATGAATGAATTTGTACTTGATTGGGGGATGTTGGTAGACCTCCTGACACCTACTAATGATTCTGCAGAACTGAGATGCATCACTTTACCAAACTCAGTGGCTAGGCAACTTTTATCTGACGATTCTTCTTCCACTTCTTCCAGTAGTAGTTCATCGCTGAGGCCAGAGATAGCAAATTAAATGTAACTCAAGAAATGCAGTCGCATACCCGTATGTGCAATGGGAAAAGATTTCCCACTGAACAAACGTTAAGCAATTCGAAAGTCTTGAGCAGACGCTAAGAACTAAAATCTACAATTTTGTTAGAAAGAGACTGCCATCTACAGACTAGAGCAAAGAGGATAAGCTACTAAAATCATCAATAGCTCTGTAACTAATAAACTGGAATAATTAGCGTAAAGATAAAGAAAAATTCAAATAAAACCAAAATTCTAGTTAATTTGGATTTTGGTCAAGAAAAGGCTTGCTATTTTCATTCTACGAAACTGGTCATTGGTTTAGGTTATGTGATCTAGAAATCATGATAAAATTACTTTTTTATAACATGGGCATGACCGCAGAGGCCAAGCCACCTTGATACTTACACATAAATTTTAGATAGCTATGGTTTTAAGTCTATCATGTGTCATGGCCAAAAATAAAAAGTTCAATTTATTGCCATTATATCATTTCACTTGTAGATTCATAACCAGAATTCAGTAAATCTAAGGTCTTTCAATGAAACCCAAATAACTGAAAAATTCTCCAATTCATTCTCCCTTCTCACCCTTGCTTTCCTAGAGTCCAACTTTTGACATATCACGCATCCTCCTTCTAGCCATATGAATAACTCCATCATATATTATTTTCCTTTCTCCCATTTCAAGTTTGCAACCCAGAGAAGCGAGATTTATCTTTCAAGTTCATTAAGAAAGATGCTAATTTAGATCGCTTTCTATATCTAACATGACATTAAAGAATGGGGATCCAGACACTCCTTTAATTGTTATGATGTCATCATAACAGTTCGTTCTCTTTGCAGAATTATATACGACAGGAATAGAATAGCATGAAAATAAATAGCGTAACAACAGCAATACAATAGACATTTCTTAGTTTGGTTGCAGAATGGAATCACTATCCTAAGACTGTCTTCTTTTGTCTCCCCATAAATTGAGAGAGAGAGAGAGAGAGAGAACATCAAAGTACCCCATATCCATTCATCAACTTTATTCTATATGACAGTTAAAGCTCAATTATCTCTACTAGCAGGCTAGCAGCACGATGCTTATTTATCTTATTATAATAATTATGAAATAAAAACAAAGTGACTTAACTGTCACAGTTTTTTTTTATTATGAATTGCCTAATAATAACCGAATTTGAATAAAAAATTTAATTATAAATAAATCTACGATTAAAAATTTAACTTCAATTTCTATATGTGTGCATGCATGCTGCAGAATTTTTGTTTCATAAATTATAATAATTGGTTTTATACGTTACAAATAGCATTATTTCATAATAATCATGATTGTATAAGTTTGTTATCAATTCAAACATTTATTCATAAAAATTTACATCATATAACAGATATTATAATAATAATCAAGCATAGCCATAAAAAGCTTCTCACCATATAAGATCACACATTAAATTGAAGTTATGATAATTTTAAGTGAAGATAGATTATAACAAGTTATAAAAGATATTAAAAGTATAATATGTTATTCACAACTTAATTCGAGGTAATTCTAGCTATGCTATAAATTAAATACATATAATAATCTAATAATACCAAATGCAACTAATCTATAATAAAGCATGATTATTTAATTTTTTAATAAATAATTTAAAATGTAATCAATTCTTTAATATTTCATGATTTTATTCACATTGAGAATAAATAATAGTATCTATGATAATTGTTGTGACAATTCCGTGGAATAACAATTTTTTTTTGGTAAGGTCCGTGGAATAACAATTTCTAAAGGCAGCAAGCAACAATTATGTTTGATTTCATGGAAATAGCTATTCCTATAATAGCTGTATCTGTTAGACTTTTTCAATCGAATAAAAGTTCTATTCTATAAAAATAGCTTAAGAATACATAGTTATTCAGGTGAACCAAATGCCTGCCTATTTTATTTCTATAATTTATACTTCCGATTGTCTGTTTAATTTGTTTCAAATGTAAGGCCCAGCTTACTCGAGGGGAAGTGTCAAAAGAATATGCTAAAAGTTTTATTTCCTGACAGTCTATACCTAAAAAGAACACATCTGAGAAAAATGGTAGTCTACTAGGGTATCTAGGGCTCAATTTGTAGCAAGCACTAGGCTAGGATATTCTCTCTCTATAGTCCAAGCTGATTGCTAAACAGATGGATAATCAGTCCAACCATCAACAGAAAAAATTTCAATTAAGTATAGAAACTACAAAGAAGAAAACCAAAAGAGCCATTTCATATACACACCTACTCTACCAGTACGAATATATGAACCCTTATTCTCTCCAAAATAAACAAGGGGAAAATATATCCCCAAAAGTTGACATTACTAGAATCAATTGCCCCTGTATTAGCTTACTTTTAGTTTCAGCTATATTGCAAGAAGTTGACAATGCTATGGCATGCAAGGAGTAGCACTTATTTCATCCAACAGACTGGCTTATGCAGATTCAACCGATCTGTCAAAAGCTTTTATAAACTAACCTGTAGTTAGGATCCCAATCTCCAGGATTGGGCAACGATGAACCAGCCTCGTGCATTTCATCAGTGGCTCCTAGAGTTTGGTGCCACTGCCTATTGGAACCCTGAGCAAAGGATCCAGACACATTCTGCATGGCAGGAAATCCGGAAGAAATTCCACCGACCACTTGCTGCTGCTTCCTGCTTACGGCATGAAGATTTGATGGCAAATGCACGGATGATTCATTAGGCAGGTGTGAGCTACCCTCAGCTTGGCCAGAGTGGCCTCCTTCATTATGATGCCCTTGCCAATGTAGTGAGGATGAACTTTCCTGAAACTGTGAGCTTCCAGAATATGCCCAACCCTTCCTTCTGTTAAACTGTCCTGCGGCAGCCGTCTTTCCCAGTGGTGATCCCTGCAGACTACCTCTTGCTGGAGACGGAGGGCCAAATTGCCCAGGAGAACCAACTGAAAATTGGCCATAGGAGTTTGGTGGAGTAAATTGCGAAGGACTAGAGCCAAGGGGCAACGAGGCAATGTTCCCTGCAGATGGACTCATACCAAGTCCATTTGCATGGGAAAATTGAAAATTCCTCCATCTTGCATCAGGACTGCTTCCAAGCATTTTCCCATTGCCCTGTGAACTAATGTTCATAGCAGATGGACCGACGGGTGAATAATATGCGAAAAGATTTGCATTATCACCATAACTTCCATAGCTGCTGCCAAGCCCAGCGCCATCGTTATAGCTTCCATGACTTCCTAAACTGCCATAGCTACTTGCATGAGCATATGGCACCGCTTGAAAATTAGGGCTGCTATGCAGGGGCACCCTGTTCCTGCCAACTACCTACACAAGAGATCTCTGTGAGGGGAGAATGTATTCAATCAAGTTAAATTCATAGAAATTGAAAAGAAAAACTTTACAACCTCAAACAAGAAAAACAATGGTACTTTATGTGGACAAAAATCTCACATTAGGAGACAAACCAGCAGCAAACCAATGTCCTCCGCCTGGGTGATGATCTACCTTGATATTTTGAGCAACCAGCTACAATAAAAAGAAAGAAAAGATAAGTATAAACAATCAAACTGTTCCTGACAGAAAAAGGAAACAACAGGAGAAACAGTTGAAACTTCAATGTGTCATGTCTGTATTTCACTAACACAGGCCATGTAGCATAACACAATGGGTGACATAAGAAAAGATATGATACTCAAGAAAAGATAGAAAGAAATTTAATGGTATGGAGACTTAATTCCCAGAGCAAACGTGTTGCCATTTGACTGCCATGTACACACGGTTTTGTCAAATTTTCTAAAATGCATACCCTGCTTCCCTTTTCCGCCCTCCTCATCTTTCATCCTTCCCACTCTCCTTCTCCTTCCAATTGAGGAAATTAAGCGATGCAAGATAATCATTTCTCACAGAAAGTGCAATGTTCACAAGAAATCTACATTGGACCATACTATTGGCCACAGAGCAGATTTCTCTGTAGGCATGCTGATGACCCTAAACAATCTGAATCTGCAGTCTGAATTATTCTCTTTAAAAGTTTCCAAGCCAACTTATGACTTCACTCTTAGAACTGAACTGCATCACAGCAGGTCCTGTAGGAGTTGGCCACTTGGCCAGCGGCAATTGAAACCAGGAACAGGTCAACCAACCTGCCTATGTCATACTTTTGGGTGCTCTATCTTATATTTTCCTTTATGAGCGTCTTTAATTCAAAGCTCAGCCTAGCTGGGTAAGCAAGTCAAGCTAAACGTGAGCTACTCAAGTTCGACTCACAGATTAGTCTAACTCAACTCGAATTTTTTTGCATTCATGTAGCTCAAGTATTTAAACGAGCTAGCTCGAGCTTACAAACACTTGACTTGAGTAGCTCGTAAACCTAATTGAACACTTGTGTTATCATATATTCTAATTATAAATATGCCGATCAAACCATATTTTAATTATATATATATTGATTTATATATAGAATAAATTGATGAAAATAATTAATTTTCATTTTTAAAAGTCGAGCTCAAGCTGAAGTCTGAGTTAAGTTAAGTTTCCAGTAAGATTTATTGACTAATCGATTTGAATACAAGCTTATTTAACAATTATCCGAATTGAGTTTGAAAGGTCGACCTCGAGTCAACTCTCAAGCCTTCCTTGAATATTTGAGTCAAGCTCAAGTATTGACCTGTGTCAACTCAACTTAATTACACCCCTAGCTTAATTAGATCTTAAAATATGAAAACAACACAAAGCAATGGCATGGCAAAAACTGTAGAGTGCTCAGAAAACATACAGCATCACCAGCTCATTGGCAAGTCTTCTCACTAATAGTACTAGCATTCATCCATGTTTAGTTTGCTTTATTAAACCACTTGTAAACCGATAGGAGACCCAAAATGTCTATAATTCACGCTTATAAGTTAAAAGATAAAAGCTAAGAAAATCTCAAACAATAATTTTTGCTCAAATTCTATGAATTAAGCATTATATAACTTCATATAATAGTACAGCCCCATGTTCTTCTATAGTGGACCTCCGATGTTTTGATTGTTTTATTTCTCCAATTTAATAATGGGTTGGTCAGCTTTTAATAGTGAATAAGAAGTCCAGCTAACAAGTTCTTAGTATCTTACCATGCGAGGGGTCTCTGGAGGCGGTTGATAAGGGCATGTAAAAGGTTCCCCAGTGACGAATGGGTGTCCTGAAGCCTGAAAAACAAAGGACCTAGCCAAAATTAACAAAAAAAGTCCAAAATGAAACATAAAATAATGCAAAGGAAGCAAACTTGCCAAAGGAGGCTACTGCAATAACTTTAAGATGATCAAATAATGACCTGAAATGGCGACCACCGTTTTGCAGGATCAAACTCAACAAGTCCTCTTAAGAAGTCAATTAGAGCTAACCGTACTTGAGACTCTGCCAAAGGAAAAGAGAAACAAGACATCTTAGGAACTACGGAGTGTAGCAATCTTCCCAAAACAGTTGTGCAATCAACATCGTGTACATTTGGTATTAGAGAGGCTAACCTTTGATGATATCTTCTTTAGGCAAGTTCTTTCGATATGGGTAGTTTGTTACGATTGCTTCAAGATTCATATAATTGAAATATTCTTTCCCAATCGAAGGTTTTTTCAGCTCTCTCTATTAAAAAAAAAAAAGAACCAGAAAAGAATCAATTTAGAAAGCCAAAATGGGAATGAAAGGCCAAAAAAAGAGAAAAAAGAGAGTAAGAATATTGTCCAAGCTGGATAACTTACAGCTTCATATTCTTCTTCTGATAAAACTTGATAAATGCTTCTCTGACATATGGAAGCCTGAAAATTCTCCATATCATGGACATTTCCAATGCACTTAAAAAACTTGGTCGTATTTTTTGCCTCCTTAAGTACATAATCAGGGGGCTGTTCTCTGCAATATTTCCATACATGCAGGAAACAGACTTAGAGCACTTACATCAGCCATTAGAAACTGCTACAAAAATATTCCAAATAGTTTTTGGATGATTTACTCAATCCAGGAAACAAGCTAACGGCTTCATCACTCCCCATTGATTTACTAGAAGCCTTATGGAATTTCAAGGTAGATGGAGTCTCTTGCATAAGATGCTAGCTAGTGTCCATAAAAATGTACATTCATCACTATGACTCACTAAATTTACTATGTTGTGTATAAGAATTCAATTTAGTCTGAATGACAAAGATATGATTAAGTATCTTTCAATCTAACCCTTAATGAAGGGTGCAGCAGAATGCTTTTGATAACAATTCGATGTATATATCTGCAGGTACTTCTACATCAGGACATTCAGTCTTGAGCATTTGCTATATCTCCAGTTACTCGGGCCTCCTTAGAGATTTTAATTGTGTCTTCTTACACTTTCCTCTTCACCATTTTACATGAAAACTACCGTGAAATCTCTATGGGAAACAAATGTACAGTCAAAATTATGAATCACTATGCAATGTGCTTTATCATGTATAAGTATTCACATTGACTCTGAATAACTAACATATCAATTACAAGTATTCAATATAGCCCTTAATTAAGGGTACAACTGAATGCTTTTGACAACAAATTGATGATAGACATACATGCGGGTACTTTTACAATAACAACAGTATGTTCTATCTTGTAGCGTTTCCTTTGCTTCCAGTTACTTGGCCCTTTTTAGAATATCTATGTATGTCCCACTTTACACCTTTTTACATGGACCATTACCACAAAATCTATAAGGTCTAATTGTTTGGACTTAAAAAGTATTTATTAAATTTTAAAAATGGAAACTAAAATATTTAAAGTTGCAAAAGTTGCAACAAAATAGGTTTTCAAAAAGTTTTAGGTGATGGACGTTTAAAAGACGAACACGTATGACAAGACCCCTATGATTTGACGTGAAGCAAAAGCCATTAAAAATGAAGGACAAACTTCTCACCGCAAGAGACAAATTGCTACTAATTCATTCTTTTCTTCCTTTAAGGAGGAAAAGACAGCATGCAAATTGTTTACAAATAACGAGGAGATTCATTTTGCTGCATGACAACTTCTCACATAAAAGGAAAACAAAATCTCCGCTTCTTCATACCATTTTTCATTTAAGAAGGAGGGGAAGGAAAGGAAGCAATGGAAGAACAATTAAAAGAAACTGCATGAGATACAGAATTTAAGCAGCCAACAATTATAACTGTCTTCAACAAGGTGTTCAGGATGGAAGCAACCCAATTTAATAAAGAATATTGGAAACAACAAAATAATGAAGTCAGAAGACAGAAGAAGGAAAAGTACCCAAGTATTTTGACCATTCTCTGCAGAAGATCAAATTCTGATGCTCCTGGAAATAACGGCAATCCCAGGAACAGTTCCGCCACTATGCAGCCAAAAGACCACATGTCAATGGCCGTTGTGTATCTATGAGGGGTCAAGGTGCAACCTAATTCTCACGCATGCGTGAGAGAGAGAGAGAGAGAGAGAGAGAGAGAGAGAGGCAGGGGGGGGATTTGCACTGAAGTAGTGACACTCTTTGTCAAAGGGCTAGCTCTATCTGTTAAAAAATCCTTAGAACATGATATGCAGTGTTGAATCATGTCAATAAGTTCAATAGCTGTGTATGTCCCAAACAAGAGCTTTGATCAAGTCAAGCAAATGAAAGATCAAGGTGACAAACTTCAGTTCAGGTATGAAGATGCCTTTCTTTGGTATCTTGCCTCATGCCAGTAGCACAAGTGACATAAATTTGGCATCAGCATACTGATAATTGAGATTGCTGGCTGCTGACCGAATTAATCTCTCACATTAAGTCCTTGTAGAAGTCCTATAACCTGATCCAGGTCTTTGCTTTTTGAAATAGTGAACCCGCTGCTTCAATGGTTTTTCAACCCAAGTCAACCAAAATATTGATGGGTTACATCAGAATTAATTATGTCAGGGTCAGGGACTGGTCATTGACTGGATTTCAAATAAACAATTCTTGTGCCAAAACTAAGATAATTCAATGTAAACAGCCGGGCACTGGTTGCAAAGCTTTAACGATCACTTTAATTGCAGGCAATCACAACCATTGTCAGAGTAAATTGTCCACAATAGACAATTTAATGGTCCGAAGGACATTTCAATTAAGCTGGCTTCCATGTTTGGTGGAACTTTACTCTGCAAACTTCAAGTAAGCTGCAGACTGACAAGAGGAAATGACAAAGAAATCTGGAACAAAGGAACTAAAACCAAATACAAAATATAAAGGACAAAAAAATCTCAACCAAGATGTTGCATGATCAATGGACTAATTCAAAGCTAAATATTCATTTACAAGGATACTGATACCCAAGAAGAACTTCAGGAGATCTATAGTAGCGGCTCTGCGGGAGGAAAGAAGGGATTCGTTGTTAGGTTTCATAAGAATGATCAGAGAAAATTCGTGTCGACATCAAGGATGGAAGAAAACCTGAATGTATGAGTAGACAGTTCGTTCTTCCATGCATGCAGATCCAAAGTCGATAATCTTTATTTCTGCTGGCTTCATGCTGGCAATTACAAGGCATAACAATCACTTACAGCAGCAGCAATCACTTTATAATTTATTGAAAGATATAAAAGACATGAAGAAAAATAGCTCACCTTGTGCATAGGAGTATGTTCTCCGGCTTCAGATCACAATGAATGATACCAGCATCTTTTAAAAGAGCCAGTCCACGTAAAATCTATATAATTAAGTAGATAAGCATAAATTTTCACAATAGTAGAATGAGAAATGATAGCTAGTATAGTCTAAAAAAGTCCGCTATACTTGTTTGGAGAACAGCTGCACTATGCTCAACGACAGTCCCCTAAAGTGGTTAATCTTAATAAGCTCATACCTGCATGATTAGGAAAGAATTATAATACTAGTATGGACATATATATGTAAGAGGGTAAAAAGAAGAATAGAGAAAATGAAACGTTATACCAAGTCCCTAAATGGTGATATATGAGGGTTGTTAAAGTATCCCACACAGCTAGTCTATGAGGTTCCTATGCTCTTTATCTACATTTGGTCTCCCCCTAATGGCTTAAATGTTTTAGAGGACTTCCGAACATGGTATCGGAACCAGGTTTCACCTGATATTTATTTCCCGTCTGAGGCTCTCCATTCATCAATTCCACGGTCCATTCTCAATTCAATTTGCATGTGAAAGGGGGTATTTAAGTATCCACTCGCTTATGTACCGGGTCCTATATGCTCTTTATCTACATGTGGTCTCCCTCCATCGAATGACTTAGAATTTTTTGTTGGACTTTCTAACAAGAGGAAAAAAACCTAAGCTCTAATGAATTGTTCAAAATAACTTACAGATTTGTATCAAGCAGCTCGAAACAGATGCATAAGTGCTGATGACATAAGAAGTAATCATAGATACGGACAATGTGATGCTTATCCTCAGGATCATACTTCTTGTTTAACTGCAAAAGGAAAAACAAAGGCAGGCTGAGCAGAATCAAAACGAGTAGTACAAACACTACGTGCTGAAGAATATCACATTGAACTACCGTTGTCAAAATAGAAACTTCAACCAGTGCTTGTTGGGAGTACGCAGGTTGATTCT
This sequence comes from Syzygium grande, assembly GCA_024733475.1. Lineage (NCBI taxonomy): Eukaryota > Viridiplantae > Streptophyta > Magnoliopsida > Myrtales > Myrtaceae > Syzygium > Syzygium grande. Next base: position 127,051 of record JAMXDD010000010.1, on the reverse strand, counting down.
TTATAATTTTAACAGCAAGAAAACTGCAAGTTTCAGGAACCCAGCATTTAGCAACCTGACCAAAGGTACCATGGCCTAGGACATCTTTGACAATATATCTGCAAGACAGTATTCCGGTGAGAACAGCAAACGATAATTTCATTACAATAAAAGTAGACACTAATGACCTCAGTTGTCTTATCAAGTTAAAGTATGCTTGATTCTGATCACATGAATTATACTCAGGTAAAGGCTTGTTTACTCACATAACTTCAAGCAATTGCACAGATGATGGATGTACAACTTTGAGAAACTAACAGGCCCACGATAAGGTTAGGGTAAGTTGGGATCCTATTTGCCATGCATAACAATTCAATAGCGAAACAAATTACTTAAGGAGCTTCAATTAAGGTTCAAGTGTAGCAAACGCCTTCGCGAAGGTCACAGAGAAAAATCAACTACTCCTGCAGAATTAGCTTTTAGGCATTCTGGTGAAGCAAGATGAGGAAAAACTGGAAAAACAACCAAACCTTGCTCATCACCACAACCAACTAGAAAATCAGACTTCTAGGAGCATCTCTAAATCCAGAATGGCACTTATAATTCCCTCCCCGGGAAAATATATTCCTCTCAAATTATGAAAAACAAATAAAGAACATTTATATTACAAACTTGTCAAAGGAATTCAATAAAGGGGAAAAAGTGGTACCAAAGCATCGCCAGTTAGTTCTGCTAATTAGCAGAGACAGTGCTAGGAAGTTTGACACGCAGAAGACTGAAGTAATGAGATGGCCCAAACTCATTAATCACAAATGAAAGAGAGAGAGAGAGAGAGAGAGAGAATCGGCAGCACTTGCAACAACTGTATCTTCACTGACTCAACAATCACAAACCTTCGTTTCGTATCTGGATTGACCAAGACGAAGTTTACTGTCAAAATAAGGTCCGAGTTTGCATTGTCATAGCCATCATTAAGAACTCCAACTGATGGACTGGTCAAATACCGCTTTGGGTTCAGTTCTTCAGAATAGTTGAAATGAGGGTTGCATATTCGATATGTCTCCACTATCTCCTTGGTCAGTCTCACCACCAACTGCAACAGTGAAATTAGTGGTATCAAGGTCTATTGAAATGCTAAATATTCAGTTCCATCAAAAACATAAAAACATTTGTCAAGACACGAGTATGCGGCATTGCAGCATGCAATCATTGACCTGAGGTTAATATCAATAGTAATGGCAGATGCAACTAAGTGACATGAAAAGGTAGAAAAAGCTACTGTGTCAGTAAAGGTTAAAGAAGAAACAGAAAGGTGATGTTTTAACGGACAATGACTAATCACAACCCTAACCTGTTAGACAACACCCAAGTGCCTCAGACATAACTGAAGCCTAACCTATTGTCCAGGGGCCAACATGCTTTAGTAAATTTGCAAGCACAAACAAAGTAACCAGTCTAACAGACCTACAAAACGGTCAGCAGATCCGTAGTGACCATTACCGACAGAACACGAGACTCGATAACATCGAGAAACAACGGAGGACGAAGGAGTTATGAGACTTACTAATATTGCAGGCCATTCCTATAATAACATGGAGGGAAAACCAGGTGATTGATAGAAACAAATGGGAATTCTACCTTCCTTGGTGCCATTTGCACGGTAAAACAAATTGAAGGAGAAGTTGGCATGAAAGTTAAGTATTTCACCCAATACCAAGTTGATTAACCACACTCGATATCCAAATCAAGTACTCTGATGTAGTTGATCAAACGTTGAACGTTCAATTACTCAAAACATTTACCTCAAAATCAACTCTTTCGAGTGCTAATGCATGTATATTCTAACCTCAATTTTTCTAATGAACACCGAGATTTTTTAGTTCTGCCGTAAACTAAACAAACAGAATTCCCGTTTACTGGACATCAGGTAGTGCATATCTTAGACTTTTCGCAGCATTCTTCCAGATAGTGGATATCTATTTAATCTGCCCATATGAACTTTCACAATTGAATGATAATGAGTTAGGCATGTGCTAATGTTTTCACAAGAAAATGTTCCAAGAAAACACCAAGTAGATTTCTCAGCAAACATCGCATACTGAATCTCTGAAAACTCCTTGATTTCTCTCCAAGCAGATGGAAGGCTCATTCGCACAGTAGAAGAAATTAACTTTTTAAAGACAATCCTTATACTGACCTAGTCCATTAACCTGAAACATCTAGTTTGTTGAAGGAACCCATTCGTGGGTAATCTACATTAAAGGATTGACACCTGGAGAGGGAAAAATGTAAAAAAATTTCCTAACAAATAGTAGGATGAACAAGACGCAGCTCGAAGCACAAAAAGAAAGAGTTGAATGGTATCACATTCTACCAGGAAAAATTGCCCATTGTTCCTTATGCTACCTAGGGATAAATTACAGTTTCAGATAATCGAGATTTTTAAACTAACTAGCATTCTCTTGCCGCAATCAAACTCAAGATTTTGGACTTTGTCGCAGCTGGCATCGAACTCCAAGAAATGCTTTCGCTGCAAAGACTTAACAAAGACTTCACACCAGTAATTCGATCATATCCTCAAAGAAGAGAGGAAAAGTCGCACATTCGAGAGAAAAAGAAAAGAGTAATCATCCTAGCCATTACCAAAGAATGTGGCGTGGGAGGACCTGGAATTACCAGGATGATCAAGTCTGGAAGGAGCAAATCCCTGATGCTCAGTCTAGGGGTCAATACAAATTAAGATATATGGTTTCGCTTTCATTTCCAGCAGCATGCATCAATCGCACCCACCACAGAATAGCATGTATATAACGAAGGAAAACTCTTGATCGGAAGACAAACGGGGAAGGACTAAGGCATTCAACTAGCTGAACCAGAAAGAAAAGGGCGAGAGAGAGAGAGAGAGAGAGAGAGAGAGAGAGAGAGAGAGCACTGACGGGTCTTCTAACAACGACCCGCAGACTAGGGGACGTGGGGGCAGTCTCGGGCCTCCGCGGGCATAACCTCTGAAGGCGAGCCGCCTGGGATGCCACCTTCCCGACGACGACGACGAGGAGGGCTCGGGCGAATCGCAATCGCTGGCGCGGCCCAGGTCGTGGGCTCGAGGCTCAGCGTCATTGCTAGGGCTGACCTCATCCATGACAAAGGCCTTCCTTCAGTCCCCGAAACACGAATTGACCTCATCCATGAAATCGGTCATCTCACGCCACCCGCGAAACACACGCGACCCCGGAAGGAGGATAAACAAGCGGGAGGCTGAAAAGGGCGGGGAGAGAGAAAGGGAGACGGGGGCGGGGGTGGGGGCGGGGGCGGGGGCGGGGGCGGGGGCGGCGATGATCAATCGAAGAAGGAGGGAAGGTGCCGCGGAAGAAGAAGAAGGGGGAGCGACGGGAGTGGGGAGCGCAGAAACCCTCCACCGACGGAATCCAATCCCATCCTCCTCAATCGCGCAGCATGCCTGGAACCGGACGGCGATCGACGATCAACGTCGATACGGCGGCGACCGGAGCGATCGATGAGGTGAGGTGGGAGAGACGGTGGGGGTGGGGGTGGGGGTGGGCGATTGGAGAATATATGGAACGGGAGGGAGGAGGCTCGAGGGAGGAGGGGGCGAAAGCCAATTGGTTGAAGGAAAATGGGGAGGAAAAGAGACAAGGATGGAGCGGAGAAGAGCAGCAGCAGAGAGCAGCAGCCCAGAAGAGCAAAAGGAGGAGGAGCCGAGGAGGAGGAGGAGGAAAGCAGAGGTGAAACGAAATCGGGTCAGAGAGGACTCGGACAGCCACCCCCTCCTTCTCTTCTTTTCCCCCAAAATTCCCCCCCTACTAAATTATTAATAATTATGCCCCCAATTTTTTTTCCATTTTCTTTGTTCTTTTTTAGCCTTTAATATTCTTTGGGTTGTTTTTTTTTTTTTTTACCTCTTTGGGATAATTATAAGAATGATCTTTAAATTTTGATCAAAAATTTAATATGCTCTCTAAACTTTTAATTTGTGCAATATGAATCCTTAAATTTTAACCCAACATATAATGTCATCCCTAAATTTTTAATATATTCAATGTGGTATAGTTTAAGGACTAGATTGACATGTACCGAAAATTCGAGACGCATTGAAAAAATTAAAAGTTTATGGTTGACATTGCACATTAGATAAGATTCAGAGATCACATTAAACAACATTAATAATTTAGGGATCATAAAGTCATAAATCATTTGTGCCATTTTCTTTTTCTCTTTTGCTGCCCTTGATCTCTTCCCTTTGTCCCTTTCGAGCTGTGCTTGGTTTTCATCCGGGGTAGAGTGAAGGTTGAGATTTGCCATTTTTTATTATTATTTTTTTCATTTTTTAACATTAAAAGGACGGTCCAGATACGTACTTTTATTTGTATGAAGTTATATACCACGAATTTCTATTTCCATTGAACAGTGTCGTAATGATTTTGGCCTATTGCTAATGTTGACATGACCATATGTCCTATTTGCTTTCCAATGTGTAGGTGATAGGGGGGAAAATGCGACCATTTCTCATATAAGAATTTTAGGGTACGTTTGTTTCGTGAAAAACTCAATAATAAAGGAAAATGATTTTTTGAAAAGCATTTTATAGGAAAATGGTTAATTTTCCAGGAAAATGATTAATTTTTCTTCATTTGGTAATATGTAATCGAAATCGTTTTTTAACGTTTGGATTTTATAGGAGAATTATTTCAATCTCATGACTTTATCTCGAGCAAAAAAAAATCGAAATTTTTTAATTATCAATATTTTTTATTTTATTTTAAAAAACGATTTTGTAAGTATTTTTAATTTATTTTTATTTTCATTTTTAAAAAATTAGAATTTTGATTCTTTTTTCTTTTTCTTTTTTCTTATCTTTCCTTTTCTTTTTCCTCCTTCCTCCACTACAACTAGTTGGCGACACCCTAATGACGACCCCAAGCGAGCTCGAGCTCGCTGGTCTCGAGCGAGCCACTAGCTCGCTGATGGAGCTTGCCAGCCTCAGGCGAGGTCGAGGTGAGGTGGAGACGACGAGGTCAAGGTGAGGTGGATATGGCGAGGTGGAGGCGGTGAGATCCAGGTGAGGTGGAGGCGACGAGGTTAGGCCTCGCGCAACACCAGTAAGCTCGACCTCACCCGAGGTTGGCGAGACTCAAGCTCGTCGCACTAAGATTGGCGAGACTCTAGCTCACTAGGATCTGGCGAGCTCAGCCTCGTTTGAGGCCGGCTGTTGCCGACCCACCCTTGTGGCCTGTCGTCGGCCACCACCAAGGCCGTGACCAGCGGAAGGAGGAAGAAGGAAAAAGTAAAAAGTAAAAAATAATGAAAAAATAAAAAATTATTGACAAATTTAAGATAATCAATTCTAGAAAGTGTTTTCACCTTATTAAATAAGAGAATTCATTTTTCTAAATTTATATATGAATGATTTCTTGATCGAAAAGTGTTTTCAGTTGACCAAATCATTTTCGGACAACCAAACGAATGAAAGTCTAGAAAACACTTTCCTGGAAAGCAATTTCACCAAAACAAACCCATCCTAGAGAAAGTTGGGATTGATTGGGAGGTGATTTTAGGGTAGAATTTGATCGCAAAAAGGGTCTAATCCACTAAAAATATCCCCAATTTTAGGTTAACTCTCAATTCTATCCTGAATTCTTTTTTTTAAAAAAAAATCCCAAATTTTATGTCAAGTCCAAATTTGCCCCAAACTTTTTTTTGGGTCTAAAAGGAGCCCCAACTTTAGGTATAGTCATGAATCTGCCCCTAATTTTTCTAATTTTCATTTCGAAGAATAGTTTTGTTTTGGAGATAATTTTTTACATCAACTTATTGATGTAGATTTGTAACCAACGTAAAAATATCACATCAAACAATTAATGGCGATTTTTAGACAGAAGGTTAATGGAGGCAAAATTGAGATTAGATTGAAAGTTTGTGATTTTTTTAGATAAAAAAAAGTTTGGGATAAATTTGGGACTAGTGATAAAGTTTGTGATTTGTTTATATCCAAAAAAGTCTAAAATATAATTAGAACTGGAACTAAATTTTGGATTTTTTTTTTGTAGATAAAAAAAAGTTTGGGATGAAATTGGGATTAACATCAAGTTGAGGTCTAGGAATTAGGCCTCGCAAAGGGAAGGCCGTGGCACCCTGATGAGTGGAGAGATTGTTCTCATTTTGTCATATAGGCGCCAGATATGCCACCTGCATAATCAAATTCAAAGATGATTTACTCATGTTTATTCATCTATCAAAAACAATATAGGCTCTTCTTGTTTCGCGAAAATTGAATAATTTAAAAGATATTTTTCTAAAAATGATTATTTGTATTATTTAAAATAATTAATCAATGAAAATGTTTTCATAATTAAAAATAATTTATGTCTACACACTTTTATAAATAATGAAAATATTTTTCGTTCATTCATATTTGTAACCGATATAAATAATTATTTTTATAAAAATATTTTTCATATTATTTATTTCTGCGAACCAAACGCGATGTCGAGCAACATGAATGCTGGCTTTGTCATCATCTTTTTCTTTTCCTTCTTTTACTTGGGTTTTCTTTCCTGGTGGGTCTTCACTGGCAATGTGTTATGTACATCAGCAAATTTTTGCCAATATATGACTACTTTTCCGCTTTGACTTTACCGCGTTCTCTTTTTGGTAACTAGCAAAAGACACGTGCTTACACGAGCAAAAGAAGATATCGAAACATGTTGGGAGAGATGTGAATGTCTAAAATCGCAACAAATTTGAATAAATTGTATTCACGTTTATTTTATTTTTTTTAAGAAATAAGGTAAATGGAATTTGTCAACAAAAAAACGATTTTGTCCATATTACAGAAGAAAGTGAATATTTCAAGGAATTCACAATAGGAAGTTATAAGGAGAGAAACAGGGTTAAGGGAAAGAGAAAATGAGAAGCAATGGCAAGTTTTAAGCAGAGGCCACGGCACGCAAAAACCGAATAGCTTTGCCTCTGTCCAACTATATGCTTCTTTGAACGAGTTGCACCGTGGAAGGGGACATTCATGGACTCCGACTATGTCCATCGCCCCCACCCTTTTAAGAATGCCATGTCCTCAAAGACTCTTTTTAAGTTAGAACAACCCACGTGAGAAAGCAAATTCTATCTTGCACCTGTGTCCATACCGATGGCTGCCTACTACACCCCACCAGAGAGGCACCACGGTATAGACAACCAGGGACAAAAAATAGGAGGCACCTGATCTTTATTCAGCACAAGGTATCTGCAACAACACAGTTTCAGAAAGCCGACAGCGGCGTGATGGTCATAATGCGAGTTTCGGAAGACTTATTCTCCGCACTTATTCCATCTATACATCTGGAGCTTGTTCGGGCTTTCGACATGTGATGATGGTGAACTTGATGAGTCCCTTCTTGTATCCCTCAATCATCAGGGGCACTGCCAGTGCTCCCTTGATGGTCTTGATTCCTATTCAAATCAATGCACAATGCACTCAGTACCATTTCTTTCCCTATCTCTATCAGAATAAGAAAATGGACTGCAAAAATGTTCTGCTCAGTTAGCTAAAGAAAATGAAAAATCCTTTTTCTAAACATGGTAAAATGATATGATAGAAAATGGAAGCCTCGAAAGTAGATTTGTTACTTTGAATGTTCTCTGCATTGTTTTGAGAATTATGACCCTCGTCGCCAGCACACTAATAGGACTAGATGCCTCCATTCCATGCTTAATAAGCCCATCGTGTGTACGGTTAATCGATATGTGACTGGGACAATGACTGGTGAATTGAGGGGAAGCAAGAGACTCACCACTGAAGAGCAGCGATGTGAGGCCTTTCCACGTAAATGCGGAGCGCAGCACTGCTGGCCAGAAAGGCGCAACATTTGGGGACCAGTCTGCTACCTTAATGTCCTGGATGGCGGAGGAACTCTATGTTAATCACCTTAAATTCTCCGACAAGTATTTCCCTGTCTAGTTTTGGCTGTTATAAGTCGTTATAGAGGCCGCTCGGAATGAGTGATTGTGGAGATAGTTGAGCAACTAAAGTTACCTGGAGGGAGAGGGAGCGCAATAGGCGGACATAGTCAGCGGCCGAACACCAAGCAGGAAGAAAATAAGCATTGCATATCTTTTGGAGGAGCTTCTTCTCCCCTGGATTCAGCGAGTCTTCAGAGGGAGTGAGCTCCCTGTGACACCACGTGACGATGATGATCGTGGCTCCTGGGGCCGCAACTCGAGCCAGCTCTTTCACGAACTGCAAATTTTAAATAACAAGTGAAGGGAAAGATTAGGATTGGAAAGGATAGGATAGAGGAGGAAGCGGATGGAAGAGAAGAAGAGAGGACCTTAGGTTTGTCGGGCATGTGTTCACCGCTCTCCATGGACCAAACGAGGTCAAACTCGGCATCAGGAAAGGGCTGCTGCAAAGCATCTGCAACTTGGAAGGAAACCTGGATTGGATATAGGCTTGTAAGGGTCATTAGTCGCTGCTTTTCAATGGCTTACGAGAGAGAATACTGATTGGTGAAAGGAAAGGTAGGACACCAGGTCGGAGAGTCCCTCGGAGGTGGCGAGAGCGTTAGCCCTTTGGGCTTGGACAGGACTCAAGGTGATGCCGCAGCATTGGGCTGCGAATTTCCGGGCCAGGTATCTGGAGCTCCCCCCGATTCCGCATCCCACATCCACGATTCGCTTCGGTCTCTTGGATTCTGGCACCAAGGACATGGAGGAGGAATCAATACCACGGAGGCGTACACAAATTCACAGTCACGAAAGGGGTACCCGTGACGCAAACAAACTTTCTAATGGACATTAAGCCAGAGATACGGTGGCCGTGCTTGACCCCATTGAATCAATCGATCCTACTTGTGTTAGTGTGATGTGCTGCGATTGGGAAATGAGCCAGGCAATTGAAAACGTGGGCATCCATCCATCCAACCATCCATCCATGAAAGATAAGAAGCAAGGTCTTTAGAGTCTCACCAGGATCCAGAAGGGAGGCGAAGCGGAGGGACTCTTCAATCATGCGGACCTGGGCGGATCGGTGGTTGGAGACGGAGAGGGAGACGTTGTCGGCGTCGGGGTCGTAGAAGCCGTGGTGCAGGTGGTCGCCCCATATCTGCTCCCACAGGCCGGAGGACTGGTCGTAGAAGTCAGCAATTCCCTGCCTCAGCTCCTGCGGCTGTCGGGGAGAAGAAGATGCCATTGCCAGGAGGGGAGTGCGGGAGCGCGGGCAGGAGGAGGGGGAGGAGAAGAGGCTGCGGCGGCGGCGGTGGTGGAGGGAGCAGGGAGGCGGGGGAGAGAGGAGGAAGGGGAGTGAGGTCATGAAGGAAGGAAAGATCTATCTTATCTCTGCATTCATTCATTCATTCATTCATGAATGGGAGAACTGGGAATGCGGACCCCTCCTCTGTAACTTTGGGGCTGCCTCAGTCTCACAGTCACCTCTCTTCCATTCTCCACCGCTCACCATGATGATGATGATGATGATGATGGGCGGCGCAGCAGCAGCCTTTGTTTATATTTTTTCAAGCTTCCTCCATTTTTGACTTTAACGAAATGAGCTTTTTCTTCTACCAATACAAGTTCATTCTCTCTCCTCCTTTTTTTTTGTTATATATATATATATATAAGTAACCAAGTTCGACGTATATTCTTGTCGCCTCGATCTAATTGCAGACATCTTGCTTTGTTGAGCCATTTTATATTAAGCGGTCAAATGGAAACGACAGTTAGTGATGTGACGGACATAAATATTTTATAACACATGTGAATTTGTCGTGACTCTCAACACACGCGGAAAAAAACTTTTGTTAGGAAATACATTGCGCTACCCATCTTATTTTCATTCATATTCAATATGTAAGATCACAAAAGAAAATTTCCTTTGTTTGGTTTTTTTTTTCCTTTGCATCTTGTTCTTTTTGTTACTATATCAATTATTGCTAGATTTATTTCTTACATATATATGACACTTCATCATAATATGTACGGCCAATACCACGAAAAACTCCAAACCAATATATATTTGTGACAAATTTACTCAAAACTAATTTTTTGACCACAAAAATCTCAAATTGGTACGTTTGTGACAAGTTTATACAAGAAATAATTCTTCATCACAATCATAGTTTTCATGCAATCAGCTAAAAATGGTATTGTTTATGAAATTACGAAAAGATGGAGGAGAAGAGCAAATGTTCCAAAAGAAATGAAATTATGATTGTCTGAGTCAACTTCACTAAGGAGACAACTGAGGAATAGGCTTTGTAATCCAATGAGAAGCCTTGATTAGAAGACTAATTGCGTCTGTGCATTATTGCGGTTATAGGCTATTAAGATTCTGCAGCTTAACCAAATTATTAGGTTTGTAGTCGTATGTTAATGTATCGGTGAAATTAGCTAGAAAAGCTTGTTCGTTTTTGCTAGTGTACCAGATGGATTTCGATGAGTTTGTACGAGGCTGCACAATACACCAAGGAGATAACCAACTTCATTGAACATGCCCAACAAATTCTGAGAATCGAAGATGCTTCCCTTCTGGAATGCCAGGAGTGACCAGATGCTCTTGGACCTTTTGACTTTTTGGTGCACAGAAGACGGGTGGTGGGATGCGCTCCATATTCTACCTCTAATAGGGAATCGTTACTCCTCGGCCCCCGCGTTTCTATCTCGCTAACTAGGTTTCCAATACTGACACAGTGTTCCCTACTCTAACCAATATTGTGATTAAATATATTAACAATCAATAATTATACATTTGATTGAAGATTACTTATAGACAATCACATATATTAGTACAATGTAATTATAACTAATGCAAGTTCAAAACAAACTAAGTTAATTAGAAAATTCACATCCAATTCCGTTCTTGCAACGCTTATTCTCACAACCAAATATAAGAATTTCCATTCCATTCCTACAATTCGCCAAACAAGATATTGGAATTATCATATCACTACATTTTATTCCACTGCTTGTCCGTTGTACTTCCCAATTGTATTCAATTCCTCAGTTAGCAAATGTAACACTACTACTCGGCAGGTCCGCGTAATACGAAGGGGCAAATAATTGCTTTGACCCGAGTCTTCATGGACCAGATCCATCACGACTACTGCTGGGGCGGGTTCCACCCGACGAAACAACATGATGAATGACTGTGATCAATTTGTGTCCATCTAGGCAAGGCATTCCGTGCGCATGTGCCCGTATTTGGTACAAATCCATATAACTCTATTACAATAATAATTGTAATAATCTTTTACTCATCAAAAGTCCGGTGCAGAAAGTGTGAGAAGCATTGTAATCAAGGATAATGCGTGTAACATATGAAACTCCTATATGTAAAAAGACAGGTTTCCGCATCCACATGAATCTCTCTCTCCTTTCTTTTATCAGTTCATCCGGACCCGTATGCATCCTGTATTTGTTCAGAGCCATATATGTTTATATCCTGACTGACATGAAGAGTAACTTTTCAATACTTTGGTTCTAATGAATTAGAAAAAGACACCGACCAAAAAAGAAAATTAGAAGAAGGCGAAAGCTTTTACATTCCGATCCAATATAGTAGAGTTCTAAATTCAGCTTCCCCCTATCTTCTTGCTTCTCTGACATAAACAGAGTTCCCTGCCTGCCGGTTCCACCATCTACAAGATGACGAAAATTTGGTTCCAATCATCATACGGAGACCCACCAGATATGTGAGAGCAAGCTTCAAAACACCGTGTTTCCCAACAAATCCAACTTCAAGACAGCGCCAATTCTTACTCCTACATTCATGGGGGCAGCAGAATGAAGACTGAAACACAACTTCCACTCGTACGAATAAGCCATGCCCCTCATCCCTAGCAATGCCTTAAACATTGAAAAAAGCATTTCTCGCCAACTTCAATAGATCAGTTACACATGAAACTTCGGCACAGCTTGCACTTGGTAAAGGTTTGACCATGCCAGTTGAACAAGAAAATCAGCACCATCCATCCATCTCACGCATTTTGCAAACTTGACACCTACTAGTGACAGAGGATGACCGATAAATTTCGATTTACGAAAATTTAAGAGGAAAATTCTTCCTCAAAAGGTATGCTATAGAGCAAATAGAACTTTCCTGATGATGCATCTTAATAATCCTACTCTCCGTATAAAGTATAAAACCAATCCAAAAGTCTGCAAAGGAGCTCAAAATGGTAGCAATTTCAAAAGAAAGCCTCCTTTTCGGGCCAAAAGAGAAAAAAGGAAAAAAAGAAAGCCTCTCTCCAGTTAAGCCACAAGAGATGTAACACCATAATATGTTGATGCACGAGTGGAATTTCTGACTACAGCTATATAACTACTCTAGTCCATTTATCAAAAGGTAGAGAAAATTAAAATTTTTGACTTTATGTATACAGTAACAGCTGGTTTATTTGCCAACATTCGGATGACATTGATTCGAATATTTTACAACATAGATCTAATGCAGATTTCCTCCAGACAATCAACAGAAAATAAACTCAACTTAATAACAATGCATAGAAATGACATGACTTGCCTGGCCAACAAAACTATTTGAGTTTACAAACAATGGCACAGGCTAGTGCAATTAAACAGTCAGAAGTCTAATTCGGTATCCAATCTGTACTGTTTTTTCAAATTCGACTGCTAACAAGGACAGTCAAGTTTCTAACTCACTTGATTTGTGTAATCAATTGCTTGAGTCATCTACCCTTATCCCAAAAAATTGTTACCCTGGCATTGCTGGCGTAGTAAAAATCGATCAAAAGACTTGATCGCACAAATCAAACAAGTAATTGATTGCAGGAAGAAAAGGTGGAGAATAAAATCAAGATAGGAGACCAAAATAAAACTTAACCAAAAGGAAACATCTAACAATTTGCAGTGTCAATAGCAAAGAGTATTAAACTAGATTATTCAAGTTCCACGAGAATAAGTTCTTGCCGCAGTTAAATGTACTTACCGATTTAAGAAATTAATCAATAGGGTGTTTGTCGGCCTGGCGCGAGGTATAATGAGCAGAAAGTAAAAGCAGAGAAAGGAAAGCACTTGCTACAAAAATCGCATCAAACCACCGATGGTAGAAATCAAATTGGATATCTCCACCTAACACATCAGTAATGATCAACCTGCCAAGACAAACAGGAATGCTCTTCAGGAAGCCTATTAACATTTTGCATGCCATGGGATCATGACCGCCGGGTTTGACAACAAAGCAGAAATCCTAATGCATTCGAGCCATATATCAGTTTTAAGAAGCTAATTTATTATGTGTGAGAGTCAAATACATAGGCATAGAAGATGGCAAGAACAACCACACAGAAGAACAAAATAAAATCGCTTTGATCATCTCACTTGCATCTCAGACATTTTGCAATAACACCAAGATATGCAGAGTCTTCATCTTCTTCAGTCTTTGCTATTTCTAAGCTTTTGTGGGATGCATACTCTAGTCCAAGTTAGTATTACTGATATTTGGTTTAATTCGTCCTTTCTTTCTTTCAATTCTTGCATTTCGCTGACATTCTAGAAGAGCTTCTCTATAAATAAATGTAATTTCTTATAAAAAAAAAAAAAGGATCCTTAAGCAGGCTACCTTACGAGTGCATTGAGTGGCTGAAATAAACATTACTTATAAACCACAGTTTGCTGCAATAGTTTTTTATTCTCAAATTCATGCAAGGCTAACCTTCGAGGAAAAGAGTCAATTCAAGGTAGTGTCTTCCACCTATGAGCCAATCCGACCTTTCATGCAGTTAGCCAGCAAAGTGCTCCTGGTCAAGGTGTCAACTACATCCCACTTTTTATGTTGGTTTCGCAAAGTTGTAGGGTTTTTAAGGTTTCTGCTATCCTTCATACACAAAATTTGGACCGATGCAAACCAATTGATTTAACACAATTCTCTCATGTGCTGTTTAGTAACGTTTCTATTCTTAGGAATAATTTCTATTCAGAAATAGTTTTTTCTATTTCTATTCCCTAGACGAGTTTTTAAGCAAAAAAACGCGTTCAGTAACTGTACAAAATTTCTATTCCCGGAATAAAAAAAGAACACTAATACATTTGGTAGGACACTAAAAATTTCTACTCCCAATTTTTTCATTTAATTATAAAATTGTCAGTGGAGACTTAACAATTCATGTTTAGATAAAATTGGACTAGAAATAAAATAAGAATACATTATGATATAGAATTGACAATTACTCTTTATAGACAAAGCAAATACCAGGTGGTGGTCGAGGAAATTGCAATTTAGGGGACTTAACAATTCATATTTGAATAAAATTGGATTAGTAATAGAATAATAATATATTATGATATAGAATTGGATGACCTTAATACAATCATAAAGAAAATTACTCCTTATAGACAAATCAAATATCAGGTGGTCATCGAGGAAATTGTAGTTTAGGGAGTAGGATTTTAGGATTTGGGGTTAGGGTTTAAGGTTTTAGGATTTCGATTTTGAGGTTTAGGGTTTGGGATTTTGGATTTTATGGTTTAGGGTTTGGGGTTTAGGTTCTAGAGTTTCCGGGTTTGGGGTTTTAGGTTTAGCATTTCAGGTTTAGAGTTTGGGGTTTATGGTTTTAGGGATTCGGGTTTTGAGTATTGGGGTTTAGGATTTAGGGTATAAGGTTTAGGGTTTGGGATCTATGGTTTAGGGTTCAGAATTTTGCGGTTTAACGTTTTAGGATTTAGGATTTGGAATTACGATTTTAGGGTTTAGGTTTTAGTGTTTTGGATTTGGAGTTTTGGGGTTTAGTCTTTCGGGTTTTGGATTTGGGATTTTAGGGTTTGGGTTTAGAAGGTTTAGGGTTTTAGGGATTTGGGTTTTGGGGTTTTAGGGTTTAAGGTTTCGGGTTTTTCATTTTAGTGTTATGGGTTTTAGGATTTGGGTATTGAGGTTTAAGGTTTTGGGATTTAGGATTAGGGTTTAGGATTTTGGGGTTTAGGGTTTGCGAGTTAAGATTTAGGGTTTTGGGATTTAGAGTTTGAGAGTTATGGTTCAGGGTTTTAAGGTTTAGGATTTGGAATTTTAGGGTTCAGCGTGAGAATATCTTGTGAAAGAGGAAGAGCTGATCTTGTTTCTCTATTGTTTGTGTTTTTATTCTAGAAATAGAAAAATAGATTTTTTTTATTTCTTATTTCTGTTCCAAATCTATTCCCAGACCACATTTCCATTCCGGGGACCCAAAAAACTAATTGACGTTACTAAACGGATTTCTATTCTTTTTCTATTCCAAGGAACAAAAGACAGAAAAACAGAAAAACAGAAATGTTACTAAACAGGTCCTAAAATGTAAGGCATATCCACAAAAAGAAAAAAAACTGTACTTGTATTGGAGAATGATAATTACCTGTAATCATTCGCCAAACTTTTCCGTATTAGGAGAATAGAAGAGACAAAATACATCCCCATTATTTCGGACAGGAAAAGTACAACATTGCTAGAAGACCCACTTCCGACTCTGGAAACTGCAAAGAAGAACTGTATAGAAGACCAAAATTATCAGTTGAATCCCAAGTTTGTTAAAGATGGAGCCACCAGTACATTTTGAGACAATTCCATCCGCCTCATAGAGCATAGAACTCACAGAAGATGTGAATAGAATGCCTTTCAAATGGTATATACTAATTGACTTATGTACTCGCTAAATGGATAATAAAAGAAAACAGTCTAAATTCCACCCTATATTGAATTCAACTTTACAAAAATCAGGAGTTACCTTCATTAAATTTGTTAAGAATCCACGAACTGATATAACAATCAACATTCCGATGAACATCAAAGATATGTACTGCACAATTGACAAAGAGAAAATAGACATTACAATCATTTAAAATAATGAAGATTAAACAGAATTCAGAATTTTCTTTGAAAGCTAAATAAGGAAATTTTATATGCGAGAGGTACCAAGGGGGTAAAACCCCTATCCAAGCTTATGAAGAAAGAGTTTACTAACTCTTACAAATTGTAAACTGTCAAAAGTGAATTTTCAGTAATCCAAAAATACTAAAAGCCTGTGACAATCAATTCTTTACATCAAGAAAATTAGACGCTAGACTCCCAAAAGCCCTCAAATCTCTCCCAAGCCAAAAAATTGTGGGAGGGATATTAGTAAAGTTCAGGATTTTGGCAAACAATAATGATCAAGCATGCTCCCTGTTGGGTTCCCATTATTTGCATGAGATAATTATCTAATCAAATGACTGTCTAAACATCTGTATAGAAGATGAAACCCAGAACCATCTCCATCTAAAATATCATATAGGGGAACACGGATAGGGTACTGACTTCCAGCCCTTTTGCATAAATGGACCCTACTCATAAATCATTAGTGTCTGACAGCCTATGAGCAATGAATCCCACAAGACAAACCCTCCAGGTAAGACCATCAGTGCTCAATTACTTGCTAGAATTTATGTTCACTGACCCATTTTCCACTATAACTATTCTCTTTAAGTAATATTTATGACTTCCAAAGAGACAGGATAATCATGACTATGCGATCGGGGGAAAAACATGCATCCGAATATGAGCACTTTGACCTTCACGACAGCAAGTCCTTTAATATATTGTGGGGCAAATCGCTCCATGTTCCAAACATGGAGAGACAACCTCAAAAACTTACCTTCTTGAAGTCCTAGGCTATGACCCTGAATTTCTATGTCTAGAGTTTATGTCACTGAATAAATCAATAATAGACACTAGTGCCACCAGATCTGATCTTCATGTTCCTAACTATCTCCTGGAGCAAAATGACAAATGTTGCTACACATAATGATTCATCGAACAATGGTTTTAAGTTTAATCAAAATTTCTAAGCTAACGGTTTTCCACCTTATGGAATCCAAAAATAATGAGTTTTCCTATTTAGCAATGCAAAAATCTCACAAGGCTAACTTTTATAAGCAGAATATTCACATAAACCTATATCATATACCATTACAAGAGAGAAGCGAAATATTTTTCCATAGGCAACCAAATAACCAATTAAGAAAAGAATCTTTGTGAAATTTCCGATACTTAAATCACGGTATTACCAGGATGAACATTGTTATACCACGTACAAAAAAAAGGAGTGATGACAACAAACCAACTTACTAGAAGAAATGCATCCAAATAAATGCTGAAATATCACAGAAACCAAGCTATAAAACCAACCTGAGACAACAAAGAGACATCGATACCAATATCAAATAACCGCAAAAATATGCTGATTGTCCTCGTCACAGGATCTACTGAACCAGCCTGTGGAAGCCAAAATAGGTCAATACTTCGAAAACAAGAATATTAGTAAATTACCTATTTAGACTACGCTTGAAAGAAAAAAAAATGGGAAATCATGAATTCAGTAAAGTAGATGGATAAACCAACAGAAGATGTCAGATTGAAATACATACCTCCTTAAACACCACGCTTTGTAAAGACTGCAGAGAGAAATTATATTAATCAATTAGGCATCTTGAATTCAGGGATCAATACAATGGTATCTGTACAATGCATAAGCTCATGGGCAGTATTTTTCAAACTCACATAAGCAAATGAGTCGGTAACTCATTGCCAGAAGGGGCGATTTCTTAGCAAATATTCAGCATCTTTTTCACAAGGGACAGGAGTTTGATATATTGCAAACATATTTCTTTCTGCTGACTCTAGTTAGTGGGATGAGACACATCCTTTAATTTAACATCTTTCATACAAACAAGCTGAGAAGATAAAATGTTTCCAATCAATAAAAAAAAGCAAATTTCAATGTAGAATGAATGAGTCTGCACACATACATAAAGTGTTTGCTGCGCACGCACACCCGCGCGCGCGCGAGAGAGAGAGAGAGAGAGAGAGAGAGAGAGAGAGAGAGAGAGAGATGTTCACAATTTTAACGTGAAATTTGATAAACGTGTTTTGCAACTACATGAAATTGAGACTAGTTTTCATTCTGGCCACCACTATAGCATTTTGAAGCCACTGTATTTGTGAAATAGGTAGGCAGAAGAGTTCTCACAGACATCAAGGTGCAGGAAAAGTTGATTAACCAAGTCATGAAAAAATCAAAAGGAACTGCATCTCCAAATATTCTCGTGATACCCCAAGTCTCACGTCGGATGAGACCCTTGAGCGACTCATAAGTAAGCATCAACCCCCAAGCGGTCGTCACCTTGTGAAATTACTCAGAGTATTCCTATTGAGGGCTTGGCCCACATAAATCAGGCTTAAACGTTGCACATGATATCAAAGCAGGACTCCCTTCAGTGGTGTATGGTTCATGGACAGACTATGCCCACGCCTGACGCAACGAGCTCAGGGCCAAGTCCCCAAAAAGAATGCTCTGAGTAATCAAATGAGGTGGGGGTGGACCTTACTTATAATAACATTCCAACGAATCTTGTAATCATAAGCATACTGACCTTTCAATCAATGATTTGAATGTGAAATAGCAGTTAGCTAATAAGATAAGGTTCAGAGCAAGACTAATCCAGGAAGTCCTTTGCATCGCATTTTGAAGGTTTATGGCAATGCTTTGGCATAGCACCAATTGTTGGAATTGTTGTGGCAACTTTTGCAATACTTACAAGCAAAGAAAAAGATTAAAAAGAATTAACTCAAAAGACAAGTGACGAAGTAACATAAGGAAGATGTTTGTGTCAAGTAGAGCTCTGTATAGCACTTAAAGCATCCTCTAATCAGAATTTACAGCTGAATACATTTGGAAAAATAGAGCAACGTTGGAAACATCTGAATGGAGTATATTCTGACGGCAACATTAGAGAAAAACATATTCTTAAGGAATTTGAAGATCTCAAACAGTCACAACCACTCGGTTACCAAATTCTACAAGGGAAATGGTTTTTTCTCTACCAATTACAATAAGTCAATTTTGGTAAAAGGTGAGTTCCTAAAGATCACATAGATTGGTCGAACATCTCTGCAGATATTAAATCTGTCATGATTGTCGCAATTATTGCATCATAGATGGAGAGAGATAGAAAGCTACAGGAAGAGAAAGAATTGCCTGTCACCATGGAAGAAAATTTTCTAGGATGGTAGTAGAAACTGTCTATTTTTTTGTTTATTTTTCTCTGTTTTAAGTCCTATTGGCATCCTCTTCCGATAATGGATTTTCACATACTGCAGCATATTTTGTCAAAGTATAACCATACCTTAATCATTTTGTATACACAGTAGACTGAACAAGCATAACCAAGTAGATTCTGCATATGACCTCTCCATGTTCGAGAATAAGCAGCTGCCTCCTACATTAGAGGAAATGGCCATTTTAGAACCTATGAAGACAAATACTAAGGTGGAAAAGCATATGCTATGGCAATATATATTCAACAAGCCAAAAAATGGCGGTCACAAGATGCAATATGCCACCTAGGGTCTAAGATATGTTTTCATCCAGCCATTTCAGTATTATAATGGTCACAATGCCATCGAAGTAGTCTGGAAGCCCAAAATTTGAAACAAGTAGGAGCTGCATTAAAAAAAGTTTCTCAATATTAAACTGATATTGACCTAAAAAGAGAGAAGTAGGTTTTATATCTTCCTATACAGTGTAGCTCCCAAAAACCCAAAGATTTTGTCCTACAGAGCGTCCACCATTCCTAGGCTAATTGCAAGTAGCTAACAGCCCAGGTAGTAGCCTTACATATAGCTATACCACATATATGTAGAAAACAGCTTGAAGAACACTTAAAGCATCATAAGAGATTCATAACAGAAGAAAGCCTATTTTAAAAATTTATAGCAAAAGATGCATGTAAAGAAACCTTGGCTTGGCGAAGCTCATAAATTTCCAAAAACAATTGCTTCGAGAGCTCTTCCAAAGCTTGCACCTCTGCTTCCATGTTCTTAATATCTTAACAGGAAGAAAAAACAGTATGAGGCATTGTCATACTATAAAATGACTGTTTTACAGAGAAAATCTAAAAGCTTATCAGCAGTGGAATTCCAACAATGAAAAGAACTGAAGAGATATATGAAGACTTAAGTTGGCTTATTTGGCAACTGGCATTTTATCACCTTAAACCACAACAATACCATGGCATCTAATTTTCAACTATATCATGCACTCAATGTTTGAGTTCTATTATCCATTCATCGATCCATATTTGATCTGCGAATCAGTGGGCTTTATCTTTCATCTGTGGCAATTGGAACTCCATTTCCAGGCTAATTTTTCTGCAGCAGATTGGTAAACAGATTTAATACTAAAGACCCAGACATTAGCATAAAGCTACTGTCCAGCCCACATAAGTTATGACAAAGATTTTCAACTAACTTTAAACAGAAAATTGCAATAAGTTTCGGCCAGATGGATAAAGGTTAGGCTGAGTAAAGGTAGGAGAATCTCATCAGGAACAGAATTGGCATGACAATTCAAACTGTAGGTCAGTCACATGTCAGAGCATAAAAGGATATACCAGCATGTAGACCCAACAAAAAAATATAAGTGCATAATGCAGATCATTTTCTGATAAGAAGCCCACAATAGATGGGTAAATTCCATGATAATGAAACATGACCAAAGCCTGATGAGAAGTTCAAATAAAGGACTGTTTGCACTGCGAGAAATTGAACCGGTGGCATGCTCTAAACCCACAGATTTTTCCTTAGCCACTAAACTGATCTCATGGGCTACATGTTTAGTCATATCTCTGAACATAAGATGCAAGCTTACTACATACATTCTTAATTGCATAATTTGCATTTCCTCCCTCTTCAAAGGAACAGAAAGAAGTTTGAAAGCAGATCAATGCTGACCTTGCTCCGTTTGGTCCTCTTGCACTGTTCTTACCATTGTGCCAACAATCCGTTTGAACAAAGATCTAGCCTTCAACTTCTGCAACATGAAAATTTCTTTATCAGTGAAGATATTAGATTTAGTAGAAGCTGCAACAAGGCACTGGAAAAGCTTCAGCTCTTTCGATATTGATAAGAGGGAAAATACAGAACGCTCCGCTCAGCATTAAACCAGTTAAAAAAATTTTAAACATTTAAATTTCCTATTGAATTATCTGCAGCTCATTTACACTTGCATCAAAATCTTTGCTAATTTTGTGATTCAAAATCTCTTTACTTGAAAGTTGATACTTACTAAGGTACTCAAATTTTAACGCAGATTTTAAAACAGAACAGCCACATATCTTGTGTATTTTGCATTAAAATCAATTAAAGGTGCTGCAAAACTCAGATTTTTTAACTCAAAAAAGTTCAAGCATCCATATTTTCACTCCCTCAGAATTAACTCACGCAATAGAAAAGAGAGTTGCCAGCTAAATTTGGAAGTTTTTGCATATCCTCAACGGGTAAGCTTGAGCTATGTCCAACAGTACATGATCTATACTAGCCTTTGCAGTGGGAGATATAATGAAAAGAGGTGCACAAGACACAAACAGTAAAGCATTAAAAAAAAGTTCCATAAATAGCAAGTAATCTAATCCAATAGAAGTTAACAAATAATACTACTATCTTGATCTTCTTTCAGCAAAAGCCAATTCCAAACACAAGATGTAAGGATATGCAACCACAGAGGAGAGAGAGAGAGAGAGAGAGAGAGAGAGAGAGAGAGAGAGAGAGAGGAAACCTCTTCTGATCCTTGCATCCGTGTCATTTCCATCTGGCAAAGAATAATTTTCTTTTTCTTGAGGATACAAGTCTCTATTGATTGCATCAGTTGTCTCTCTAATGCTTTAATCTCTGCTTCCTCAATCTCTCTACAACATTTAAAGAATACAAGACAAAGAGATCACTCTTGAAGAACTCAGTTATCAGTGAAAAGAAGCCCATATATTTATTCTAAAGAAGCCCAGACATATCAACTGTTGGGGGATGTGCTGCAAATAAGTGCTCATAGTTTACGCACTCAATTTCAATCTTAAACTGAGAAAAGAAGGGGAGGTGATTTATTCTAATGTCCAAAACTCACAGCATTGATCACTTCGTTCATTTTTTGCTACAATTGTTTATAAGAAGGGAAAAGATTGGTTGCACCAGATCAACTGGCCAGTCCACAGTCGAGACCAGTGTTTGCGGATAACAAAGCAAAAGTAGGAAGACAGGTTATTATCATGTGGAGAAAGGCACTGCAATGTGAATTACCTGATGAAGAGAGACAAGTAACTGTAGGGCAAATTTACAGCTCCAAAACCAGATAAGATGGCCATAACAGTCACGCCAATGACTCCAATCCTACTGACCAACTGAGGCATGGTAAAGAAACCTGGCAACAATAAAAATGAGAAACCACGTACTAAACCCTTAGTGAGACTATCCAGAGTCCGAGATACAAGCAAAAACCATGAGGCAGAGCCCGAACATGTGCATTCAACATCAGGTCTGCGTGGTGAAGGCACCGGGCGGTGCGCGACCGAAGGTGGACTCAGGCAAGAAAAAAAGGCCAAAGCGACGGATAGCGAGAATCAGACCTTTATCCGGCGAAGGCATGGGGAAGTGGATGCCCATGCGCCAGAAGGCATAGAGAAATGCCAGCAAGAACAGAATGGCTCCGGTGGCAGCACGTTCTCTCCTCACACCTGATAGACATTGGGGGGGGTGAGTGGATGGTTACGGAAGCAGCAAGGAGGAGGAGGGGGGGAATCGGGATCAGAACGAGGAGGTTACCGCTGTTGCAGAGCATGAGGTAGCAGTGATAGTAAGGCAACAAGAAGACCAAGAGCAGTATGAGGCAGAACAAGTCCACCTTCCAGTTGAGCCATCGAGCCCTAGAAGGGGACAAAAACGCAAAAAAAAAAAAAAAAAAAAAAGAGGGAGGGAAAAGGGATGAAACCGACGGAGGAGTACGGAATTCAATTCGAACGGAATCGAAACAAGGGGGGTGGGGCAACGGCAGCGAAGGGGACTCACTCGCGGGAGAGGAGAGGAATGATCTCGAAGAGGACGAGCTGGAGGAGATTGCAGGAGAAGGCGAAGACGACGCTGAAGATGATCTGGACGAGGACCCTTTTCTCCTCGTACTCCTTGTACAGCCGCCGGTTCAGGAACCAGAGCCCCGCCCAGCCCAGCAGCACCACCGATCCCACCGCCACCAGCCCCTCCCATATCGCCCATCCCCACCCCGCCATTCCCCCTCCCTCCCTCTCTCTCTCTCTCTCTCTCTCTCTTTCCACGCTCGAATTCGCAGCTCCTCCTCCTCCTTCTCCTCCTTCTCCTCCTCCGCTTTTTGATCAGATCTGCATTCCGCTTCCGCTCGGGATCCTTGCAGAAGGCAGCAGCCAAAAGAAAAAAAATGCCTCTTTCCAGGTTCTGTCTTCGATAACAGACTCGCAGCTGTCGTAAAAATGATTTTCGCGAAGGTAGAGTTACATACACGTAAGTCTCGTTTGTTAACTCAAAATGGTCCGCTGTATCATTTATAAAAATATATAAATAATTAATATTTTTTTCACCTACAATTAGACATAAATTATAATTAAAATAAAAATACTTTCTATTGACTAATTATTTCAAATTATATGAGCAATCATTTTTTAAGAAAATATTTTTCAAACCATTCATTTTCTGCGAGACAAACGAAACCTTATCGTCCTTGGAATTTCCCTAATCTTGCTATTCTATAAATTAACTCAGCTTATCACGGGATTATATTTCCCGCAACTTCTTTTCAATTAATTATCATCTATCGATTCTTTTTCTGCGGGATATTTAAAATTCATGGATTTATGTGGATTTACTGAGGATTCACGTGGATTGTGCTTAATCTAAATTTTGCTCTTATTTGGCTTCTTTTAGATTTGAAACTCTTGAAATTTTCATAACACTCAAATATTGACATGTAAATTTACAAACAATTTTTTTTCATAATTTTTGAAATTCGAATAATATCTTGAACTTTGGTGGGAAAGTTGAAGTGTGAACATACAGGCCCTTTTGACTTATTAAAATTCACGATTCTAAAATTTCCACCCAATATAATACAAATGGTAACACATTAATTTACTACTTTCATATAATAATTTCAAGTTTTCCCATAAGTACTTTTGTTTCCTTCATTAAAGAGACATTTTCCTCTATCCATATATCTTATTGGCGGGTTACGAATTATTAATATCCTGCATATGTCCACGTGTATAAACCATCAATGAAATATTGAGTGAAAGAAATTTCCTCCAATTAAGGACGGAGAAAAAAATGTCAACCTTTTCAAAGACGACTTTTCGAGTCGATGCTTCGATTTCGGGTCATCCATCAATGACAAATGATTAGGTTAGATAGTCGTCAGAGGACAATCGGCTGTATGGCGATGATCGGCTTTGGTCAAAGACAATAACGATTGCACGGTGATCAGGAGCGATAGTTTATTGTGGCGGTCGTGCTTGTCCATCACTCTATCAATTGGAAGGAAATTGTTATGTTTCTTTTTTTACTTTTTTATTCAATCCGGGTCTATCTCACCCCTTAATTCAGATTTTTATTCAAGTATATTTGGTCGAGAAGACATCGCCATGCATTGATATGATATTTTGTTGTCCTATCCAGACTCAAATCTAGACTACCAAACGTAGCTTAAGATAATATAAGGAAACATAAATTCTTATTGTACTTACTATTATTATGACATACACGTATTGTGATGCCCTAAAATGTCACGTGCGACACGAGTCCTTTCCATTTTTTTACTTATAATTATAATTACGCATGCGGAAGCACAACACGCATTTCACAACATCCCTGACAAGAAGATTGCATGAGTTTCATGATATACATATCTTTAACTTTATGCATATACCAATAGTTATTAACACTATAATACATAATCCCGAAAAGAACGTTGGGTCTACTAGCACAATTACTCCCACAATAACCCAAAAGAGAGCCACCATTAACTCAGGGGTTGATGACCTTTGATAACATCTCGTCCTCTCGATCGTCATATCTGAGAGACCATCCTACAAACTGAAAAATAAGAGAATAGTTGAAACTCAGTAAACAAAATCTCTAAGTTTAAAGTAGGAGTTTACCTTTGCACCTGCCTTGGCATAACAATCACAAGCATTCGGAGCAAGATAATTAATGCATGAGCACACACCTTATCTTCTTTGCAAGTGCCTCACACAAATGCATGGTGTTATCTATTCAATGCACATGTATAGCCTATAATTTCTTGATTCATCAGTATCATTTGGTGCCTTATTAACATACATTTATGTATTTTCACGAGCATGCATCATATTCATTGTTTCATCATATCCCGATTCACGGGTCTTCTCGATTCGCAGGTCTTCTCAACTCCGAGGCATCCCATAATATTTGACGGGACATCTTGATTCACGAGACATCTCAACTCCGAGACATCATCGCTACAATCTCATGGACGACGGAACATTTTCATATCATTATTTACATTTCTCATACATATAATTATGTCCAAAAATCAACATAAAACACTCACGTCATTTCACTCAAAATTTGTCATCACATCTTAGCGAAACAACCAAATACCTCTTAGGAAATCTATCAAACACCTCCTAGGCACGGAACAAGCTCAATGATTCCAATTCAAGTGAACACAAAGATTTCACATATCATCATTAAAATTTACCTACACTACAACGATGGCAAACAAAATATAACAACCATCAACCAACCAAGTCAAGTACTCATTAGAACAACCTAGCTTAGCGCTTAAAGTTTTCACTTACCTCAATTAAAGACTTGGAAACTCAAAACCTTAACTACCTTGTAAACTCTTGAAAGATGGAATTTTGAAACTTTTACAACATACGAATAGAATCTTTCCTTTCACACGAAAGATTGGAATGTGAAAATAGAAGAGGAAAGCGACAGAAGATCTCTATCTCGATCTCTCTCTCTTTTGCAAGAACAAGTTGAAAGTCCTTTGAAGCTTGAAGACATATGGTGGTCTTTTTATGGGCTAAAGGAAATGAATCTAGCTAACCAAGGTTAAAAGTAATAATAATTTTGGGTTAAAATCATTATGCTTAAGAATATAAGGGTATGTGTTCCAATTGAAATGCTTTAAGTGGCCCTAAGTAGATAGTTAGGATACAAGTGGCCTTATAAGATTAGCTAGGGAAAGATATTTTGATTCAAATGAAAGATGGCTTTTTCTTCTTGGCCAAGTAAATGAGGGAGTCATAGGGGTATTCATTGCCTTAATAAAATGAAGGGGTAAGTGTTCCAATATAATTGATTCATGTGCCCTCTATGCTAATAGCTAGGGTGCAAATGTCTTGATATCATAAGCCAAAAGAAGATATATTTATGTAAAGGAGAGAAAACTTCGTTTCATTTGGCCAAGTGGGAGCAATAATCATTCCAAGTATTAATAAATTAAAGCCAAATTTCATGGGGCAATGCATGACCTCATTACTAGCAAGCTCCATATCTTTAAGAGGAAAACGTGTGAGGGTTTAAATAGGAAAAATAAGCACAGATGGGAAAATTACCAATTGGTTTAACCAAATGATTTTCATAATAAACATTTTTTTAGGTTACCAATGTATCTACTAATTAATACGTAACAAGGAAACCGGTATCTTCAAAATACTATCAAGTTTGAAAAATAACCCACTAGTGAAAGATAATGGATGTTGAGAAAATCTTAACTTAGTTAATTTAGAAGTTGAAAATCATCCAATACGACTTTTAACAGCAAGGGCTCTAGTATTGAGCTAAGCATAGAACTCATGTAATCTTTTTGGCCATTTAGTGTATGGAATATCATCAAGAGTGAAATAGTATTTGAAGGTTGAAGATCTAGAATGAGAGTTATGATTATGGATGGTTACTATGTCTGGTTCAGATGAGTTTGATTCCATATCTGCCATAAGGGGATCGGCCATAAGAATAGCTGTTTTAGGAAAATTTGGTGTATCAGGATTAGAAGGTGAGGTTTTTTATGAAGAAAAGAGGCTGTTTTAGAGCTGGAAGAGGTATTTTACTGAAATGGATCAATTGTAGCAATAACTGGCAGCGTCTGTTGGCATTGATTTCACAAAAAAAACCTCTAATGGATTTGAAACCATGTGGAAAGAAGAAGGTTCTTGGGAAGGTTCAGGAACGTCAGACTTCTTTTACTGCTGCATCTTCTTTTGTTTTTCCATTTCACAGATGCGATTTCAAAGTGTAACAATATCACTCCAATCTTCTTTTGGGGCTTTTGCAATAATTGAGGCAATTGAAGTGACTTTTGGAGGGGAGATTTCAATCCGAGTTGGGTACCAAGATTGAGAAAATGGGTCTGGTGTAAGAACAAATTTTCCTTCTTGAAGGAGTTTAATTTGTCTACGTAGCTTTTCCATTTCAGTAGTCTGTTCTTCCAAATAATGATGAGAAATATATTTGCCCGATTCCATTTGCTGCGATCTCTTCTGGAATGTCTCAAGCAATTTGTTTGTGATTAAAGCCGTTTGATCAACCTTCTAATTGACATGATCAAGACGGGCTTGGACAATCTAAAGTTTTGCATCAATTGTCTTAAGGACAATATTTTGTGCCAGAGCATTATTCGATTGCCAATTCAGAACAACTTTGGTGGCAATAACTTTCTTTTGTCTCCCATGATCATCGATACCTGTAGGGTTTGGAATTTTTGCATGTGTCAAAACTGATGGTGCGCATCTATAAATTATTCTAATGCTGGAAAAGGAGCACTAAAATTTGTTCTTTCCAAGGGTGGAAAGTCTGAGGGTTGGAACATACAGACAACTGGGAGTACTGGCGATAGTTCAAGCTTTGAAACACATGAAAGCTAAGGTGCTTTGGGTAATTGCAAAGGATAGGAATTTTTCTTAACCTGCTTTTGGATAGGTTTATAGAATGGTGAAATAATTGCCTTTTGTGGTGTAGTTTTTATGGGTGGTGCTTGTGGAGGTGAATGAGGTTTACAGTGTTTTGGAATTGGAGGAGGAGTTTGTGGCCGGGGGTGGTCCATATGAAACCATAAATTGGTATCTTCCTCTATCCTTACCAAGTGGTCCTATGGTAGGATCTCCATCTAGATATCTCTGGTAGAGACTATCTTTGGACCGTTTCTTTTTCTTCATGGATGGTTCGTCATCTTCTTCATCATCAAGAGGGCTTGTGCAAAAGGAACATTAACAATCTTGATCCCATAAACAGTGTCCTGTTCAAGGATCTTTGTAAAAATAAATAGGTCGTCCCTTTTGATCAAAAGACTTGATCATAATGTTCGAATCTGAGTCGCCTTCCTCAATTGGAACATCAGCATGACAAGGTTGCATCATAAAAATAATTGGAAAAATAGAAGAAGAGGTTTCTTCTTTTTCTTACTAAATTTCATAACAACCATACCATCTTTCTTTTTGTGAACTGAGATTTCATAATTAGTTACCCAAATATCAGGGAGTAATTTAACTAGTTGATCTTGAGGAATTTGTCTTGGTACATGAACGTAGAAAGTTTGATCATTATCCATCGAGATGAAAAGAGCATCCTCAATGCCAAGAAAATTTAGATCAATAGCATGATTTTGGGCCGATATATTATTTGGTAGTGTAAAGTTACGACCATAGAATCAGGAGTCTGAGGGGCTCCGGTGAGCTATAGCTAGACTTTAAGAGCAGAAAGGAGTCTTGGGTCCATAAGGGTCATGTTAAAATTTGGAAACAGTGTAATAAATATTGTTCCACTATTAAGGCTCCGTTCGTTTGGCGGAAAATATTCTCCTTTTGAAAAATATTTTCCCGGAAGTCATTTTCCCGAAAAATGTTTTCCTGGAACATAACTTTCTGGTGTTCGGCTAAAATCAGAAAAAGTCTCGAAAAATATTTTCCGTTGTTCCGTATAGAAATGATTTTCCTTCTTGCAATAATTTTAATATTTTCTTTTTTTTTCTTTTTCTTTTGTTTCTTCTCCTGCAGTCGCCGGCAACGGCTGCGGCTGGCGATTGGCCGGAGGCGAGCTCGAGCAGAGCTCGAGCATCGCCCCAGGCCGATGAGGCTTGAGCTCGCCAGATTCCGGCGAGATGGAGCCTTGCCGGCTTGTGGAGACGTCCGCCCGCTTTGGTCCGTGAAGGCCCACGAGCCCGACCTCACCAGATCCAGCGACTTGGGTGAGGCTCGAGTCTCGCCCGAGGTCGCCGAAGCCTTGCCGATGACTGGCAACCTCAGGCAAGGGTCGAGGTCGCTGGATCTAGCGAGGCCCAAGTCGCCGCTGGCAATCAAGCAACCTGAGGAGCCTCGCCCGCAAACAAGAAGAAGAAGAACCCAATAAAAAGAATAATGGGTAATAGAAGAAGAAGAAGAACCCATGATTCCCCTCTCTCTCTCTCTCTCCCCCACGAACAACAATACCAAAAAACAAAAGAATCAAAGCATCAGCAGATCCGGTAACCTCGAGCCTTGCCCAGAAACGCCGGGAGCTCTCACCGACGCCCAGCAACCCTGGCCTCGAGCCTCACCGAGCCTAGCAACCGGCGGCAGGCTCGTCTCACCAACGCCCAGTGACCTTTGGCAAGGCCCGACCTCACCCGTGTCGCCGGATTTGGCGAGGTTGGATCTCACCGACCTCGGGCGAGCTCGGCCTCGTCGGGTTTGCCGACCTAGGCGAGCTCAAGGGGTTCGAGACTCGGCGAGGCTCAAGACTCGCCTTCGACAATGCCGCCCGGATGGCGGCGAGGCTAAGGTCGCCTAAGGTTTGGCGGCTCGGGCCTCGCCCCGCCACCGGTCACCAAGCCACAGCGTTGAGGAAAGAGAAGAATGAAAAAAATGAAAAAAAAAATAGTGAAGAAGAAGAATAAGAAGCTCCGGAAAATGACTTCCGCTTTTGAGAAGCGGAAGTCATTTTCCACATACTTAGGCTATTTTGTGAGGGGGGGAAGAAAAATGTTTTCCCATGGAAAATATTTTCTGCCCCCCGAACATCGGAAAACCTGGAAAATATTTTCCGAGAGAATATTTTCCGCTAAACGAACGGAGCCCAAGGGTGGTTTGGATCATACCAATACAAGCATGTTGATAATCCAAGAAACGAGTATCCACAAGGGCCACTTAAGCGACAACATGTAATCCTTTTCTACCATGGAAGGATAGTGCAAGATGGATAGCACCAAAATGAAGATACGTATACCCCTACTGTACCCATTGACGTGGAAAATCAGAAGGTATCTGGAGGGTAACAAAATGTTCTTGCGAGCCAGTAGGAATAGGATGTTGGTCGAATCGGGATGACTGGGCATATTCCTTAACTTCTTGGGGTGTATGTTTGATGAGCTGTTTGATGGAACGGAGAGGGGAAATAGGGGGTTTTGCAAAAATAGAATACGGAATTATTAAGCGGAAGATGAGTTTCCAAAATTTTACTATCTTCGTTAAGGTATAAAGCATCACAAAGACAGTCAATTTTAGAAACATTTGAAGTGCAAAGATCTAAAGATGCATTTTCAGTGACTGGTGGACTGGAATTAGTAGAATCACATACGATAGAACAAGTCTACCTTTTCCACCTGGCACTTCATCTAAAAACAAATCGGTATATTGAATTGGGTACTGGCTTTAATACCAGTAAAGGGGTGCTAAGATGCCAATCAGGGAAAATGAAGACAGGGCTTATGGCAAGTATTCTATCCCACACTATAAAAGGGACTACCTTTTAGCCACTAAGCCCCTCTTCGAATTTTAATGAGTACCTTGGAACTGCTTTATAGTAGTAGAATTTTGATGCACAGGTTCTATATCTGGCAAGTGCAGAGCATACTACCAGACTAATCAGCACACATATATTTGTTTAAAGAATTATATTAGGCAGTAAGGTAGGGGCGAAGATTTAGGGACTCATAACACAAGTTTTATTTCTTAAGGCTTTTCTAGGGAGCAGATCTTTCCTCTAAACTTTATAAACATTGCCTTCCATAGGCCCAAAAGTAGACAAACAGCTAATTATTGGTGAAGTTTTGAAAGTCACCAATAATTTAACACTCTTTGACTGACTACAAAAGCTTTTGCAACTGACAGACGATAACAAAGAATTTTACAATAGATAGGGGACAACAAAGGCTTTTATAATCTGACATACTCATAACAAACTCTTGGACGACAGTTTTTCTTCTTGTTTGCACATTTTTCTTCTTGCTATAGTACTACTATAGTATTGCTACAGTACTGCTACAGTGTCGAACAGTGACTGTTACAGTGATGAACAGTACATTGCTATAGTATGTCCCAATAGCGAGCCATTTTCTTCAACCGCGCTTGGTGCGTCTTCAAATGTCATAGTTATAAATCGGTTCTTCAATGTTATCATCATCAAAGCTGTCTCAATTACCTCCGTCCTTTTGTCTCCCGTATTCTTTAAAGATTCTCTTCACTTCTGTGATCTCTAGGCCCACGTCTTCATGAAATTCTAAAGACTTTTGTCTTTTGTGGAGACTTATAGAAAGTACTTGGACCATCTGCAAAACTTGTGGCAATATCAGCGGGACATGATGGAATAGCTGGCTGGGGAAAATTTTGTAATTGTAGTGACGGACTATTTTTGTTAAAACCTAGACTGAGTGCAAGTTATAGCTCACTATAATTATACAGGTCTTACGACAATGATCCTCCCTATGGATCTTGTGACTAAGAGGCTTGAGATAAGGACGAGGCCTTTTGAGATGAGAATGAGGTAGCAGTATCCGAAGTAGCAGCATCCCTGTTAGCTTGCATATCTATGCTATAATATTGTCCTAACGCAATATCAATCACTGTCTGATACCTGTGCTCAATTCAATCATCCTAAGGTGTACTAGTAGAACTTGTTGGCCATACCTTTAGTGGTGTCACTTGGTTGTATTGGCATATAAGTATCTGGAGCTCTCTATATTCCGGAGGAAGTGCCGATATTATGTATGTAAGGGTTTTGAAGAACTTTTCTAGAATTAGCTGAGGCTTATATGTAGTTACCCCTATATCATATGGAGTTTTGCTTACATCTTTATTTGGATGAATAAAAAACCATGGCCTATGAAATAGGATTGTTGTATGCAATTCTGGATTGGGTGGACATGCTCTAAGTTGCTCCCGAAATATGCATTTCTAAGCTCCCAATGGTTTGAACCAATTAAGCATATCACCCAAATGCTTAAACTTCTTTTCTCCTGGGAGAATTCTACCAATAATGAAAATAATTCTGGTTGTTGGAAATTCAATAGTTATAGTATAAAGATTAAATAGATACCAATAAAACCACTTGAATTCTTCTGGGAACTCGTCTTCAAGATTGAGAGAGATAGGATGGATGAAAGGATAATCTAGATACAGTCCACTGGGTTTGAGACTTAATCCTCCGTACTTGCTGAAAATCAGCAGTTGATATTTCCATATTAGTGATAGCAGATTTTCAAAAAGAGTGTTGTCTTGGATGTATGTAGGAACTTTTGACGGGTACTGCCTGGTGTGCCAAGAAGATTTTGTCTTGATGGGTTTGAATCCATCGAATGGATTTCGTGATACATACATATTTATGGATGTAATTGGTCCAGCAAATTTTTTTGGCCATGATAAAAAATTAGCAAGCGCATTCTTCTTTCCTGCTATATGCTTGGTTTCAAAGGAATATTTTGAAAACCATTTCGCCCATTTAAGGAGTTGAGGATGAGGAATTTGCTTTTGTTTGAACTTCAGCATTTGGGAGAAAGAGGACATATCTAGTTCAACTAGAAAATGATGTTCAAGAAGATGAAATTCAAACTTTTTGATGTCATACCTCACCACCAAGATTTCTTTGAAAGTAAAATGATATTGCATATCACTTTGCGTAATCTTCCACTTTTGTGTCCACGGATTGTACGCTTTCCATTGATTTCTTCGAAAATAACAGGAGCCCAGTACTCATCACTAACATCTGTCCGTAAAATTCTCCCCCTAGTAGAAGGGATTTACATAGGAGGAAGATATTGCAAAACTCCTTTGAGATGTTTAACTGATTTAGTATATTGGAATCCCCATGGAGGAGCATATTTTTTTAGCATCTATTGCAGTGGACTCACTAATTTGGTGATTCTGGGAACGAAGTCTCTAAGATAATTGACTATCCCAAGAAACTGTTGAATCTATTTGAGAAAAAGATTCTCATCAGGAAATTTTTGCAATTCTTCAGTAATATGGGAACCAGGATAATATGATCCGTCCTTAAAATACATTTTGAGAAATTCAATTTCCCTTTAGGCAATAATCATCTTTTTCTGGGATAGCATAATGCTATATTTCTGGACCAATTTAGCAAATTGGCCTTGCAATTTACAATGAGAATCCTCGTCAGGACTGTAAAGGAGGATATCATCAATGTAAATTTGGGCATTAACCAAAATAAGCTAGAAGATTTTGTACATAACTTTTTTGAAACAATGAGGGAGCAGTTTTAAGATCAAAGGGGAGCTATTCACTGAAATGTTGATTGAGGATGCAAATCCAATCTTGTGTCTATCTTCTGGATGAATTCCCAGTTGCCAGAACCCAGCTTTACGGTCAAATTTGGAATAGACATTAGCTTAAGTTAGACTAGAGAATAACGAGTTTCAATGGGATAATGGAAACTCATCGTCTTGGAGAAACTGATTGAAAGGTTGGTAATTTATAACCAGCCTCATTTTCCCTCTGTAATGTTCATAACGCTTATTCATATAAAATGTTTTACAAGACCACTGAGAGTTAGATGGCTCGGTTAATCCTTGATGGAATAAGTCTAAGCATTCCTTCTGTGCCAAGATCAAATGATTTGGATTCATCCTTGAATGAGTTGTTTTGATGGGATTGATATCTTCATTTTTCTTAAATGGCAGATAGATGAAAAAGTCGGATTTTTCCACAAAGGGTTTGGACATTTAAGGACAAATTCCGAATGAGATTCTGCATATGCACCAAGAAGGGTTTGAATGATAGGATTTAGTATATTCATTTGGATGGCTAAAAATTGTTGAATGTCCACAAACTCTTTGAATTGTCATTTGAACCAAAGTCCATTAGACATAATTCTAAGTTTGGGAATCTGGGTTAGAATGTCCCATCCAACCTGGTAAACTAGAACCAAGGATTTTAGTGGTGAGAAAACATTGTGGGAAGAATTAAAGGGTAATGGGTTTGCTTCGGACTCTTGTGGCAAAAGTATCACCAAAAGCAAAATTAAAAAATGCGGGTGTATGGATTCTAGTATTTTTCTAGAAGAATTTTGGTGTCAAGCATCAAAGCACTAACTCCAATATCTATAAGGGCTATAAGAGAAATATGTTTAGTATATTTGGAAAGATAGATTTTGATGGAAAAATGTGGAAGGGTGGAAGGAGTGTATGCACAAAGATCTTGGATCATGGGAGGTTTTAGATTTTCGGAAGAGAAGGAGTAAACTCCCTTTTCTACTTCTTTAGATGAGCCCTCAGTGTCACTGGACTGGGACCATGTCTGAATATTGCATATGGTGTACATTATTGGTTCATCTTCTAAAGAGAAGACGGATTTAACATCATTATCTTGAAGAGAAATTCCAGTATCATTTTCAAGTTCCTGGATTAAATGAGAATTTATCTTTTGGGCCTTCCAACAGTTCTTCGCAAAGTGGCCTTTTTTGTTACAGATGCAACATTGGTTGAATTTCTTACGTCTTCCAAATTGGTCTCGTTTGGAACGCCTTCTTCTCAAGAAACGCCAGTCGTTTTCTTCTTAGACGAGGGAGAAGCGTTTGATGTGCTTTTTCTTTTTACACCGATCTCCGCAAGGAGGGTTATCACATGACTCTTTATTTGGACACTTATTCTTAACTCTGGCCTTCGGCAAGCTTGATCAAGCTTTTTATTACTCTTAAGATAACTTATGAATGTCATTTGACCAATACAGAGGTTATCAAGAGCCAAATGTATTTCTTGCTGCAATTCTCCTATCAGGACATTATCAATTTAAGCTTGATCAAGCTCTTTTTCGTTGCTTATGCTGAAGGGATTTTTCTACAACTTGACTAGTTTCTTTGGAATAGAGGATATAAATACTTGCTTTAGATTCGAATTGGCTCCAAGGGCATAAAACAATTTAAGCATTCCATGAAAATGCTTATTCAAGTGTTTTCAATGTAAAGAGCATCATCTTTTATAAAAAAAAAAACTCTCATTTTGAGTTCAAGAAGGTTTTCTGGTTTACTAATAAAGAACTCACGGATGACACAGATTATATGATGAAAATCTGTTTGGAGTAAGAACGTCATTTGATATTGATCAGACATAGTTTTGCACCAATCCTTGAGGTTACAAGCATATTATTCCTTTCTTCAATTAATATGGCGGCAATTAATAATTTACCGTCACACTACACTATCAATGTACACGTCAACCTCCTATCATATCGGACTCCGAGTGATAACAATTATGAAAATTCATTTTAAATATTAGTACAAAATATGAAAAATTCCGAATGTCACACAAATCAATATTTTGAAAATCCGTTTAAAAATATTTAGCAAGTAAACAGCAACGAATGTTAATCAGACCCTACGGAAACACCAAACAAAAAGCACTGACAAGCACTTCCGCCGGGCTTAGGCAAAGGACGATATCACTTTCCATTCGTAGCGGGCACACGCACGCGAAGAAAGACATCTAAAGTTGGCACCTCGTCAACACGGAGCAGTATTTCGTACATTGTTGTCATTTTTTTTCAAACGGGACATCAGGAGGAATCTGCATTGTGGCGCACGCCGTTCATTTTCGCAGAAAGGAAACGAAGACGAGGGACAACAAGGGAGTGTAGCAGGAAGAGTCAACGCCGCCTTCATATTACGCACGTCTCCAGTTGACTAGCGAAGCAGGCCAAACGAAAACGATTTTCGATCGGGCCTCGTCTTTCCCCTTTTGGATGACGAATTTTACAATTTACAGACAGCTCAGCTCAGCTCGGCCATTGATTGGAGGAATTGATTTGAGGGGATCGTGTGATTCGTGATCGAAAACAAAGGAAAAACAGAAAAGAAGAAGAAAAGAACGGAGGGAGGGAACGAAGGAACGCGGCTTTGAGGCCGAGGCACGACAGGCAAAAGCCAAGTGGGGGCCAACGTCCCTGACTCCAGTCAGCCCCTTCCTTCTCCTCCATTTCTCCTCCTTCGGCTCTTTGGCGAAAAGGCAAAGAGCTTGGCGATCGATTCATCTGCCTCTCGCAGCTGCTCCCTGTTTGTTTGTTTGTTTGATACCCTTTTCTCTCTCTGGGGTGGCGGCGGCTTTGTTGGTGGTGCTTCTCTCTTTAAAGTGGAGGAGGAGAGGAGACCCTGTTACTCACTCTGCCGCGTTCTGAGAGGGGATGGGGAATTGCTGCTCCGACGACCGCGGCGGGAGGGCGGCCATCGGCGGCACTCCGGCTGTTATTGGCCTCGGCAACGGCAACGACGCCCCCAACGACGCCGTTAACCTCTTCCTCCGTTCTCGCGGCTACCACGGCCTCTTCTCTCAGATCCAGGTCTCCTCCGCTTTCTTTGTCCATTTCTCCTTCTTCTTTTTCATATGCTGCGGCAGCCTCTATCAGATCCCGACCTCCGAGTCCAAAAGAGTCTACCGGGTCCCTCTTCACCAATTTAAGCATTCTACCTTGCACCTTCGACCTTGATTTTGGCTCCAGTTCTTACAACCCAATACCATATTCCACCCCATCCGAAACGCGGCCCCTTTTATTCTAACTCTACGTTGTCATCTTTACTTAAACACCTCTGTTTCTGCAGCTGTCTTTCTCTGCCTCGGGCCTGCGAGATAGGGACGTCCTCTCTAAGGTTTGTTTTCTCAACCCACAAGCTTCCGCAGAATGTCAGCTGTGATCCGTTGCTCGTACTGCATCATTTGAGTTGTGCATTTCCTCAACTGCATGCGTCCCATGTCTCTGGTGCCGCAATATCTATT
Source organism: Syzygium grande (assembly GCA_024733475.1). Classification (NCBI taxonomy): domain Eukaryota; kingdom Viridiplantae; phylum Streptophyta; class Magnoliopsida; order Myrtales; family Myrtaceae; genus Syzygium; species Syzygium grande. The sequence continues at coordinate 90,227 of JAMXDD010000010.1, read as the reverse complement.
TTCTTTCCAGCACACAACCCACAGGCGGGAGGAATTGCTCCCCTGGAACTGCGAGGGAATCGGTGTTCGCAGTATACGATTTGGGAACAAGTGTTGTCTACCTCAGCGCACTGACAATACACTTGTCCATCCTACTAGCTAATAACTGCATCAATTGGCAATCTTTCTTGAACTTTCTGTTCACTGTAACTTAAGCTTCTATAAAAGATCAAGAATTAGCTTTTAGAGGAGATTGTTGGGCACTCAACTTCAAGAATTCTTTTGTTAGATTTAGTTTCTTAAGTCAGATTTTATGTTCGTGTTGTGTGTGATACTTTTATAAAAAACGCGTCGCATGGTCTAATCAGTTTTTTCCTTTTTTTCTATTCCTCGCTTTAGAGTGATCCTATGTTGGTTGTCTACACAAGAGGAAGAGATGGAGTACTTAAGGAGGTGGGACGGACAGAGGTCGTGCTCAATTCATTGAATCCCAAGTGGATCAATACTCTTAATGTCACTTACCAGTTTGAAATTGTGCAGACAATGTCGTGAGTATTTACTTTTTCATCTTCATGGAATCCTCATCTGTTTAATCAATTAAATATCATTCAATATTCCAACTTTAAGATTCTTTACCAATGCCTTTGTAGGTTTCATCTATATGATGTGGACACTCAATTTCACCAGATGGAAGTAAAGGTAATTTTTCAAGGATGTTTGGACTGCCCAAGGCACTTTCTTTTTGGGATGGGTAAATGGTTCATATCTTTTATGAATCAACAATAAAGAAATTTCCTTTACGAGGCTCCGAGGGTTTGCAAGTTGGTCTGCTGCCCTCTCTGCAAAGAAATAGAAAACAAGATAAAGATCCATATCTAATCCACATGTTATTTGTATCTTATGGACTTACAGGATATTTGACTTCCAGTCTTCATGTTTAGGATCTTTTATTTAACATACGTATATTGCATCATTGATCTACTGGACTTCTTATATTATAAATGATTTTGTATTCGGTTGACGTGCCCTTGGTTTTTTTTCCTCCTGCCTTGTGTGTATCTTCTTGAAGTTTCTATGTACTTAACATATTGGTTCAGATCATGTGTTTAGGAGCGAAATGTACCTATTTTATTATTAGACCCTATATGTTACTTGATCTTATCTATATTTAATCTATGTACTGATACTTTTTAACGGGAGTAAAATGCTTTGATAAGCAATGGTTATGTGTTACGTTGTTGACAAAAAATAAAGGGGTGTGAACGGAAGATTTCTTGAAGGCAGCTATGGAGTAAAATTGATCATTCACATATTAAAGACTGACTGTATATGAGGCAGCCGTTTGTTCCTGTGTATGCTTTGAGAGTATCTAACATATCATGGATTTCTCACCGGAGTTATTAAGCTTCATGTATAAGATATTCATGTTACTACACCTGAAGTGTTTTGCAAGAATACTTTAGTGAGAAATTATTTCCAGTGAATACAAATACCATATATCAAGAGCATTTTTGACTCGCACAGATGCTTAAGCTTGAGGAGCAGCAGTTTCTTGGTGAGGCCTCCTGTGCTCTTTCTGAGGTATGGCATGCCATAAGAAATTGTGATCTTCTCTATACATGATTTTCTTTGAGCACTTCCCTGAAACATGATGTCACTGAGAGCATTCAGCGTTCGCTTTCTTATCTGCTAGTTGGAAAAAAAATACTAACATCAGTTAATGCCCAAAATAATTATTTTCAGAGGAGATTGGATTCTGCAAATGCTGTTTATAGAAACTCTTTACTCGACTCCATCATTTTGTTTTTCAGATCATTACCAAATCAAACAGGTCATTGACCTTAGATCTGACATATGGAGAAGAATATACAGGATTAAGTCGTCCTCAAAATTGTGGAAGGCTTGCTGTGCTTGCTGAAGAATGCATAAGCTCTAAGACTACAACTGAGATGACTTTGAGGTGTTCAGAGTTAGAGCACAAGAATCTCTTCACAAGGACTGTATGTAGCAACTAAGCTTCAGTTTTATGCCCCCTTGTCAATACTCCGAGAAACAACAATCTAATTTTCTTTGCATCTTCTGGATTACAACAATGTAGGATCCTTTTCTAGTCATTTCAAAAATTGTGGAGAGTGGAATTTCAATTCCAGTCTGCAAGACGGAGGTCATCAGGAATGATCTCAAACCTACGTGGAAGCCAGTATTTTTAAATATCCAACAAGTTGGAAGCAAGGTATAAGCATTTTTCTAATCAGAGAGTAGGATTTTGACTCCCTAGTCAATATTTGCTCACTCTGTAGTAGAAGACAGCTTGCTTCTGGTGCAATTTCCATTTCCTTTTGTTCTTTAGCAGTGAATGAGATGCTGAATCCATGTTTCAGCTATGTATGTTTCCTTTGAAGAATACCAGGTGTCCGCATCCATATGTTGATAACTAAATTGTTGTGCAGGACAGTCCCTTGGTAATAGAGTGCTTCAACTTTAATAGCAGTGGAAAACACGATTTGATTGGGTAAATGGAATACTTGCTGACATTTGATTCTCGTATCTCCTGATTGTTGTATATGACTATGTTGACAATGCTTGTTGTATGCCACTGTATTAGGAGACTGGAGAAGTCACTATTGGACTTGGAAAAGCTTCATTCTAGTGTGAAGGGAGAAAATTTAGTTTTACCAACTGGAAATAAGGTCCTGAAGAGCCAGCTATTTGTGGATACATTTTCTGAGAGTACCCAACATACTTTTCTAGATTACTTGGCTGGGGGATTTGAAATTAATTTCATGTTGGCTGTTGATTTCACAGGTAATGGTCTGCACTTCCACCATATGTTCCTGTATTGGGGAATTTTCGCTTTAGATTAGTAAATTTTGTGGTAGGTATAGAGGGGAGTTATATTCGTCTTCACTTGTAACTTCAGCTTGTGTGCTTGAAATAGAATATGCAGTTGTGTGGTTTGGTTAGGCATCCTGTGCATATTAGCTGTTCTACTTGGATCTAGCAAACATGTAGTTTTGGTCTTTCACCTGCTGCCATGCCCCTTGATTTTTATGCTGGCATTTTCTCTGAAGGTCATAATTATCGGTTGGCTGAAGTAAACTGCAGTTTATGGTTTTTATTAAAAGCACGCATAGTTCCAATGTGCTTTATCTTTCTCTGCTAAAATAGCCAAGTATAGACTTAAATTATGCCCCGAAACTGTTAATTCTTCTATAATTTCTTGAATCTGTTGACTCATTTTTGCTTTTAGCCAGGAAGAGATTTTCATGTTTCTTGGATTTTTTAGGTAAATCCGGGGACTATCTTTTCAGAGTTTCCTCAAGATGTTGGCATGTGGAATTAGTTAACTTGCCGACCTAATTGTCATGCATCTACGAGCAGTCTACTATACATGGACATACATTAGCGTTATGTCCGAACTTATTTTGGCTCATGGATTTGGTGGTTTTTATTAGTTCAAACTGAAAATCCTTTTGCAATTGCTCTATGCCAAATTTATTAGTTCAAACTGAAAATCCTACTATACGTGGACATACATTAGCATTATGTCTGAATTTATTTTGGCTCATGGATTTGGTGGTTTTTATTAGTTCAAAGTGAAAATCCTTTTGCAATTGCTCTATGCCATATATGTACCGAGACTGAACTTTAAATTAGACAGGCACCGGTACTTACTTCAATTGTTACTCTGGTTCCTTTTCCATCAGCTTCAAATGGAAATCCTCGCCTCCCTGATTCCCTGCATTATATTGATCCCTCAGGACGTCCAAATGCGTATCAGAGAGTAAGAGATGCTTCTCTTCAATTTTGTCTTCTGAATATATTCATCATAATTACGTTAATAATATTCCCCACGGCACCAAAAGTTCTGTTTGAACCTTCACGAGAGAGAACACGGGACATTACATAAATATTCTGTTTCTTGGAACTTGAGGTACTAATTTGCACATTGAAGGAGATTAATGGCATGCACATTACAAGGACTGTAAATTGACACATGTTTGGATGACACTGACAGGCAATCTTAGAGGTTGGAGAAGTATTGCAGTTTTACGATTCAGACAAGCGATTTCCTGCTTGGGGTTTTGGAGCCCGGCCAATTGATGGTCCGGTCTCTCATTGTTTTAACTTGAATGGAAGCAGTACATACTGCGAGGTAAAATGTTTCCCAGATACTATATATTCATCTTTATTTCTGTATCTTATAATATGCATATTTCCAGTTGAGGTTGTAGTTATGGTGTATTACAGGTTGAAGGAATTCAAGGGATCATGATGGCCTATACAAGCGCACTCCTAAACGTTTCTCTTGCAGGTCCAACTCTTTTTGGTCCTGTCATCAGCAATGCGGCACAAATTGCTGGCCAATCTCTTGCAAATGGTCGGCATAGATACTTCGTGCTGTTAATAATCACGGTATGCCCTAAACTGTGTGTTTTGTGATTGATGTTCATAGTCTATATAGATTGTGCCTACAAGTCGCATATACTATACCATTAATGCTTTTTGATGTTGATCTTTCTCCTCTTCCACTTTTTCCTTGCCTTTTGGTGCTTTAAAGGGTTAAAAGGATCATGGTACATGTTTTAGTCCTTGACTCTTCATTTTGGTGGCACTAAAAAAGTATGATTGTATCAAATGCAGTGTATTCTGAGCTGGTATGACTTACAAACATTACAAAGTGTCTTAGGACCATTACCAAGTGTTCTAAAGGCATAAGTTTTATAATCGCTGCCACTGCCTCTTCATTATCGCCAGCACTCCTGCCTCTTCAATGTTGCAGCATGTCTATCGGCAATGTGACAACAACTGCCGAGAATGTTTTAAAATTGGCCAGGAACTGAACCACTTGTGAGGTGATTCCCAGTTTTGGCTGTTCAGTTAGCCAATTCGAAGAAATGATGTTATTAAAATATTGTAAATTCTTAGAATAAAAAAAAGGATGAAATTTAAAGAGACGTGACGTTGGGCAATAAATGGATGGGGCTTGATATGACTTCCTCTGGGGGCTTGTCCTCTCCAGTGGAAGAGATTCGTGCTCCGGCTGTGGGATAGCAGGAAAGTATTGGTTATTGCAGTAAGGGTATCACTACGGGGAATAGTGGATAGCACCAGATGAGTAATTTTAAGGGCTACTTTGCTGTTAGGCAAGCATTCGACCATTTAGACTTCAAAACTTGGGGTAATTTTCGCTATTGGTCATTTGACTTGGTGCATTATGAACTTGAGTTACTAAATGAAATGCCCCTCATTTTTCATGGTAACAACCTATCTCTCTGAGAATTTGGTTTTTTCTCTTCTGTAGTCTCCTAGGTTCCATTCTTGTAGGGTAGAGCAAAATTTCTTTTATGAGTCATTGTTATTTGCAGTTCATGGAAACACCTTGATGTTGCATTTACTTTGGCCTACTTATTAGGATGGTGTTGTGACGGATCTTCAAGAAACCAAAGATGCCTTGGTGAAAGCATCTGACTTGCCATTGTCAATCCTCATTGTTGGGGTTGGTGGAGCTGATTTTAAGGAAATGGAGGTAATTATATTAGGTGGACCTTTTCTGCTTATGTTGTTCCTTTACTAGAGTTCATCTAAGACCTATTCTGGTGGCAGGTTTTAGATGCGGATAAAGGAGAAAGGCTAGAGAGTTCCAACGGACGTGTTGCTACCCGTGACATTGTCCAATTTGTTCCCTTTCGAGATGTACAAAGTGAGTGATTGGTTCGAGTATGAACCTAAATACAAGTTATTTGGTTAGTTATTCATTTACTCTCAACCCATGCAGGTGGAGAGATATCTGTGGTTCAAGAACTCCTAGCAGAACTACCCACACAATTTTTAACGTACATGCGGAGTAGAGAAATAAAACCGAGCTATTAAGTTTTTGAGGATTGTACATAAAAAGAAGTTGGACTTGAGTGATTGGTTTTGGGCCCTGTGAGGTTTCCTTTTGGAAGAGTAAGGGGTAGTTGCTGCCACGACTTGACATTCTCTAGATTTCTGTTCGTGTAATCAGGAGGCTCATTCTTTTATCTAGCGCATCACAGTGGCATTCTCATCACTTGCTTCCTTCACCTTCTGTGGGAGTCGCACACCTATGTTTAGCACATGACAGGTCGGAACTTGTATCTGTGCCCTCCTCTATGATCACTAAGTGTATTTTGCTAATTCATCTGAAGGTGAAGAACTGACAGTGACACAAGGGACGAGAGAGATGGAAGTTGAAGGGAAGGTCGCTATTATGCTCAAGCATTATAGGTGATCTTATTTTGATGGGTCTTTATGTAATGAACTTGTCTGATTAATTATTTCTGCGAAATCTAAAAAATCAAAACGCATGTGTTGTTTCTATATAAAAGCAAAGTGCATGCATTGTTACAAAGACCGATTTAGAATGTTATTTGAAGTATTGCGTGATAATAGAGCTTTCACTCGTGTGGTATATGAATGTAACAAAGGCTCGTCTTAACAGGATCCGTGAATTTTTACTCCCAACTGCGCAAATAGAAGAGATAGGAGAAATCAAAGCAGGAACAGAGAAATTGAAATGTTGGGTATGAAGAGATGGAAGAAAAAGGAACAAAGCTAAAACGAGTAGTCTTCCCTGTGTTGCCATGAATAAACTTGTTAATTGAAGGTGGTAACGGTGTGACTGGAACACACGATTGGAAATCAAACAGGCTAAAACTATAGTAATGCAAAAAAAAGTTGAAAACGAAAGGAGGAGTTGGATTATGGAGGTCAATTTTCCTTGGATTTGCGCATGAGTCGGAAAATATTTTTCTATAAATGATGGCTAGATATAATTAGTTTATGAAAAGTGTTTTCACTATTGACAGCAATTTATATTGGAGTATTTTCGTGAAAGAAGAAAATATTTTTCATTCATTTTATTTAAAAAAATATTTTTTATATTTTCTGCGAACCAAATTGGAAGATGTGGCCGAATGGGGACCTAGGCTGAAGCACGGCCCCCTCGTCAAATGGGCTCGGGCCCGGCACGGCCCACTGGCCATTGCTAATCATCGCCAATATGCCTCATTAATTAGGAGTGATTTTATAATAACAATTAGTGATAACTTATTAATTGTACCTCACTAAGGGCCAAACCCAATTTATTGTAGAAAACCCTCCTATTTATATATCCTATGGCTAAAATACGTAAAGCCCATGCGCAAATCCAAGTAATTATGCATAGAAAGACAATGAATAGGTTACTTAGTATAATAGGTGGGTATAAGATAAAAAAAAAACATAAGGGTAGTTTTGGAAATTTAAAGTGAGAATAAAAATAGAAAGTGGGGGATTAGAGAATAAATAATTGGGTAGGAGCGAAGAGAGGAAGGATAATTTTGGGAATCAGAAAGGGAGAGACGATTGAGTATTTTGACTTAAATATATAGGAATATACAAACAATATAAGATATTAAGTATATGAAAGAAAGACACTTTTAAATGATGAATACTAATTGCAAAAATCCCTCTTTGGATAATGATATAAATGGTTCATGAACTTTGATCCTACATGTAATATATTCTCTAAATTTTTAATTTATTCAATGCGATCCACGAACTTCAATTTAATGTGTAATGTAGTTCATGAACTTTTAAGTTGTTCAATATAACTTTTGAACTTTTGGTAAATGTTCCATTTAGTCTCCGAATTATATCAAAATGCTAAATATCGTCATTTATTAATTTAAGTTTAGGAATAACATTGAATATTTTCACGTAATTTAGGGGTTAAATCGAACATGTACAAAAAATTCATGAATCATATTGAATCATTTGAAAATTTAGGAATGACATTACATATTGGATTAAAGTTAAGAGGTTCTATTAAATAAAATAAAAATTCAGTCAAAATTCAGGCAGCATTCTTCTCATTTTGACATTTTCCCTTTTCACTTCTATATGAAAATGCCGATGTGCAAGACCCAAACCCAAGCACGTTGTCAGCTCAGGAGGAGGAGAGAGCCGCCCCACCCCCATCTGCCTTTTTGCGCTGGCGGGATCGCCTTCTTATTCCCGATTCTCTCTCTCTCTCCCTCCCTCTCCTTTTTGGGCCCAGGAAGAAGGAAATGCATTCGCCGCCATCTTCGTCTTCGAGGAAGAAGCTCAAACCAACTAAGGAGAGGGACGACGACGGCGACGCCGAGGAGGAGGAGGAGGAGGAGGAGGACGAGGAAGAGTCCATATTAGTGGCTCTGATTGAGCATCGCTACAAGGAAGTCGATCACCTCCGTCATCGCGTCGCTTATTACACCTCCCAGGTCTCTCTCTCTCTCTCTCTCTCTCTCTCTCTCTCTCTCTCTTTTTGCATTTGCCTGTGACAGGATGGATCGCTTATTGATGCAACATGAAACCCTTTTGGGTCCGTCCAACTCCCGTCTCGTTTTGCTTGGTTCTTCTCCGCAGCTCCAACTGGCAGAGAAGAGGCTCAATGGTTCCAAAGGTAAATTGGCTCTGCTGCGAAGCAAACACTCGGCGGCGTCCTCTGAAGCCGGACTTCCTACTACTAATGGGAGTGCAAACGTTAAGACGGAGCGCCGATCGACCAGTCCCGTCTGTACGAGTGAGGACCCTTTCTTGCATTCGCTGCCCCCAAAACCAAAACTATACATTTCTGCCCCCATTCCCCGGGACTCTCAGCCTCCCCACCACCCCTACTTTTCAGGCTCTGGATCAAAGCCATCGGCTGGCTACAGTGCCCCTCCTACTTCTTCGATCCTCCATCAATCCCCAAGTGCCAGGACTGTTAAGGAGGAGAAACCTCGCGGACGTCCTTCTCTCCGTGATTCCGAGGCCATTCAAGATAGGGGCACCAAAAGAAAGTTTGGTAACGCTCACATGCTTACCCTATAGGCTTCCTTTTCAGCTCTTGTCATATCGTTTCCACTGCATTCAGACTAAAAGGCCTGCCTTTTTCCTTTTTCTTTCTCCTTATTTTTTTCTTTTTCAGAACATAAAGAACACAGAGAACTGATCCCGTTGATACGCAGCGCATCCTCTCCATTCACCATTCGGTGCCAAACAAGCAGTCAGGTTCCCAGTCAACACAAGAGAAAGCTAAGGAGTCTAGCCTTGTCTCCAGCGCAGGAGCTGCTTTTTGCAACCAGGTTTTTTACGTCGTCCTTTTCGTGGATAAGGGCTGTGTGCTTAGTTGTTCAGCTGCCCTCGCCCACCTCCCTTTTCTGCTCAAAAAAGTTCTTTTTAGGGGCATGCTTTAGTCTCGATTTTATTCTGTATTCATGAAGCGTTCATGGCACTCATGTAACTAAGTTTCTCAGAGTATCATCACAGAGGACGCAATGAATTCGAAGTTTGGAAGCCGATTTAATAAAGTAGACCTCATGAGCTAGTAAAATGACAACAGTTAAAACAATCCGACAAAAAAGACATAACCGAGGAGGATGGAGGGAGAAAACGTGCAAAACTGTCGTTTCAAGCCACCTCTTGTTACGCTAGGATGAATCACATATTTCTAAGTTAAACTTAGAAACCCCTGTTGATGTAATATCTTGCAATGGGGACCTTGGATCAATTAATACGTTTCATCTTAATGCAGAAGAGGGCTTCAGCAAGGATTCAGGAAGAATTAAGATTAGTGGCTCTTATTGATAGAAACAGAAACTCATTTTGGGACAATTATGCATTTTGCGAGACCTTTGTAATTAGCGTCTTTCAGAGTTTTAATACTTTCGGTGTCAGAGCTAAAATATAGTTTGATGTATTAGCTATCTTACAGATGGAGATGGGTTGTTTGAGTTTTGAAACAGCAATGCCAAACTCTTTGCATGCATTAATTTAATGTTTGAAGATGATAGTTATAAACTAATAATTTCTCCCACCCCTTTCTCACTGTCAAAGGAAGCTTGCTTTTGAGGAGTGAACTAGTAAATATACGAAAGCTCTTATTTGTGGTTGTAATACCAATATATCAAGTTGGCTCATTGGTCTTTATGTTGATCGGCCTTTGCTGATTGTATTATACTAATGAATTCGAGGATTGTGCCTCCAACGGGGATGGGTTATATTCGATGCAGGGGTGGAGACAGCTCTGGCCAACTTATTGTCTGTTCCTTAGCATTTTAACATTTTTCTTTTCTCATATTGTAATCTATGAATGCGTCTATATGTCAAATTTGTTTGGAATGTTTTTAATCAGGTTTCGTTTGTTATGGACAGTGCTTTGGATGGAGTTGTCAACTTGTGGCAAATTCAGGCTAACGGGTAAACTATAGAATCCTTGTCTCCTCCTTCCTAGGATGAGACTGTCATTTATACGATGATGATTTTGATTGTATGATCTGGTAAATGTGGCGTGAAGAAATATTTTGATAATCACTTAGATATCAATTGTTTCTAGATTTCTTGGGAATTTGACAACTGAAAGTCATTTGACAAGGTTCAAGTTGAGCACTGACTCCTCTCCCCAATCTAGATGAAAGTAGCTTATCCTGTAGATTAAGCAAGATGCCGTTTGTCTCTGATTGATTCACACTTCAAAAGATTTAAGGTTTCTCTCTCCACAGAATTCCAAAATGCTGTCAACTATCGTGTGCAATGATTTCCATGACCCGAGACAGCTTTGTCATGTCATGAGTTCAACACCTGGACAACCCTACTATAATGGCATAGCCGATCTTTTAAAGTTCAATTTGCCTCTATAGCATCTGTTGACCACTTTCTGGAAGATCATTGAAATCCCTCCTGGAGATGGGATGGCATACCTACCCATCTGTATGGAGATAGATCCATCAGTTCAGATAAATTTCTGATTGGAACCTCTTCTCACTGACTTACTTGTTATGCACTCCTGTATTTCCTTTTGCCCTCCTACTACATTTTGCATACTTATAGTATAGGGAGATTCCAGCCTTCTTCTATCTATTTGAGCTTGCTATGGTTGCCATCCCAAAATATTCCAAGTTTTGTTCGATTAAGCTCAAGCATTTGGAGAATGTAGGAAAATAGAATGCGTTCCAGCAGAGCTGCCAATGCTTGCCAAGCACCAAGAAGTACTGTAACTACTGTTAACATATGATTCTTTACATGAGAGGAAGTGCTGGGTAAAATGTGCTAAAAATCTTAATATAGATAATGTATTTGATGGAATGTGCGCTTACAACAAGCCTGGGCTTGTGTTTGCATATAATCTGCACTTCTAATAAGTTGTCTTTTCACTTTTTTGAAATGTAGACATTCTGCCTCTCTGCTCAGTACTTCTGATTGTGCTTCACTACGGGAGAGGAGATGGCCTGAAGATGTAGCTTGGCATCCTCAGGGAAACAGACTATTTTGTGCATACACTGCTGATGGTGGGGACTCTCAAATCTCAATCCTAAATCTCAATAGAACAAAAGAGGTGAGCGACTGGGTCTAATTTTCACACAGAGCTATCTTGTCAGATAAACGAATTTCACAATCCTCTTTTCCTTTATTCTATTCCCTACCTGTAATGGATACTGACATGTACACCTGGAAGGGGCGGAAATCATATAAGTCTGTGGTCTGGTGAACCAGTTTTTTTTTCTTTTTAAGAGAAATTAAATCTGTGCCCAAGCTTGAAGCATATTTGAGGTTTGCTTATGCATGTATATATACATATATATGTGTTGTAGCTATCTGTTTGCACGTATATATGTATCTGTGGAATATAATATGCATATGGAAATAGAAGGATAGATAGATGTGTGGATGGATGCAGAGAGAGAGAGAGAGAGAGAGAGAGAGAGGGGGGGTGGTCTCAAGTGCCTGAGGATGGTGACCAACTTTACTTATTCATGGTCTCGCTCTTCAGCACATGGCATGTTAATTAGCCTGCTGTAAATTTACCTGAGGAGCCTCGTCCCTTTCTAATGCTATCAGATACAGGACGGATAAATCTAACTAGGAGTAATACTTACACTTATACATATGGCGGGGCTATTTGTTACAACTGGATGGGCTGCAGAAGGTACTGCTACTATTGTAACATAGGAACTATTAAGTGAAACCATTGAAGACAATATACTCATAGGAGGAGGGGATTGCATATCTGTTCTTAAGAGAAGAGTCTGGGGATCAATGCCCAGGTTTCTGATTCTATCAGACTCTCGTGTTACTTGACAAAAAGGGAAAACTCAAGAATTTGAGCAATTCTATCAGACTCACAGTTTTGGCCTAAGGGCAGATCAAATATCACAGCTTTCTTGGGAAGGGGTTCAATTTCCTCTATGTGAGAGGCCAAAACTGCTATCTAGGATGACTGAATCACTGGTTTACCGGTTGAATGATGTCCAAACATTCTCTCTCTCTCTCTCTCTCTCACACACATGCGTGAGTGCGTGCACACTTATGCACACACAGCCACTGGAAGTAGGAAAATAATCAGTTTCATTTCTTCTGCTCCTTTCGTCTCAAGATGATACTCATTACCCAAGAATCTGCAGATAGTTCAAAGGACCTATCCCTATTAAAAGGTGAAAATTTTTGTTGTGTCATCACTTGTGCCACTTGAATCCAACAAGCCGCAATGTGCAATGAGTGAGCACAACCAAGTAAACAACCTGATTTGGTTATTTGTTTGTTGATTTGTGTTGTCTTAGCCAAAGGGTATGGATTGCCATGAAATTAAATGTCGGCTTCATAAAATTATTTGAACTAAAACAGAGAATGATTTGAGCCTACCTATAGCACCCTTACTACTTGTGTGTATATATCTATATATATCTATATACATATATATATATATATATATATATATATATATATATATATATATATTACCAAAGTCAGATCAATAGTTGATGTCACTAATTTGACTATGCATTTGTTCAGAGAGCTCGTGTATCTTTCGTGGAAGCTAAGCCACACCAGAAGGGAGTTATCAATAGCATTCGCTTTATGCCTTGGGTAGATAATTGCTTTGTCACTGGTGGCTGCGATCATGCTGTCATACTCTGGAATGAGGACGGCGATGATGACGATAACAAGTGGAAACCAAAGGCATTACATAGGAATCTGCATTCCTCTGCTGTAATGGGGGTTGCTGGAATGCAGCAAAAGCAGGTTGTACTGTCGGCTGGGGCTGACAAGAAAATTATTGGGTTTGATGTGCAAACTGGGAGGCTGCAATTTAGGCATCAAATTGAAAGCAAGTGCATGAGCGTCCTGCCAAACCCATGTGACTTTAATTTGTTTATGGTTCAAACCGGGTAGGAAATATTATGCCTCTATTAGTCCATATGGATTGTCTGGTACTAGCTGAAAGAGTTTCACATCTCATTACTTGTCCACAGGGCTCCTGGGACGCAGCTGCGGCTGTTTGACGTGAGATTGAGGCAGACTGAGCTGCATGCATTTGGATGGAAGCAGGAGAGCAGCGAAACACAATCTGCTTTAATTAATCAAGCTTGGTCTCCTGATGGCTTTCTCATAACATCTGGCTCGGCTGATCCCATCATACATGTCTTTGATATCAGGTACAATGGATGCAGGCCTTCGCAGTCTATTAAAGCTCACCAAAAACGCGTCTTTACCGCTGTCTGGCACCACTATCTTCCTCTTCTTATATCCATCTCTTCGGACTTGAATATTGGTATCCATAAGGTCACCTCGTGAGTTCAGAATGAAACTTCCATTCATATGTCATGCGGACGTCGTGGAGAATCTTGGTTCATGCTTGATGCATTACCTCGCCTGGTGGTATGACTGACGAAAGTTGAGTGACAGAAGTGGTATCCATATATTTTGCAGTTCTTTGTAGCCTATAAATGTTGTGAAAGTGTAATTGGGCAACCTCGTCAATCAATTAACATTGTCATGTAATCGTGGGGGTTGGACCATTCACACTTGATAATGTGATTTTGGATGAAAGATAAGATCATTACAGAAATTTATTGCTAGAAAATAAGCACGAGTAACCACTGTCGCTCTTTTGCGGGAAGTCATAACTTTTTTTCATCCCCAGTCCTAAATATAACTTCCATAAAAAGATACATCGAAAATACTATTAGATAACCCAAACATTCTTAAATAGTGTATGTGATCTCGACGACAAGAAGCGCTATTAGATAACCCAAACATTTTAAATGGCACGGTCCATAAAAACATCTAAACCGTGAAAAACCAATGAATAACCCCTAATTTGAAATAACCCCTAACAAGAAGTAGCTCCTAAATTAACTGAAAAGGAGGTCTAAATAACTACCATTATTACCCGAACCTTTAATAAATACTCTACACCAAACTACTCCGAAATAGAAATTCACCTCATATAACCCCTAAATGCAAACTAATCCAGGAACATAAAATAAAACAACTATTCAACACTCAACAAAGCCTCGAAAGACATCTAAATTGCAAAAACCAATACTATAACGGCAAACCCTAAAATCCAACTAGCCCACCCCTAATCCGTGATGTTGAAATGACCCCGAAACCTGAAATAGCCTCTAACAAATTATAAATGAACCTTGAATAACCCCCAATCTTACCCCAAGCTCTTAATGAATTCTTAACACTAAATGATCCTTGAAACTCTATTAGACAACACCCATATCCGAAACATATCATCATCCCCAATGATATCGCCAAAAGCAAAACACCCAAAAAAAAAAATTCCCAAGCCGGTCAAATATCGTATGGTTTCACAAAGAAGAAATCGAACCCCTTCCCTCAATAGAGCTGTGATTGCCTCCCAAGGCCATCGCAACATCGCCAGTAGCGGCCGAGGTGGCCCTAGTGTAGTTTGGGCAAGGCCTTTGCGACTGGTGAGGGTTGCCGACACCAAAAAAAGAAAATGGAAAACGGAAAAAAAATTTGAAAATGAAAATAAAAAATTCATTTTTTTTAAAATTACAAAAAAAGTTGATCATATTAGTGATGGCAGTGTTGTGTAGGATGATTGGTGTTCGCGTCGGCAATTTTTGGCCAATTCGATTGGCAAATTATCAAGAGGTTTATGACTGAATTGGCCAAAATGCAATAGATTTATGACTTTTTGGATAAATTTTTCAAAATCAATGTTGTCTTTTTGGCCAAATGTTGACGTGATGTTCGGTCATCATTGGTCGTCCCATGCTGGCCAACTTGTCCTTTTTGGCCAAAAGGAGCAGTTAATTGCTGGGGTTTTTTCCCCTCACAACTTTTTTTTCCTAATAATGGAAATTTTATCAGTTAAGAATAACAATGTGGAAGAGAAAGTGTGGAATTTGTGTATATTTCAATATATGTTGAAGAAAAGTAAATCATCCTATTCATGGGCTCTAGGAGATGACTATCTAAGGTAACAAAAATCAATGAACATATGTACAATCAATGGGAAACACACGCGCAATTTGAGACATACATTGCATCAACATAATTATCAAAACATCTCTAACATATGAAATTATTTCCGAGCAATCCCTAATTATCACTAGCATCCCCTAAAAATCCATAAGACTTTGAAATAAAGTAAAAGAGTGTCCAGCGGAAAAGGCAGCACCTCATCCTACAGTTATTCATTGTGAAATTTCCATATCTAGCTAATTTGAGGGCGGCGACCTTGTTTGTGGTTTAGAGTTTGGGGTTTTGGGGTTCGAAGCTCAGGGCTCAAGGCGCAGGGCTCGGGTTTAAGGTTTGGGGTTAAGGTTTTGGGTTCGGGTTGGGGTTTCAGGTTCAGGGTTCCGAATTTTGAGATTTTGGTTTAGGGATTTGGGTCTCGAAAGCCTATTTTCAATGTATTCAAAGTTGTAAACCATAGAATAGGACTTTATGGTCAAAATGGAGCATGACAAAAGGCATTTACATTAAACATTACTTTTATTCACATTTTCAAGTATATGCTCTTTTAAGGCATAAATGGATTGGAAGTGGCATTTGTATTACGTCATAAGTATGCAAATGTACTTTATCTCCATTTTTTTTCATAAAAGGCCATATAATTAAAATGGGGGCATTTAAGAATTGATGGGTAATTCATGGTGATTAATAATGAACTCTTTTGCATGATTAGGCTTGATGGGAAAACTAGACATCCAAGTGGTTCCCATTCCACGAAAAGAGCTCATGGCTTGGTAGAAGGACATGACAAAAGATAACTGAGTTTATGTCCAAGATAGGTTGGGATACCTTCTAGACTTGATCCATGTGGAACATCAAGTTAGTTTGATCCAAGCATTGACACATTTTTGGGAAGTTTCCACTGCCACCTTCCGATTTGGAGAGTATGAATTGGCACCGACTTTAGAAGAATATCAGGCTGCCATTGGAATTGATTCCAAGCCACCCGTTGAACTTAATCCCATAAGCATTCTAGCAAAATTCCTTAACCTTAAAACTTTCAAAATCGAAAAGTTGATCAAATCAAATACGGGTAGATTTCTGTTATCTTTTCTAATAGCCAAATTTTCCAAACTTCTTAGGGAAATGGGAAACACTTCAGCTCCGGTTTTCATTCTAGCCTTCTTTGGCTTTGTTCTATTCATTGTATCTAGAACGGGATTAGACCCTTTAGTGGCTGTGATTGCAGGCAAGCATGTTTCAAATGGGATTTCTATAATATGCTTCTTGCCCAAACCGTCATTTCCTTGAACACATATCAAAATCGTGGAAAAGGAATCTTTCAAACTTCTACTGGTCTCATATCTTTATGGTTCATCTCATATATTCGACCTTGGTGTCGTTTCATGAACATCCACAAAATTTGTTCGGTGGTAAATCCAATTGAGCGATATATTCATATCCAAAACAAATTACCCAAATAATCTTTCTTAGATTGGTCCAATTTCATTAGAGTCTTAACTCATAATCAAATCCAATGGCGGATCAATTGGCCAAAGATTGACAAGGCAAGGATTACAAGCCAAGAAAGGAATGCAATACCATTACTCAGGTTAAATGGGGGAGCCGCTTATTATCCCTTGAGAGTTGTCAGACAATTTGAGATGCTTCAACAAGTCCCACCTGCATGGAACCCTAAGGAGTTTACCTTTGACATCCCAAGTGAGATTATACCCGAAGAAGAGAAGAAGAACCTTCAAGTTAAGGTTCATAAAATTATCCTTTCTTTAGACAATTCACCTTCACAAGTAGTGGAATGGCTAAAGAACTTTGAAGGAGACATGAAGATCTATATGGCATCCAAGGAATACATCAAGTGGATGGAAAGTAAGCGACCAATTGATGTGGAATCATATGTTCCATTGAGCATTATAACGGATCCCGAGGAGGAGTATATCCAAGAATATATTGTCCCACATGTGCTTGGAATCGAGCCTTACATCGTTGAAGAAGTCGTGATTGATGTGGAAGAATGGGAGGCTCAAACTAAGGAATGGGAAGAATACCAAAAGGCGGAAGCTACCTTAGTTAGCAAGAAGCTTAGACTTGGATGATTTAGAATTCCCATTTGAGTTTAAAATATTTTGTAAAGCAATCTTGGATTTTATATGAAATACTCATTTTTCAAAATCTATTTGGATAAATCCAAAGACATGATTAAACAGAAGGATTACCATGGATTATAATTCTTTGAATGATATGATTCCTTGAGAAGAACATTCATGAGAATTTTTATAGATTCCCATTTGATGTTTTGCTTTATAAAATTTTTTGAACTAGAAAAACGTTGGGAGCAGGTGCGTTCCAACAGCTTGATTTGTATTTAATTTCATGTATACGAGATGTTTACGCTCCAAATGTGATGCGAAACAAAAAAAGAAGAAACAAGTCGAAAAGATTCCCTTTTTGAAAAAGATTCCCTTTTTGAAAAAGATTCCCTTTCGATGTTTTGCTTTATAAAATTTTTTGAACCAGAAAAATATTGGGAACAGGTGCGTTCTAATTGCTTGATTTGCGTTTAATTTCATGTATGCGAGATGTTTACGCTCCAAATATGATGCGAAATCAAAAAAGAAGAAACTGGTGGAATAGATTCCCTGTTTCAAAAAAGATTTCCTTTCGATGTTTTGCTTTATAAAATTTTTTGAACCAGAAAAACGTTGGGAATAGGTGCATTCCAATAGCTTGATATGCATTCAATTTCATGTATTGTAATAGTCTGAATTTTCGATCCTTTTCCTGGGATTTGAGAAATGAATATTTTGGCTAACGCACTTATAGTGAGATCTCACCCAGAAATGCGCATTTACAGGATGCTAACTTTAGGGATAGGGCTATTACGGGATTGAATTCGCACGACCAAAGAACTAGACCTGGGTTCGATCTTCGACCATATGGATTGACGAGGGAATATTTTGAGCCAACTGAGACCGGTCTATTTGATTGATCGTGTCCAAAAGGAACTAGCGACATATCCTCGTAATTATATGACAACCGAGGTCGTCCTGGGTAGAGTAAACTTAAACGTGATTTGACTTAGTATCGGTCACGGATCGAGAACGCGTAATTCCAGAGAGCCACCCATTAGCTAGAGATAAGCTAAAGTCACGATTGTTCAATTTTAGTCATTTCTTGGAATTCGGGCCCGGAATTGAGAATTTTGAAAGTGACAATTTTGAGCGGCCGATTATGTTTTTTGGCTTGACCAACCTTAGGGGCAACCCATTTTTGTAAAAATGGATTTTGGTTCGGGACTGGAAAAATTACGGTTTTGCCCCAGTGGACACCGATATTGGATTTTGAGATCGTTTGAAGTTATTTTTTGAGGCTAGTGTCATTTTGGGGTGGCCACATGCATTTAGAGTTGTTACGGTCAAAAATTGAAATTTTGGCTCGAAAGTGAAAAATAATATTATTTTAATCCCCAGGACTTTGCAGTTGATTTTCGAGGGCTTAAGAGGCTATTTTCACGAATCTGACGCTATATTATGTTGGCCACACACATATGGAACCCGTATGTGCGAAAATTGAAATTTTGCCCCGAGACCGGAAAATTACCATTTTGCCCCTAAACCCTATTTTGGGAATTCCGAATTTTGGACAATAATTGAGGACTAAAATAAGTGAAAAAGAAATTGGAATTATTGAATTACCATCTTTCCCTTGAATTATTGGATAGAGACAAATAAGGGCCGTCGGATCAAGGGCAAAATGGGAAATCGCGTAGGATCGCGACACGTGTCACCCCACCAGCCTACATGTTTGACCAGATGGACTCTCTCTCTCTCCTCCTCCCCATTCTGGCCAGAACCCCTCACGATTAGCCTCCCCCTCTCCCATTTCCCCCTCTCTCTCTCTCTCTCTCTCTCTCTCTCTCTCTCTCTCTCTCTCTCTCTCTCTCTCTTCATCTTCGTTTCCTCCCATCACTGTTGCTGATGCTGCTGTTCCGCCCATTTCAGCCACCCATCCAGCTCGTTCGTCTCACCTTTCTTAGGTAAGTGACTTCCCCAATCGATACCTAGGACCTCGGGTATTGTTAAACTAGTTTAGGGCTCAGTTTAAACGATTTTTGTGGCTGTTTTGGGACTGAATTAAGGGCTGGTGTTTGGGTTGTTGTGGAATGATTTGGAGACTGAAAATATGAGGTTTAGGAGATTCGGATAGGGCCGTGATGATACGGAATGATCACGGTTTGAATTCGTGTGATTTGGTGTGATTTTCGGATTTGTGACTATTGTACCCGTCCGGTTTGCTATTTTTGTGGAGAATTTTGGGGACCGAATTTGAAGAAGTATTCTTCATGGAAGTTGTTCCCAACATATTTAAGTATAACATATTTTAATTTGGGAATTTTTAGAAATCATTTGATGCCATTCGAAGTCCATCTTTGGACCAAAATAAAACTGCCCGATTTACTGTTCACCCGACCTTCGGGCATGTTCGAATTTTTATAAATTTTTCCAGGCCTATTTTCAAAATACTTCCTTCACAAAAATTGTTGGGGACATTTGTGGCTATAACATATAAAAATTTCAAGGTTTTTCAAAATGATTTAGGGTACTGAATGAGTTATATTTTGATGGCCCGAGGGGCTGTCTGAGCGAACCGGAATTTCGTCTGATTTTGAGTGTTAAAACGAGATATTTACGGTTAGAACTGGGTTTTGAGTTCCTCACGGAAAATGTTCATTGAGATATTTGGTACAACATATTCAAATTTCATAATTTTTGGAGTTGGTTTACTATTTGTTTCAAATCGATTTCTATCACTGCACAACTGTCCAGTTTGGACTCGATTTTATATATTTTCGATTTTTCTCTCTCTCGAGAATTATTCGATGTTATCGTGGCATTTTAACGGGAATTTTGATGCTTGAATGAGCTCGTATGTGTGATTGTGTCGCTGTGAGGTGTGGTGGCATGATTGCGCATTGAGTTCATGTGCCAAGCTTGGGTGTTTGTGTGGCGTTCGCATGATGAGGATGGGTAATTGTGAAGTGCGTGCGAGATGTGAATTTGTGTGTGACCGTGTGTATGTGTGGCCGTGTAGTACGTTGGAGAGTGTGGAACGAAGGTATGGGAATGTAGGATTGATGGGAAAAGTGATACCCTGAGGCGTGTTCGTTTACGCGGGGTAAGGTCCGTCCTGAGGCGTGTACGTTTACGCGGGACGATGCCGTCCTTGACGAGGTGACGATGCCCGGCCCGATGGGGTGATGATGCCTGATGTGGTCAGAAGACCGTTGGCTTAATACGTTTTACGCTGGCACGGTAGAAGGAAAGTGTGTGTAGGATTCCATCTTGAGGCATGTTTGTTTACGCAGGACGATGCCGTCCCTGACGAGGTGACGATGCTCGGCCCGACGGGGTGTCGATGCCTAAAGAGGTCAAAAGACCGTTGGCTTGATGCGTTTTACGCGGGCGCTGTAGTGGTGAAAGAGTTGAGAATGAGCGGGAATTTGCTTGAGGTGCGAGGTTTAAGAAAGTGACGCATGGTGTGAGTAGTGTGCGAGTGTATTTGTATCGCGTGATGTGATGCTTAATTATGGGGTAGAAACTGCTAGGCACGGTATGGGACGTACCCAAGTGGTTTCTGTCTTATAATTGAGGCATGCGCGCGTCTGTGATTCCTTGCTGTGATGTGCTAACTGTATTATAGTCTAATGTGCAGGAACATGCATGATGGGTTCCAGATAGGTTCGTGTGTGATTGTTAGATTGATTGATCGTTATGTGAGATGCGTGTTCTGTCTAGCGGTACGTGAGTGTCTAGAGGGGTTTGGGGTTGTATACTAATTGAGATTCGTCTCATAGTTGTATAATCAACAATTTCAGACCCCCAGCCGTAAACCCGGGAAGTGCGTCTTTTCTTTTTGGAAGTTCGAGGAACCGCTTTTGGTGTCGGTGGAACTGTAGGCGAGTGTTCGGAGGCTCAAGCCCGAAGAATCAGGAGCAGAACGAAAGGCGATCCTTAGGTTTTTCCTAGGGTATTTTAGGGGTTGTGTAATTGGGCTGACCCATAGGGAAGTTAAGTTAACCAGACCCTGATCTTTTGTTATGACGATGATTTCGAATGCTAGTTTGATAATTATATTTGGTGCTGTATGAATATATTGTTGTTTGATTGTTTTGTTGTTCTACCCCGTTGTCGACATCTTTTTGTCCGTGGTTTTTATATCCGCTTCTGCATGTGGCTCTGATGTTTGGGTTGGGTCGGCGACGTTCCTGGGACGTCGCAACTGTTCGACCGGAGGCGGGATGTCGCGGGCTCGACGGGGGTTCGAGGCGTGACATGTATATGAGATGTTTACACTCCAAATGTGATGTGAAAAGGAAAAGGAAGAAACTGGTCGAAAAGATAATCTTTTTTAAAAAAGATTCCCTTTCGATGTTTTGCTGTATAAAATTTTTTGAATGAGAAAAACGTTGGGGACATGTGCATTCCAATAGCCTGATTTGTATTTAATTTCATATATATGAGATGTTTACGCTCTAAATGTGATGCGAAATAAAAAAAGAAGAAATTGATCGAAAAGATTCCCTTTTTCGAAAAAGATTCCCATTCGATGTTTTGCTTTATAAAATTTTTTGAACTAGAAAAACGTTGGGAACAAGTGCGTTCCAACAGCTTGATTTGCATTTAATTTCATATATACGAGATGTTTACGCTCCAAATGTGATGCGAAATAAAAAAAGAAGAAACATGCCGAAAAGATTCCCTTTTTGAAAAAGATTCCCTTTTGGTGTTTTGCTTTATAAAATTTTTTAGACCAGAAAAACGTTGGGGACAAGTACATTCCAAAAGCCTGATTTGTATTTATTTTCTTGTATAAGAGATGTTTACGCTCCAAATGTGATGTGAAATGAAAAAAGAAAAAACTGGTCGAAAAGATTACCTTTTTAAAAAAAGATTCCCTTTTGATGTTTTGCTGTATAAAATTTTTTGAATCAGAAAAACGTTGGGGACAGGTGTGTTCCAATAGCCTAATTTGTATTTAATTTCATGTATATGAGATGTTTACGCTCCAAATGTGATGCGAAATCAAAAAAGAAGAAACTGGTCGAAAAGATTCCCTTTTTCGAAAAAAATTTCCTTTCGATGTTTTGCTTTGTAAAATTATTTCAACCAGAAAAATGTTGGGAACAGGTGCGTTCTAATAGCTTGATTTGCATTTAATTTCATGTATACGAGATGTTTACACTCCAAATGTGATGCAAAATTAAAAAAGAAGAAACTAGTCGAAAAGATTCCCTTTCGAAGTTTTGCTTTGTAAAATTGTTTCAACCAGAAAAACGTTGGGAACATGTGCGTTCTAATAGCTTGATTTGCATTTAATTACATGTATACGAGATGTTTACGCTCCGAATGTGATGCGAAATCAAAAAAGAAGAAACTGGTCGAAAAGATTACCTTTTTCCAAAAAGATTCCCTTTCGATATTTTGCTTTATAAAATTTTTTGAACCAGAAAAACGTTAAGGACATGTGCATTTCAATTGCTTGATTTGCATTTAATTTCATGTATACGAGATGTTTACGCTCCAAATGTGATGCGAAATAAAAAAAGAAGAAACTGATCGAAAAGATTTCCTTTTTCGAAAAAGATTCCCTTTTGATGTTTTGCTTTATAAAATTTTTTGAACCAGAAAAACATTGGGAACAAGAAAAAAAATTCCCTTTCGGTGTTTTGCTTTATAAAATTTTTTGGACTAGAAAAACGTTGGGGACAAGTACGTTCCAAAAGCCTGATTTGTATTTATTTTCTTGTATAAGAGATGTTTACGCTCCAAATGTGATGCGAAATAAAAAAAGAACAAACTGGTTGAAAAGATTCCCTTTTTCGAAAAAGATTCTCTTTCGATATTTTGCTTTATAAAATTTTTTGAACCAGAAAAACTTTGATAATAGGTGCATTTCAATAGCTTGATTTTCATTTAATTTCTTGTATACGAGATGTTTACGCTCCAAATGTGATGCGAAATTAAAAAAAGAAGAAATTAGTCGAAAAGATTTCTTTTTTCAAAAAAGATTTCCTTTCGATGTTTTGCTTTACAAATTTTTTTGAACAAGAAAAGCGTTCGGAAGAGGTGCGTTTCAATAGCTTGATTTGCATTTAATTTCATGTATACGAGATGTTTACGCTCCAAATATGATGCGAAATCAAAAAAGAAGAAATTGGGGAATAGATTCCCTTTTTGAAAAAAGATTTCCTTTCGATGTTTTGCTTTATAAAATTTTTTGAACTAGAAAAACGTTGGAAATAGGTGCGTTCCAATAGCTTGATTTGCATTTAACTTCTTATATACGAGATGTTTACGCTCCAAATGTGATGCGAAATCAAAAAAGAAGAAATTGATCGAAAAGATTCCCTTTTTGAAAAAAGATTCCCTTTCAATGTTTTGCTGCATATAATTTTTTGAATTAGAAAAAACGTTGGGGACAGGTGTGTTTCAATAGCCTAATTTGTATTTAATTTCATGCATATGAGATGTTTACGCTCCAAAAGCGATGCGAAATCAAAAAAGAAGAAACTGATGGAAAAGATTCCATTTTTCGAAAAAGATTCCCTTTCGATGTTTCGCTTTATAAAATTTTTTGAACTAGAAAAACGTTGGGAACGGGTGCGTTCTATTAGCTTGATTTGCATTTAATTTCATGTATACGAGATGTTTACGCTCTAAATGTGATGCGAAACCCAAAAAGAAGAAACTGGTCGAAATGATTCCCTTGTTCCAAAAAGATTCTCTTTCGACGTTTTGCTGTATAAAATTTTTTGAACTAGAAAAACGTTAGGAATAGGTACACTCCAATAGCTTGATTTGCATTTAATTTCATGTATACAAGATGTTTACGCTCCAAATGTGATGCAAAATCAAAAAAAGAAGAAACTGGTCGAAAAGATTTCCCTTTTCGAAAAAGATTTCCTTTCGATGTTTTGCTTTATAAAATTTTTTGAACCAGAAAAACGTTGGGAACAGGTGATTTCCAATTCCTTGATTTGCATTTAATTTCATATATATGAGATGTTTCCGCTCCAAATATAATGCGAAATCAAAAAAGAAGAAACTGGTGGAAAAGATTCTCTTTTTCGAAAAAGATTCTCTTTCGATGTTTCGCTTTATAAAATTTTTTGAACTAGAAAAACATTGGGAACGGGTGCGTTCTATTAGCTTGATTTGCATTTAATTTCATGTATACGAGATGTTTACGCTCTAAATGTGATGCGAAACCTAAAATGAAGAAACTGGTCGAAATGATTCCCTTGTTCCAAAAAGATTCTCTTTCGATGTTTTGCTGTATAAAATTTTTTGAACTAGAAAAACGTTAGGAATAGGTACACTCCAATAGCTTGATTTGCATTTAATTTCATGTATACAAGATGTTTACGCTCCAAATGTGATGCAAAATCAAAAAAGAAGAAACTGGTCGAAAAGATTTCCCTTTTCGAAAAAGATTCCCTTTCAATGTTTTGCTTTATAAAATTTTTTAAACCAGAAAAACGTTGGGAACAGGTGATTTCCAATTCCTTGATTTGCATTTAATTTCATATATACGAGATGTTTCCGCTCCAAATATGATGCGAACTCAAAAAAGAAGAAACTGGTGGAATAGATTCCCTTTTTCAAAAAAGATTCCCTTTCAATGTTTTGCTTTATAAAATTTTTTGAACCAGAAAAACGTTAGAAACAGATGCATTCCAATAGCTTGATTTGCATTTAATTTCATATATACGAGATGTTTACGCTCCAAATGTGATGCGAAATCAAAAAAGAAGAAACTGGTTGAAAAGATTCCCTTTTTCAAAAAAGATTCCCTTTCCATGTTTTGCTGTATAAAATTTTTTGAAACAGAAAAAAATTGGGAATAGGTGCGTTCCAATAGCTTGATTTGCATTTGATTTCATGTATACGAGATGTTTACGCTCCAAATGTGATGCGAAATAAAAAAGGAAGAAACTAGTCGAAAAGATTCCCTTTTTTCAAAAAAGATTCCCTTTCGATGTTTTGCTGTATAAAATTTTTTGAACCAGAAAAAACGTTGGGAATAAGTGCATTCCAATAACTTGATTTGCATTTAATTTCATATATACGAGATGTTTACGCTCCAAATGTAATGCGAAATAAAAAAAACGGAACAGGTTGAAAAGATTCCCTTTTTCAAAAAGATTCCCTTCTGATGCTTTGCTTTATAAAATTTTTTGGACCGGAAAAACATTGGGGACAGGTGCGTTCCAATAGCCTGATTTTTGTTTAACTTCATGTATACGAGATGTTTATGCTCCAAATGTGATGCGAAATGAAACAACAAGAAACTGGTCGGAAAGATTACCTTTTTCAAAAAAGATTCCCTTTCGATGTTTTGCTTTATAAAATGTTTTAAACGAGAAAAACTGTTGGGGACAAGTA
This sequence comes from Syzygium grande, assembly GCA_024733475.1. Classification (NCBI taxonomy): domain Eukaryota; kingdom Viridiplantae; phylum Streptophyta; class Magnoliopsida; order Myrtales; family Myrtaceae; genus Syzygium; species Syzygium grande. Next base: position 64,542 of record JAMXDD010000010.1, on the reverse strand, counting down.
CGTTCTAATAGCCTTATCTGTATTTAATTTCTTGTAAACGAGATGTTTACGCTCCAAATGTGATGCGAAATCTAAAAAGAAGAAATTGGTCAAAAAGATTCCCTTTTTCGAAAAAGATTCCCATTCGATGTTTTGCTTTATAAAATTTTTTGAACTAGAAAAACGTTGGCAAAAGGTGTGTTCCAACAGCTTGATTTGCATTTAATTTCATGGATACGAGATGTTTACCCTCCAAATGTGATGCCAAATAAAAAAAGAAGAAATAGGTCGAAAAGATTCTCTTTTTGAAAAAGATTCCCTTTTGATGTTTTGCTTTATAAAATTTTTTGGACGAGGAAAACGTTGGGGACAGGTGCGTTCCAACAGCCTGATTTGCATTTAATTTCATGTATAAGAGATGTTTACGCTCCAAATGTGATGCGAAATGAAAAAAGAAAAAACTGATCGAAAAGATTACTTTTTTCAAAAAAGATTCCCTTTCGATGTTCTGCTATATAAAATTTTTTGAACGAGAAAATCGTTGGGGACAGGTGCGTTCCAATAGCCTGATTTGTATTTAATTTCATGTATATGAGATGTTTATGCTCCAAATGTGATACGAAATCAAAAAAGAAGAAACTGGTCGAAAAGATTACTTTTTTAAAAAAAGATTCCCTTTCGATATTTTGCTTTATAAAATTTTTTGAACCAGAAAAACGTTGAAGACAGGTGCATTTGAATTGCTTGATTTGCATTTAATTTCACATATACGAGATGTTTATGCTCCAAATGTGATGCGAAATCCAGAAAGAAGAAACTGGTCGAAAAGATTCTTTTTTTTGAAAAAGATTTCCTTTCGATGTTTTGCTTTATAAAATTTTTTGAGCCAGAAAAACGTTGGGAACATGTGCGTTCTAATAGCTTGATTTACATTTAATTTCATGTATACGAGATGTTTACGCTTCAAATGTGATGCGAAATAAAAAAAAAAGAAACTGGTCGAAAGGATTCCCTTTTTCAAAAAGATTCCCTTTGAATGTTTTGCTTTATAAAATTTTTTGAACTAGAAAAACGTTGAGCGCAGGTGAATTTCAATTGCTTGATCTGCTTTTAATTTTGTGTATACGAGATGTTTACGCTCCAAATGTTTTGCGAAATCAAAAAAGAAGAAACCGGTCGAAAAGATTCCCTTTTTTGAAATAGATTCCCCGTTGATGTTTTGCTTTTTAAAATTTTTTGAACAAGAAAAACGTTGGGAAGATGTGCGTTTCAATAGCTTGATTTGCATTTAATTTCATGTATACAAGATTTTTACGCTTCAAATGTGATGCAAAATAAAAAAAAAAAGGAAAAGGTCGAAAAGATTCCATTTTTCAAAAAGATTTCCTTTCGATGTTTTGTTGTATGAAATTTTTCGGACTGGAAAAATGTTAGGGACAGGTGCGTTCCAAAAGCCTGATTTGTACTTAATTTCATGTATATGAGATGTTTACGCTTCAAATGTGATGCGAAATGAAAAAACAAGAAACTGGTCGAAAAGATTACCTTTCTCAAAAAAGATTCCCTTTCGACTTTTTGCTGCATAAAATTTTTTGAACGAAAAAAACGTTGGGGACAAGTGCGTTCAATAGCCTGATCTGTATTGAATTTTTTGTATACAAGATGTTTACGCTCCAAATGTCATGCGAAATCAAAAAAGAAGAAATTGGTCGAAAAGATTCCCTTTTTTGAAAAAGATTCCCATTCGTTGTTTTGCTTTAAAAAATTTTTTGAACTAGAAAAACGTTGGGAATAGGTGCGTTCCAACAGCTTGATTTGCATTTAATTTCATGGATACGAGATGTTTACGCTCCAAATGTGATGCGAAATCAAAAAAGAAGAAATTAATCGAAAAGATTCCCTTTTTTGAAAAAGATTCCCATCCGTTGTTTTGCTTTAAAAAATTTTTTGAACTAGAAAAACGTTGGGAACAGGTGAGTTCCAACAGCTTGATTTGCATTTAATTTCATGGATACAAGATGTTTACGCTCCAAATGTGATGCGAAATAAAAAAAGAAGAAACAAGTCGAAAAGATTCCCTTTTGAAAAAGATTCCCTTTTGATGTTTTGCTTTATAAAATTTTTTGGACTAGAAAAACGTTGGGAACAGGTGAGTTCCAATAGCCTGATTTGTATTTAATTTCATGTATAAGAGATGTTTACGCTTCAAATGTGATGCGAAATGAAAAAAGAAAAAACTGGTCGAAAAGATTGCCTTTTTCAAAAAAGATTCCCATTTGATGTTTTGTTGTATAAAATTTTTTGACTCATAAAGACGTTGGGGACAGGTGCGTTCTAATAGCCTGATTTGTATTTAATTTCATGTATCCGAGATGTTTATGCTCCAAATGTGAAACGAAATCAAAAAATAAGAAACTGGTCGAAATGATTACTTTTTTCAAAAAAGATTTCCTTTCGATATTTTGCTTTACAAAATTTTTTGAACCAGAAAAAGATTGAGGACAGGTGCATTTCAATTGCTTGATTTGCATTTAATTTCATGTATATGAGATGTTTACGATCCAAATGTGTTGCGAAATCAAAAAAGAAGAAACTAGTCGAAAAGATTTCCTTTTTTGAAAAAGATTCCCTTTCTATATTTTGCTTTATAAAATTTTTTAAACGAGAAAAAAGTTAGGAACAGGTGCCTTCGAATAGCTTGATTTGCATTTAATTTCATCTATACGAGACGTTTACGTACCAAATGTGATGCGAAATAAAAAAAGAAGAAAAATGTCGAAAAGATTCTCTTTTTTAAAAAAGATTCCCTTTCGATATTTTACTTTATAAAATTCTTTGAACCAGAAAAAAGTGAGGGATAGGTGCATTCCAAGAGCTTGATTTACATTGAATTTCATGTATACTTGATATTTACGCTCCAAATGTGATGCAAAATGAAAAAAATAAGAAAATGGTCGAAAAGATTAACTTTTCCAAAAAAGATTCCCTTTCGATATTTTGTTATTTAAAATTTTTTAAATCAGAAAAACGTTAGGAACAGGTGCGTTTCAATAGCTTGATTTGCATTTAATTTCATCTATACGAGACGTTGACGCTCCAAATGTGATGCGAAATAAAAAAAGAAGAAAAAGGTCGAAAAGATTTTCTTTTTTAAAAAAGATTCCCTTTCGATATTTTACTTTATAAAATTTTTTGAACCAGAAAAAAAAGGGATAAATGCGTTCCAATAGCTTGATTTACATTGAATTTCATGTATACTCGATATTTACGCTCCAAATGTCATGTGAAATGAAAAAAATAAGAAAATGGTCGAAAAGATTTCCTTTTCCAAAAAAGATTCCCTTTCGGTGTTTTATTTTATAAAATTTTTTGAACCAGAAAAATGTGGGGGATAGGTGCGTTTCAATAGCTGCATTTGCATTGAATTTCATGTATACGAGATGTTTACGCTCAAAAAGTGATGCGAAATCAAAACAGAAGAAATGGGTCGAAAAGATTCCCTTTTTAAAAAAAGATTCCCTTTCGATGTTTTGTTTTCTAAAATTTTTTGAACCAAAAAATCGTGGCGGAGAGGTGCGTTCCAATAGCTTTATTTGCATTGAATTTCATGTATACGAGACGTTTACGCTCCAAATGTGATACGAAATCAAAAAAGAAGAAACCGATCGAAAAGATTCCCTTTTTTAAAAAAAGATTCCCTTTCGATATTTTGCTTTATAAAATTCTTTTAACAAGAAAAATGTGGGCGATAGGTGCATTCCAACAGCTTTATTTGCATTGAATTTCATGTATACGAGATGTTTACGCTCCAAATGTGATGCGAAATCAAAAAAGAAGAAACGGGTCGAAAATATTCCCTTTTTAAAAAAAGATTCCCTATCGATGTTTTGCTTTCTAAAATTTTTTGAACCAAAAAATCGTGGGGGAGATGTGCGTTCCAATAGCTTTATTTGCATTGAATTTCATGTACACGAGATGTTTACGATCCAAATGTGATGCGAAATCAAAAAAGAAGAAAATGGTCGAAAAGATTACCTTTTTAAAAAAAGATTCCCTTTCGATGTTTTGCATTATAAAACTTTTTCAAACCAAAAAATCGTGGGGGATAGGTGAGTTCCAATAGCTTGATTTGCATTGAATTTCATGTATACGAGACGTTTACGCTTCAAATGTGATGCGAAATCAAAAAATGAAGAAACAGGTCGAAAAGATTCCCTTTTTCAAAAAAGATTCCCTTTCGATGTTTTGCTTTATAAAATTTTTTGAACCAAAAAATCGTGGGGGAGAGGTGCGTTCCAATAGCTTGATTTGCATTGAATTTCATGTATACGAGACGTTAGCGCTCCAAATGTGATGCGAAATTAAAAAAGAAGAAATCGATCGAAAAGATTCCCTTTTTGAAAAAAGATTCCCTTTCCACATTTTTGCTGTATAACAATTTTTTGAACCAGAAAAACGTGGGCGACAGGTGCGTTGCAATAGCTTTATTTGCATTGAATTTTGTGTATTCGGGACGTTTCCGCTTCAAATGTGATGCGAAATAAAAAAAAAAAAAAAACCGATCGAAAAGATTACCTTTTTCAAAAAAGATTCCGTTTCGATGTTTTGCTTTCTAAAATTTTTTGAACAAAAAAATCGTGGGGGAGAGGTGCGTTTCAATAGCTTTATTTGCATTGAATTTCATGTATACGAGACGTTTATGCTCCAAATGTGACGTGAAATCAAAAAAGAAGAAAATGGTAGAAAAGTTTCTATTTTTAAAAAACGATTCCCTTTCCATGTTTTGCTTTATAAAACTTTTTTAACAAAAAAATCGTTGGGGATAGGTGCGCTCCAATAGCTTGATTTGCGTTGAATTTCATGTATACGAGAAGTTTACGCTCCAAATGTGATGCGAAATCAAAAAAGAAGAAACGGGTCGAAAAGATTCCCTTTTTAAAAAAAGATTCCCTTTCGATGTTTTGTTTTCTAAAATTTTTTGAACCAACAAACCGTGGGGGAGAGGTGCGTTCCAATAGCTTGATTTGCATTGAATTTCATGTATACGAGACGTTTACGCTCCAAATGTGATGCGAAATGAAAAAAGAAGAAACCGATCGAAAAGATTCCCTTTTTGAAAAAAAATTCCCTTTCCATATTTTGCTTTATAAAATTTTTTGAACCAGAAGAACGTGAGCGACAGGTGCGTTGCAATAGCTTTATTTGCATTGAATTTCGTGTATACGAGACGTTTACGCTCCGAACGTGATGCGAAATCAAAAAAGAAGAAATCGATCGAAAAGATTCCCTTTTTCAAAAAAGATTCCCTTTCGATCTTTTGCTTGATAAAATATTTGAACCAAAAAATCGTGCGGGAGAGGTGCGTTCCAATAGCTTGATTTGCATTGAATTTCATGCATACGAGATGTTTACGCTCCAAATGTGATGCGAAATCATAAAAGAAGAAAATATTCCCTTTTTTAAAAAAAGATTCCCTTTCGATGTTTTGCTTTAGAAAATTTTTTGAACCAAAAAATCGTGGGGGATAGGTGCGTTCCAATACCTTGATTTGCATTGAATTTCATGTATACGAGACGTTTACGCCCAAATTGTTATCCGAAATCAAAAAAGAAGAAAATGGTCGAAAAGATTTCCTTTTTAAAAAAAGATTCTATTTCGATGTTTTGCTTTCTAAAATTTTTTGAACCAAAAAATCGTGGGGAAGAGGTGTGTTCTAATAGCTTTATTTGCATTAAATTTCATGTATACGAGACGTTTACGCTCCAAATGTGATGCGAAATCAAAAAAGAAGAAACGAGTCGAAAAGATTCCCTTTTTCCAAAAAGAATCCCTTTCGATGTTTTGCTTAATAAAATTTTTTGAACAAAAAAATTTTAGGGGAGAGTGCGTCCAATAGCTTGATTTGCATTGAATTTCATATATACGAGACGTTTAAGCTCCAAATGTGATGCGAAATCAAAAAAGAAGAAAATGGTCGAAAAGATTCCCTTTTTAAAAAAAGATTCCCTTTCGATGTTTTGCTTTATAAAAATTTTTTGACACAAAAAATCCTGGGGGATAGGTGCTCTCCAACAGCTTGATTTGCGTTGAATTTTTTGTATACGAGACGTTTATGCCCCAATTATGTTGCGAAACAAAAAATGAAGAAACAGGTCGAAAAGATTTCCTTTTTCAAAAAGATTCCCTTTTGATGTTTTGCTTTATAAAATTTTTTGAACAAAAAAATCGTGGGGGAGAGGTGCGTTCCAATAGCTTGATTGGCATTAAATTTCATGTATACGAGACGTTTACGCTCCAAATGTGATGCGTAATCAAAAAAAGAAAAAAATTCGAAAAAAATTTCCTTTTTCAAAAAATTCCCTTTTCGATGTTTTGCTTTATAAAATTTTTTGAACCAAAAATCGTGGGGGATAGGTGAGTTCAATAGCTTGATTTGCATTGAATTTCATGTATCTATTTCGTTTACGCTCAAATGTGATTCAAAATCAAAAAAAAAAAAATGGTCGAAAAAGATTCCCTTTTTCAAAAAAATTTCCTTTCGATTTTTTGCTTTATAAAATTTTTTGAACCAAAAAATCGTGGGGATAGGTGAGTTCAATAGCTTGATTTGCATTGAATTTCATGTATCACGAGACGTTTACGCTCAAATGTGATTCGAAATCAAAAAAAAAAATGGTCGAAAAAGATTCCCTTTTTTGCAAAAAATTCCCTTTCGATGTTTTGCTTTATAAAATTTTTTGAACCAAAAATCATGGGGGATATAGGTGCGTTCAATAAAATGATTTGCATTGAATTTCATGTATCTAATAGGTTTGATTTGGTATCACGAGGCGCTCCCCAAATGTGATCTGAAATCAAAAAAAAGAAAAAATGGTCGAAAAGATTCCCTTTTTAAAAAAAGATTCCCTTTCGATGTTTTGCTTTATAAAATTTTTTGAACCAAAAAAATCGTGGGGGAAGGTGCGTTCAATAGGTTTATTTGCATTGAATTTCATGTATCACGGGACGTTTACGCTCCAAATGTGATCACGAAATCAAAAAAAGAAAATGGTCGAAAAAGATTCCCTTTTTAAAAAAAGATTCCCTTTCGATGTTTTGCTTTATAAAATTTTTTGAACCAGAAAAATTTTGGCGATAGGTGCGTTCCAATAGCTTGATTTGCATTGAATTTCATGTATCTGAGGCGTTTACGCTCCAAATGTGATCTGCGAAATCAAAAAAAAAAAATGGTCGAAAAAAAGATTCCCTTTTTAAAAAAGATTCCCTTTTCGATGTTTTGCTTTATAAAATTTTTTGAACAAAAAAATCATGGGGGATAGGTGCGTTCAATAGCTTGATTTGCATTGAATTTTTGTATATCTGAGGCGTTTATGCTCCAAATGTGATCACGAAATCAAAAAAGAAGAAACGGTCGAAAAAGATTCCCTTTTTTCAAAAAGATTCCCTTTGATGTTTTGCTTTATAAAATTTTTTGAACAAAAAAATCGTGGGGGATAGGTGCGTTCAATAGCTTGATTTGCATTAAATTTCATGTATCACGAGGCGTTTACGCTCAAATGTGATCACGAAATCAAAAAAAAAGAAAATGGTCGAAAAATATTCCCTTTTTAAAAAAGATTCCCTTTCGATGTTTTGCTTTATAAAATTTTTTGAACCAAAAAATCATGGGGGATAAGTGCATTCCAATAGCTTTATTTGCATTGAATTTCATGTATCACGAGGCGTTTACGCTCAAATGTGATCGCGAAATCAAAAAAGAAGAAAATGGTCGAAAAAAGATTCCCTTTTTTCCAAAAGATTCCCTTTTCGATGTTTTGCTTTATAAAATTTTTGAACCAAAAAATCATGGGGGATAGGTGAGTTCAATAGGTTGATTTGCATTGAATTTCATGTATCTGAGGCGTTTACGCTCAAATGTGATCGTGAAATCAAAAAAAAAAAGAAAATGGTCGAAAAAGATTCCCTTTTTAAAAAAAGATTCCCTTTTCGATGTTTTGCTTTTATAAAATTTTTTGAACCAAAAATCATGGGGGATAAGTGCGTTCCAATAGGTTGATTTGCATTGAATTTCATGTATACTGAGACGTTTACGCTCCAAATGTGATGCGAAATCAAAAAAGAAAAAAAAGGTCGAAAAGATTCCCTTTTTAAAAAAAGATTCCCTTTTGATGTTTTGCTTTATAAAATTTTTTGAACAAAAAAATCGTGGGGGATAAGTGCGTTCAATAGGTTGATTTGCATTAAATTTCATGTATCACGAGGCGTTTCGCTCAAATGTGATCGAAATCAAAAAAGAAGAAAATGGTCGAAAAGATTACCTTTTTAAAAAAAGATTCCCTTTCGATGTTTTGCTTTATAAAATTTTTTGAACCAAAAAATCATGGGGGATAAGTGCGTTCCAATAGGTTGATTTGCATTGAATTTCATGTATCTGAGGCGTTTACGCTCCAAATGTGATCTTGAATCAAAAAAGAAGAAAATGGTCGAAAAAGATTCCCTTTTAAAAAGATTCCCTTTCGATGTTTTGCTTTATAAAATTTTTTGAACCAAAAAATCATGGGGATAAGTGCGTTCAATAGGTTGATTTGCATTGAATTTCATGTATCACGGGCGTTTACGCTCCAAATGTGATCACGAAATCAAAAAAAGAAAAAATGGTCGAAAAAAGATTCCCTTTTTAAAAAAATTCCCTTTCGATGTTTTGCTTTATAAAATTTTTGAACAAAAAAAATCATGGGGATAAGTCGTTCCAATAGGTTGATTTGCATTGAATTTCATGTATCTGAGGCGTTTACGCTCAAATGTGATGCGAAATCAAAAAAAAAAAAAATGGTCGAAAAGATTCCCTTTTTAAAAAAAAATTCCCTTTTCGATGTTTTGCTTTATAAAATTTTTTGAACCAAAAAATCATGGGGGGATAAGTGCGTTCAATAGGTTGATTTGCATTGAATTTCATGTATCTCGGGGCGTTTACGCTCCAAATGTGATCACGAAATCATAAAAAGAAGAAAATGGTCGAAAAAGATTCCCTTTTTAAAAAAGATTCCCTTCGATATTTTGCTTTATAAAATTTTTTGAACCAAAAAATCATGGGGGATAAGTGCGTTCAATAGGTTGATTTGCATTGAATTTCATGTATCTGAGGGCGTTTACGCTCAAATGTGATCACGAAATCAAAAAAAAAAAAAATGGTCGAAAAAGATTCCCTTTTTAAAAAATTCCCTTCGATGTTTTGCTTTATAAAATTTTTTTGAACCAAAAAATCATGGGGGATAAGTGCGTTCAATAGGTTGATTTGCATTGAATTTCATGTATCACGAGGCGTTTACGCTCAAATGTGATCACGAAATCAAAAAAAAAAAAAAATGGTCGAAAAAGATTCCCTTTTAAAAAAAAGATTCCCTTTCGATGTTTTGCTTTATAAAATTTTTTGAACCAAAAATCATGGGGGATAAGTCACGTTCCAATAGGTTGATTTGCATTGAATTTCATGTATCACGAGGCGTTTACGCTCAAATGTGATCGAAAATCAAAAAAAAAGAAAATGGTCGAAAAAGATTCCCTTTTAAAAAAGATTCCCTTCGATGTTTTGCTTTATAAAATTTTTTGAACCAAAAAAAATCATGGGGGATAAGTGCGTTCCAATAGGTTGATTTGCATTGAATTTCATGTATCTGAGGGCGTTTACGCTCAAATGTGATCACGAAATCAAAAAAAAGAAAATGGTCGAAAAAAAGATTCCCTTTTTAAAAAATTCCCTTCGATGTTTTGCTTTATAAAATTTTTTGAACCAAAAATCATGGGGGATAAGTGCGTTCCAATAGGTTGATTTGCATTGAATTTCATGTATCTGAGGCGTTTACGCTCCAAATGTGATCACGAAATCAAAAAAAAAAAAAAAATGTCGAAAAGATTCCCTTTTTAAAAAGATTCCCTTTCGATGTTTTGCTTTATAAAATTTTTTGAACCAAAAAAAAATCATGGGGGATAAGTGCGTTCAATAGGTTGATTTGCATTGAATTTCATGTATCTCAGGCGTTTATGCTCAAATGTGATCACGAAATCAAAAAAAAAGAAAAATGGTCGAAAAAGATTCCCTTTTTAAAAAGATTCCCTTTCGATGTTTTGCTTTATAAAATTTTTTGACAAAAAATCATGGGGGATAAGTCGTTTCAATAGGTTGATTTGCATTGAATTTCATGTATCTGAGGCGTTTCACGCTCCAAATGTGATCACGAAATCAAAAAAATAGAAAAAAATGGTCGAAAAAGATTCCCTTTTTAAAATTCCCTTTTAATGTTTTGCTTTATAAAATTTTTTGAACCAAAAAATCATGGGGGATAAGTCACGTTCCAATAGGTTGATTTGCATTGAATTTCATGTATCACAGGGCGTTTACGCTCCAAATGTGATCACGAAATCAAAAAAAAAAAAATGGTCGAAAAAGATTCCCTTTTTAAAAAAAGATTCCCTTCGATGTTTTGCTTTATAAAATTTTTTGAACCAAAAATCATGGGGGATAAGTGCGTTCCAATAGGTTGATTTGCATTGAATTTCATGTATCACGAGGCGTTTACGCTCAAATGTGATCACGAAATCAAAAAAAAAGAAAAAAATGGTCGAAAAAGATTCCCTTTTTAAAAAAGATTCCCTTTCGATGTTTTGCTTTATAAAATTTTTTGAACCAAAAAATCATGGGGGATAAGTCGTTCCAATAGGTTGATTTGCATTGAATTTCATGTATCACGAGAGGCGTTTACGCTCAAATGTGATCTGAAAATCAAAAAAAAAAAAAATGGTCGAAAAAGATTCCCTTTTTAAAAAAGATTCCCTTCGATGTTTTGCTTTATAAAATTTTTTGAACCAAAAATCATGGGGGATAAGTGCGTTCCTATAGGTTGATTTGCATTGAATTTCATGTATCACGAGGCGTTTACGCTCAAATGTGATCACGAAATCAAAAAAAGAAAAAAATGGTCGAAAAAGATTCCCTTTTTAAAAAAAAATTCCCTTTCGATGTTTTGCTTTATAAAATTTTTTGAACCAAAAAAATCATGGGGGATAAGTGCGTTCCTATAGGTTGATTTGCATTGAATTTCATGTATCACGGGGCGTTTATGCTCAAATGTGATCGAAATCAAAAAAAAAGAAAATGGTCGAAAAAGATTCCCTTTTTAAAAAAGATTCCCTTCGATGTTTTGCTTTATAAAATTTTTTGAACCAAAAATCATGGGGGATAAGTCGTTCCTATAGGTTGATTTGCATTGAATTTCATGTATCACGAGGCGTTTACGCTCCAAATGTGATCACGAAATCAAAAAAAAAAAAAATGGTCGAAAAAAGATTCCCTTTTTAAAAAAAAATTCCCTTCGATGTTTTGCTTTATAAAATTTTTGAACCAAAAAAAATCATGGGGATAAGTCGTTCCAATAGGTTGATTTGCATTGAATTTCATGTATCTGACGTTTACGCTCAAATGTGATCTGAAATCAAAAAAAAGAAGAAAATGGTCGAAAAATTCCCTTTTTAAAAAAAGATTCCCTTCGATGTTTTGCTTTATAAAATTTTTTGAACCAAAAAATCATGGGGGATAAGTCGTTCAATAGGTTGATTTGCATTGAATTTCATGTATCACGAGGCGTTTACGCTCAAATGTGATCACGAAATCAAAAAAGAAGAAAAAATGGTCGAAAAAGATTCCCTTTTTAAAAAGATTCCCTTTTCGATGTTTTGCTTTCTAAAATTTTTTTTGAACCAAAAAATCATGGGGGATAAGTGCGTTCCTATAGGTTGATTTGCATTGAATTTCATGTATCTGAGGCGTTTACGCTCAAATGTGATCGAAATCAAAAAAAAAAAGAAAATGGTCGAAAAAAGATTCCCTTTTTTAAAAAAAAAAATCATGGATTCCCTTTCGATATTTTGCTTTATAAAATTTTTTGAACCAAAAAATCATGGGGATAAGTTCCGTTCAATAGGTTGATTTGCATTGAATTTCATGTATCACGAGGGGCGTTTACGCTCAAATGTGATCGCGAAATCAAAAAAAAAGAAAATGGTCGAAAAGATTCCCTTTTTAAAAAAGATTCCCTTTCGATGTTTTGCTTTATAAAACTTTTTGTACCAAAAAATCATGGGGATAGGTGAGTTCCAATAGGTTGATTTGCATTGAATTTCATGTATCTCAGGGCGTTTACGCTCAAATGTGATCTGAAATCAAAAAAAGAAAATGGTGGTTTTGAACCAAAAAGATTCCCTTTTTAAAAAAATTCCCTTCGATGTTTTGCTTTATAAAATTTTTTGAACAAAAAATCATGGGGGATAAGTCGTTCCAATAGGTTGATTTGCATTGAATTTCATGTATCTGAGGCGTTTACGCTCAAATGTGATCGAAATCAAAAAAAAAAAGAAAATGGTCGAAAAAAGATTCCCTTTTTAAAAAATTCCCCTTCGATGTTTTGCTTTATAAAATTTTTTGAACCAAAAAAATCATGGGGGATAAGTGCGTTCCAATAGGTTGATTTGCATTGAATTTCATGTATCTGAGGCGTTTACGCTCAAATGTGATCACGAAATCAAAAAAAAAAAAAAAAAGATTCGAAAAAAGATTCCCTTTTTAAAAAAAGATTCCCTTTCGATGTTTTGCTTTCTAAAATTTTTTGAACCAAAAAATCATGGGGGATAAGTGCGTTCCTATAGGTTGATTTGCATTGAATTTCATGTATACGAGACGTTTACGCTCCAAATGTGATGCGAAAATCAAAAAAGAAGAAAATGGTCGAAAAAGATTCCCTTTTTAAAAAAAAGATTCCCTTCGATGTTTTGCTTTATAAAATTTTTTGAACCAAAAAATCATGGGGGATAAGTCGTTCCTCAATAGGTTGATTTGCATTGAATTTCATGTATCTGAGGCGTTTACGCTCAAATGTGATCACGAAATCAAAAAAAGAAGAAAATGGTCGAAAAAATTCCCTTTTTAAAAAAGATTCCCTTCGATGTTTTGCTTTATAAAATTTTTTGAACCAAAAAATCATGGGGATAAGTCTTTTCCAATAGGTTGATTTGCATTGAATTTCATGTATCTGAGGCGTTTACGCTCCAAATGTGATCACGAAATCAAAAAAAAGAAAAAAATGGTCGAAAAAGATTCCCTTTTTAAAAAAGATTCCCTTCGATGTTTTGCTTTATAAAATTTTTGAACCAAAAATCATGGGGGATAAGTCACGTTCCAATAGGTTGATTTGCATTGAATTTCATGTATCTGAGAGGCGTTTACGCTCAAATGTGATCGAAATCAAAAAAAAAAAAAATGGTCGAAAAAGATTCCCTTTTTAAAAAAGATTCCCTTTGATGTTTTGCTTTATAAAATTTTTTGAACCAAAAATCATGGGGATAAGTGCGTTCCTATAGGTTGATTTGCATTGAATTTCATGTATCTGAGGCGTTTACGCTCAAATGTGATCACGAAATCAAAAAAGAAGAAAATGGTCGAAAAAGATTCCCTTTTTAAAAAAGATTCCCTTTCGATGTTTTGCTTTATAAAATTTTTTGAACCAAAAAATCATGGGGGATAAGTGCGTTCCAATAGGTTGATTTGCATTGAATTTCATGTATACGAGACGTTTACGCTCAAATGTGATGCGAAATCAAAAAAAAAAATGGTCGAAAAAAGATTCCCTTTTTAAAAAAAATTTCCCTTTCGATGTTTTGCTTTATAAAATTTTTTGAACCAAAAAAATCATGGGGGATAAGTCACGTTCAATAGGTTGATTTGCATTGAATTTCATGTATCTGAGGCGTTTACGCTCCAAATGTGATCACGAAATCAAAAAAAAAGAAAATGGTCGAAAAAGATTCCCTTTTTAAAAAAAAGATTCCCTTCGATGTTTTGCTTTATAAAATTTTTGAACCAAAAATCATGGGGGATAAGTCTTGTTCAATAGGTTGATTTGCATTGAATTTCATGTATCTGGGCGTTTACGCTCAAATGTGATCACGAAATCAAAAAAAAAAAAAATGGTCGAAAAAGATTCCCTTTTTAAAAAAAAGATTCCCTTCGATGTTTTGCTTTATAAAATTTTTTGAACCAAAAAAATCATGGGGGATAAGTCGTTCCAATAGGTTGATTTGCATTGAATTTCATGTATCACGAGGCGTTTACGCTCAAATGTGATCGAAATCAAAAAAAAAAAAATGGTCGAAAAAAATTCCCTTTTTAAAAAAGATTCCCTTCGATGTTTTGCTTTATAAAATTTTTTTGAACCAAAAAATCATGGGGGATAAGTCTTTTCCAATAGGTTGATTTGCATTGAATTTCATGTATCACAGGCGTTTACGCTCAAATGTGATCACGAAATCAAAAAAAAAAAAAAATGGTCGAAAAAAGATTCCCTTTTTAAAAAAGATTCCCTTCGATGTTTTGCTTTATAAAATTTTTTTGACAAAAAAATCATGGGGGATAAGTGCGTTCCTATAGGTTGATTTGCATTGAATTTCATGTATCACGAGGGCGTTTACGCTCAAATGTGATCGAAATCAAAAAAAAAGAAAATGGTCGAAAAAGATTCCCTTTTTAAAAAATTTCCCTTCGATGTTTTGCTTTATAAAATTTTTTGAACCAAAAAATCATGGGGGATAAGTCGTTCCAATAGGTTGATTTGCATTGAATTTCATGTATCACGAGGCGTTTACGCTCAAATGTGATCACGAAATCAAAAAAAAAAAATGGTCGAAAAAAGATTCCCTTTTTAAAAAAAGATTCCCTTCGATGTTTTGCTTTATAAAATTTTTTGAACCAAAAAAATCATGGGGGATAAGTCCCTTTTCCAATAGGTTGATTTGCATTGAATTTCATGTATCACGAGGGCGTTTACGCTCAAATGTGATGCGAAATCAAAAAAGAAAAAATGGTCGAAAAAAAAGATTCCCTTTTTAAAAAAAGATTCCCTTTCGATGTTTTGCTTTATAAAATTTTTGAACCAAAAATCATGGGGGATAAGTGCGTTCAATAGGTTGATTTGCATTGAATTTCATGTATCTGAGGCGTTTACGCGCTCAAATGTGATCACGAAATCAAAAAAAAAAAAAATGGTCGAAAAAGATTCCCTTTTTAAAAAAAGATTCCCTTCGATGTTTTGCTTTATAAAATTTTTTGAACCAAAAAATCATGGGGGATAAGTGCGTTCCAATAGGTTGATTTGCATTGAATTTCATGTATACGAGACGTTTACGCTCCAAATGTGATCACGAAATCAAAAAAAAGAAAATGGTCGAAAAAGATTCCCTTTTTAAAAAAAAGATTCCCTTCGATGTTTTGCTTTATAAAATTTTTTGAACCAAAAAATCATGGGGATAAGTCGTTCAATAGGTTGATTTGCATTGAATTTCATGTATCTGAGGCGTTTACGCTCCAAATGTGATCACGAAATCAAAAAGAAGAAAATGGTCGAAAAAGATTCCCTTTTTAAAAAAAGATTCCCTTTCGATGTTTTGCTTTATAAAATTTTTTTGAACCAAAAAAAATCATGGGGATAAGTCTTTGTTCAATAGGTTGATTTGCATTGAATTTCATGTATCACGGGGGCGTTTACGCTCAAATGTGATCTGAAATCAAAAAAAAAAAAAATGGTCGAAAAAGATTCCCTTTTTAAAAAAGATTCCCTTCGATGTTTTGCTTTATAAAATTTTTTGAACCAAAAAATCATGGGGGATAAGTCGTTCAATAGGTTGATTTGCATTGAATTTCATGTATCTGAGGCGTTTACGCTCAAATGTGATCACGAAATCAAAAAAAAAAAAAATGGTCGAAAAAGATTCCCTTTTTAAAAAAGATTCCCTTCGATGTTTTGCTTTATAAAATTTTTTTGAACCAAAAATCATGGGATAAGTGCGTTCCTATAGGTTGATTTGCATTGAATTTCATGTATCACGAGGCGTTTACGCTCCAAATGTGATCGAAAATCAAAAAAAAAAAAAATGGTCGAAAAAGATTCCCTTTTTAAAAAAAGATTCCCTTCGATGTTTTGCTTTATAAAATTTTTTGAACCAAAAATCATGGGGGATAAGTCGTTCCAATAGGTTGATTTGCATTGAATTTCATGTATCACAGGGCGTTTACGCTCAAAATGTGATCTGAAATCAAAAAAAAGAAAATGGTCGAAAAATTCCCTTTTTAAAAAAGATTCCCTTCGATGTTTTGCTTTATAAAATTTTTTTTGACCAAAAAATCATGGGGGATAAGTCGTTCCAATAGGTTGATTTGCATTGAATTTCATGTATCACAGGGCGTTTACGCTCAAATGTGATCACGAAATCAAAAAAAAAAAAATGGTCAATGGTCGAAAAAGATTCCCTTTTTAAAAAAATCATTCCCTTCGATGTTTTGCTTTATAAAATTTTTTGAACCAAAAAATCATGGGGGATAAGTCACGTTCAATAGGTTGATTTGCATTGAATTTCATGTATCTGAGGCGTTTACGCTCAAATGTGATCTGAAATCAAAAAAAAAGAAAATGGTCGAAAAAAGATTCCCTTTTTAAAAAAGATTCCCTTTCGATGTTTTGCTTTCTAAAATTTTTGAACCAAAAATCATGGGGGATAAGTGCGTTCCTATAGGTTGATTTGCATTGAATTTCATGTATCTGAGGCGTTTACGCTCCAAATGTGATCACGAAATCAAAAAAGAAAAAAATGGTCGAAAAAGATTCCCTTTTTAAAAAAAGATTCCCTTCGATGTTTTGCTTTATAAAATTTTTTTTGAACCAAAAATCATGGGGGATAAGTCTTGTTCAATAGGTTGATTTGCATTGAATTTCATGTATCTGAGGCGTTTACGCTCAAATGTGATCACGAAATCAAAAAAAAAAGAAAATGGTCGAAAAAGATTCCCTTTTTAAAAAAGATTCCCTTCGATGTTTTGCTTTATAAAATTTTTGAACCAAAAATCATGGGGATAAGTCGTTCCTATAGGTTGATTTGCATTGAATTTCATGTATCACAGGGCGTTTACGCTCAAAATGTGATCACGAAATCAAAAAAAAAAAAAAAATGGTCGAAAAAGATTCCCTTTTTAAAAAAAATTCCCTTCGATGTTTTGCTTTATAAAATTTTTTGAACCAAAAAATCATGGGGGATAAGTCGTTCCAATAGGTTGATTTGCATTGAATTTCATGTATCACGAGGCGTTTACGCTCAAATGTGATCACGAAATCAAAAAAAAAAAAAAATGGTCGAAAAAGATTCCCTTTTTAAAAAAATTCCCTTTCGATGTTTTGCTTTATAAAATTTTTTGAACCAAAAAAATCATGGGGGATAAGTCGCGTTCCTATAGGTTGATTTGCATTGAATTTCATGTATCACGAGGCGTTTACGCTCAAATGTGATCACGAAATCAAAAAAAAGAAAATGGTCGAAAAAGATTCCCTTTTTAAAAAAAATGATTCCCTTCGATGTTTTGCTTTATAAAATTTTTTGAACCAAAAAATCATGGGGGATAAGTGCGTTCAATAGGTTGATTTGCATTGAATTTCATGTATCACGAGGCGTTTACGCTCAAATGTGATCACGAAATCAAAAAAAGAAAATGGTCGAAAAAGATTCCCTTTTTAAAAAAAGATTCCCTTTTCGATGTTTTGCTTTATAAAATTTTTTGAACCAAAAAATCATGGGGGATAATGCGTTCCTATAGGTTGATTTGCATTGAATTTCATGTATCACGAGGCGTTTACGCTCAAATGTGATCACGAAATCAAAAAAAAAAAAAATGGTCGAAAAAGATTCCCTTTTTAAAAAAAAGATTCCCTTCGATGTTTTGCTTTATAAAATTTTTTTGAACCAAAAAATCATGGGGGATAAGTCGTTCCTATAGGTTGATTTGCATTGAATTTCATGTATCTGAGGCGTTTACGCTCAAATGTGATCACGAAATCAAAAAAAAAGAAAATGGTCGAAAAAGATTCCCTTTTTAAAAAAAGATTCCCTTTCGATGTTTTGCTTTATAAAATTTTTTGAACAAAAATCATGGGGGATAAGTCACGTTCAATAGGTTGATTTGCATTGAATTTCATGTATCACGAGGCGTTTACGCTCCAAATGTGATCACGAAATCAAAAAAAAAGAAAATGGTCGAAAATGGTCGAAAAAGATTCCCTTTTTAAAAAAAGATTCCCTTCGATGTTTTGCTTTATAAAATTTTTTGAACCAAAAATCATGGGGATAAGTCGTTCCAATAGGTTGATTTGCATTGAATTTCATGTATCTGAGGCGTTTACGCTCAAAATGTGATCATGTATCGAAATCAAAAAAAATCAAAAAAAAAAAATGGTCGAAAAAGATTCCCTTTTTAAAAAAAGATTCCCTTCGATGTTTTGCTTTATAAAATTTTTTTGAACCAAAAATCATGGGGGATAAGTCGTTCAATAGGTTGATTTGCATTGAATTTCATGTATCTGAGGCGTTTACGCTCAAATGTGATCACGAAATCAAAAAAAAAAAAAAAATGGTCGAAAAAAGATTCCCTTTTTAAAAAAAAAATTCCCTTTCGATGTTTTGCTTTATAAAATTTTTTGAACCAAAAATCATGGGGGATAAGTCTTGCGTTCCAATAGGTTGATTTGCATTGAATTTCATGTATCACGAGGCGTTTACGCTCAAATGTGATCACGAAATCAAAAAAAAAAAGAAAATGGTCGAAAAAGATTCCCTTTTTAAAAAAAAAAGATCCCTTCGATGTTTTGCTTTATAAAATTTTTTTGAACCAAAAATCATGGGGGATAAGTCGTTCCAATAGGTTGATTTGCATTGAATTTCATGTATCACGAGGCGTTTACGCTCAAATGTGATCACGAAATCAAAAAAAAAAAAAAATGGTCGAAAAAGATTCCCTTTTTAAAAAAGATTCCCTTCGATGTTTTGCTTTATAAAATTTTTTGAACCAAAAATCATGGGGGATAAGTCGTTCCAATAGGTTGATTTGCATTGAATTTCATGTATCTGAGGCGTTTACGCTCAAATGTGATCACGAAATCAAAAAAAAAGAAAAATGGTCGAAAAAGATTCCCTTTTTAAAAAAAAGATTCCCTTCGATGTTTTGCTTTATAAAATTTTTTTGACCAAAAAATCATGGGGGATAAGTCTGCGTTCCAATAGGTTGATTTGCATTGAATTTCATGTATCTGAGGGCGTTTACGCTCAAAATGTGATCACGAAATCAAAAAAAAAAGAAAAAATGGTCGAAAAAAGATTCCCTTTTTAAAAAAGATTCCCTTCGATGTTTTGCTTTATAAAATTTTTTGAACAAAAATCATGGGGGATAAGTCTTCGTTCCATAGGTTGATTTGCATTGAATTTCATGTATCACGAGGCGTTTTACGCTCAAATGTGATCTGCGAAATCAAAAAAAAAAAAAAAATGGTCGAAAAAGATTCCCTTTTAAAAAAGATTCCCTTCGATGTTTTGCTTTATAAAATTTTTTGAACCAAAAAATCATGGGGATAAGTCGTTCCTATAGGTTGATTTGCATTGAATTTCATGTATCTGAGGCGTTTACGCTCCAAATGTGATCACGAAATCAAAAAAAAAAAAAAATGGTCGAAAAAGATTCCCTTTTTAAAAAAAGATTCCCTTTTCGATGTTTTGCTTTATAAAATTTTTTGAACCAAAAAATCATGGGGGATAAGTCTGCGTTCAATAGGTTGATTTGCATTGAATTTCATGTATCACAGAGGCGTTTACGCTCAAATGTGATCACGAAATCAAAAAAAAAAAAAATGGTCGAAAAAAAGATTCCCTTTTTAAAAAAAAGATTCCCTTCGATGTTTTGCTTTATAAAATTTTTTGAACCAAAAATCATGGGGGATAAGTGCGTTCCTATAGGTTGATTTGCATTGAATTTCATGTATCTGAGGGCGTTTACGCTCAAATGTGATCACGAAATCAAAAAAAGAAAAAATGGTCGAAAAAGATTCCCTTTTTAAAAAAAGATTCCCTTCGATGTTTTGCTTTATAAAATTTTTTGAACCAAAAATCATGGGGATAAGTCGTTCCAATAGGTTGATTTGCATTGAATTTCATGTATCTGAGGCGTTTACGCTCAAATGTGATCACGAAATCAAAAAAAAAAAAAAAATGGTCGAAAAAGATTCCCTTTTTAAAAAGATTCCCTTTCGATGTTTTGCTTTATAAAATTTTTGAACCAAAAATCATGGGGGATAAGTGCGTTCCAATAGGTTGATTTGCATTGAATTTCATGTATCTGAGGCGTTTATGCTCCAAATGTGATCACGAAATCAAAAAAAAAAAAAAAATTCCTCGAAAAAGATTCCCTTTTTAAAAAAAAAAAATCATCCCTTCGATGTTTTGCTTTATAAAATTTTTGAACCAAAAATCATGGGGGATAAGTCGTTCCTATAGGTTGATTTGCATTGAATTTCATGTATCACGAGGCGTTTACGCTCAAATGTGATCTGCGAAATCAAAAAAAAGAAAAAATGGTCGAAAAAAAGATTCCCTTTTTAAAAAAGATTCCCTTCGATGTTTTGCTTTATAAAATTTTTTGAACCAAAAATCATGGGGATAAGTCGTTCCAATAGGTTGATTTGCATTGAATTTCATGTATCTGAGGCGTTTACGCTCAAATGTGATCACGAAATCAAAAAAAAAAGAAAATGGTCGAAAAAAAAGATTCCCTTTTTAAAAAAAAGATCCCTTTTCGATGTTTTGCTTTATAAAATTTTTTGAACCAAAAAATCATGGGGGGGGATAAGTCGTTCCAATAGGTTGATTTGCATTGAATTTCATGTATCACGAGGCGTTTACGCTCAAATGTGATCTTTCACGAAATCAAAAAAAAAAAAAAAAATGGTCGAAAAAAAATTCCCTTTTTAAAAAAAGATTCCCTTCGATGTTTTGCTTTATAAAATTTTTTGAACCAAAAAATCATGGGGGATAAGTCGTTCCAATAGGTTGATTTGCATTGAATTTCATGTATCTGAGGCGTTTACGCTCAAATGTGATCACGAAATCAAAAAAAAAAAAAATGGTCGAAAAAGATTCCCTTTTTAAAAAAAGATTCCCTTCGATGTTTTGCTTTATAAAATTTTTTGAACCAAAAAATCATGGGGGATAAGTCTTTCGTTCCTATAGGTTGATTTGCATTGAATTTCATGTATCACGAGGCGTTTACGCTCAAATGTGATCACGAAATCAAAAAAAAAGAAAAATGGTCGAAAAAGATTCCCTTTTTAAAAAAGATTCCCTTCGATGTTTTGCTTTATAAAATTTTTGAACCAAAAAAATCATGGGGGATAAGTCGTTCCAATAGGTTGATTTGCATTGAATTTCATGTATCTGAGGGCGTTTACGCTCAAATGTGATCACGAAATCAAAAAAAAAATCAGAAAAAAATGGTCGAAAAAGATTCCCTTTTTAAAAAAATTCCCTTCGATGTTTTGCTTTATAAAATTTTTTGAACCAAAAAATCATGGGGGATAAGTCGTTCCAATAGGTTGATTTGCATTGAATTTCATGTATCACAGGGGCGTTTACGCTCAAAATGTGATCACGAAATCAAAAAAAAAAAAAAATGGTCGAAAAAGATTCCCTTTTTAAAAAAATTCCCTTTTCGATGTTTTGCTTTATAAAATTTTTGAACCAAAAAATCATGGGGGGATAAGTGCGTTCCTATAGGTTGATTTGCATTGAATTTCATGTATCACGAGGCGTTCGCTCAAAATGTGATCGAAAATCAAAAAAAAAAAAAAATGGTCGAAAAAGATTCCCTTTTTAAAAAAGATTCCCTTCGATGTTTTGCTTTATAAAATTTTTGAACCAAAAAAAAATCATGGGGGATAAGTCGTTCCAATAGGTTGATTTGCATTGAATTTCATGTATCTGAGGCGTTTACGCTCAAATGTGATCTGAAAAATCAAAAAAAAAAAAAATGGTCGAAAAAGATTCCCTTTTTAAAAAAAATTCCCTTCGATGTTTTGCTTTATAAAATTTTTTGAACCAAAAATCATGGGGGATAAGTCGTTCCTATAGGTTGATTTGCATTGAATTTCATGTATCTGAGGCGTTTACGCTCAAATGTGATCACGAAATCAAAAAAAAAAAAAATGGTCGAAAAAGATTCCCTTTTTAAAAAAAGATTCCCTTTCGATGTTTTGCTTTATAAAATTTTTTTGACCAAAAAAAATCATGGGGATAAGTGCGTTCCAATAGGTTGATTTGCATTGAATTTCATGTATCACGAGGCGTTTATGCTCAAATGTGATGCGAAATCAAAAAAGAAGAAAATGGTCGAAAAGATTCCCTTTTTAAAAAAAGATTCCCTTTCGATGTTTTGCTTTATAAAATTTTTTGAACCAAAAAATCATGGGGGATAAGTGCGTTCCTATAGGTTGATTTGCATTGAATTTCATGTATACGAGACGTTTACGCTCAAATGTGATGCGAAATCAAAAAAAAAAAAAAATGAAAAAAAGATTCCCTTTTTAAAAAAAGATTCCCTTCGATGTTTTGCTTTATAAAATTTTTTGAACCAAAAAATCATGGGGATAAGTCTTGATTCCAATAGGTTGATTTGCATTGAATTTCATGTATCACAGAGGCGTTTACGCTCAAATGTGATCGAAATCAAAAAAAAAAAAAATGGTCGAAAAAGATTCCCTTTTTAAAAAAAGATTCCCTTCGATGTTTTGCTTTATAAAAAATTTTTGAACCAAAAAATCATGGGGGATAAGTCGTTCCAATAGGTTGATTTGCATTGAATTTCATGTATCTGAGGCGTTTACGCTCAAATGTGATCTGAAATCAAAAAAAAAGAAAATGGTCGAAAAAGATTCCCTTTTTAAAAAAGATTCCCTTCGATGTTTTGCTTTATAAAATTTTTTGAACCAAAAAATCATGGGGGATAAGTCGTTCAATAGGTTGATTTGCATTGAATTTCATGTATCACGAGGCGTTTACGCTCAAAATGTGATCGAAATCAAAAAAAAGAAAAAAATGGTCGAAAAAGATTCCCTTTTTAAAAAAAGATTCCCTTTTCGATGTTTTGCTTTATAAAATTTTTTGAACCAAAAAATCATGGGGATAAGTGCGTTCCTATAGGTTGATTTGCATTGAATTTCATGTATCACGAGGCGTTTACGCTCAAATGTGATCTGAAATCAAAAAAAAAGAAAAATGGTCGAAAAAAATTCCCTTTTTAAAAAAAGTTCCCTTCGATGTTTTGCTTTATAAAATTTTTTGAACCAAAAAATCATGGGGGATAAGTGCGTTCCAATAGGTTGATTTGCATTGAATTTCATGTATCACAGGGCGTTTACGCTCAAAATGTGATCACGAAATCAAAAAAAAAAAAAAATGGTCGAAAAAGATTCCCTTTTTAAAAAAAAGATTCCCTTTTCGATGTTTTGCTTTATAAAATTTTTTGAACCAAAAAATCATGGGGGGGATAAGTGCGTTCCAATAGGTTGATTTGCATTGAATTTCATGTATCTGAGGCGTTTACGCTCAAATGTGATCACGAAATCAAAAAAAAAAAAAATGGTCGAAAAAGATTCCCTTTTTAAAAAAAGATTCCCTTCGATGTTTTGCTTTATAAAATTTTTTGAACCAAAAAATCATGGGGGATAAGTCACGTTCCAATAGGTTGATTTGCATTGAATTTCATGTATCTGAGGCGTTTACGCTCAAAATGTGATCACGAAATCAAAAAAAGAAAAAAATGTCGAAAAGATTCCCTTTTTAAAAAAGATTCCCTTTTTTAAAAATTTTTTGAACCAAAAAATCATGGGGGATAAGTCGTTCCAATAGGTTGATTTGCATTGAATTTCATGTAAATTTACGCTCAAATGTGATGAAATCAAAAAAGAAGAAAATGGTCGAAAAAGTTCCCTTTTAAAAAAGATTCCCTTCGATATTTTGCTTTATAAAATTTTTTGAACCAAAAATCATGGGGATAAGTCTTTATAAATTCAATAGGTTGATTTGCATTGAATTTCATGTATCTGAGGCGTTTTAAATCAAATGTGATCACGAAATCAAAAAAAAAAAAATGGTCGAAAAATTTCCCTTTTTAAAAAAAGATTCCCTTCGATGTTTTGCTTTATAAAATTTTTTTGAACCAAAAAAAATCATGGGGGATAAGTCTTGTTCCAATAGGTTGATTTGCATTGAATTTCATGTATCACGAGGCGTTTACGCTCAAATGTGATGCGAAATCAAAAAAAAAAAAATGGTCGAAAAAGATTCCCTTTTTAAAAAAAGATTCCCTTCGATGTTTTGCTTTATAAAATTTTTTGAACCAAAAATCATGGGGGATAAGTCGTTTCCAATAGGTTGATTTGCATTGAATTTCATGTATCACGAGGCGTTTACGCTCAAATGTGATCACGAAATCAAAAAAAAAAAAAAATGGTCGAAAAAGATTCCCTTTTTAAAAAAAAAAATTCCCTTTCGATGTTTTGCTTTATAAAATTTTTTGAACAAAAAATCATGGGGGATAAGTCACGTTCCAATAGGTTGATTTGCATTGAATTTCATGTATCTGAGGCGTTTACGCTCAAATGTGATCACGAAATCAAAAAAAAAAAAAATGGTCGAAAAAGATTCCCTTTTTAAAAAAAGATTCCCTTTCGATGTTTTGCTTTATAAAATTTTTTGAACCAAAAATCATGGGGGATAAGTCGCGTTCCAATAGGTTGATTTGCATTGAATTTCATGTATCACGAGGCGTTTACGCTCAAAATGTGATCGAAATCAAAAAAAAAATGGTCGAAAAAGATTCCCTTTTTAAAAAAAGATTCCTTTGATGTTTTGCTTTTTAAAAATTTTTTGAACCAAAAAATCATGGGGGATAAGTCTTGTTCCAATAGGTTGATTTGCATTGAATTTCATGTATCACGAGGCGTTTACGCTCAAATGTGATCGAAATCAAAAAAAAAGAAAATGGTCGAAAAAGATTCCCTTTTAAAAAAAGATTCCCTTTCGATGTTTTGCTTTATAAAATTTTTTGAACCAAAAATCATGGGGGAAAAGTCGTTCCAATAGGTTGATTTGCATTGAATTTCATGTATCACAGGGCGTTTACGCTCAAATGTGATCACGAAATCAAAAAAAAGAAGAAAATGGTCGAAAAAAGATTCCCTTTTTAAAAAAGATTCCCTTCGATGTTTTGCTTTATAAAATTTTTTTGAACCAAAAAATCATGGGGGATAAGTCGTTCCAATAGGTTGATTTGCATTGAATTTCATGTATCTCGAGGCGTTTACGCTCAAATGTGATCACGAAATCAAAAAAAAAAAAAAAAATGGTCGAAAAAGATTCCCTTTTTAAAAAAAGATTCCCTTCGATGTTTTGCTTTATAAAATTTTTTTGAACCAAAAATCATGGGGGATAAGTCGTTCCTAATAGGTTGATTTGCATTGAATTTCATGTATCACGAGGCGTTTACGCTCAAATGTGATCACGAAATCAAAAAAAAAAAAAATGGTCGAAAAAGATTCCCTTTTTAAAAAAGATTCCCCTTCGATGTTTTGCTTTATAAAATTTTTTGAACCAAAAAATCATGGGGGATAAGTCGTTCAATAGGTTGATTTGCATTGAATTTCATGTATCTGAGGCGTTTACGCTCAAATGTGATCGAAATCAAAAAAAAAAAAATGGTCGAAAAAAGATTCCCTTTTTAAAAAAAGATTCCCTTCGATGTTTTTGCTTTATAAAATTTTTTGAACCAAAAAATCATGGGGGATAAGTGCGTTCCAATAGGTTGATTTGCATTGAATTTCATGTATCTGAGGCGTTTATGCTCAAATGTGATCACGAAATCAAAAAAAAGAAGAAAATGGTCGAAAAAGATTCCCTTTTTAAAAAAAGATTCCCTTCGATGTTTTGCTTTATAAAATTTTTTGAACCAAAAAATCATGGGGGATAAGTGCGTTCCAATAGGTTGATTTGCATTGAATTTCATGTATACGAGACGTTTACGCTCAAATGTGATGCGAAATCAAAAAAGAAGAAAATGGTCGAAAAGATTCCCTTTTTAAAAAAAAATGGTTCCCTTTTCGATGTTTTTTTTATAAAATTTTTTGAACCAAAAAATCATGGGGGATAAGTCGTTCCTATAGGTTGATTTGCATTGAATTTCATGTATCTCGAGGGCGTTTACGCTCAAATGTGATCGAAATCAAAAAAAAAAGAAAATGGTCGAAAAAAGATTCCCTTTTTAAAAAAAGATTCCCTTCGATGTTTTTTGCTTTATAAAATTTTTGAACCAAAAATCATGGGGGATAAGTCGTTCCTATAGGTTGATTTGCATTGAATTTCATGTATCTGAGGGGCGTTTACGCTCAAATGTGATCGAAATCAAAAAAAAAAAAAAATGGTCGAAAAGATTCCCTTTTTAAAAAAAGATTCCCTTTCGATGTTTTGCTTTATAAAATTTTTTGAACAAAAAATCATGGGGGATAAGTCGTTCCAATAGGTTGATTTGCATTGAATTTCATGTATCACGAGGCGTTTACGCTCAAATGTGATCACGAAATCAAAAAAAAAAAATGGTCGAAAAAGATTCCCTTTTTAAAAAAATTCCCTTCGATGTTTTGCTTTATAAAATTTTTTTGAACCAAAAATCATGGGGGATAAGTCGTTCCAATAGGTTGATTTGCATTGAATTTCATGTATCACGAGGCGTTTACGCTCAAATGTGATCACGAAATCAAAAAAAGAAAAAAATGGTCGAAAAAAGATTCCCTTTTTAAAAAAAAGATTCCCTTCGATGTTTTGCTTTATAAAATTTTTTGAACCAAAAAAAATCATGGGGATAAGTCGTTCCAATAGGTTGATTTGCATTGAATTTCATGTATCACGGGCGTTTACGCTCAAAATGTGATCGAAATCAAAAAAAAAAAAGAAAATGGTCGAAAAAGATTCCCTTTTTAAAAAAGATTCCCTTCGATGTTTTTGCTTTATAAAATTTTTTTTGACCAAAAAATCATGGGGATAAGTCTTGTTCCAATAGGTTGATTTGCATTGAATTTCATGTATCACAGGCGTTTACGCTCAAATGTGATCACGAAATCAAAAAAGAAAGAAAATGGTCGAAAAAGATTCCCTTTTTAAAAAAAAGATTCCCTTTCGATGTTTTGCTTTATAAAATTTTTTGAACCAAAAAATCATGGGGATAAGTGCGTTCCTATAGGTTGATTTGCATTGAATTTCATGTATCACAGGCGTTTACGCTCAAATGTGATCACGAAATCAAAAAAAAAGAAAAATGGTCGAAAAAGATTCCCTTCGATGTTTTGCTTTAAAAAATTTTGAACCAAAAATCATGGGGGATAAGTCGTTCAATAGGTTGATTTTTAAAAAAGATTCCCTTCGATGTTTTGCTTTATAAAATTTTTGAACCAAAAATCATGGGGGATAAGTCGCGTTCCTATAGGTTGATTTGCATTGAATTTCATGTATCACGAGGCGTTTACGCTCAAATGTGATCACGAAATCAAAAAAAAAAAGAAAATGGTCGAAAAAGATTCCCTTTTTAAAAAGATTCCCTTCGATGTTTTGCTTTATAAAATTTTTTGAACCAAAAAAATCATGGGGATAAGTCGTTCCTATAGGTTGATTTGCATTGAATTTCATGTATCTGAGGCGTTTACGCTCAAAATGTGATCACGAAATCAAAAAAAAAAAAAATGGTCGAAAAAGATTCCCTTTTTAAAAAAGATTCCCTTTCGATGTTTTGCTTTATAAAATTTTTTTGAACCAAAAATCATGGGGGATAAGTCGTTCCAATAGGTTGATTTGCATTGAATTTCATGTATCTGGGCGTTTACGCTCAAATGTGATCTGAAAATCAAAAAAAAAAAAAATGGTCGAAAAAAATTCCCTTTTTAAAAAAAAAAATTCCCTTCGATGTTTTGCTTTATAAAATTTTTTTGAACCAAAAAAATCATGGGGGATAAGTCGTTCCTATAGGTTGATTTGCATTGAATTTCATGTATCTGAGGCGTTTACGCTCAAATGTGATCACGAAATCAAAAAAAAGAAAATGAAAATGGTCGAAAAAAAAGATTCCCTTTTTAAAAAAGATTCCCTTCGATGTTTTGCTTTATAAAATTTTTTTGAACCAAAAAATCATGGGGGATAAGTCGTTCCAATAGGTTGATTTGCATTGAATTTCATGTATCGAGGGGCGTTTACGCTCAAATGTGATCACGAAATCAAAAAAAAAAAAAATGGTCGAAAAAGATTCCCTTTTTAAAAAAATTCCCTTTCGATGTTTTGCTTTATAAAATTTTTTGAACAAAAAAATCATGGGGGATAAGTCGTTCCTATAGGTTGATTTGCATTGAATTTCATGTATCACTGAGGCGTTTACGCTCCAAATGTGATCACGAAATCAAAAAAAAAGAAAAATGGTCGAAAAAGATTCCCTTTTTAAAAAAAGATTCCCTTCGATGTTTTGCTTTATAAAATTTTTGAACCAAAAATCATGGGGGGATAAGTCGTTCCTATAGGTTGATTTGCATTGAATTTCATGTATCACGAGGCGTTTACGCTCAAATGTGATCACGAAATCAAAAAAAAAAAAATGGTCGAAAAAAGATTCCCTTTTTAAAAAAAGATTCCCTTTCGATGTTTTGCTTTATAAAATTTTTTGAACCAAAAAAAAATCATGGGGGATAAGTGCGTTCCAATAGGTTGATTTGCATTGAATTTCATGTATCTGAGGCGTTTACGCTCAAATGTGATCGAAATCAAAAAAAAAAAAAATGGTCGAAAAAGATTCCCTTTTTAAAAAAGATTCCCTTTCGATGTTTTGCTTTATAAAATTTTTTGAACCAAAAATCATGGGGGATAAGTCTTGGTTCCTATAGGTTGATTTGCATTGAATTTCATGTATCACGAGGCGTTTACGCTCCAAATGTGATCACGAAATCAAAAAAAAAGAAAATGGTCGAAAAAGATTCCCTTTTTAAAAAAATTTCCCTTTCGATGTTTTGCTTTATAAAATTTTTTGAACCAAAAAATCATGGGGGATAAGTCGTTTCAATAGGTTGATTTGCATTGAATTTCATGTATCACAGGCGTTTACGCTCAAATGTGATCACGAAATCAAAAAAAAAGAAAAAATGGTCGAAAAAAGATTCCCTTTTTAAAAAAAGATTCCCTTTTCGATGTTTTGCTTTATAAAATTTTTTGACCAAAAAAATCATGGGGGATAAGTCGTTCCAATAGGTTGATTTGCATTGAATTTCATGTATCACGAGGCGTTTACGCTCAAATGTGATCACGAAATCAAAAAAAAAAAAAATGGTCGAAAAAGATTCCCTTTTTAAAAAAGATTCCCTTTCGATGTTTTGCTTTATAAAATTTTTTGAACCAAAAATCATGGGGGATAAGTCTTGTTCCTATAGGTTGATTTGCATTGAATTTCATGTATCACAGGGCGTTTATGCTCAAATGTGATCACGAAATCAAAAAAAAAAAAAATGGTCGAAAAAGATTCCCTTTTTAAAAAAAAAGATTCCCTTCGATGTTTTGCTTTATAAAATTTTTTGAACCAAAAAATCATGGGGGATAAGTCGTTCCTATAGGTTGATTTGCATTGAATTTCATGTATCTGAGGCGTTTACGCTCAAATGTGATCACGAAATCAAAAAAAAAGAAAAAATGGTCGAAAAAGATTCCCTTTTTAAAAAAGATTCCCTTTCGATGTTTTGCTTTATAAAATTTTTTTGAACCAAAAAATCATGGGGGATAAGTCGTTTCCTATAGGTTGATTTGCATTGAATTTCATGTATCACGAGGCGTTTACGCTCAAATGTGATCACGAAATCAAAAAAAAAAAAAATGGTCGAAAAAGATTCCCTTTTTAAAAAAAGATTCCCTTTCGATGTTTTGCTTTATAAAATTTTTTTGAACCAAAAAATCATGGGGGATAAGTCGTTTCCAATAGGTTGATTTGCATTGAATTTCATGTATCTGAGGGCGTTTACGCTCAAATGTGATCTGAAAATCAAAAAAAGAAAAAAATGGTCGAAAAAAGATTCCCTTTTTAAAAAAAGATTCCCTTCGATGTTTTGCTTTATAAAATTTTTTGAACCAAAAATCATGGGGGATAAGTGCGTTCCAATAGGTTGATTTGCATTGAATTTCATGTATCACGAGGCGTTTACGCTCAAATGTGATCACGAAATCAAAAAAAAAGAAAATGGTCGAAAAAAAGATTCCCTTTTTAAAAAAAGATTCCCTTTCGATGTTTTGCTTTATAAAATTTTTTGAACCAAAAAAATCATGGGGGGGATAAGTCTTGCGTTCCTATAGGTTGATTTGCATTGAATTTCATGTATCTGAGGCGTTTACGCTCAAATGTGATCTGAAAATCAAAAAAAGAAGAAAATGGTCGAAAAAGATTCCCTTTTTAAAAAAAGATTCCCTTTCGATGTTTTGCTTTATAAAATTTTTTGAACAAAAAAATCATGGGGGATAAGTCTTGCGTTCCAATAGGTTGATTTGCATTGAATTTCATGTATCTGAGGGCGTTTACGCTCAAATGTGATCACGAAATCAAAAAAAAAAAAAAATGTCGAAAAAGATTCCCTTTTTAAAAAAAGATTCCCTTCGATGTTTTGCTTTATAAAATTTTTTGAACCAAAAATCATGGGGATAAAGTCGCGTTCCTATAGGTTGATTTGCATTGAATTTCATGTATCACGGGCGTTTACGCTCAAATGTGATCACGAAATCAAAAAAAAAGAAAATGGTCGAAAAAGATTCCCTTTTTAAAAAAAGATTCCCTTCGATGTTTTGCTTTATAAAATTTTTTTTAACCAAAAAATCATGGGGGATAAGTGCGTTCCTATAGGTTGATTTGCATTGAATTTCATGTATCACGAGGCGTTTACGCTCAAATGTGATCACGAAATCAAAAAAAAAAAAAAATGGTCGAAAAATTCCCTTTTTAAAAAAAGATTCCCTTCGATGTTTTGCTTTATAAAATTTTTTTGAACCAAAAAATCATGGGGGATAAGTCGTTCCAATAGGTTGATTTGCATTGAATTTCATGTATCTGAGGCGTTTACGCTCAAATGTGATCACGAAATCAAAAAAAAAAAAAAAATGTCGAAAAAAATTCCCTTTTTAAAAAGATTCCCTTCGATGTTTTGCTTTATAAAATTTTTTGAACCAAAAAATCATGGGGGATAAGTGCGTTCCAATAGGTTGATTTGCATTGAATTTCATGTATCACGAGGCGTTTACGCTCAAATGTGATCACGAAATCAAAAAAAAAAAAAATGGTCGAAAAAGATTCCCTTTTTAAAAAAGATTCCCTTTCGATGTTTTTGCTTTATAAAATTTTTTGAACCAAAAATCATGGGGGATAAGTGCGTTCCTATAGGTTGATTTGCATTGAATTTCATGTATCTGAGGCGTTTACGCTCAAATGTGATCACGAAATCAAAAAAAAAAAAAAATGGTCGAAAAAATTTCCCTTTTTAAAAAAAAGATTCCCTTCGATGTTTTGCTTTATAAAATTTTTGAACCAAAAAATCATGGGGGATAAGTCTTGTTCCTATAGGTTGATTTGCATTGAATTTCATGTATCACGAGGGCGTTTACGCTCAAATGTGATCACGAAATCAAAAAAAGAAAAAATGGTCGAAAAAGATTCCCTTTTTAAAAAAAATTCCCTTCGATGTTTTGCTTTATAAAATTTTTTGAACCAAAAATCATGGGGATAAGTCGCGTTCCAATAGGTTGATTTGCATTGAATTTCATGTATCGAGGCGTTTACGCTCAAATGTGATCACGAAATCAAAAAAAAAAAAAAATGTCGAAAAAGATTCCCTTTTTAAAAAAAAGATTCCCTTTTCGATGTTTTGCTTTATAAAATTTTTTGAACCAAAAAATCATGGGGGATAAGTCTTGTTCCTATAGGTTGATTTGCATTGAATTTCATGTATCACAGGGCGTTTACGCTCAAATGTGATCACGAAATCAAAAAAAAAAAAAAAATGGGTCGAAAAAGATTCCCTTTTTAAAAAAGATTCCCTTCGATGTTTTGCTTTATAAAATTTTTTGAACCAAAAATCATGGGGGATAAGTCTTGTTCCTATAGGTTGATTTGCATTGAATTTCATGTATCTGAGGCGTTTACGCTCAAATGTGATCTGCGAAATCAAAAAAAAAAAAAATGGTCGAAAAAGATTCCCTTTTTAAAAAAATTCCCTTCGATGTTTTGCTTTTAAAATTTTTTGAACCAAAAAATCATGGGGATAAGTCTCGTTCCTATAGGTTGATTTGCATTGAATTTCATGTATCACGAGGCGTTTACGCTCCAAATGTGATCACGAAATCAAAAAAGAAAAAAAATGGTCGAAAAAGATTCCCTTTTTAAAAAAAGATTCCCTTTCGATGTTTTGCTTTATAAAATTTTTTGAACCAAAAATCATGGGGGATAAGTGCGTTCCTATAGGTTGATTTGCATTGAATTTCATGTATCACGAGGCGTTTACGCTCAAATGTGATCACGAAATCAAAAAAAAGAAAAAAATGGTCGAAAAAGATTCCCTTTTTAAAAAAATTTCCCTTTCGATGTTTTGCTTTATAAAATTTTTTGAACCAAAAAATCATGGGGGATAAGTCACGTTCCAATAGGTTGATTTGCATTGAATTTCATGTATCACGGGCGTTTACGCTCAAATGTGATCACGAAATCAAAAAAAAAAAAAAAAAATGGTCGAAAAAGATTCCCTTTTTAAAAAAAGATTCCCTTCGATGTTTTGCTTTATAAAATTTTTTGAACCAAAAAATCATGGGGGATAAGTCTTAAGTCGTTCCAATAGGTTGATTTGCATTGAATTTCATGTATCACAGGCGTTTACGCTCAAATGTGATCACGAAATCAAAAAAAAGAAAATGGTCGAAAAAGATTCCCTTTTTAAAAAGATTCCCTTCGATGTTTTGCTTTATAAAATTTTTTGAACCAAAAATCATGGGGGAAAGTGCGTTCCTATAGGTTGATTTGCATTGAATTTCATGTATCACGAGGCGTTTACGCTCCAAATGTGATCACGAAATCAAAAAAGAAAAAAATGGTCGAAAAAAGATTCCCTTTTTAAAAAAAGATTCCCTTCGATGTTTTGCTTTATAAAATTTTTTGAACCAAAAATCATGGGGGATAAGTCGTTCCTATAGGTTGATTTGCATTGAATTTCATGTATCACGAGGCGTTTACGCTCAAATGTGATCACGAAATCAAAAAAAAAAAAAAATGGTCGAAAAAAGATTCCCTTTTTAAAAAAAAAATCATGATTCCCTTTCGATGTTTTTCTTTATAAAATTTTTGAACCAAAAAAATCATGGGGGATAAGTCGCGTTCCAATAGGTTGATTTGCATTGAATTTCATGTATCTGAGGCGTTTACGCTCAAATGTGATCTGCGAAATCAAAAAAAAAAAAAATGGTCGAAAAGATTCCCTTTTAAAAAAAGATTCCCTTTCGATGTTTTGCTTTATAAAATTTTTTGAACCAAAAATCATGGGGGATAAGTCGTTTCCTATAGGTTGATTTGCATTGAATTTCATGTATCTGAGGGGCGTTTACGCTCAAATGTGATCACGAAATCAAAAAAAAAAAAATGGTCGAAAAAGATTCCCTTTTTAAAAAAAGATTCCCTTTCGATGTTTTGCTTTATAAAATTTTTTGAACCAAAAAATCATGGGGGATAAGTCGCGTTCCTATAGGTTGATTTGCATTGAATTTCATGTATCTGAGGCGTTTACGCTCAAATGTGATCACGAAATCAAAAAAAAAAAAAAAAATGGTCGAAAAAGATTCCCTTTTTAAAAAAAGATTCCCTTCGATGTTTTGCTTTATAAAATTTTTTTTGACCAAAAATCATGGGGATAAGTCTTGCGTTCCTATAGGTTGATTTGCATTGAATTTCATGTATCTGAGGGCGTTTACGCTCAAATGTGATCACGAAATCAAAAAAAGAAAAAATGGTCGAAAAGATTCCCTTTTTAAAAAAAGATTCCCTTTCGATGTTTTGCTTTATAAAATTTTTTGAACCAAAAAATCATGGGGGATAAGTGCGTTCCTATAGGTTGATTTGCATTGAATTTCATGTATACGAGACGTTTACGCTCAAATGTGATGCGAAATCAAAAAACAAAAAAATGGTCGAAAAAGATTCCCTTTTTAAAAAAAAGATTCCCTTTTCGATGTTTTGCTTTATAAAATTTTTTGAACCAAAAATCATGGGGGATAAGTCTTGTTCCTATAGGTTGATTTGCATTGAATTTCATGTATCTGAGGGCGTTTACGCTCAAATGTGATCTGAAATCAAAAAAAAAAAGAAAAAATGGTCGAAAAAGATTCCCTTTTTAAAAAAAAGATTCCCTTCGATGTTTTGCTTTATAAAATTTTTTGAACCAAAAAATCATGGGGGATAAGTGCGTTCCTATAGGTTGATTTGCATTGAATTTCATGTATCACGAGGCGTTTACGCTCAAATGTGATCACGAAATCAAAAAAAAAAGAAAAAAAAATGGTCGAAAAAGATTCCCTTTTTAAAAAAGATTCCCTTTCGATGTTTTGCTTTATAAAATTTTTTGAACCAAAAAATCATGGGGGATAAGTCTTGTTCCTATAGGTTGATTTGCATTGAATTTCATGTATCTGAGAGGCGTTTACGCTCAAATGTGATCACGAAATCAAAAAAAAGAAAAAAATGGTCGAAAAAGATTCCCTTTTTAAAAAAGATTCCCTTTCGATGTTTTGCTTTATAAAATTTTTTGAACCAAAAAAATCATGGGGATAAGTCGTTCCTATAGGTTGATTTGCATTGAATTTCATGTATCACGGCGTTTACGCTCAAATGTGATCACGAAATCAAAAAAAAAAAGAAAATGGTCGAAAAGATTCCCTTTTTAAAAAAAGATTCCCTTCGATGTTTTGCTTTATAAAATTTTTTGAACCAAAAAATCATGGGGGATAAGTCGTTTCCTATAGGTTGATTTGCATTGAATTTCATGTATCACGAGGCGTTTACGCTCAAATGTGATCACGAAATCAAAAAAAAAAAAAAAATGGTCGAAAAAGATTCCCTTTTTAAAAAAAGATTCCCTTTCGATGTTTTGCTTTATAAAATTTTTTGAACCAAAAAAATCATGGGGGATAAGTCGTTCCTATAGGTTGATTTGCATTGAATTTCATGTATCTCAGGGGCGTTTACGCTCAAATGTGATCACGAAATCAAAAAAAAAAAAATGGTCGAAAAAAGATTCCCTTTTTAAAAAATTCCCTTTCGATGTTTTGCTTTATAAAATTTTTTGAACCAAAAAATCATGGGGATAAGTCGTTCCCAATAGGTTGATTTGCATTGAATTTCATGTATCACACAGGCGTTTACGCTCAAATGTGATCGAAATCAAAAAAAAAAGAAAATGGTCGAAAAAGATTCCCTTTTTAAAAAAAAAATTCCCTTCGATGTTTTGCTTTATAAAATTTTTTTTGACCAAAAAATCATGGGGGATAAGTGCGTTCCAATAGGTTGATTTGCATTGAATTTCATGTATCTGAGGCGTTTTTACGCTCAAATGTGATCACGAAATCAAAAAAAAGAAAATGGTCGAAAAAGATTCCCTTTTTAAAAAAAGATTCCCTTCGATGTTTTGCTTTATAAAATTTTTTGAACCAAAAATCATGGGGGATAAGTCGTTCCTATAGGTTGATTTGCATTGAATTTCATGTATCTCGAGGCGTTTACGCTCAAAATGTGATCACGAAATCAAAAAAAGAAAAAAATGGTCGAAAAGATTCCCTTTTTAAAAAAAGATCCCTTTTCGATGTTTTGCTTTATAAAATTTTTGAACCAAAAATCATGGGGGATAAGTGCGTTCCTATAGGTTGATTTGCATTGAATTTCATGTATCTGAGGCGTTTACGCTCAAATGTGATCACGAAATCAAAAAAAAAAAAAAATGGTCGAAAAAGATTCCCTTTTTAAAAAAAAAGATTCCCTTTCGATGTTTTGCTTTATAAAATTTTTTGAACCAAAAAATCATGGGGGATAAGTCGTTCCTATAGGTTGATTTGCATTGAATTTCATGTATCTGAGGCGTTTACGCTCAAATGTGATCACGAAATCAAAAAAAAAAAAAATGGTCGAAAAGATTCCCTTTTTAAAAAAAGATTCCCTTTCGATGTTTTGCTTTATAAAATTTTTTTGACCAAAAAATCATGGGGGATAAGTCTTTTCCTATAGTCCTATAGGTTGATTTGCATTGAATTTCATGTATCTGAGGCGTTTACGCTCCAAATGTGATCACGAAATCAAAAAAAAAAAAATGGTCGAAAAAAGATTCCCTTTTTAAAAAATTCCCTTTCGATGTTTTGCTTTATAAAATTTTTTGAACCAAAAAATCATGGGGGATAAGTCGCGTTCCTATAGGTTGATTTGCATTGAATTTCATGTATCACGAGGCGTTTACGCTCCAAATGTGATCACGAAATCAAAAAAAGAAAAAAATGGTCGAAAAAGATTCCCTTTTTAAAAAAAGATTCCCTTCGATGTTTTGCTTTATAAAATTTTTTTGAACCAAAAAATCATGGGGGATAAGTGCGTTCCAATAGGTTGATTTGCATTGAATTTCATGTATCTGAGGCGTTTACGCTCAAAATGTGATCACGAAATCAAAAAAAGAAAAAATGGTCGAAAAAGATTCCCTTTTTAAAAAAATTCCCTTTCGATGTTTTGCTTTATAAAATTTTTTGAACCAAAAAATCATGGGGATAAGTCTTTGTTCCTATAGGTTGATTTGCATTGAATTTCATGTATCAGAGGGCGTTTACGCTCCAAATGTGATGCGAAATCAAAAAAAAAGAAAAAAATG
This sequence comes from Syzygium grande, assembly GCA_024733475.1. Lineage (NCBI taxonomy): Eukaryota > Viridiplantae > Streptophyta > Magnoliopsida > Myrtales > Myrtaceae > Syzygium > Syzygium grande. Next base: position 27,658 of record JAMXDD010000010.1, on the reverse strand, counting down.
GTCGAAAAAGATTCCCTTTTTAAAAAAAGATTCCCTTTCGATGTTTTGCTTTATAAAATTTTTTGAACCAAAAATCATGGGGGATAAGTCACGTTCCAATAGGTTGATTTGCATTGAATTTCATGTATCACGAGGCGTTTACGCTCAAATGTGATCACGAAATCAAAAAAGAAAAAAAAAAATGGTCGAAAAAGATTCCCTTTTTAAAAAAAGATTCCCTTTTCGATGTTTTGCTTTATAAAATTTTTTTGAACCAAAAAATCATGGGGGATAAGTCGTTCCTATAGGTTGATTTGCATTGAATTTCATGTATCTGAGGCGTTTACGCTCAAATGTGATCACGAAATCAAAAAAAAAAAAAAATGGTCGAAAAAGATTCCCTTTTTAAAAAAAGATTCCCTTCGATGTTTTGCTTTATAAAATTTTTTGAACCAAAAATCATGGGGATAAGTCACGTTCCAATAGGTTGATTTGCATTGAATTTCATGTATCACGAGGCGTTTACGCTCCAAATGTGATCTGAAATCAAAAAAAAAAGAAAATGGTCGAAAAAGATTCCCTTTTTAAAAAAGATTCCCTTTCGATGTTTTGCTTTATAAAATTTTTTGAACCAAAAATCATGGGGGATAAGTCTTGTTCCTATAGGTTGATTTGCATTGAATTTCATGTATCACGAGGCGTTTACGCTCAAATGTGATCGAAATCAAAAAAAAAAAAAATGGTCGAAAAAAAGATTCCCTTTTTAAAAAAAAAGATTCCCTTCGATGTTTTGCTTTATAAAAAATTTTTTGAACCAAAAAATCATGGGGGATAAGTCGTTCCAATAGGTTGATTTGCATTGAATTTCATGTATCATCGAGGGCGTTTACGCTCAAATGTGATCACGAAATCAAAAAAAAAGAAAAAATGGTCGAAAAAGATTCCCTTTTTAAAAAATTCCCTTTCGATGTTTTGCTTTATAAAATTTTTTGAACCAAAAATCATGGGGGATAAGTCGTTCCTATAGGTTGATTTGCATTGAATTTCATGTATCTGAGGCGTTTACGCTCAAATGTGATCACGAAATCAAAAAAAAAAATGGTCGAAAAAGATTCCCTTTTTAAAAAAGATTCCCTTCGATGTTTTGCTTTATAAAATTTTTTGAACCAAAAATCATGGGGATAAGTCGCGTTCCTATAGGTTGATTTGCATTGAATTTCATGTATCACGAGGCGTTTACGCTCAAATGTGATCACGAAATCAAAAAAAAAAAAAAAATGGTCGAAAAAGATTCCCTTTTTAAAAAAGATTCCCTTTCGATGTTTTGCTTTATAAAATTTTTTTGAACCAAAAAATCATGGGGGATAAGTGCGTTCCTATAGGTTGATTTGCATTGAATTTCATGTATCTGAGGCGTTTACGCTCAAATGTGATCGAAATCAAAAAAAAAAAAAATGGTCGAAAAAGATTCCCTTTTTAAAAAAGATTCCCTTTCGATGTTTTGCTTTATAAAATTTTTTGAACCAAAAAAAATCATGGGGGATAAGTCTTGTTTCCTATAGGTTGATTTGCATTGAATTTCATGTATCACAGGCGTTTTTATGCTCAAAATGTGATCTGAAAATCAAAAAAAAAAAATGGTCGAAAAAAGATTCCCTTTTTAAAAAAGATTCCCTTTCGATGTTTTGCTTTATAAAATTTTTTTTGAACCAAAAAAATCATGGGGGATAAGTCGTTCCTATAGGTTGATTTGCATTGAATTTCATGTATCACGAGGCGTTTACGCTCAAATGTGATCACGAAATCAAAAAAAAAAAATGGTCGAAAAAGATTCCCTTTTTAAAAAAAAAATTCCCTTCGATGTTTTGCTTTATAAAATTTTTTGAACCAAAAAATCATGGGGGATAAGTCGCGTTCCTATAGGTTGATTTGCATTGAATTTCATGTATCTGAGGCGTTTACGCTCAAATGTGATCACGAAATCAAAAAAAAAGAAAATGGTCGAAAAAGATTCCCTTTTTTTAAAAAAGATTCCCTTTCGATGTTTTGCTTTATAAAAATTTTTGAACCAAAAAATCATGGGGGATAAGTGCGTTCCAATAGGTTGATTTGCATTGAATTTCATGTATACGAGACGTTTACGCTCCAAATGTGATCACGAAATCAAAAAAAAAAAAATGGTCGAAAAAGATTCCCTTTTTAAAAAAAGATTCCCTTTCGATGTTTTGCTTTATAAAATTTTTTGAACCAAAAAATCATGGGGGATAAGTGCGTTCCTATAGGTTGATTTGCATTGAATTTCATGTATTACGAGACGTTTACGCTCAAATGTGATCGAAATCAAAAAAAGAAAAATGGTCGAAAAAAGTTCCCTTTTTAAAAAAGATTCCCTTTCTTTTCATGGGGGATAAGTCCCTTCAATAGTTTTTGCTTTATTTCAAAATTTTTTTGAACCAAAAAAAGAATGGGGGATAAGTCTCCCTTTTAAAAGGTTGATTTTTGCATTGAATTTCATGTAAAAATCATGGGGGATAAGTTTCCAATAGGTTGATTTGCAAATGTGATCGAAATCAAAAAAATCAAAAAAAAAAATGGTCGAAAAAAGATTCCCTTTTTAAAAAGATTCCCTTTCGATGTTTTGCTTTATAAAATTTTTGAACCAAAAATCATGGGGGATAAGTCTTTTGCGTTCCTATAGGTTGATTTGCATTGAATTTCATGTATCACGAGGCGTTTACGCTCCAAATGTGATCACGAAATCAAAAAAAAAAAAAAATGGTCGAAAAAAGATTCCCTTTTTAAAAAAGATTCCCTTCGATGTTTTGCTTTATAAAATTTTTTGAACCAAAAAATCATGGGGGATAAGTCACGTTCCAATAGGTTGATTTGCATTGAATTTCATGTATACGAGACGTTTACGCTCCAAATGTGATGCGAAATCAAAAAAGAAAAAAAAATGGTCGAAAAGATTCCCTTTTTAAAAAAAGATTCCCTTTCGATGTTTTGCTTTATAAAATTTTTTGAACCAAAAAATCATGGGGGATAAGTGCGTTCCTATAGGTTGATTTGCATTGAATTTCATGTATACGAGACGTTTACGCTCAAATGTGATGCGAAATCAAAAAAGAAGAAAATGGTCGAAAAGATTCCCTTTTTAAAAAAGATTCCCTTCGATGTTTTGCTTTATAAAATTTTTTGAACCAAAAATCATGGGGGATAAGTGCGTTCCTATAGGTTGATTTGCATTGAATTTCATGTATCTGAGGCGTTTACGCTCAAATGTGATCTGCGAAATCAAAAAAAAAAAAAATGGTCGAAAAAAGATTCCCTTTTTAAAAAAAAAAGATTCCCTTCGATGTTTTGCTTTATAAAATTTTTTTGAACCAAAAAATCATGGGGGATAAGTCTTCCTCCTATAGGTTGATTTGCATTGAATTTCATGTATCACGAGGCGTTTACGCTCCAAATGTGATCACGAAATCAAAAAAAAAAAAAAATGGTCGAAAAAGATTCCCTTTTTAAAAAAAAGATTCCCTTTCGATGTTTTGCTTTATAAAATTTTTTGAACCAAAAAATCATGGGGGATAAGTCGCGTTCCAATAGGTTGATTTGCATTGAATTTCATGTATCTGAGGCGTTTACGCTCAAATGTGATCACGAAATCAAAAAAAAAAAAAATGGTCGAAAAAAGATTCCCTTTTTAAAAAAAAAGATTCCCTTCGATGTTTTTTGCTTTATAAAATTTTTTGAACCAAAAAATCATGGGGGATAAGTCTTGTTCCTATAGGTTGATTTGCATTGAATTTCATGTATCTGAGGGGCGTTTACGCTCAAATGTGATCACGAAATCAAAAAAAAGAAGAAAATGGTCGAAAAAAAAGATTCCCTTTTTAAAAAAGATTCCCTTCGATGTTTTGCTTTATAAAATTTTTTGAACCAAAAAATCATGGGGGATAAGTCGTTCCTATAGGTTGATTTGCATTGAATTTCATGTATCACAGAGCGTTTACGCTCAAATGTGATCACGAAATCAAAAAAAAGAAAATGGTCGAAAAAAGATTCCCTTTTTAAAAAAAGATTCCCTTCGATGTTTTGCTTTATAAAATTTTTTGAACCAAAAAATCATGGGGATAAGTCTTGCGTTCCTATAGGTTGATTTGCATTGAATTTCATGTATCACGAGGCGTTTACGCTCCAAATGTGATCACGAAATCAAAAAAAAAAAAAAATGGTCGAAAAAGATTCCCTTTTTAAAAAAAGATTCCCTTCGATGTTTTGCTTTATAAAATTTTTTGAACCAAAAATCATGGGGGATAAGTCGTTCCTATAGGTTGATTTGCATTGAATTTCATGTATCACGAGGCGTTTACGCTCAAAATGTGATCACGAAAAAAAAAAAAAAAAAAATGGTCGAAAAAGATTCCCTTTTTAAAAAAAAAAATGATTCCCTTCGATGTTTTGCTTTATAAAATTTTTTTGAACCAAAAATCATGGGGATAAGTAAGTCGTTCCTATAGGTTGATTTGCATTGAATTTCATGTATCTGAGGCGTTTACGCTCAAATGTGATCTGAAATCAAAAAAAAAGAAAAAATGGTCGAAAAAGATTCCCTTTTTAAAAAAAAAGATTCCCTTTCGATGTTTTTGCTTTATAAAATTTTTTGAACCAAAAAATCATGGGGGATAAGTCGTTCCTATAGGTTGATTTGCATTGAATTTCATGTATCACGAGGCGTTTACGCTCAAAATGTGATCACGAAATCAAAAAAAAAAAAATGGTCGAAAAGATTCCCTTTTTAAAAAAGATTCCCTTCGATGTTTTGCTTTATAAAATTTTTTGAACCAAAAAATCATGGGGGATAAGTCGTTCCTATAGGTTGATTTGCATTGAATTTCATGTATCTGAGGCGTTTACGCTCAAATGTGATCACGAAATCAAAAAAAAAGAAAATGGTCGAAAAAGATTCCCTTTTTAAAAAATTCCCTTCGATGTTTTGCTTTATAAAATTTTTTTGAACCAAAAATCATGGGGATAAGTCGTTCCAATAGGTTGATTTGCATTGAATTTCATGTATCTCGAGGCGTTTACGCTCAAATGTGATCGAAATCAAAAAAAAAAAAAAATGGTCGAAAAAGATTCCCCTTTTTAAAAAAAGATTCCCTTCGATGTTTTGCTTTAAAAATTTTTTGAACCAAAAAATCATGGGGGATAAAGTCGCGTTCCTATAGGTTGATTTGCATTGAATTTCATGTATCTGAGGGCGTTTACGCTCAAATGTGATCACGAAATCAAAAAAAAAAAAAATGGTCGAAAAAAGATTCCCTTTTTAAAAAAGATTCCCTTCGATGTTTTGCTTTATAAAATTTTTTGAACCAAAAAATCATGGGGGATAAGTCGTTCCAATAGGTTGATTTGCATTGAATTTCATGTATCTGAGGCGTTTACGCTCAAATGTGATCACGAAATCAAAAAAAAAAAAAAATGGTCGAAAAAGATTCCCTTTTTAAAAAAAAAGATTCCCTTCGATGTTTTGCTTTATAAAATTTTTTGAACCAAAAAATCATGGGGGATAAGTCGTTCCAATAGGTTGATTTGCATTGAATTTCATGTATCACGAGGCGTTTACGCTCAAATGTGATCACGAAATCAAAAAAAAAAAATGGTCGAAAAAGATTCCCTTTTTAAAAAAAGATTCCCTTTCGATGTTTTGCTTTATAAAATTTTTTGAACAAAAAATCATGGGGGATAAGTCACGTTCCTATAGGTTGATTTGCATTGAATTTCATGTATCTGACGGGCGTTTACGCTCAAATGTGATCACGAAATCAAAAAAAAAAAAAATGGTCGAAAAAAGATTCCCTTTTTAAAAAAAAAATTCCCTTCGATGTTTTGCTTTATAAAATTTTTTGAACCAAAAAATCATGGGGGATAAGTCGTTCCAATAGGTTGATTTGCATTGAATTTCATGTATCACGAGGCGTTTACGCTCAAATGTGATCACGAAATCAAAAAAAAAAAAAAATGGTCGAAAAAGATTCCCTTTTTAAAAAGATTTCCCTTCGATGTTTTGCTTTATAAAATTTTTTGAACCAAAAAATCATGGGGGATAAGTGCGTTCCTATAGGTTGATTTGCATTGAATTTCATGTATCACAGAGGCGTTTACGCTCAAATGTGATCACGAAATCAAAAAAAGAAAAAATGGTCGAAAAAGATTCCCTTTTTAAAAAAAGATTCCCTTTCGATGTTTTGCTTTATAAAATTTTTTGAACCAAAAAATCATGGGGATAAGTCTTGTTCCTATAGGTTGATTTGCATTGAATTTCATGTATCACGAGGCGTTTACGCTCAAATGTGATCGAAATCAAAAAAAAAAAAAAATGGTCGAAAAAGATTCCCTTTTTAAAAAAATTCCCTTTCGATGTTTTGCTTTATAAAATTTTTTGAACCAAAAAATCATGGGGGATAAGTCGTTCCTATAGGTTGATTTGCATTGAATTTCATGTATCACGAGGCGTTTACGCTCAAATGTGATCACGAAATCAAAAAAAAAAAAAATGGTCGAAAAGATTCCCTTTTTAAAAAAAGATTCCCTTCGATGTTTTGCTTTATAAAATTTTTTTGAACCAAAAAAATCATGGGGGATAAGTCGCGTTCCAATAGGTTGATTTGCATTGAATTTCATGTATCTGAGGCGTTTACGCTCAAATGTGATCGAAATCAAAAAAAAAAAAAATGGTCGAAAAAGATTCCCTTTTTAAAAAAAGATTCCCTTCGATGTTTTGCTTTATAAAATTTTTTGAACCAAAAAATCATGGGGGATAAGTCGTTCCAATAGGTTGATTTGCATTGAATTTCATGTATCACGAGGCGTTTACGCTCAAATGTGATCGAAAATCAAAAAAAAAAAAATGGTCGAAAAAGATTCCCTTTTTAAAAAAAAAGATTCCCTTCGATGTTTTTTCTTTATAAAATTTTTGAACCAAAAAATCATGGGGGATAAGTCGTTCCTATAGGTTGATTTGCATTGAATTTCATGTATCACGAGGCGTTTACGCTCAAATGTGATCACGAAATCAAAAAAAAAAAAGAAAATGGTCGAAAAAGATTCCCTTTTTAAAAAAAAGATTCCCTTCGATGTTTTGCTTTATAAAATTTTTTGAACCAAAAATCATGGGGGATAAGTCACGTTCCTATAGGTTGATTTGCATTGAATTTCATGTATCTGAGGCGTTTACGCTCAAATGTGATCACGAAATCAAAAAAAAAGAAAATGGTCGAAAAAGATTCCCTTTTTAAAAAAAGATTCCCTTTCGATGTTTTGCTTTATAAAATTTTTTGAACCAAAAAATCATGGGGGATAAGTCTTTTCCAATAGGTTGATTTGCATTGAATTTCATGTATCTGAGGGGCGTTTACGCTCAAATGTGATCTGAAATCAAAAAAAAAAAAAAAATGGTCGAAAAAAGATTCCCTTTTTAAAAAAGATTCCCTTCGATGTTTTGCTTTATAAAATTTTTTTTGAACCAAAAAATCATGGGGGATAAGTCGTTCCTATAGGTTGATTTGCATTGAATTTCATGTATCACAGAGGCGTTTACGCTCAAATGTGATCTGAAATCAAAAAAAAAAAAAAATGGTCGAAAAAGATTCCCTTTTTAAAAAAAGATTCCCTTTCGATGTTTTGCTTTATAAAATTTTTTGAACCACAAAATCATGGGGGATAAGTGCGTTCCAATAGGTTGATTTGCATTGAATTTCATGTATACGAGACGTTTACGCTCCAAATGTGATCGAAATCAAAAAAAAAAAAAATGGTCGAAAAAGATTCCCTTTTTAAAAAAGATTCCCTTTTCGATGTTTTGCTTTATAAAATTTTTTGACCAAAAAATCATGGGGGATAAGTCGTTCCAATAGGTTGATTTGCATTGAATTTCATGTATCACGAGGCGTTTACGCTCAAATGTGATCGAAAATCAAAAAAAAAAAAAATGGTCGAAAAAGATTCCCTTTTTAAAAAAAGATTCCCTTCGATGTTTTGCTTTATAAAATTTTTTGAACCAAAAATCATGGGGGATAAGTCGCGTTCCATAGGTTGATTTGCATTGAATTTCATGTATCACGAGGCGTTTACGCTCAAATGTGATCACGAAATCAAAAAAAGAAAATGGTCGAAAAAGATTCCCTTTTTAAAAAAAGATTCCCTTCGATGTTTTTTTTTATAAAAATTTTTTGAACCAAAAATCATGGGGGATAAGTCTTGTTCCTATAGGTTGATTTGCATTGAATTTCATGTATCACGAGGCGTTTACGCTCAAATGTGATCACGAAATCAAAAAAAAAAAAAAAATGGTCGAAAAAAGATTCCCTTTTTAAAAAAGATTCCCTTTCGATGTTTTGCTTTATAAAATTTTTTTTGAACCAAAAATCATGGGGGATAAGTCGTTCCTATAGGTTGATTTGCATTGAATTTCATGTATCTGAGGCGTTTACGCTCAAATGTGATCACGAAATCAAAAAAAAAAAATGGTCGAAAAAGATTCCCTTTTTAAAAAAATTCCCTTCGATGTTTTGCTTTATAAAATTTTTTGAACCAAAAAATCATGGGGATATAAGTGCGTTCCTATAGGTTGATTTGCATTGAATTTCATGTATCACGAGGCGTTTACGCTCAAATGTGATCACGAAATCAAAAAAGAAGAAAATGGTCGAAAAGATTCCCTTTTTAAAAAAGATTCCCTTTCGATGTTTTGCTTTATAAAATTTTTTGAACCAAAAAATCATGGGGGATAAGTGCGTTCCTATAGGTTGATTTGCATTGAATTTCATGTATCACGAGGGCGTTTACGCTCAAATGTGATCACGAAATCAAAAAAAAAAAAAATGGTCGAAAAAATTCCCTTTTTAAAAAAAGATTCCCTTCGATGTTTTTTGCTTTATAAAATTTTTTGAACCAAAAATCATGGGGGATAAGTCAAAATCCTATAGGTTGATTTGCATTGAATTTCATGTATCAAATTTTTTGTTTACGCTCCAAATGTGATGCGAAATCAAAAAAGAAGAAAATGGTCGAAAAAAAGAAAGAAAATGATTCCCTTTTTAAAAAAAGATTCCCTTTCGATGTTTTGCTTTAAAATTTTGAACCAAAAAATCATGGGGGATAAGTCGTTCCTATAGGTTGATTTGCATTGAATTTCATGTATCACGAGGCGTTTACGCTCAAATGTGATCACGAAATCAAAAAAAAGAAAATGGTCGAAAAAGATTCCCTTTTTAAAAAAAAAATTCCCTTCGATGTTTTGCTTTATAAAATTTTTTTTGACCAAAAAATCATGGGGATAAGTCGTTCCAATAGGTTGATTTGCATTGAATTTCATGTATCTGAGGGCGTTTACGCTCAAATGTGATCACGAAATCAAAAAAAGAAAAAAAATGGTCGAAAAAGATCCCTTTTTAAAAAAAGATTCCCTTCGATGTTTTGCTTTATAAAATTTTTTGAACCAAAAATCATGGGGGATAAGTGCGTTCCAATAGGTTGATTTGCATTGAATTTCATGTATCACGAGGCGTTTACGCTCAAATGTGATCACGAAATCAAAAAAAAAAGAAAATGGTCGAAAAAGATTCCCTTTTTAAAAAAAGATTCCCTTCGATGTTTTGCTTTATAAAATTTTTTGAACCAAAAAAATCATGGGGATAAGTCTTCCCAATAGGTTGATTTGCATTGAATTTCATGTATCACGGGGCGTTTACGCTCCAAATGTGATCGAAATCAAAAAAAAAAAAAATGGTCGAAAAATTCCCTTTTTAAAAAAAAGATTCCCTTTCGATGTTTTGCTTTTAAAAAATTTTTTGAACCAAAAATCATGGGGGATAAGTCGTTCCTATAGGTTGATTTGCATTGAATTTCATGTATCACGAGGCGTTTACGCTCAAATGTGATCACGAAATCAAAAAAAAAAAAAATGGTCGAAAAAGATTCCCTTTTTAAAAAAAAAGATTCCCTTCGATGTTTTGCTTTATAAAATTTTTTGAACCAAAAAATCATGGGGGATAAGTCGTTCCAATAGGTTGATTTGCATTGAATTTCATGTATCACAGGGCGTTTACGCTCCAAATGTGTGATCACGAAATCAAAAAAAAGAAAAAATGGTCGAAAAAGATTCCCTTTTTAAAAAAAGATTCCCTTCGATGTTTTTGCTTTATAAAATTTTTTGAACCAAAAAATCATGGGGGATAAGTCGTTCCTATAGGTTGATTTGCATTGAATTTCATGTATCACGAGGCGTTTACGCTCAAATGTGATCGAAATCAAAAAAAAAAAAAAATGGTCGAAAAGATTCCCTTTTTAAAAAAATTCCCTTTCGATGTTTTGCTTTATAAAATTTTTTTGAACCAAAAAATCATGGGGGATAAGTCGTTTCCTATAGGTTGATTTGCATTGAATTTCATGTATCTGAGGCGTTTCACGCTCAAATGTGATCACGAAATCAAAAAAAAAAGAAAAAAATGGTCGAAAAAGATTCCCTTTTTAAAAAAAAAAGATTCCCTTCGATGTTTTGCTTTATAAAATTTTTTGAACCAAAAATCATGGGGGATAAGTCGTTTCCTATAGGTTGATTTGCATTGAATTTCATGTATCACGAGGCGTTTACGCTCAAATGTGATCTGAAAATCAAAAAAAAAAAAAAATGGTCGAAAAAAAAATTCCCTTTTTAAAAAAAGATTCCCTTTTCGATGTTTTGCTTTATAAAATTTTTTGAACCAAAAAATCATGGGGGATAAGTGCGTTCCTATAGGTTGATTTGCATTGAATTTCATGTATCTGAGGCGTTTACGCTCAAATGTGATCACGAAATCAAAAAAAAGAAAAAAATGGTCGAAAAAGATTCCCTTTTTAAAAAAAGATTCCCTTCGATGTTTTGCTTTATAAAATTTTTTGAACCAAAAAATCATGGGGGATAAGTCGTTCCTATAGGTTGATTTGCATTGAATTTCATGTATCTGAGGCGTTTACGCTCCAAATGTGATCGAAAATCAAAAAAAAAAAAAAAATGGTCGAAAAAGATTCCCTTTTTAAAAAAAAGATTCCCTTTCGATGTTTTGCTTTATAAAATTTTTTTGAACCAAAAAATCATCGGGGATAAGTCGTTCCAATAGGTTGATTTGCATTGAATTTCATGTATCACGAGGCGTTTACGCTCAAATGTGATCACGAAATCAAAAAAAGAAAATGGTCGAAAAAGATTCCCTTTTTAAAAAAATTCCCCTTTCGATGTTTTGCTTTATAAAATTTTTTTGAACCAAAAATCATGGGGGATAAGTGCGTTCCAATAGGTTGATTTGCATTGAATTTCATGTATCACGAGAGGCGTTTACGCTCAAATGTGATCACGAAATCAAAAAAAAAAAAATGGTCGAAAAAGATTCCCTTTTTAAAAAAAAAGATTCCCTTTCGATGTTTTGCTTTATAAAATTTTTTGAACCAAAAAATCATGGGGGATAAGTGCGTTCCTATAGGTTGATTTGCATTGAATTTCATGTATACGAGACGTTTACGCTCCAAATGTGATGCGAAATCAAAAAAGAAAAAAATGTCGAAAAAGATTCCCTTTTTAAAAAAGATTCCCTTTTTTGATGTTTTGCTTTATAAAATTTTTTGAACCAAAAAATCATGGGGATAAGTGCGTTCCTATAGGTTGATTTGCATTGAATTTCATGTATCACGAGGCGTTTACGCTCAAAATGTGATCACGAAATCAAAAAAAAAAAAAATGGTCGAAAAAAGATTCCCTTTTTAAAAAAGATTCCCTTTCGATGTTTTGCTTTATAAAATTTTTTTGAACCAAAAATCATGGGGGATAAGTCGTTCCTATAGGTTGATTTGCATTGAATTTCATGTATCTGAGGCGTTTACGCTCAAATGTGATCACGAAATCAAAAAAAAAAAAAATGGTCGAAAAAGATTCCCTTTTTAAAAAAGATTCCCTTTCGATGTTTTGCTTTATAAAATTTTTTGAACCAAAAATCATGGGGGATAAGTGCGTTCCTATAGGTTGATTTGCATTGAATTTCATGTATCTGAGGGGCGTTTACGCTCAAATGTGATCGAAATCAAAAAAAAAAGAAAATGGTCGAAAAAGATTCCCTTTTTAAAAAAATTCCCTTCGATGTTTTGCTTTATAAAATTTTTTGAACCAAAAAATCATGGGGGATAAGTCGTTCCTATAGGTTGATTTGCATTGAATTTCATGTATCACGAGGCGTTTACGCTCCAAATGTGATCGAAATCAAAAAAAAAGAAAATGGTCGAAAAAGATTCCCTTTTTAAAAAAGATTCCCTTTCGATGTTTTGCTTTATAAAATTTTTTTGAACCAAAAAAATCATGGGGATAAGTGCGTTCCTATAGGTTGATTTGCATTGAATTTCATGTATCTGAGGCGTTTACGCTCCAAATGTGATCACGAAATCAAAAAAAAAAAAAATGGTCGAAAAAGATTCCCTTTTTAAAAAAAAGATTCCCTTTCGATGTTTTGCTTTATAAAATTTTTTTGAACCAAAAATCATGGGGGATAAGTCGTTCCAATAGGTTGATTTGCATTGAATTTCATGTATCTGAGGCGTTTACGCTCCAAATGTGATCGAAAATCAAAAAAAAAAAAAAAATGGTCGAAAAAGATTCCCTTTTTAAAAAAGATTCCCTTTCGATGTTTTGCTTTATAAAATTTTTTGAACCAAAAAATCATGGGGGATAAGTCTTTCGTTCCTATAGGTTGATTTGCATTGAATTTCATGTATCACAGGCGTTTACGCTCAAATGTGATCACGAAATCAAAAAAAAAAAGAAAATGGTCGAAAAAGATTCCCTTTTTAAAAAATTTCCCTTTCGATGTTTTGCTTTATAAAATTTTTTGAACCAAAAAATCATGGGGGATAAGTCGCGTTCCTATAGGTTGATTTGCATTGAATTTCATGTATCTGAGGCGTTTTACGCTCAAATGTGATCGCGAAATCAAAAAAAAAAAAAAATGGTCGAAAAGATTCCCTTTTTAAAAAAAAGATTCCCTTTTCGATGTTTTGCTTTATAAAATTTTTTGAACCAAAAAAAAATCATGGGGATAAAAGTCGTTCCTATAGGTTGATTTGCATTGAATTTCATGTATCACGAGGCGTTTACGCTCAAATGTGATCTGAAATCAAAAAAGAAAAAATGGTCGAAAAAGATTCCCTTTTTAAAAAAGATTCCCTTCGATGTTTTGCTTTATAAAATTTTTTGAACCAAAAAATCATGGGGGATAAGTCACGTTCCAATAGGTTGATTTGCATTGAATTTCATGTATCTGAGGCGTTTACGCTCCAAATGTGATCACGAAATCAAAAAAAAAAAAATGGTCGAAAAAGATTCCCTTTTTAAAAAAAGATTCCCTTTTCGATGTTTTGCTTTATAAAATTTTTTGAACCAAAAAATCATGGGGGATAAGTCTGCGTTCCTATAGGTTGATTTGCATTGAATTTCATGTATCACGAGGCGTTTACGCTCAAAATGTGATCACGAAATCAAAAAAAAGAAAAAAATGGTCGAAAAAGATTCCCTTTTTAAAAAAATTCCCTTCGATGTTTTTTTTTATAAAATTTTTTGAACCAAAAAATCATGGGGGATAAGTCTCGTTCCAATAGGTTGATTTGCATTGAATTTCATGTATCACAGGGCGTTTACGCTCAAATGTGATCACGAAATCAAAAAAAAAAAAAATGGTCGAAAAAGATTCCCTTTTTAAAAAAAGATTCCCTTCGATGTTTTGCTTTATAAAATTTTTGAACCAAAAATCATGGGGGATAAGTCGTTCCTATAGGTTGATTTGCATTGAATTTCATGTATCACGAGGCGTTTACGCTCCAAATGTGATCGAAATCAAAAAAAAAAAAAATGGTCGAAAAAGATTCCCTTTTTAAAAAAGATTCCCTTTCGATGTTTTGCTTTATAAAATTTTTTGAACCAAAAATCATGGGGGATAAGTGCGTTCCAATAGGTTGATTTGCATTGAATTTCATGTATCTGAGGCGTTTACGCTCAAATGTGATCACGAAATCAAAAAAAAAAAAAAAATCGGTCGAAAAAGATTCCCTTTTTAAAAAAAGATTCCCTTCGATGTTTTGCTTTATAAAATTTTTTGAACCAAAAAATCATGGGGGATAAGTCGTTCCAATAGGTTGATTTGCATTGAATTTCATGTATCACGAGGCGTTTATGCTCAAAATGTGATCACGAAATCAAAAAAAGAAAAAATGGTCGAAAAAGATTCCCTTTTTAAAAAAAATGATTCCCTTTCGATGTTTTTGCTTTATAAAATTTTTTGAACCAAAAAATCATGGGGGATAAGTCGTTCCTATAGGTTGATTTGCATTGAATTTCATGTATCTGAGGCGTTTTACGCTCCAAATGTGATCGAAATCAAAAAAAAAAAAAAAAATGGTCGAAAAAGATTCCCTTTTTAAAAAAAGATTCCCTTTCGATGTTTTTTGCTTTATAAAATTTTTGAACCAAAAAATCATGGGGGATAAGTCTTGCGTTCCTATAGGTTGATTTGCATTGAATTTCATGTATCACGAGGCGTTTACGCTCAAATGTGATCACGAAATCAAAAAAAAAAGAAAAATGGTCGAAAAAGATTCCCTTTTTAAAAAAGATTCCCTTCGATGTTTTGCTTTATAAAATTTTTTGACCAAAAAAATCATGGGGGATAAGTCGCGTTCCTATAGGTTGATTTGCATTGAATTTCATGTATCACGAGGCGTTTACGCTCAAAATGTGATCACGAAATCAAAAAAAGAAAAAAATGGTCGAAAAAAGATTCCCTTTTTAAAAAAAGATTCCCTTTCGATGTTTTGCTTTATAAAATTTTTTGAACCAAAAAATCATGGGGATAAGTGCGTTCCTATAGGTTGATTTGCATTGAATTTCATGTATCTGAGGCGTTTACGCTCAAATGTGATCACGAAATCAAAAAAAAAAGAAAAAATGGTCGAAAAAGATTCCCTTTTTAAAAAAAAGATTCCCTTCGATGTTTTGCTTTATAAAATTTTTTGAACCAAAAAATCATGGGGGATAAGTCGTTCCAATAGGTTGATTTGCATTGAATTTCATGTATCTGAGGGGCGTTTACGCTCAAATGTGATCACGAAATCAAAAAAAAGAAAATGGTCGAAAAAGATTCCCTTTTTAAAAAGATTCCCTTCGATGTTTTGCTTTAAAAATTTTTTGAACCAAAAAATCATGGGGGATAAGTCCCGTTCCTATAGGTTGATTTGCATTGAATTTCATGTATCATCGAGGCGTTTACGCTCAAATGTGATGATCGAAATCAAAAAAAAAAAAAAATGGTCGAAAAAGATTCCCTTTTTAAAAAAGATTCCCTTCGATGTTTTGCTTTATAAAATTTTTTGAACCAAAAAATCATGGGGGATAAGTCGTTCAATAGGTTGATTTGCATTGAATTTCATGTATCACGAGGCGTTTACGCTCAAATGTGATCGAAATCAAAAAAAAAAAATGGTCGAAAAAGATTCCCTTTTTAAAAAAAGATTCCCTTCGATGTTTTGCTTTATAAAATTTTTTGAACCAAAAATCATGGGGGATAAGTCGTTCCAATAGGTTGATTTGCATTGAATTTCATGTATCTGAGGGCGTTTACGCTCCAAATGTGATCACGAAATCAAAAAAAAAAAAAAATGGTCGAAAAAGATTCCCTTTTTAAAAAAGATTCCCTTTCGATGTTTTGCTTTATAAAATTTTTTGAACCAAAAATCATGGGGGATAAGTCTTGTTCCAATAGGTTGATTTGCATTGAATTTCATGTATCACGAGGCGTTTACGCTCAAATGTGATCACGAAATCAAAAAAAAAAAAAAATGTCGAAAAAAAAGATTCCCTTTTTAAAAAAAGATTCCCTTCGATGTTTTGCTTTATAAAATTTTTTGAACCAAAAATCATGGGGATAAGTCGTTCCAATAGGTTGATTTGCATTGAATTTCATGTATCTGAGGCGTTTACGCTCCAAATGTGATCTGAAATCAAAAAAAAAAGAAAATGGTCGAAAAGATTCCCTTTTTAAAAAAGATTCCCTTTCGATGTTTTGCTTTATAAAATTTTTGAACCAAAAAATCATGGGGGATAAGTCGTTCCTATAGGTTGATTTGCATTGAATTTCATGTATCTGAGGGCGTTTACGCTCAAATGTGATCGAAATCAAAAAAAAAAAAAAAATGGTCGAAAAAAGATTCCCTTTTTAAAAAAAAAGATTCCCTTCGATGTTTTGCTTTATAAAATTTTTTGAACCAAAAAATCATGGGGGATAAGTCGTTCCAATAGGTTGATTTGCATTGAATTTCATGTATCTGAGGCGTTTACGCTCCAAATGTGATCACGAAATCAAAAAAAAGAAAATGGTCGAAAAAGATTCCCTTTTAAAAAAAGATTCCCTTTCGATGTTTTGCTTTATAAAATTTTTTGAACCAAAAATCATGGGGGATAAGTCGTTCCTATAGGTTGATTTGCATTGAATTTCATGTATCACGAGGCGTTTACGCTCAAAATGTGATCACGAAATCAAAAAAAAAGAAAATGGTCGAAAAAGATTCCCTTTTTAAAAAAGATTCCCTTCGATGTTTTGCTTTATAAAATTTTTGAACCAAAAATCATGGGGGATAAGTGCGTTCCAATAGGTTGATTTGCATTGAATTTCATGTATCTGAGGCGTTTACGCTCAAATGTGATCTGAAATCAAAAAAAAAAAAAAATGGTCGAAAAAGATTCCCTTTTTAAAAAAAGATTCCCTTTCGATGTTTTGCTTTATAAAATTTTTTGAACCAAAAAAATCATGGGGGATAAGTGCGTTCTAATAGGTTGATTTGCATTGAATTTCATGTATACGAGACGTTTACGCTCCAAATGTGATCTGAAATCAAAAAAAAAAAAAAATGGTCGAAAAAAGATTCCCTTTTTAAAAAAAGATTCCCTTCGATGTTTTGCTTTATAAAATTTTTTGAACCAAAAAATCATGGGGGATAAGTGCGTTCCTATAGGTTGATTTGCATTGAATTTCATGTATCACAGAGGCGTTTACGCTCAAATGTGATCACGAAATCAAAAAAAAAAAGAAAATGGTCGAAAAAGATTCCCTTTTTAAAAAAGATTCCCTTCGATGTTTTGCTTTATAAAATTTTTTTGAACCAAAAAATCATGGGGATAAGTGCGTTCCAATAGGTTGATTTGCATTGAATTTCATGTATCTGAGGCGTTTACGCTCCAAATGTGATCAAAAAAAAAATCAAAAAAAAAAAAATGGTCGAAAAAGATTCCCTTTTTAAAAAAGATTCCCTTTCGATGTTTTGCTTTATAAAATTTTTTTGAACCAAAAAATCATGGGGATAAGTCTTGCGTTCCAATAGGTTGATTTGCATTGAATTTCATGTATCACGAGGCGTTTATGCGCTCAAATGTGATCACGAAATCAAAAAAAAAAAAGAAAATGGTCGAAAAAGATTCCCTTTTTAAAAAAAGATTCCCTTTCGATGTTTTGCTTTATAAAATTTTTTTGAACCAAAAATCATGGGGGATAAGTGCGTTCCAATAGGTTGATTTGCATTGAATTTCATGTATCACAGGGCGTGTTTACGCTCAAATGTGATCGAAATCAAAAAAAGAAAAAAATGGTCGAAAAAGATTCCCTTTTTAAAAAAAAGATTCCCTTTCGATGTTTTGCTTTATAAAATTTTTTGAACAAAAAATCATGGGGGATAAGTCGCGTTCCTATAGGTTGATTTGCATTGAATTTCATGTATCACGAGGCGTTTACGCTCAAATGTGATCACGAAATCAAAAAAGAAGAAAATGGTCGAAAAAGATTCCCTTTTTAAAAAATTCCCTTTTCGATGTTTTGCTTTATAAAATTTTTTGAACCAAAAAATCATGGGGGATAAGTCGTTCCTATAGGTTGATTTGCATTGAATTTCATGTATCTGAGGCGTTTACGCTCCAAATGTGATCACGAAATCAAAAAAAAAAAAATGGTCGAAAAGATTCCCTTTTAAAAAAGATTCCCTTTCGAAAAAATTTTTTTGAACCAAAAAATCATTAAGTTTTCCTATAGGTTGAAAAATTTCATTCCCGTTTACGCTCAAATGTGATCGAAAAAAGGTCGAAAAAGATTCCCTTTTAAAAAAAATTCCCTTCGATGTTTTGCTTTATAAAATTTTTGAACCAAAAAATCATGGGGATAAGTCGTTCCTATAGGTTGATTTGCATTGAATTTCATGTATCACGAGGCGTTTACGCTCAAATGTGATGAAATCAAAAAAAAGAAAATGGTCGAAAAAGATTCCCTTTTTAAAAAAGATTCCCTTTTCGATGTTTTGCTTTATAAAATTTTTTGAACCAAAAATCATGGGGGATAAGTGCGTTCCTATAGGTTGATTTGCATTGAATTTCATGTATCACGAGGGCGTTTACGCTCAAATGTGATCACGAAATCAAAAAAAAGAAAAAAATGGTCGAAAAAGATTCCCTTTTTAAAAAAGATTCCCTTTCGATGTTTTGCTTTATAAAATTTTTTGAACCAAAAAATCATGGGGGATAAGTCGTTCCAATAGGTTGATTTGCATTGAATTTCATGTATCGAGGCGTTTATGCAAAATGTGATCGAAAATCAAAAAAAGAAAAAATGGTCGAAAAAGATTCCCTTTTTAAAAGATTCCCTTTCGATGTTTTTGCTTTATAAAATTTTTGAACCAAAAATCATGGGGGATAAGTCGTTCCTATAGGTTGATTTGCATTGAATTTCATGTATCTGAGGCGTTTACGCTCCAAATGTGATCTGAAATCAAAAAAAAAGAAAAATGGTCGAAAAAGATTCCCTTTTTAAAAAAGATTCCCTTTCGATGTTTTGCTTTATAAAATTTTTTGAACCAAAAAATCATGGGGATAAGTCGTTCCTATAGGTTGATTTGCATTGAATTTCATGTATCTGAGGCGTTTACGCTCCAAATGTGATCGAAATCAAAAAGAAAAAAAATCATCGAAAAAGATTCCCTTTTTAAAAAAATTCCCTTTCGATGTTTTGCTTTATAAAATTTTTGAACCAAAAAATCATGGGGGATAAGTCGTTCCAATAGGTTGATTTGCATTGAATTTCATGTATCACGAGGCGTTTACGCTCAAAATGTGATCACGAAATCAAAAAAAAAGAAAATGGTCGAAAAAGATTCCCTTTTTAAAAAAAGATTCCCTTCGATGTTTTGCTTTATAAAATTTTTGAACAAAAAAATCATGGGGGATAAGTCGTTCCAATAGGTTGATTTGCATTGAATTTCATGTATCACAGAGGCGTTTACGCTCAAATGTGATCTGAAATCAAAAAAGAAGAAAATGGTCGAAAAGATTCCCTTTTTAAAAAAAGATTCCCTTTCGATGTTTTGCTTTATAAAATTTTTTGAACCAAAAAATCATGGGGGATAAGTGCGTTCCTATAGGTTGATTTGCATTGAATTTCATGTATACGAGACGTTTACGCTCCAAATGTGATGCGAAATCAAAAAAGAAGAAAATGGTCGAAAAGATTCCCTTTTTAAAAAAAGATTCCCTTCGATGTTTTGCTTTAAAATTTTTTGAACCAAAAATCATGGGGGATAAGTGCGTTCCAATAGGTTGATTTGCATTGAATTTCATGTATCTGAGGCGTTTACGCTCAAATGTGATCACGAAATCAAAAAAAAAAAAAAATGGTCGAAAAAATTCCCTTTTTAAAAAAAGATTCCCTTTCGATGTTTTGCTTTATAAAATTTTTGAACCAAAAAATCATGGGGATAAGTGCGTTCAATAGGTTGATTTGCATTGAATTTCATGTATCACGAGACGTTTACGCTCCAAATGTGATGCGAAATCAAAAAAAGAAAAATGGTCGAAAAGATTCCCTTTTTAAAAAAAGATTCCCTTTCGATGTTTTGCTTTATAAAATTTTTTGAACCAAAAAATCATGGGGGATAAGTGCGTTCCAATAGGTTGATTTGCATTGAATTTCATGTATACGAGACGTTTACGCTCCAAATGTGATCACGAAATCAAAAAAAAAAAAAAATGGTCGAAAAAGATTCCCTTTTTAAAAAAGATTCCCTTCGATGTTTTGCTTTCTAAAATTTTTTGAACCAAAAATCATGGGGATAAGTCTTGTTCCTATAGGTTGATTTGCATTGAATTTCATGTATCACGAGGCGTTTACGCTCCAAATGTGATCTAAATCAAAAAAAAAAAAAATGGTCGAAAAAGATTCCCTTTTTAAAAAAAGATTCCCTTTCGATGTTTTGCTTTATAAAATTTTTGAACCAAAAAATCATGGGGGATAAGTCGTTCCAATAGGTTGATTTGCATTGAATTTCATGTATCACAGGCGTTTACGCTCAAATGTGATCACGAAATCAAAAAAAAAAAAAATGGTCGAAAAAGATTCCCTTTTTAAAAAAATGATCCCTTTCGATGTTTTGCTTTATAAAATTTTTGAACCAAAAAATCATGGGGGGATAAGTCGTTCCAATAGGTTGATTTGCATTGAATTTCATGTATCACGAGGCGTTTACGCTCCAAATGTGATCGAAATCAAAAAAAAAAAAATGGTCGAAAAAGATTCCCTTTTTAAAAAAGATTCCCTTCGATGTTTTGCTTTATAAAATTTTTGAACCAAAAATCATGGGGGATAAGTCGTTCCTATAGGTTGATTTGCATTGAATTTCATGTATCTGAGGCGTTTACGCTCAAATGTGATCACGAAATCAAAAAAAAAGAAAAAATGGTCGAAAAGATTCCCTTTTTAAAAAAATTCCCTTCGATGTTTTGCTTTCTAAAATTTTTGAACCAAAAAATCATGGGGGATAAGTGCGTTCCTATAGGTTGATTTGCATTGAATTTCATGTATCACGAGGCGTTTACGCTCAAAATGTGATCACGAAATCAAAAAAAAAAAAAATGGTCGAAAAAGATTCCCTTTTTAAAAAAAAAGATTCCCTTTCGATGTTTTGCTTTCTAAAATTTTTTGAACCAAAAAATCATGGGGATAAGTGCGTTCCTATAGGTTGATTTGCATTGAATTTCATGTATCTGAGGGGCGTTTACGCTCCAAATGTGATCTGCGAAATCAAAAAAAAAAAAAATGGTCGAAAAAGATTCCCTTTTTAAAAAAAGATTCCCTTCGATGTTTTGCTTTATAAAATTTTTTTGAACCAAAAATCATGGGGGATAAGTCTTTTCCAATAGGTTGATTTGCATTGAATTTCATGTATCACGAGGCGTTTACGCTCAAATGTGATCACGAAATCAAAAAAAAAAAGAAAATGGTCGAAAAAGATTCCCTTTTTAAAAAAAAAATTCCCTTCGATGTTTTGCTTTATAAAATTTTTTGAACAAAAATCATGGGGGGATAAGTCGTTCCAATAGGTTGATTTGCATTGAATTTCATGTATCACGAGGCGTTTACGCTCCAAATGATCATGCGAAATCAAAAAAAAGAAAATGGTCGAAAAAGATTCCCTTTTTAAAAAAGATTCCCTTTCGATGTTTTGCTTTATAAAATTTTTTTGAACCAAAAATCATGGGGGATAAGTCGTTCCTATAGGTTGATTTGCATTGAATTTCATGTATCACGAGGCGTTTACGCTCAAATGTGATCACGAAATCAAAAAAAGAAAATGGTCGAAAAAGATTCCCTTTTTAAAAAAGATTCCCTTTCGATGTTTTGCTTTATAAAATTTTTTTGAACAAAAAATCATGGGGGATAAGTGCGTTCCAATAGGTTGATTTGCATTGAATTTCATGTATCTCGAGGCGTTTACGCTCAAATGTGATCTGAAATCAAAAAAAAAGAAAATGGTCGAAAAAGATTCCCTTTTTAAAAAGATTCCCTTCGATGTTTTGCTTTATAAAATTTTTTGAACCAAAAAATCATGGGGGGATAAGTCGTTCCTATAGGTTGATTTGCATTGAATTTCATGTATCTGAGGCGTTTACGCTCCAAATGTGATCACGAAATCAAAAAAAAAAAATGGTCGAAAAGATTCCCTTTTTAAAAAAAAAAGATCCCTTTCGATGTTTTGCTTTATAAAATTTTTTGAACCAAAAATCATGGGGGATAAGTCACGTTCAATAGGTTGATTTGCATTGAATTTCATGTATCTGAGGCGTTTACGCTCAAATGTGATCTGAAATCAAAAAAAAGAAAATGGTCGAAAAAGATTCCCTTTTTAAAAAATTCCCTTCGATGTTTTGCTTTATAAAATTTTTTGAACAAAAAATCATGGGGGATAAGTCGCGTTCCAATAGGTTGATTTGCATTGAATTTCATGTATCTGAGGCGTTTACGCTCAAATGTGATCACGAAATCAAAAAAAGAAAAAATGGTCGAAAAAGATTCCCTTTTTAAAAAAAGATTCCCTTTCGATGTTTTGCTTTATAAAATTTTTGAACCAAAAAAATCATGGGGGATAAGTCGTTCAATAGGTTGATTTGCATTGAATTTCATGTATCTGAGGCGTTTACGCTCAAATGTGATCGAAATCAAAAAAAAAAAAAAAAAATCGAAAAAAGATTCCCTTTTTAAAAAAGATTCCCTTTTCGATGTTTTGCTTTATAAAATTTTTTGAACAAAAAATCATGGGGGATAAGTCGTTCCGTTCAATAGGTTGATTTGCATTGAATTTCATGTATCACGAGGCGTTTTTCGCTCAAATGTGATCACGAAATCAAAAAAAGAAGAAAATGGTCGAAAAAGATTCCCTTTTTAAAAAAAGATTCCCTTCGATGTTTTGCTTTATAAAATTTTTTGAACCAAAAATCATGGGGGATAAGTCGTTCAATAGGTTGATTTGCATTGAATTTCATGTATCACGAGGCGTTTACGCTCAAATGTGATCACGAAATCAAAAAGAAGAAAATGGTCGAAAAAAGATTCCCTTTTTAAAAAAGATTCCCTTTCGATGTTTTGCTTTATAAAATTTTTGAACCAAAAATCATGGGGGATAAGTGCGTTCAATAGGTTGATTTGCATTGAATTTCATGTATCACGAGGCGTTTACGCTCAAAAATGTGATCGAAATCAAAAAAAAAAAAAAATGGTCGAAAAGATTCCCTTTTTAAAAAATTTCCCTTTTCGATGTTTTGCTTTATAAAATTTTTTGAACCAAAAAATCATGGGGGATAAGTCGTTCAATAGGTTGATTTGCATTGAATTTCATGTATCTGAGGCGTTTACGCTCCAAATGTGATCTGAAATCAAAAAAAAAGAAAATGGTCGAAAAAGATTCCCTTTTTAAAAAAGATTCCCTTTCGATGTTTTTGCTTTATAAAATTTTTTGAACCAAAAAATCATGGGGGATAAGTGCGTTCCTATAGGTTGATTTGCATTGAATTTCATGTATCACGAGGCGTTTACGCTCAAATGTGATCACGAAATCAAAAAAAAAGAAAAAATGGTCGAAAAAAGATTCCCTTTTTAAAAAAAAGATTCCCTTCGATGTTTTGCTTTATAAAATTTTTGAACCAAAAAAATCATGGGGATAAGTCGTTCAATAGGTTGATTTGCATTGAATTTCATGTATCACGAGGCGTTTACGCTCAAATGTGATCTTGAAATCAAAAAAAAAAAATGGTCGAAAAAGATTCCCTTTTTTTAAAAAGATTCCCTTCGATGTTTTGCTTTATAAAATTTTTTGAACCAAAAAAATCATGGGGGATAAGTGCGTTCCATAGGTTGATTTGCATTGAATTTCATGTATCACGAGGCGTTTAACGCTCAAATGTGATCCTTTTTCAAAAATCAAAAAACAAAAAAATGGTCGAAAAAGATTCCCTTTTTAAAAAAGATTCCCTTTTCGATGTTTTGCTTTATAAAAAATTTTTGAACC
The DNA here is from genome assembly GCA_024733475.1 of Syzygium grande. NCBI lineage: Eukaryota > Viridiplantae > Streptophyta > Magnoliopsida > Myrtales > Myrtaceae > Syzygium > Syzygium grande. The sequence goes on along the minus strand of JAMXDD010000010.1, from coordinate 3,736 downwards.
AAAAAATCATGGGGGATAAGTCGTTCAATAGGTTGATTTGCATTGAATTTCATGTATCTGACGGGCGTTTACGCTCCAAATGTGATCGAAATCAAAAAAAAAAGAAAATGGTCGAAAAAGATTCCCTTTTTAAAAAAAATTCCCTTTCGATGTTTTGCTTTATAAAATTTTTTGAACCAAAAAATCATGGGGGATAAGTCGTTCCAATAGGTTGATTTGCATTGAATTTCATGTATCTGAGGCGTTTACGCTCCAAATGTGATCTGAAATCAAAAAAAAAAAAAATGGTCGAAAAAAGATTCCCTTTTTAAAAAAAAGATTCCCTTTTCGATGTTTTGCTTTATAAAATTTTTTGAACCAAAAAATCATGGGGGATAAGTGCGTTCAATAGGTTGATTTGCATTGAATTTCATGTATCACGAGGCGTTTACGCTCAAATGTGATCTTGAAATCAAAAAAAAAAGAAAAAATGGTCGAAAAAGATTCCCTTTTTTAAAAGATTCCCTTTCGATGTTTTGCTTTATAAAATTTTTTGAACCAAAAAATCATGGGGGATAAGTCGTTCCAATAGGTTGATTTGCATTGAATTTCATGTATCTGAGGCGTTTACGCTCAAATGTGATCACGAAATCAAAAAAAAAGAAAATGGTCGAAAAAAGATTCCCTTTTTAAAAAAAGATTCCCTTCGATGTTTTGCTTTATAAAATTTTTTTGACAAAAAAATCATGGGGATAAGTGCGTTCAATAGGTTGATTTGCATTGAATTTCATGTATCACGAGGCGTTTACGCTCCAAATGTGATCACGAAATCAAAAAAGAAAGAAAATGGTCGAAAAGATTCCCTTTTTTTTTCTTTAAAAAAAAAATTCCCTTTCGATGTTTTGCTTTATAAAATTTTTGAACCAAAAATCATGGGGATAAGTTTTGCGTTCAATAGGTTGATTTGCATTGAATTTCATGTATCTGAGGCGTTTACGCTCAAATGTGATCACGAAATCAAAAAAAAAAGAAAATGGTCGAAAAAGATTCCCTTTTAAAAAAGATTCCCTTCGATGTTTTGCTTTCTAAAATTTTTGAACCAAAAATCATGGGGATAAGTCGTTCAATAGGTTGATTTGCATTGAATTTCATGTATCTGAGAGGCGTTTCACGCTCAAATGTGATCACGAAATCAAAAAAAAAGAAAATGGTCGAAAAAATTCCCTTTTTAAAAAAAAGATTCCCTTCGATGTTTTGCTTTATAAAATTTTTTGAACCAAAAAATCATGGGGGATAAGTCACGTTCAATAGGTTGATTTGCATTGAATTTCATGTATCACGGGCGTTTCGCTCAAATGTGATCTGAAATCAAAAAAAAAGAAAATGGTCGAAAAAAGATTCCTTTTTTAAAAAAGATTCCCTTCGATGTTTTGCTTTATAAAATTTTTTGAACCAAAAATCATGGGGGATAAGTCGTTCAATAGGTTGATTTGCATTGAATTTCATGTATCACGAGGCGTTTACGCTCCAAATGTGATCACGAAATCAAAAAAAGAAAAATGGTCGAAAAGATTCCCTTTTTAAAAAAAAAAGATTCCCTTTCGATGTTTTGCTTTATAAAATTTTTTGAACCAAAAAATCATGGGGATAAGTCGCATCCAATAGGTTGATTTGCATTGAATTTCATGTATCTGAGGCGTTTACGCTCAAATGTGATCGCGAAATCAAAAAAGAAAAAATGTCGAAAAAGATTCCCTTTTTTAAAAAGATTCCCTTTCGATGTTTTGCTTTATAAAATTTTTTTGAACCAAAAAATCATGGGGGATAAGTCTTGTTCAATAGGTTGATTTGCATTGAATTTCATGTATCACAGGGCGTTTACGCTCAAATGTGATCACGAAATCAAAAAAAGAAAAAATGGTCGAAAAAAGATTCCCTTTTTAAAAAAGATTCCCTTTCGATGTTTTGCTTTATAAAATTTTTTGAACCAAAAAATCATGGGGGATAAAGTCTTGTTCCAATAGGTTGATTTGCATTGAATTTCATGTATCTGAGGCGTTTACGCTCCAAATGTGATCGAAATCAAAAAAAAGAAAATGGTCGAAAAAAGATTCCCTTTTTAAAAAAGATTCCCTTCGATGTTTTGCTTTATAAAATTTTTGAACAAAAATCATGGGGATAAGTGCGTTCAATAGGTTGATTTGCATTGAATTTCATGTATCTGAGGCGTTTACGCTCCAAATGTGATCACGAAATCAAAAAAGAAATAAAATGGTCGAAAAAGATTCCCTTTTTAAAAAAGATTCCCTTTCGATGTTTTGCTTTATAAAATTTTTGAACCAAAAATCATGGGGGATAAATGCGTTCAATAGGTTGATTTGCATTGATTTTCATGTATAAGAGGCGTTTACGCTCAAATGTGATCAAAATCAAAAAAAAGAAGAAAATGGTCGAAAAGATTCCCTTTTTAAAAAAGATTTCCTTTCGATGTTTTGCTTTATAAAATTTTTTGACAAAAATCATGGGGATAAGTGCGTTCAATAGGTTGATTTGCATTGAATTTCATGTACACGAGATGTTTACGCTCCAAATGTGATGCGAAATCAAAAAAGAAGAAAATGGTCGAAAAGATTCCCTTTTTTAAAAAAAGATTCCCTTTTCGATGTTTTGATTTATAAAATTTTTTTGAACAAAAAAATCGTGGGGGATAAGTGCGTTCAATAGTTTATTTGCATTGAATTTCATGTATCTGAGACGTTTACGCTCCAAATGTGATGCGAAATCAAAAAAAAGAAAATGGTCGAAAAAGATTCCCTTTTAAAAAAAATTCCCTTTCCATATTTTGCTTTATAAAATTTTTTGAACCAAAAAAAGCGTGGCGGATAAGGTGCGTTACAATAGCTTTATTTGCATTGAATTTCATGTATCTATAGGACGTTTCCGTTCAAATGTGATCACGAAATAAAAAAAAGAAAATGGTCGAAAAGATTCCCTTTTTAAAAAAATTCCCTTTCGATGTTTTGCTTTAGAAAATTTTTGAACCAAAAATCATGGGGATAAGTGCGTTCAATAGCTTGATTTGCATTGAATTTCATGTATCTGAGGCGTTGGCGCTCCAAATGTGATCACGAAATCAAAAAAAGAAAATGGTCGAAAAAGATTCCCTTTTTAAAAAAATATTCCCTTCGATGTTTTGTTTTAGAAAATTTTTTGAACAAAAAAATCGTGGGGGATAAAGTCGTTCAATAGCTTTATTTGCATTGAATTTCATGTATCACGAGACATTTACGCTCCAAATGTGATCACGAAATTAAAAAAGAAAATGATCGAAAAAGTTTCCCTTTTAAAAAAAAAATTCCCTTTCCATATTTTGCTTTATAAAATTTTTTGAACCAGAAAAACGTGAGCGACAGGTGCGTTGCAATAGCTTTATTTGCATTGAATTTCATGTATATGAGGGCGTTTCCGTTCAAATGTGATCACGAAAAAAAAAGAGAAGAAAATGGTTGAAAAGATTCCCTTTTATAAAAAAAGATTCCCTTTCGATGTTTTGCTTTAGAAAATTTTTTGAACCAAAAAATCGTGGGGGATAAGTACGTTCCAATAGCTTGATTTGCATTGAATTTCATGTATACGAGACGTTGACGCTCCAAATGTGATGCGAAATCAAAAAAGAAGTAAATGGTCGAAAAGATTCTCTTTTTGAAAAAAGGATTCCCTTTCGACGTTTTGCTTTAGAAAATTTTTGGAACAAAAA